>CM060337.1:19484673-19487173 GCA_030674155.1 Stramonita haemastoma | reverse complement strand
TGTTTTAATCCAGTCCCGTGTATATACAGTTTTGCAAATGTTGTCGTCTGTTCTTTCTACTTCTAAGTTGCTTCCCCCAACCCCCAACCCCCACCCCCTTTTTATTTCGTATTGTGTTGCATTGGTTGTGTTGTATTGCGTTGTGTTTGATTGTATTGTATTGTGTTGTGTTGTGTTGTGTTGTGTAGTGATGTGCTGTTGCACAGCATTGCACTGTTCTGGATTTCTCAGAGTGTGTTCTCTCTCTCTCTCTCTCTCTCTCTCTCTTTTCTTCTCTCCTCTCTCTCTCTCTCTCTCTCTCTCTTCTCTCTCTCTCTCTCCTCTCTCTCTCTCTCTCTAGAAAGCTAGACCTATACAATATATCGTCAAATAGTCTAGAACTACTTGCTTCTTATCTCAAGAACAGACAACAGTTGTGTTTCAACAACTACATCCACATCCAATCTAAAACCCATTCATTACGGAGTACCACAGGGTCTATACTAGGACCAATTCTCTTTTCTTTATACATAAATGACCTTCCTCTACATATTGCATCCAAATGTGAACTATTTGCTGATGACACAACCATACATACAAGCCATAATGACATTGACTCTCTTGCAACCATATTACAACAAAGCTGTAATGATCTTGTCAAATGGACAGATCTGAACCACATGTCTATTCACCCCCAAAAAACAAAATGCATGCTTATCACCACCAGACAAAAGCGACAAAATTTACCTCATAATCAGTTTCCAATACATATAAAAAAGGAAGCAATCGAACAAACTTCTCATCACAAAGTTCTAGGAGTGACAATTGATGAAAATCTCAGCTGGATCTACCACATATCTCACCTATGCAAATACTTGTCCCAAAGAGTATACCAGTTGACTAAAATTAAACACTTCCTTGACTACCATTCAAGGAAATTATTCTTTCAAGCTTATATACAATCCTCAATAGACTATGCCTCAACCCTATGGGATTCTGCCAGTGCAAACATATGAAAACCCTTATCAAGTCTGTATAAACGTGCTCTCAAACTTATCCCCTGAAGAAAAAACATTACTTGACGTGGATTATACTCAGTTAAGTATTCTCCCCCTACAACAAAGACTAAAATATAAACAAGGGCATCCTGATGTTTAAGATAATGGCAGGAGCTGTCCCACATCCTTAAGAGATAAGTTCCCAATGAATCGTTCCAGAAATACTGAAAAGCCAAGTATCCCAATCCCAAGAATAGACTTGTTCAAGTCCAGTTTACTATACTCAGGCCCTGTACTGTGGAACTCCCTTCCCGATTCAATTAAACAGCACCAATCATTGTCGACCTTCAAAAATCACCTAATGCACTTGATGCATCAAAACTAATGAACCAGTACTCATCCTGTTGGCTATATATAATTCTCCCCCTTTCTCTCTCTTCTTCTGTGTGTGTGTGTGTGTGTGTGTGTGTGTGTGTGTGTGTGTGTGTTGTGTGTGTGTGTGTGTGTGTGTGTGTGTGTGTGTGTGTGTTGTGTGTGTGTGTTTAAATGTATCTTATATGTATTTATCTTTGTGCACTTGTAACTGATTTCAAAGAGTAAATTTTTAATATTTTATTTTCATGTCACATTTATCATATAGTATATTCTTTATATTTATGCATAAGTAAAAGATAGGGAGTGTTAAGTGATGATATTATTGGTCAGTTGAAAATTGTGCGCAATATACCTGGCTAAAAATGTTACTGTGTACTCTCTCTCTCTCTCTCTCTCTCTCTCTCTCTCTCTCTCTCTCTCTCTTCTCTCTCTCTCTCTCTCTCTCTCTCTCTCTCTCTCTCTCTCTCTCTCTCTCTCGTTGCCTAAACATGTTATCATCCATATTGAGAAATACTTTATTCACTTTTTGTACTATTTAATAATCACGTGTTGAATGCAGTTGATTTTGTATATTTTTTTAATTCTCAAGTAAGCTGAATAATTATGTTCATTATGATTACAAAATGGTTATGAACGCGATTTCTATGACCATAAATACATAATCATAAGATTCAGGTATTAGAATATGTATGTTTTAATATATATGCCTTACAGCGGATGGATTCTTTTTGTGTTCCGTTACATGACTTGATTAAAATTAGGCATATATTTCTTTTAAAATTGAAGTTTATTGATGACATGAGCGCGAATTTTGTGTGTGTGTGTGTGTGTGTGTGTGTGTGTGTGTGTGTGTGTGTGTGTGTGTGTGTGTGTGTGTGGTGTGTGTTGTGTGTGTGTGTGTGTGTGTGTGTGTGTGTGTGTGTGTGTGTGTGGTGAGTGTGTTTGGGTGTTGTGTGTGTGTTGTGTGTGGGGGGGGGGATAATTGTTTTTTATTTGTCGTCTCCCTTGTATTAAAATATTATGATTTGCATGACTTTTTGTTGTTGTTGTTGAGGGGTCCTACCTCAAGTTTTTGATGTTTGTTCTTGTTTATTTTCTGTTTTAACTTTGCTGCTTGCTTTTGTTTCTTCTTTTTTATATGAAGTATG
>CM060337.1:19477173-19479673 GCA_030674155.1 Stramonita haemastoma | reverse complement strand
GAGGGGAGGTTTTTTCGCGAATTTTAAAAAGGCAGGGAAAGGGGGGAATCGCGGTTCTTTGGGGTGGTTTTTTTGGGGTGTTTTTGGTGTGTGTGTGTGTTTTGTTTGTGTGGTGGGGTGTGTGTGTGTGGGTGTGTGTGTGTGTGTGTTGTGTTCGACGCCGCCCCCTAAAACGGATTATTTGGTTACTTGGAAACGTGTTTCGGGGAAAAATTTGAGAGAATTTTATTTTGTCCCTGTCTTTGTGTCGGGCTGGGGCTGTCTCTGTTTTGAAACACACAAAACCCACACACACCACCACACACACCCACACGCAAGCACGACCAGCACGTCCCCAAATACACGCACGCACGCACGCAGAGAAAGGGGAAAGAAGGGGAGAGAGAGAAAGGAGGGGGAGAGAGAGAGAGGGGGAGGAGAGAGAGAGAAAAGAGAGAAGAGAGAGAGTGAGAAAACGAATAAGAGAGAGGAGAGAGGGGAGAGGAAGAGAGGGGAAGAAGAGAGAGAGAGAGAGAGAGAGGAGAGGGAGGGAGGAGAGAGAGAGAGAGAGAAGAGAGAGAGAGAGAGAGAACCCAAACAACATAGAAGAGAGGGAAAGAGAGGAGGGGAGAGAGGGAGAGGAGAGAGAGAGAGAGAGAGACGAGAAGAGACAGAGACAGCAGAAGACAACAGAAGACAGACAGAGACAAAAAAAAAGACAAAGAAGAGACAACAAAAATTACGGGGGGAAAAACCCCAAAGGTTGTAGACAAAAATTCGGAAACCAAGCACAACCTTTTTTTTTGCTTCCAACACATTCCCCAAATTGGGGTAATTACGTCAAAAAGGGTTTGGGTTTCCCCCCCCTTTCCCCCTCCTTCCCCCCCCTTTTCCCCTTTTTCTTCCCCCAGGCACAATCCCAAAAACCACACACCTAAACCCCCAAAACACAACAAAACCCCCAACACACACACCTAACAACAAACAAACACACCACAAACCAAAACAAACAAAACACACCCCATAAAACAACCCACACCAACCCCACACACACACACACACACAAAACAACACACACCACCTTTCTTCCCTTTAAAAAGTTTTATCGATTAAAGAATTCGAACTTTCCCCAGTTTGCGGTCCGTCTCTGTAATTTTGTGGTTTTCCTTTTGGGGTTGAGAGACGGGGAAGACATGGTTTTTCACCGGGGGAAAAAATAATTTTTTCCGTTTCCAGAAAAAAAACCCCCTTTTAAACCCCAGATGAGTAAAAAGCGGGGAATTTTTCCCCCCCCCCCCCCCCGCCCTCCTCTATTACCCCCCCCCCCCCCCCCCCAACATGTTTGGGTGGGAAAAGACCGAGATGGGTGGCTGAAGTAGGTTTGGTATATTAAATAAACGGAGAACAGGTCAAGTGGGGCAGATCTTTAGGGATTTAGGAATGGCGGGGGTTTCCCTTTTGGGGCTAAAGGGGTTTTAATGGGGCAGTTTTTTTCCGGTTTTGTTAAAATTTTGGAAACCTGCCCCTGGAATCTTGCTGTGTTTATAGATATTTCTCTAACCCCTAATTAAGCTTTTTTTTATGTAATTTTGGTTATATTAATATTTTTTGTTTATTATTTCCCCTTTTATTTTGTTTTGGGGTTTTTGGGATTTTTTTGGGAAATTTTTTTTTTGGTCTTTGGGGCATTGTGTTTGTTGGGTGGTGTGTTTTTTTGTTATGTTATGTTCATTATTTTTTTATAAATTTGTCGAACCCCTTCCCCCAAAATCTTTGGGGGAATTTTTAAACAGGCCCCCTTTTGCGAAGCACGCGGAACACTTGCCCCCCAAAGTTAAAAACCTGTTCCGCTTTTTTTTAAGGGGGTCCCCTTTCCATGGGGGGAAAATACATTTACAAAACTGCATCACAAAAGGGTTGGATGTAAAAAAAATTTTTAATGCTTTTTATTTAAAAACTATTATTATCTAAAAAACTTTTCAAACTATCTACACTATTTTCAAATCACACATTATTATCTATTTTTTTATCTATCTTCTTTATCTTTACTATCTTTTATTTATCTAAAAAAAAAAAATGATAAATGATAATAATAAAAGAACAACCCCCCGAATTAAAATTTAAAAAATACGACAAATAATAAATATATTTAAAATATATAAAATAAATAAATACGACGCAACGTGGCATGACGAAAAATACAAATGGGCCGTGTTGGAACGTAAGTAAAAGCGCAGAAAAGTGTACAAACGTAACTGTACCAAGACTGGGGGACATTGGGATGACTTATATCAAATGGGGTATGTATACGAAAAAAGCAAGATGGGGCGTATAGACAGAACTATAAAGACGGGTGACGAAAAAAAAAGATGGGGAATTGTGTGACTAAAAATACAAACGGGGACTTTTTTGTGACGTAACTTTAAAAAAGATGGGGGAAGTGTGAGACGTAAAAATACAAAATGGGACATGTGTGGGAGTTTTAAATACAAGGGGGGGAAAAAATGTACAAAAAGAAATG
>CM060337.1:19468567-19471067 GCA_030674155.1 Stramonita haemastoma | reverse complement strand
AGACCTGTAAAACGCGGCGACAGAACAACAAGGTCTGATGTTCAGTCAGCCGTTGAGTAATTAATTCAGTCCACGTCCACAAGATTTAGCATATAATTATATCTGCCCCCCAGGCTACCTACCATGTGTTCCGCGAAAAGAAACGGGAATTCCCCATTATGTGGTTGGCCAAACAACGCCCGCGGGTGTAAATTGCCGACTACCAGCAATACAAGAAGAAAATATTGAGAGTAGCCTGTAGAGAGTTTAATTTTCCGTGGCTAATGAAGAAGGAGGAGAGGAGGAGGAGAAGAAGAAGAAGAAGAAGAAGAAGAAGAAGAAGAAGAAGAAGAAGAAGAAGAAGAAGAAGAAGAAGAAGAAGAAGAAGAAGAAGAAGAAGAAGAAGAAGAAGAAGAAGAAGAAGAAGAAGAAGAAAAATAAACGAAGAATCGAGAAGTATTACGAAGAAGAAGAAGAAGAAGAAGAAGAAGAAGAAGAAGAAGAAGAAGAAGAAGAAGAAGAAGAAGAAGAGAGGATTAGGAGGAGGAGGAGGAGAAGAAGAAGAAGAAGAAGAAGAAGAAGAAGAAGAAGAAGAAGAAGAAGAAGAAGAAGAAGAAGAAGAAGAAGAAGACATTGCGAAGAAGAAAAATTACGAAGAATTGCGAAGAAGAAGAAGAAGAAGAAGAAGAAGAAGAAGAAGAAGAAGAAGAAGAAGAAGAAGAAGAAGAAGAAGAAGAAGATGATGATGATGATGAAGAACATGAAGAAAATGAAGAAGAAAAAGAAAAATTGAACCAAGTTTGATTTGCAGTAGGTTATGAAAGAAGAATAAGAAACAATCAAACAAAGAAAAAAGTAGAAAAAAAAAAGAAAGAAAGAAAGGGGAGGAGAAGAATGAAATAAACAAAAAAGTTTTGTTGCGAATTGATTACAAAAGAAGAGGAGAATTGAATTGAATTGAATTGAATAAATTTTATTTAAAGATTACAAAAGAAGAGGAGAGAGAGAGAGAGAGAGAGAGAGAGAGAGAGAGAGAGAGAGAGAGAGAGAGAGAGAGAGAGAGAGAGAGAGAGAGAGAGACAGAGAGAGGAGAGAGAGAGAGAGAGAGAGAGACAGAGACAGAGACGAGAGAGAGGAGAGAGAGAGAGAGAGGAGAGGAGAGAGAGAGAGAGAGAGAGAGAGAGAGAGAGAGAGAGAGAGAGAAGAGAGAGAGAGAGAGAGAGAGAGACGAGAGAGAGAGAGAGAGTGAAGAGACAGAGAGAGAGAGAGAGAGAGAGAGAGAGAGAGAGAGAGAGAGAGAGAGAAGAGAGAGAGAGAGAGAGAAGAGAGAGAGAGAGAGTAAGTATTAGACTGCTTGGCAAACTGGCACTCTGTGCATCTGTGTGTCTGTGTCTGTGTCTGTGCCTGTCTGCCTGCCTGTCTGCCTGTCTGCCTGTCTGCCTGCTCTGTGTGTGTGTGTGTGTGTGTGTGTGTGTGTGTGTGTGTGTGTGTGTGTGTGTGTGTGTGTGTGTGTGTGTGTGTGTGTTTGTGTTTGTGTTTCTGTGTGTCTGTTTGTCTCCCACTCTGTCTGCCTCCCACTCTGTGTGTGTGGTGTGTGTGTGTGTGTGTGTGTGTGTGTGTGTGTGTGTGTGTGTGTGTGTGTGTGTGTGTGTGAACGTCTCTGTATCTCTCTGTGTTTCTGTGTCTCTGTCTCTGTCTCTCTGTGTCTCTCTGTGTCTCTCTGTGTCTCTCTGTGTCTCTGTGTCTCTCTGTCTCTGTCTCTGCCTCTGTTCTCTCTCTCTCTCTCTCTCTCTGTCTGTTGCTTGGATATAAGCAGGGTAAAAATTTGCTGCGCGCATCGGAGTAAATAATCAAAAATATCAACACCATGCCAGTTGTTGGGTTACCAACATCGCTGGAAGTCACACTAGGTGCCCTGCTGCAAGAAAAACTGCATCACCTCCTGGAAAGTCTGCGGAGAGGGCGACAACACCACCCTTGTGTTACGAATGAGGGCTGGCTCAAATGATGAGAAAATGGCGGGTCAACAAACAGCCGTGTTCTTCCGCAAAAAGCCGCCCAGTCATGTCAACAGGGACAGAAGGCGGAACGAGGAGTGGAGACAGGCGGAGGAGAAGAGACAGGCGGAGGAGAGGAGACAGACAGAGGAGAGGAGACAGACAGAGGAGAGGAGACAGACAGAGGAGAGGAGACAGACAGAGGAGAGGAGACAGACAGAGGAGGCAAGTACATTTTTCGCTTCGGAAACTTCGCCAAGTTTGTTTGTGCCAACGCCCCCCCATCACCCAGTCTGTCTCACACACCAACACGCCTTCCTCTCCAAACCACACGCCGCCGCAACTCTTGCGTCCCGCACGTGATTATGGCCGAACGTCACGTGCTGTCACGGTTCCTGCAGCTGACACAGTGACAGAACAACAACAAAGCGGAATTGACCTGGTGGACGTGCCTGTACCTGACGTGACCACGGAGGAGGAGGACTACGCCAAATACCTAGATGAGCTTCGGGATGCGGGCTACA
>CM060337.1:19456067-19458567 GCA_030674155.1 Stramonita haemastoma | reverse complement strand
TGGTGACAATGATGGCAATGATGATGATGATAGATGATATGATGATCACATTAATGACAATGATGATGAATGATGGTGATGATGATGACAATGATGATGACAATAATAAGGATGAAGATAATGACAATGATGATAAATGATGGTGACTATAACAATGAATATGGTGATGATGACAATGATCCTGATTCTCTCCAGGGTTCAGTGTGATCGACACGTACAACATCATCAGAGAGGACATGGAGATCTCTCCTGAGCGAGACTATGAACAGGAACTCCTGGAGCTGGAACAGCAACAGGTAAGGCAGACTAGACCACTAGACCTGCTCCGCTATGTACTAGAGTAGACCTATGAATGACTCATTGACTGCTCTGTGGTAGGTTAGTGTTAGTAGGCTGATGAGCAGAAATGAAGCCAAGTTGTTGTGTGTGTGTGTGTGTGTGTGTGTGTTGTGTTGTGTGTGTGTTGTGTTGTGTGTGTGTTGCTCTCTCTCTCTCCCTCTCCTCTCTCTCTCTCTCTCTCTCTCCTCTCTCTCTCTCTCCTCTCTCTCTCCTCTCTCTCTCTCTCTCTCTCTCTCTCTCTCTCTCTCTCAGTAGGCAGCCATCATCCGATTTCAGGGGATTTTTTTTTTTACTATTTTTTTTTTTCATCCTGGAGAAAAGTTGAAATGCAAGGAACCTAGCTCGCATTTTGATGTGGGGCTTCAGTATTTTGCTTGTGTTAGGAAATGATAAGGTGTTTTAGGGTATTATATGTTAGGTGGTTCAGTGTCTGTGTGTATTTACGTCATGGTTTTTTTGTCAGTTTTGTTGCTCTATTTTAGTGTCTTTGTGTTATCTTCAAGTTACACAGGCAGTATCTTTCGTAACACGGCTCGAGAGAGAGAGAGAGAGAGTGTGTGTGTGTGTGTGTGTGTGTGTTGAGTGTGAGAGAGAGAGAGAGACACGTCTCCACAACAGAGAGAGAGAGAGAGAGAGAGAGAGAGAGAGAGAGAGAGAGAGAGATGACGCAGAATCTTGACATACTAGCTAGATGAACTAATGAAGTGTCACAGTCAGAGGCTCATCCTATCACTAACCCTGTGTCCCTGTGTGTCTCTGTCTGGTCTACAGGTCCTTCCTCCTTTCAACTTCTTCTCCTCCTCCTCCTCCTCTAATATCCCACAAGTCTCCTCCTCCTCCTCCCCTTCCTCCTCCCCATCCCCCTACTCCCCTTACTCTACTTCTCCCGCCCCACCACCACCACAACTCCTCTCCCTCCCCACTGCACTACCTTCCTCCCCCCTCCCCCTCCCCTTCCTCCCCTGCACCCGCCGCCTCCTCCTCTCCCCACCGTGTCCCGCTGCCCTCCTCCCCCTCCCCCTCATCACCCTCCCCCTCCCTCTCCTCCTCCTCTATGGTCCAACCCAGTCCATATCCAGCTTCCCTGTAGATATGGACGACGCTATGGTCACCGGCAGTTTTCTGGACCAGCTCATCATGGGCGACGACCTCGAAAACTCCTTCTTCGGCCCGAACCCCTCCTCCACCTCTCTCCAGCCCCTCGTCCCTTCCCCGCTCACCCCCCAGCCACCACCACCACCACCCTCACTCCCCTCCCCCTCCACCACCACCACCACCACCCGCACCACCTACGTGACCGAAGTGACCACCTCAGGAAGCGTGATGCTTCAGCGGGAAGAAAAAGGAACGCCTGACCAACAGCTGATGCACACAGACTTCCTCGACCTGTACGATCTGGACAGGCAGAGCTTCTACGATGACGCTGGAGGCTTGCAGGAGGGTCTGAAGGAGGTGGCGGCGGTAGGTCACCCGGCGGAGATGGCCCAGCTTTCCCAGCAGCGTTCCCCCAAGCTGACAGAGCTGGGTCCCGTGGCGCTGAGCGAGCAAGAGGACGTGCTGAACGTGTTCAAGGAGATCCACGAAGACATCGTGATGGTGTGCTACCAGTTGGGCATCTCAGCCAGTGAGTGTTTTGTTGGTGTGTTGTGTTGGGTTGGGTGGGGTGTTGGGGGTGGGTTTGGGGTTGTGGGGGAGGGGGTGTGGGGGTGGGGAGGGTGTTGTGTGTGTGTGTGTTGGGTTTGCTCTGTGTGTGTGTGTTGGATTGTGTGAGTGTTTGTGTGTGTGATGTTGTGTTGTGTTGTGTGTGTGTGTTTGTGGTGTGTTGTGTGTGTGTGTGTGTGTTGGGTTAAATTTGTTTGTTTGTTGTTTTTGTTTTTGATTTTTGTATCAGTTTTTTTTTGTTTTGGTAGGGGTAGGGTTGTTTATTTGTAGGACTTGTCACCTGCACCAAGTTAAAAAAAACAAAAACAAACACTGAACGATTTATAATAGTTGCAGTAACGTTTCCTTTTTTTTTTTTTACACACGGCAATTTCTGGATGATTACCGATTGAGTTTTAACGTAAGGATACAATATGAAACAGTTCAAGATGATACTTGATCTTAGTGTAACGTCGTTATATTATATATTATAAATGTGATATATGTACGACGCAACACG
>CM060337.1:19428567-19431067 GCA_030674155.1 Stramonita haemastoma | reverse complement strand
ATGCGAAGGAACACTTGCTTGCAATAATCCAATGACTGTCGTTGTCCCACCCTATGAGGATACATGAACTGTCTTCAGACGCCCTTTAGCCACTCTTGCTGTGAGAACTACCAGCAGACACTGGAGAGTGTTCCAGTGTTTTTCTCCCTATTAAACAATTTAAGTGATTTCAATACTACGGTTTTTCAAGTGTATTGCGGATTAACATATTTGTGAAAACTTGGTGAATACTTTACATAGATGGTGGCCATCCTGATTTCTCTGAAGTAGCCATTTGTGACGCTCCACCACATAAAGAATCGCATTGCACTAGAGGTAAATTTTTAATTATTGACATGAAAAAAACAGACTGAAAATCGAACAATTCTATCAAAAGTTACTACAATTTGAAGTAATAGACTGCAGGAAATGTCAAAATGAGAAATGGACAATTTTAGCATCCTAATAGTGGTCAGATTGAGGGGTTCGCTATTTTCAAAGCACGTTTAAAGACAAAATGAAACAGAATTATGCCTTGATATTTTACTACAAGGTAGAATAAGTGCTATAGTTTTATAATAAATCAAATCTCAAAATCGACCACCTCACCCCCTCCTGCCTTTAATGGCTCCTAGCGGAAAAATGGATTATGTGCTAAGCGACTCATTTCGTGGTGGAGTGTCACATTTTATCCAATATTTGATATGTATTTCATCAAGTGTGATTACTTTTTCTTCCATTGCATGGTATTTAGCCAAGTTTGTAGATTTTGTATGTCTTTAAATGCATGATACCCCTCACAACATCTTTCACTCAAATTCTAACGGCGGCCATCTTGGATTTTTCACTTCCAGACAAAAATGCCCAAAGTTTAGCGTCTGGCCCCCATCAATTTGAAATCAGCAATGAAAACTCAGTTAGAATCACCAAAGAAAAAAACTTTATGACGCAAAACAAGCTTTTCCATCTGGCGCTCGGACTATAGGCATAGTAGACATATAGCTGATAGTTTGCTACAATTTTGCTGTCCCTTTTAGTGAACGCTTGAGAGAGTGGGGGAGGTTGGAGAGAGAGAGAGAGAGAGAGAGAGAGAGAGAGAGAGAGAGAGAGAGAGAGAGAGAGAGAGAGAGAGATTGGTTACATCTTTTGTTAAATTCTTTTATATCGAGGATAATGGAATAAGCATTCATGTGCTTTTTTCCATCCAGTCCCCGTGTGTATACAGTTTTGTAAATCTTGTCATCGTTTCCCACCGGCACACAATGGCCTACTCTTACGAAAGGTGGAACAGGATTTAACGTGTGCACAAGATTTTCTAAAGAGAGAGAGAGAGAGAGAGAAGAAAGAGAGAGAGAGAGAGAGAGAGAGAGAGAGAGAGAGAGAGAGAGAGAGAGAGAGAGACAGACAGACAGACAGACAGACAGACAGACAGACAGACAGACAGACAGACAGACAGACAGACAGACAGACAGACAGAGAAACAGAGACAGACAGACAGACAGACACACACACAGAGAGAGGAGAGAGAGAGAGAGAGAGAGAGAGAGAGAAGAGGAGAGAAGAGAGAGAGAGAGAGAGAGAGAGAGAGAGAGAGAGAGAAGAGAGAGAGAGAGATGAATGCAGGAGAGGGGGAGGGTGACAAGGAGAGAGAGGTACGGCACTTTGTGAGTGTACACAAAAATCAAAGTTGGCAGGTACAGGTTTTGGGGGGATTTTCAATGCCTAAAATAACTATTATCTTATTTTTCGGTTTGTTTGTGTTTTCCACATTTAAAATTCAGGGTCAAGAATGACTTTGCAATCATGGAACTGAACTAACTCTTTTCGAATAGTGGAAATGTTTGGCAATTGAGATTTTTGGATATGTATGTATTTTATGCTCTGAAAGCCCTAGAACTTTGTTAAGTAATAACCGGTGTACTAAAAGTGGAAGAAATTCATGTCCTCTTTTGGAAAATCGCTCTTTATTTATTTTTTTTTTTTTATTTTTTTTATTTTTTGTTTGTTTGTTTAATTATTTTATATCGAGGATAACAAATAAGCAATCATGTGCTTTTTTTTCATCCGGTCCCCGTGTGTATGCAGTTTTGTAAATCTTGTCATCTGTTTCCCACCGGCACACGATGGCCTACTCTTAACGAAAAGCGGAACAGGATTTAACGAGTGCGCAAGATCTTCTGCGTGCGTTCGCACACGGGCCTCGGTTTAAAGTCAATGCTAGCATTATTTCTGTTGGTTGTACTGTTTTGTTTGCAGTTTTTTTGTCAAAATGCCTACCCCCCTTGTATACAAGCCGGGGTGGCCTTACAATTAAAATCCTGAGTTCTCTCTCTCTCTCCTCTCTCTCCTCTCCTCTCCTCTCTCTCTCCCCTCTCCTCTCTCCTTCCTCTCTCCTCTCTCTCTCTCTCCTCCTCTCTCTTCCTCCCCTCTATTGTTTTTGAACTGTGTCTTTCGCTTTTTCTGTCTTTGAAATTGTGTAAGGATGTTTTTTTTCTTGCTACCCGTAGAATACTTTCAATTT
>CM060337.1:19416067-19423567 GCA_030674155.1 Stramonita haemastoma | reverse complement strand
GATTTCAGATGCCCCCCTTCAATTTTACCCCCCAAAAAGCCAAAATTTCCCTTTTTGTGACAATACACATGTAAAGATCAAATATTATTTGCTTTTCCAGGATTTCCGGGGTTACGAAAAACACAAAATTAACCTTTTGCACTCTTCCACAAAATCAAAAGCTTTTAAAAAAGTTAAAACCCTTTTCCCCCTTTTCGGAAGAGAAAGCCTTGTGTCCGGGGGGGAAGGGAAAAGGCAAAATTTAGGGTTTTTCTTTTTCACACAGGGACGGGTGAAAAAAACCCAAATTTTCTTATTTAAAATTTTTCCCCAAATAAAAAAAAAAACACACCCCCCCCCACACCCCAACAAAAACAAAAACACACCCCCAAAAAAAAACACACACACACACACACACACACATAAAACCACCCCACACACACCCCTTGGGGTTTGATTTTTTAAAACCCAAAGGGCCCCGGGGGGCAAACGCACCAGAAAAATTTTTCCCCCCCCAAAAAAAGAGTGGGGGCCCTCGTGTGCCGGGGGGAACAGATGACAATATTTACAAAAAAACAGACACCCGGGGGTTAGGATGAAAAAAAACACATGATTTTTTAAAATTTTTTTTTCCTCGAATTAAAAGGGAAAAAACCCCAAACCAAAAACCCCCCCCGCACCCACCACCCGCACGCACGCACCCGGGGGGCACCAAAAACCCCCCAAACACACACACACACACACACACCCCCACACACACACACAAAAAACCCCCACACACATTAAAAAAAAAGCGAAGGGGGGGATGCGGATGAAGCGAGTGAGACCAAATGCAATTTGCGATGCAAAAGGGGGAAAAAAAATCAACACAGTAGGTTTTTGATGGAAAGCATGTACTTCCCTTTTAAAACAGAAACCTCTTTTTTTTGGGGCCCCCAATTTTAAAAAATTTTTGGGGGCCCGTTTTTTAAAAAAAAAAAAAAAACCCCCAAAAAAAAAAAAAAATGTTTTGGGGGCACATTTTTCTTTAATTTTTTGCAAAAATTTTATGAAACAAAAAAATTTTTTTTATTTTTTTTTTTTGGGGTTTTTGGGAAATTTTTAAAAAACCGGGGGGGATACTTTGACAAAATCAAAAAGCTATTGATCCTTTTTCGGGAAAAGAGACCTCCCTGGGGGCCAAAAAAAGGGGTAAATTTAATTTGGGTTTGGGGAAAAACCCACCAGGAAAACTACTAGACGGGGGGTTTTCAGACTATCTTTTCTAACTTTTTAAAAAAACTCAGCCCCGTTATAAAATTTTAAAAAAAAAAACCCCAAGCAACAGATTATAAAAAAAATTTTCCCGCGGGTTTTTTCCCCCAAAAGGGTTTCCCCTGCGGGGGCATCTCTTGTTTATCAATTTTACAAGGAAATTTAAACTTTTCTAAAAAACATCTATCAAAATCATCATCTACCCCATCTATCTACTAAAAAACTGCCCCATCTATCTATCTATCTTAACATAAAACTTTGATCATCGAATCAAAACTACTATCTATCTATCAAACAATCTATCTATGTCTCCCTTTTCTTTTTTGTTTTCCCCGCCTTTCTTTTTCTGTCTGTCTGGCTATCTATCCCTTTCCCGGGTGACGTGGAAACAAACCCCCCCCGGGGAAAAATTGAACCCAAAACCCTTCCCTCCATTCCCTTTCTTTTTTCCCTTTTTTTAGGGTTTTTTTTGAGTTCTAGGGCCCCCCCCAAAATTTTCACAACCCAACTTAAAACCTTTTCCCCCTTTTTTTTAGTTTAAAATTTTTTTTTTGGGGGCCCGCTATAAAACGAATGACAGGGAGCCCCCAAAAAGGGACATACAACAGACAGAGAAAAGAAAAAAAAAAAAACAGAGAACAGAAGAAAACAAAACACACAGACTGGAAAATTTGTATTTAAAAAAAGATCTATACAGACAAAAAACAGAGACAAAACCCAAAGGGAAGGATTTTCATCAATTTTTGGGTTTTTAAACACAAAACAAACAACGAAAAAAAAAAAAAAAAAAAATCAAAACAAAAACTAACGAAAAAAAAAAAAAAATTTTTCCCAAAAAAAAAAGAAGCTAAAATGTAACATCTAATTAAAAAAACCCAAAACGATATTATAAAAAAAATATATTTAAAAATTTTTTAAAAGCAAAACCTTGTTTAAATGTAATGAAGAAATAATTTGCAAAATAAAAAAAAAAAAATACAAAATTTTTAAAATTTATCTTCAAAAAAAATTTTTTTTTAAAAAAACCCCAAAAAAAAAACCTGGGGGTTTTTAAAATAATAAGAAACAATTTGAAAAAAAAAAAAAAAAACTGAAAATACATTCTCTCGGGGAAAAAAACTCAAGCAAAAAAAAAAAAAAAAAAAAAAAAAAACAAAAAGGCCCCTTTTTTCCCCCCACTTTGTTCCACAAAAAATTTTTTGTCGTAATAGCGCCCCCTTTTTTTCCAGGGCAACAGGGTTTTTGCAGGTTTAAGGAAAAATTTTTTTAAAAGGGGAGGGGAAAGGGCCCCCCAAAAAAGCCCTAAAACCACACAGATCCCCAAAAAAGACCAATTTCTGGATTCAAAAAAAATCCCGGGTCGATTACTTTAAAAACCCCCCCCGGGTTTTTATAATTAAAAAGAATTGGAAAAACCCCCTTTTCCTTTAAAAAATTAAAACCTTTTTTAAAAATTTTTTGTATTTTTGGGGGGGTTTGGGGGTTCATGGATAATTAAAGGTTTTTTTTTTACCTGACTTTTACAAGGGGGTTTTATTTTCCCCCCTTTGGGATCTATCTATCTATCATCTTTTCTACTATCTAATTTTAAAAAATCTATCCCCCCCATCATCTATCTATCTATCTATCTATCTATTTTTTTTATCTATCAAAAAAACATCTATCCCTTAGTCTTGCGACCAAGGGGGCACCCCTGAAACTTGACAAAACCCCCTTTTTCCCTTTTCCCCCCCCCCTTTTTCTGTTTCGCCAATCTCAGGGTTTTTGTTGAATTTTTAAAAGGGCCTTTCCCCTTTTTTGATGTTTTCCCCCCCTCCCATCTCTTTTTCCTTTTGGGGGGCCTCTTTTTCTTTCCGGGCTTGGGGGGAATTCCCCTTTTAGTATATTGTTTTTTGCAAGTCCTTTTTTTATCTTTTGACATGCCCGAAAAACCCCCTTTATTTTTTGCTTCTTTAAAAAAATTTACCTTTTTGGATCATTTTTTCATATTTTTAAAAGTAAACAAACAAAAAAAAAAAACAAACAAAACAAAACAAAAAAAAACCCGGGGGTCTATCTCCTCCCCAATCTCTCTCATCGTCCCTTGGGTGAAACTCCGCAGGCATAGGCAAAGTTTAAGAACCTCCTCCGACCCCAAAGCCTGTTGTAGTCCCAAAAAAGGGGGGCCCCAAACCAAGGGGCCCCCCCCCCCCCGCCCCCCAAAAAAGTCACCCCCCTCCGTCAAACCCCCAAAACCCCCCCCTAAGGAAAAACCCCCGACCCCAAAGGGGAAAAGGAACCCCCCCCATAGGGGGCCCCAAACCCCCCGGGGAAACCCCCCGGGCCCCCAAAAAACCCCACCCCCCCCCCCAAACCCCCCCCCCCCAAAAATGCCCCCTAAAAAAAAAAAATAAATTTTTAAAATAGCCCCCCCCCAAATTAAAATTTGGATTGTCCCCTAAAACATTCCCCCCCCATCCCCCCCCCCGGGAACAATTTTTTAATTTTAAAAATTTTCCCGTTTTTTTAAAAAAAACCCTTTTTTCCCCCCCCCCCCCCCCGGAAAAATTTTCCCCCCCAAAAAAAGGGTTTTTCCCCTTCCCCCCCACCCCCCCCCCCCCCCCCCCCGCCCCCCCCCCCCCTTTTAAATAAATCACCAATTTCCCCCCCCCTTTTCCCCCAAAAACCCCCCCCCAAACCCCCCATCCTCCCCCCCCCCCAAAAAAACCCCCCCAACAAAATAAAAAAAAAAAAAATTTTTAAAAATAAAAAAAAAGAAAAAAAAATTTTTGGGGGGAAAACCCCCCCCCCCCCCGCCCAAAAGGGGGGGGGGAAGAAAATAAAGGGGGGGGGGGGGAAAGAAGATAAACCCCAAAGGCCCCCAAAAACCCCCACTACAAGGGGAAAAAAAATTTTTAAAAAACACGCAATTCCAACAACAACACACAAAAATCCCTTCCTCTCACTCTTGCCTCCCCCCCCCCCCCCCCAACCCCCCCCCCACCCACCCACCCCCCCCACCCCCACCACCCCCACCCCACCCCACACCCCCCCCCCCCACCCCCCACCCGGGACCCAACCCCCCCCCCAAACCAACCCCCCCCCTTACCCCCACCCCACCACTACCCACTTCCCCCCCACCACCACCCAAACCCCACCCCACCACCCCCACCCACCCACCCACCACCCCCCCACCCCACCCCACCCCCCTAACCTCCACCCCACCCCCACCACACCCACCACAAACCCCCACCCCACCCAACCACCCCCCACCCACACCCACCACCACCACCACCCCCACCACCACCACCCCCACCCACCCACCCCCACCCTACCCTCCCCCACACCCCACCCCCCACCCACCCCCATCCCCCACCCCACCCCACCCCCAAAAACACCCCAAACAGGACAGCTCTCTAGACTATCTCCCGTAGACTCACTGCTTCCTTGGGTGGAGGTGTGTTCGGTATCCGTGATGGGCAGACAGCCCAGCCACCACCCACCATGTTCCCGTACAGTGTGGTGCCCTTAGAGAGCCGTTCTATAGCTCAGTCGGGTACCCGTGACCGTGTTGAACCCCCCACCCAGGGTAACTCGCTGCTCCAATACCTTGTAGTTTGTCTAGGGGGGGGGGGGGGTGAGACGACGACAACATTCATTCAGTCAGTCTGGTGTGAGACGACAACATTCATTCAGTCAGTCTGGTGTGAGACGACAACATTCAGTCTGGTGAGACGACAACATTCATTCAGTCTGGTGAGACGACAACATTCAGACTGGTGAGACGACAACATTCATTCATTCAGTCTGGTGTGAGACGACAACATTCATTCATTCAGTCAGTCTGGTGAGACGACAACATTCAGACTGGTGAGACGACAACATTCATTCATTCAGTCTGGTGAGACGACAACATTCCATTCAGTCAGTCAGTCTGGTGAGACGACAACATTCATTCATTCAGTCTGGTGAGACGACAACATTCATTCAGTCAGTCTGGTGAGACGACAACATTCATTCAGTCAGTCAGTCTGGTGTGAGACGACAACATTCATTCATTCAGTCAGTCTGGTGAGACGACAACATTCATTCATTCAGTCTGGTGAGACGACAACAACATTCATTCATTCAGTCTGGTGTGAGACGACAACATTCATTCAGTCAGTCAGTCTGGTGTGAGACGACAACAACATTCATTCATTCAGTCTGGTGTGAGACGACAACATTCATTCAGTCAGTCAGTCTGGTGTGTAGACGACAACATTCATTCATTCAGTCAGTCTGGTGTGAGACGACAACATTCATTCGTTTAGTCCTGGTGAGACGACAACATTCATTCAGTCAGTCAGTTGGTGTGAGACGACAACATTCATTCAGTCAAGCCAGTCTGGTGTGAGACGACAACAACATTCATTCATTCAGTCTGGTGTGAGACGACAACATTCATTCAGTCAGTCAGTCTGGTGTGAGACGACAACAACATTCATCCATTCAGTCTGGTGTGAGACGACAACATTCATTCATTCAGTCAGTCTGGTGTGAGACGACAACATTCATTCAGTCAGCCAGTCTGGTGTGAGACGACAACATTCATTCAGTCAGTCTGGTGTGAGACGACAACATTCATTCATTCAGTCTGGTGTGAGACGACAACATTCATTCAGTCCAGTCTGGTGTGAGACGACAACATTCATTCAGTCAGTCAGTCTGGTCTGAGACGACAACATTCATTCGTTCGTCTGGTGTGAGACGACAACATTCATTCAGTCAGTCTGGTGTGAGACGACAACATTCATTCGTTTCGTCTGGTGAGACGACAACATTCATTCATTCAGTCTGGTGTGAGACGACAACATTCATTCAGTCAGTCTGGTGTGAGACGACCAACATTCATTCATTCAGTCTGGTGTGAGACGACAACAATTCAGTCAGTCAGTTGGTGTGAGACGACAACATTCATTCAGTCAGTCTGGTGTGAGACGACAAACATTCATTCAGTCAGTCTGGTGTGAGACGACAACATTCATTCAGTCAGTCAGTCTGGTGTGAGACGACAACATTCATTCATTCAGTCTGGTGTGAGACGACAACATTCATTCAGTCAGTCTGGTGTGAGACGACAGCATTCATCATTCGTCTAGTGAGACAACATTCAATCATCAGTCTGGTGAGACGACATTCATTCATTTGTTCAGTCTGGTGAGACGACAGCATTCATTCATTCGTCTAGTGAGACAACATTCAATCATCAGTCTGGTTGAGACGACAACATTCATTCATTCATTCAGTCTGGTGTGAGACGACAACATTCAGTCAGTCAGTCTGGTGTGAGACGACAACATTCATTCATTCAGTCTGGTGTGAGACGACAACATTCATTCAGTCAGTCTGGTGTGAGACGACAACATTCATTCATTCAGTCTGGTGAGACAACATTCGGTCACGTAGAGTTAGCTAGCCCTGAACAACTAGTACAACGACGATAAAAAAAAACCTCTGATATTTATTTATTTATTTATCTATTTATTTATTTATTTATTTATCTATTTATTTATTTATTTTATTTATTTATTTATTTATTTATTCTTTTATATGGAGGATAATGGAATAAGCACTTGTGTGCTTTTTTTACATCCAGTCCCGTGTGTATGCAGTTTTGTAAATTTTGTCATCTTTCCCACCGGCACACAATGGCCTATTCTTACGAAAAGCGGAACAGGGTTTAACGTGTGCGCAAGATGTTCTGCGTGCGTTCGCACACGGGGCCTCGGTTTACAGTCTCATCCGAAGGACTTTTGGGGAGAGTGGAATCAGCACTGATGTTAACTCCAGGGGGAAAATCCCCTCGAACGGGATTCGAACCCGGGTCGTCAATTGCGAGCGCAATGTTCTGACCACTAGGCTATCCCGTCCCCCTGTCCATAGTGGTTGTTAGAGCTCCAGCACCTTGTAGTTGTCTGGTGAGACAACATTCATTCATTCTTCACAGCCCTGAACAACTAACTAGGACAACGACGACAAAAAACTTTCATAGTGGTTGATGATAGTGTAGTCAAGTAAACTAGTGGCTACACAACCCTAGTGCAAAGATACCACACAGCCAACGTGAGGATCATTTATTTATTTATTCATTTGTTTGTTTGTTTATTTATTTATTTGTTTGTTTGTTTATTTATTCATTTATTTATTCATTTACTTATTTTATTTATTCTTTTATATCGAGGATAAATGGAATAAAAACTCATGTGATTTTTTTACATCCAGTCCCCGTGTGTGTGCAGTTATTGT
>CM060337.1:19403567-19408567 GCA_030674155.1 Stramonita haemastoma | reverse complement strand
TATAACCTTCAACATGACCTTGCTTGGGTGAAATATGAGGATAATTGTGCGGTAATTCTGGCACTGTTGTAGATTTCCTTTCTTGGAGAGGGTGATGATGAGTGACTGTGTCCATGGTGTTGGCCATTTTCCTGTCTGCCAGATCTTGTTTCAGATTTATAATAGAGCGTTGATCATGGCTTCCCTCCAGCTTGAACCAACTCAGCTGGATGTTGTCAGCCCCTGCTGACTTTCCCTTTTTCAGCGATCTGACTGCTGTTTCCACTTCTGGCAAATAGGGTGACTGTCTGTATCTGCGCTTGTGGGGACATTGAGGACTTTCAGATTTCCTGGGGTTTTGTAGTTGTACAGGTCGGAACAGTATTCTGTCCATCATATCCTGGTCGTCAGTGAGGCGCTTCCCATTTTTGTCTTGGATTGCTGAGCTTCTTCCCTGTTTCGTGCTGGCCAGGTCTTTCACCAGCCGATATGCTTTCCTGCTGTTGTTTTTCTTGATGTTTTCTTCAATGTCCTGGCACTGTTCACCAACCCATTCCTCTTTTGCTTCTGTCATTGACTTCCTCATTCTGTTGTTGACTGCCCTAGCTCTACCATTGTTCTGCTCTTTCTTCTGTTTCATTTTTCTTTTTCTTCAACCTTCTACGTTTGTCGCATAGTTGAAGAATGTTTCGTGTGACCCAAGGTATTTTGACTAGTCGATGTTTGCCAAGAAGTTCGTTTGCTGTTTCAGCACAGCTGTGTTGAAACTGTCGGTCAAGGCGTTGACCTGTCCACTTAGTACAGCCTGTGAGATGGCCCTTGTCTGTAAATAGTTTACCCTGCAGTCATGGCCATCACATAGGAGGGACATAATGCAATGACTTGGAGGTTTTACCTCTTCACAAAGCTGCACCCCTCCTACCTCTGTAACTGTCTTCACCTGAACACTCCACCTCACTCCCTCCCTTCCGCTGCAGCAGATACCTTCTACTTTCCAAATACCCAGATTCAATCAATTCACTGTTGGTGGTTGTGAAAGCAGCCTCACCTTCCATGAAAAGAGGACAATCATCAAATCTATGGCCCGACCTAGAGTAGAGAAGGATGACTACCACCACCTCAAAAGAGAAGATCAAGTCACAATTCTAAGACTCCGCACTGGACACAACAGGCTAAACCACCATAATTATGTCCACAAAACTGAAACTTGCTCCTTCTCCCCTGTGTGTGTGCCTGTGGTAAAGAAAACAGACAGGCGAGCACATCCTTCAGAGGTGTAGCTATTCAGCGACCTGAGGAAGAAAGTGTGGCCGACAGAGATAACCCTACAGACCAAGCTGTACAGCCCACGAGAGGAGCTGGAAAGGACATGCCATTAGTTTTCCCAGACACGTCTGACAGTGTAAAGCGAGCGAGAGAAGAAGAAGACTGTTGGTGGTCGCTGATTCTCTAGTTTTCGTCCACCCATCTGGAATGACCTCTCACTCTCTCACTTTACCAAAAGCGTACAGTTAATACTTTCAAAATCCAGCCTCAAGACACACTTATTTCCGACCAAGGATCTTCCCCTATGATTATGGTTACACTTCTTATTTTGTTCCTACTTTCAGCAAGCATCTCCCTCTCCATTACTCTGCCTACTCGCGCGCACACACACACACACACGCGTGCACGCATGCGCGCGCGCGCTTGTGTGTGTGGGTGTGGGTGTCGGTGGGTGTGGGGGTGGGTGGGTGGGTGCGCACGAGCGTGTGGGTGTCTACATTTAAAATCTTTTTTGTGAATGTTTGTATGCGTGTGAATGTTTTGAATGGAAGCGTTTTGATTTGTTTGCTTTACAAGATTCAGCCCTATAAAAATGTACGTATATCCTTTTTTTTTTTAAATCATTATAATACAGTCCTACTGGTAATCTTAACAGAACCAAAGGTGCGAATTCAAATCTCCTGTCATGTATTTATTGGAGGGATTATTTTTTGGAAGAGGTAACATGGATATTACTCATACTCCTCTCAAATTACAGATGAGGTTTTAGATGTAGGTCATGTGTGCAAACACATGCAACATACCCAACCCCTTTCAATCCACAATTTATTGTTTGATTGCCCAGTTCTTATCGACCTGTCCAGAAGGAGAGGACTAGATATTCATAAAAAATATCCCACTGTTCAAGAAGCTTTATACGACTCTCAGCAGTTTATAACATTGATTGCTGAGGTTATATATTCTTCCCATGTAAGACCTCTACTGTAATTAGTTCTGAGTGAGCATATATATATATATATATTATGTATGTGTGTGTGTGTGTGTGTGTGTGTGTGTGTGTGTGTGTGTGTGTGTGCGTGCGTGCGTGCGTGCGTGTGTGTGTGTGTGTGTGTGTCTGTCTGTCTGTCTGTCTGTCTGTCTGTCTGTGTGTATCTGTCTGTCTGTCTGTCTGTGTGTGTGAGTGTGCACTCGCTTTCCCCAGTCAAGTTAAGCAGCGTCAAGCGTGGTTACCAGTTGGAGGGGTGACCGTTTTCGCGCCTTGGCTTCAGCACAGTCCCCCCAGTTCACCCAGCTGTAAATGGGTACCTGCCCTCTTTAGGGTCAGGGAAGGTAAAGCAGCGAGGGAGAGGAGATGGGCGCCACCCTCAACATGCTGGCCCCGAGAGAAGCTGAGGTCTCTGACGCCTTGCTCCCCTGCGACCACACAGGTTATGGGACACCTATACATATATATATATAATATAATATAATATAATATAATATAATATAAGAATATATATAATAATTTATATATATATAATGAGAGAGAGATATGTGCTGGTTTGAATGCGGGTGTAAGCGTGTCTATATCATCAATTTAAAAGTAAATGGACATTAAACGAAACAAAACAAATCATGCAAAACACGAGTGTACACGTCAAAGCTCATCCACTTTTTGTAGAAGGACTAGGCTATAGACCACCTATGGCCAGTGGGGTGATGACGCGAACATACCTAGCATGTATCTTGCTTTCCAAAGGGGGTGGGCTCCGCTAAAATCAACCTGCCCATAACATACTGTGTAAAACAAAAACAAAAAAACAAAAAACATTAACCTAACGGGTAAATGAGCTTAGACCAAAAGCAGGTCAAATTTTAAAGAACGCATCATTGATGTTTTTATGGACTGGTCATACCTGCTTGCTTGCTTACACATGAGTGTTAACTTTATTCCAATATTCTCAGAATGAAAGAAGAAAATTAAACCTGGGCAGACCAAACAATCGCTTTGTTTTACCCACTTCTGGCCTCTGTCTTTAATTCCGTTCTTGATATCATCATCATAATTACCTTCATTTTTATTTATATTTTATACCACTTTATGTCACAACAGATTTCTCTGCAGGAAATTCGGGCTGCTCTCCCCGGGGAGAGCGTGTCGCCACAAGTGCAGCGCCTACCCATTATATATATATATATATATATATATATATATATATATATATATATATATATATATATATATATATATATATATATATATATATATATTTGTATTGTATTGTACCACTTTATGTCACAGCAGATTTCTCTGCGTGAAATTCGGACTGCTCTCCCCGGGGAGAGCACGTCGCCACATGTGCAGCGCCTACCCATTTTTTTTCTTTTTCCTGCATGCAACTGTATTTGTTTCCCTATTTTATTATATATATATATATATATATATATATATATATATATATATATATATATATATATATATATATATATACAGCCCGAGCCGCCCTCGCGACTCCAACTCCCGATTTTTCTTCAAGGATGGTGTCTAAATACGACATCTGAGTTAATGCTGGGGGGGGGGGGGGTTCAACAAGAAGAAACAGAAAGTGCTAGGCTCTCTCTAGGCACTAGGCTCTAGAGCGCAAAGCCTGGGTAAGTAGGCATGGAGGGTAAGCTGTTACCCATGCAGCAGACAACACCCCCCCCCCCCTCCAGGTCGCTGAAAAGGTCCGTTGGAAAGGCAATCGCCGATACGAATGGTTTCAGTGCCGTTGCAGGAGTCGCCAGAACGTTGCCATATACAGCCCCGAACCGCCCTGGGGACTCCATCTCCCCGATTTTTCCTCAGGGATGGTGTCTCAATACGACACCTGTGTGGATGCTGTTTTTCGTTGTTGTTGTTGTTGTTTTTGTTATTCGCTCCTACAGGCACATAATGGCCGTTCGTGTTACAAGGTAACTGTTATCATGCACAAGGAGAGCAGTAGGGAGCACTTCTTCTCGTGTACTTTTCTACCTGACATTTTTCCATTTCTTTCTTTCCATTCCTTTCTCTTCTGTTAAGCCAACGACTCAAAGCTGGAGTGCAATGTAGTTAAGAGTTTTAGATAATACAGAGAGAAAGTTTTGCACTGTAAGTTTGAAAAACGTGGCGCTCCACCACGAAATGAGTCGCTTAGCACTAACCCACTTTTCCGCTAGTAGCCATTAAAGGCAGGTAGGGTCAAGTTGGCAATTTTGAGATTTTGATTGATTATTAAAGTATAGCCATTATTCTACCTTATAGTGAAATATCAAATCATAATTTTGTTTCCTTTTGCCTTTAAACGTGTTTTAAAAATACCCAAGCCCTCATTCTGACCATCTATTAGGATGCTAAACTTGTCCATTTCTCATTTTGTCATTTCCTGCAGTCTAGTATTTTCACTTGCAATAACTTTTCTTAGAATTGTCCGATTTTCAATCTGTTTTTTGTATTGTATAGCCATTTTATTGCAGTTTGATAACATGTCAATAACTCAAAATTGACCTCTGGTGCAATGCGTCTCATTATGTGGTGGAGCGTCACAAATAGCTTGAGTGTCTGTGTCACGCGTCAGAAAACGTCATAACGGAAGGGGTATATGTGTGCATTGCTGCTGCTGTTACTGTTACTGCTGTCGCTGCAGATGCTTCTGCTATTGCTGTTTAGGCCTTGATTTTGCGTGGGGGGGAGTGTGGGGGGGGGGAGGGGGGGGGTATGTGTCTGATTTTTTAAAAACTATCTTCCCATCTGT
>CM060337.1:19396067-19398567 GCA_030674155.1 Stramonita haemastoma | reverse complement strand
CATTATCATCACTACTACTGCCACTACCACTACCACTACCACCATCACCACCACAATCGTCATCATTATGATCATCATCATCATCATCATCATCATCATCATCATCATCATCATCATCATCATCATCATCATCATCATTATCACCACCAACAACATCTTCTTCTTCTTCTTCTTTATCCTCTTCTTCTTCTTCTTCTTCTTCTCCATTATCATCATCATCATCAACAACAACAACATCATCATCATCATCATCATCATCATCATCATCATCATCATCATCATCATCATCATCACCACCACCATCACCACCACCACCATCCTCATCATCCTCATCATCACTACTACTACCCATCATCATCACCACCATCATCATCATCATCATCATCACCACCACCACCACCACCACCACCACCACTACCATCATCATCATCATTATCATCATCATCATCACTACCACCACCACCACCACCACCACCACCCCTATTACCACCACCATCAATCACCACGTCACAACCACCCTCCACCTCATCATCATCATCATCATCATCATCATCATCATCATCATCATCATCATCATCATCGATCACTACTACCATTAAAAAAACCACCTCACAGCAAACGACAAGTCAGCTAGATCTAGCTAGCTGGCTACTCACTGCCCTTCCCGGTCTGTTTCGTCCTGCTTTCAAAGATGGGGTAGCAGTCCTCTGTGACGTAGGCAGAACCCTGAACAAGGTAGCCGCCGGATACATCGAAGTAAATCACCCGCTTAGCACTCATCGTGTTGGAGCCCCCGCCAATCGTTACATTGCCGTCCGCCACTACCGACGTTTCTACAAAAGAAAACAGGGCCTTGCTCTTCCTCTCATGTAGCAAGTGTCGAAAGTTGGACTAGCATAGTCTTTTTCTAACTAATACAGCAAGTGTCGAAAGTTGGACTAGCATAGTCTTTTCCTAACTAATACAGCAAGTGTCGAAAGTTGGACTAGCATAGTCTTTTTCTAACTAATACAGCAAGTGTCGAAAGTTGGACTAGCATAGTCTTTTCCTAACTAATACAGCAAGTGTCGAAAGTTGGACTAGCATAGTCTTTTTCTAACTAATACAGCAAGTGTCGAAAGTTGGACTAGCATAGTCTTTTCCTAACTAATACAGCAAGTGTCGAAAGTTGGACTAGCATAGTCTTTTTCTAACTAATACAGCAAGTGTCGAAAGTTGGACTAGCATAGTCTTTTCCTAACTAATACAGCAAGTGTCGAAAGTTGGACTAGCATAGTCTTTTTCTAACTAATACAGCAAGTGTCGAAAGTTGGACTAGCATAGTCTTTTCCTAACTAATACAGCAAGTGTCGAAAGTTGGACTAGCATAGTCTTTTTCTAACTAATACAGCAAGTGTCGAAAGTTGGACTAGCATAGTCTTTTCCTAACTAATACAGCAAGTGTCGAAAGTTGGACTAGCATAGTCTTTTTCTAACTAATACAGCAAGTGTCGAAAGTTGGACTAGCATAGTCTTTTCCTAACTAATACAGCAAGTGTCGAAAGTTGGACTAGCATAGTCTTTTTCTAACTAATACAGCAAGTGTCGAAAGTTGGACTAGCATAGTCTTTTCCTAACTAATACAGCAAGTGTCGAAAGTTGGACTAGCATAGTCTTTTTCTAACTAATACAGCAAGTGTCGAAAGTTGGACTAGCATAGTCTTTTTCTAACTAATACAGCAAGTGTCGAAAGTTGGACTAGCATAGTCTTTTCCTAACTAATACAGCAAGTGTCGAAAGTTGGACTAGCATAGTCTTTTCCTAACTAATACAGCAAGTGTCGAAAGTTGGACTAGCATAGTCTTTTCCTAACTAATACAGCAAGTGTCGAAAGTTGGACTAGCATAGTCTTTTCCTAATGCAGCAGTGTCGAAAATTGGACGAACATAGTCTTTTTCTGATACAGCAGTGTCGAAAGTTGGACTAGCATAGTCTTTTTCTAATGCAGCAGAATCAAAAATTGGACTCGCATTGCAGTATCGAAAATTGGACTAGCATAGCAGAATCGAAAATTAGACTAGCATAGCAGAATCGGAAATTGGACTAGCATAGCAG
Source organism: Stramonita haemastoma (assembly GCA_030674155.1). Lineage (NCBI taxonomy): Eukaryota > Metazoa > Mollusca > Gastropoda > Neogastropoda > Muricidae > Stramonita > Stramonita haemastoma. The sequence continues at coordinate 19,396,473 of CM060337.1, read as the reverse complement.
AATCGAAAATTAGACTAGCATAGCAGAATCGAAAATTAGACTAGCATAGCAGAATCGAAAATTAGACTAGCATAGCAGTATATACAAATTGGACTAGCATTGCAGTATCGAAAATTGGACTAGCAGAACAGTATCGAAAATTGGACTAGCATAGCAGAATCGAAAATTGGACTAGCATAGCAGAATCGAAAATGGGGCTAGCATAGCAGAATCGAAAATTGGACTAGCATAGCAGAATCGAAAATTAGACTAGCATAGCAGAATCGAAAATTAGACTAGCATAGCAGAATCGAAAATTGGACTAGCATAGCAGTATATACAAATTGGACTAGCATTGCAGTATCGAAAATTGGACTAGCAGAACAGTATCGAAAATTGGACTAGCATGGCAGTATCGAAAATTGGA
>CM060337.1:19386067-19391067 GCA_030674155.1 Stramonita haemastoma | reverse complement strand
GCACTCTTTGTGCTTTTTTTTTACATCCAGTCCCGTGTGTATGCAGTTTTGTATATGTCATCTGTTCCCACCGGCACACGATGGCCTACTCCTACTCTTACGAAAAGCGGAACAGGATTTAAACGTGTGCGCAAAATGTTCTGCGTGTGTTCGCAATGTTCTGCGTGTGTTGGTTGGTTGGTGGTGGTTGATGGTTGTTGTTGGTGGTGGTGGTGGAGGTGGTTGGTGGTTGTTGTTGTTGGTGGTGGTGGTGGTGGTGGTGGTTGGTGGTGGTTTGGTGGTTGGTGGTGGTGGTGGTTGGTGGTGGGTGGTGTGGTTGTGTGGTGGTGGTGGTGGGTGGTTGGTGTGTGGTGGTGGTGTGAGTGTGGTGGTGTGGTGGTGTGGTGTGGTGGTGGTGTGGTGGTGGTGTGGTGGTGGTGTGGTGTGGTGTGTGGGTGGTGGTGTTGGTGATGGTGGTTGGTTGTGGTGGTGGTGGCGGGTAGTGATTGTAGTGATAGTGGGTGATGTGGTGATGGTGGTTGTGGTGGTTGTGATCGTGGTATTGGTGATGGCGGTGGTGGTGGTAGTGGTGTGGTATTGGTGGTGGTAATGTGATGATGATGATGATGATGATGATGATGATGGATGATGATGATGATGATGATGATGATGATGATGATGATGATGATGTCATTGGGCGTTTCCTAGCTTTACCCTGAAGGGGGTCGGTGACCCATATTATGAACTGGTCTTATTCATCGTACTGAAGAATCACTGTGAGATCGTATACATGCTCACACTGGATGAGAAATTTGTCGGGGTGTAAATGATAGTATTTATGGCGTGTGTGTGTGTGTCTGGTCTTGTAGGTGTGTGTGTGTGTAGGGTGTGTGTGTGTGTTGTGTTGTAGGGTGTGTGTAGGTGTGTGTGTAGGCGTGTGTAGTGTGTGTGTGTGTTGTGTGTGTGTGGTGTGGGTGTGTGTAGGTGTTGTAGGTGTGTGTGTGTGTGCGTGCGTGCGTGCGTGTGTGTGTGTGTGTGTGTGTGTGGGGTGTGTGTGTGTGTGTTGTGTGTGTGTGTGTGTGTGTGTGTGTGTGTAGGCGTTGTGTGTGTGTGTATGTGTGTGTGTGTGTGTGTGTCTGTGTGTGTGTGTGTGTGGTGGTGTCTGTGTGTGTGTGTGTGTAGGTGTGTGTAGGTGTGTGTAGGTATATGTGCTATAGTTTACATATGTATTCTGTGTAAGTGAAAAAAATAACCATACACACAGCCTAAAATGAGTTGTCTTTCAAGGAAACAATTTTGTGATAAATTATTGCTGTGTAAATTTTGAAATCAAGTACACATATATGCTTGTACACACATACCATGTGTGCACGCGCACGCACACACGCACACACACACACACAGACCTTCCCCCTACCCTTCACACACCCCACGCACACACACACACACACACCACATGTACACACAGATACTAACACACACACACACTAACACACACACTAACACACACACTAACACACACTAACACACACACACACAAACACACACACACAACATACATATATACATACACACACATACACACACACTAACACACACACACACACACAAACACACACACACACCGCCTGTACTATACCTAACTCCCTCCCCTTTCCCTTCCCCTCTCCCTCCCCCTACTCAACCCACCCTAACCCCAACCCACCCTACCCCCACCCCAACCCACCCCACCCCACCCACCCCACCCACCCCACCCCCACCCCCACCCCAACCCACCCTACCCCCACCCCACCCCACCCTACCCCCACCCCCACCCACCCCCCAACCCCACCCCAACCCACCCTACCCCCCAACCCCACCAACCCACCCTACCCCCACCCCACCCCAACCCACCCTACCTCCACCCCAACCCACCCTACCCCCACCTACCCCAACCCACCCTACCCCCCCCAACCCAACCCACCCCACCCACCCCCCACCCAACCCACCCCAAACCACCCTACCCCCACCCCACCCCAACCAACCCCTACCCCACACTCTACCCCATCACCCACCCACCCAACCCACCCCACTCACCCCAATCCACCCTACCCCCACTCTACCCCACCCCACCCAACCCCCCACCCCCACCCCAACCCCCAACACCCTACCCCCACTCTACCCCACCCCACCCCCACCCCACCCCACCCTACCCCCACTCTACCACCAACCTACTCTACCCCAACCCACCCTACCACCCACCCACTCTACCCCACCCCAACCCCAACCCACCCTACCCCCACCCCACCTCCCACCCCAACCACCCTACCTCCACCCCCAACCCACCCTACCCCCACTCTACCCCAACCCACCCTACCCCACTCTACCCCAACCCACCCTACCCCACCCACCCACCCCAACCCACCCTACCCCCACCTACCCCAACCCACCCTACCACCCACCCCCAACCAACCCTACCCCCACTCTACCCCAACCCACCCTACCCCCACCCCACCCCAACCCCACCCTACCCCACCCCACCCCACCCCACCCTACCCCCACTTACCCCACCCCACCCTAACCCAACCCCACCCTAACCCCCACCCCACCCCAACCCACCTCTACCCCCACTCTACCCCACCCCACCCTAACCCAACCCCACCCTACCCCCACTCTACCCTACCCCACCCCACCCCAACCCAACCTACCCCCACTCTACCCCAACCCTCACCGGGAATTGTACGTACAGTGAGCATGTAGTTACGCCCATCGAGCCGGTTTTGAGGACGGCTACCAGCTGTCTTCCCTGGAACTTCTCGGTGGTACAGCAGGCTCCGCTGCTGCTGTTGTTCATAGCCGTGACCCGACTGGCAGCCATCAGAAGTGATCCCATCACCACCACCACCACCAGCAGAGGCAGAGGATATGACTCCTTGACCATTGTGCTTGTTCGGGTTTGGTTTGGTTCTTGACCTGTAGAATGATCTATGGAGGTTGACCTATCTTTTTGTTGTTGGGTTTGGTTGTGTTTTTTTTGTTGTTGTTGTTTTGTTTTGTTGTTGTTTGTTTGTTTGTTTTTTTGGGGGGGGGTTTAGTCTGAAAAAGGTGAGTTTTATATATAAAAAAAATGAGTGAATAAATAGATACATGCATGCATGCATGCATGCATACATACATACATACATACATACATACATACATACATACATACATACATACATACATACATACATACATACATACATACATACATACATACATACATACATACATACATACATACATACATACATACATACATACATGTCATACATACATACATACATACATACATACATACATACATACTACATACATACATACATACATACATACATACATACATACAATGTCATACATACATACATACATACATACATACATACCATACATACATACATACATACATACATACATACATACATACATACATACATACATACATACATACATACATACATACATACATACATACATACATACATACAATGTCATACATACATAGCTACATACGTACATACATACATACGTACATACGTACATACGTACATACTACATACTACATACTACATACATACATACATACATACATACATACATACATACATCATACATACATAACATACATACATACATACATACATACTAATACATAATAAATAAATAAATGACTAAATAATAAATTAACAGAATGCGATGGTCATACATACTACCAAACTGATCGCACAATTAATAGTTATTATAATACAATACAATACAATACAATACAATACATGCAATACAATACAATACAGTTCAGCACAGTACAATACAATAATAATGCGATACAGACAAAACAAAACAAGACAAATAATGCCAAGTCATTCACAACACAATGCAATAGAATGCAAATACAAGGCGGTACAATAATAAATAACAAACGAACAATACAAATAGATGCAAATTCAAGACAATCAATATACTAATAATGCAATACAATACGAGACAAAAAAAAACAATACAAAATAATACAAAACAGTACACTATCATAATACAAATACAATACAATACCAATACCCCAAAACCATGCAAAAAACAAGACAATGCAATGCAAAAACAATGCAATGCAATACCAAACAATGTAACACAATACAAAACCATGTAAAACAATACAATGCAGTTCAATCCAATCCAATCCAATACAAAACAATACGCAAACTCTCACCATTGGTAAACCTCGGAGCTCTAACCGAGGACCGAAAAAAACAACTGAAAAATTGTTTTGCCAAACAGTTTGGATGTTTCTCGTGTTCTGACAGATATGTTCCAGCAAGGTGTTGTTGTTGTAGTTGTTATTGTTATTGTTGTTGTTGTTGTGTCAATGTGTTTGTTTCTGTGTGTGTGTGTGTATGTGTATGTATCTCTGTGTGTATGTATGTGTATGTGGGTGCATGCGTGCGTGCGCTTCTGTGTGTGTGTGTGTGTGTGTCAGTGTGTCAGTGTGTGTGTGTATGTGTGTGTGTGTTAGTGTGTCAGTGTGTGTGGTGTGTGTGGTGCGTGTGTGTGTGTGTGTGTGTGTGTGTGCGTGCGTGTGTGTATGTGTGTGTGTGCGTGCGCGCGCGCGCGCGCGCGTGTGTGTGTGTGTGTGGTGTGTGTGTGTGTGTGTGTGTGTGTGTGTGTGTTGTGTGTGTGTGTGTGTGTTGTGTGTGTGTGTGTGTGTGTGTGTGTGTGTGTGCCGCATTCCAACCTCCAGGATGTATGCTGGGTTTGTTCGGACCTGCCCCATATTTGATCTGCTGCATGCGTATATATATATAGAGAGAGAGAGGAAATTAAGGCACTGGCAGGTCTGCACTTGAAGCTGACCTAGAAGATTGTAAAACAAAAAATCCTTATTTTACCGGACATCACCAAGACTCAAACCCACGACTTCATCAGCTTACGGGATTGAAGTCGAACGACCTTAACAATTTGGCCATAGCATCCATCGTTTTGTTGTTGGGTTTTTTATTGTTTGTTTGTTT
>CM060337.1:19368567-19376067 GCA_030674155.1 Stramonita haemastoma | reverse complement strand
AAGGTTTTCACTGTATAGATTGTTTAAGGCTGACTTCCTTGTGGAGTCCTATCTCTCATATAACATGTGTAGCTTTGTTAGAAATGCTTTGATAAAATTTCGACTTGGAATGTCAGATATTTTAGTACATTCTCATAGATACAAGTCAAGCCAAAATAATACAGAAAATAAGTTTGTGTCGTCTTTGCCAGTCATCGACAGAAGACGAAATTCATTTCGTATTTGTTTGTCCAGCACTAAGTGACTTGAGAAACAGACTTATTCCTTCCAAGTATTACAGTAGACCTTCAACCTTTAGATTAGCTTCACTTTTGTCGGCAAAAAACGAAAGACTAATTAGTAATTTAGCACTGTATTTGTACAAGTCATTTAAAAGACTTAGCGCATATCCATAAGCATGTTATATGTGTCCCAGTACAAATGCTACTGTATGTGATATTGCGGGTATTCATTGAACCAGCGGGTGAGCAAGATATATATATATTTTTCATTACAAAAAACATTATGCTTGTCAATCTACCCCTTCATATGGGGCTATGGCCTTGATGAAAAAAAAATTATCTGCGTCTGCGTCTCTCTCTCTCTCTCTCTCTCTCCTCTCTTCTCTCTCTCTCTCTCTCTCTCTCTCTCTCTCTCTCTCTCTCTCTCTCGTCTCTCTCTCCTCCTCTCTTTTCTCTCTCCTATCTCCTTATATTTGTGTGTTTTGTGTGTGCAAATGGACACTCAGTCATTTACTCTAAAACAGTTATGTGCAGGAATATATATGTTTATATTATATATATATATATATATTAAAAATATATTATAATATTATATATATATATTATATATATTATGTATATATATAAATCCCTTTGCAATGTCTGTTCAAAATTATATTGTGATGACTAACGATAGTCCTACTTGGGGCATGGACAGATGAAAAAAAAAGTATGACAAGACGTATTCATAACCCTTGGATATTAAAGATTCTCTGTGTTGTGTGTGTGTGTGTGTGTGTCGTGCGTGATTTGGTGTGTGTGTGTGTATGTGTGTGTGTGTTTTGATATGTGTGTTTGTGTGTTGTGTTTGTTGTGTTCTCTGTCTCTCTCTCTTCTGTTCTCTTCTCTCTCTCTTCTCTCTCTCTCTGTCTCTCTCTCTATCTCTATCTACCTATCTACCTATCTACCTATCTACCTATCTATCCAGAAGTCTTACTTGAACTTAGGTGATCCAAAATTAGCCTGTTTCTTCTTCTTCTTTTTTTTAATCGCATCGCAGAGACCCTAAATGTTAATGCCTAGGGAGTATAGGCCATGGGTTTTGCTGTTCTTTTCTGGCTGTGTATACCTTATAAAGAATTGCATTAGAATTGTCAAAAAAATGGATCTATGTGTTGATCAATTCATTATGAATATTCAACAGTCTAAGATATCGCAATCAAGTGGTGCGAAGCTGGAATGTCGTGTGCAAGAATCTAATCTTGCGACATGCAAGGGACTTAGGCCTAACTTTTCCTTAGGCTAGTCCAGAAATTCTGCATGTCCGTATTTTTTTTTTTTATGAATCTCTGGCAACATTCGTTTGTCCTGATTTCCATCGAAATTATCTTTAGGATTTTTCTTTCGGTCACCTATTTTGTGTTTTAATAAACATGTGGCATGCTTCTGTCATGAACTTCCTGATTTTTGTGTTTGAGTGCCTTATATTATTAGGCTCTTTCTTCTGTTTCATTTTTTCCTTTTCTTTAACTCTCTACGTTTATCGCATAGCTGTAGGATGTTAGGTGTGACCCAAGGTTTTTTTTTGAAAGGTCACTGTTTGCCAAGAAGTTCGCTTGGTGTTTCGGTCACTGCTGTGTTGAAACCATCCATTAAGGTATCTCTATCATCTGAGTCTATCAGAGCGGGTGCTGCGAACTTCCCACTTATCCTTGCCTGAAAAATGTCTGCTACCTCTGAATCCTTCAGCTTCTCGAGGTCAAACTTGATTCTTATGTTGTTCTGCTTGTGAATTTTTTTTAGGCGGAGTCGGAATGTCATCATTACAAGAACATGGTCACTCCCTATGTCCGCTCCTGGGAAGCTTCGTGTCTGAGCAATGTTTACGCTAGACCTAAATCGTCTCTTTACCGTGATGTAATATATCTGGTTGGTGTTCACCATTTGGGCTATGCCATGTCCATCTTCTGGATTTTTTATATGGGCCAAGTGTATTCATAGCTGGAAATGAATTGGTGGACAGTATCAGTACATTGAAGAAAACATCAAGAAAAACAACGGCAAGATAAACATATCAACTGACTGGCACAATACAGGGAAGAAGCTCAACAATCCGAGACAAAAATGGGAAGTGCCTCACTGACGACCTGGATATTCTGAACAGGTGGACAGAATACTGCTCCGACATGTATAACTACAAAACCACAGGAGATCCAGAGGTCCTCAATGTCCCCACAAGCACAGATAAAGACAGTCACCCTATCCTCCGAGAAGAAGTGGAAACAGCAGTCAGATTGCTGAAAAGGGGGATGTCAGCAGGGGCTGACAACCTTCCAGCTGAGTTGGTTCAAGCTGGAGGGGAAGCCATGATCAACGCTCTAATAAAAAAAAAATCTGCAACAAGATCTGGCAGACCGAAAAATGGCCAACACCCTGGACACAGTCACTCATCATCACCCTCCCCAAGAAAGGAAACCTTCAGCAGTACCAGAATTACCGCACAATCGGCCTCATATGCCACCCAAGTAAGGCCATGTTGAAGATTATATTGGACAGACTGATGCCACAAGCAGAGACCATCATTGCTGAGGAACAAGCAGGTTTCAGAACAGGGCGTAGCACAACTGAACAGATATTCAGTCTCAGTTAACATCAGCGCTGACTCCACTCTCCACAACAGTCCTTCAGATGAGACTATAAACCGAGGCCCCGTGTGCGAACGCACGCAGAACATCTTTCGCACACGTTAAATCCTGTTCCGCTTTTCGTAAGAGTAGGCCATTGTGTGCCGGTGGGAACAGATGACAAGATTTACAAAACTGCATTCACACGGGGACTGGATGTAAAAAAGCACATGAGCGCTTATTCCGTTATCCTTGATATAAAAGAATAAATGGAAAGAAAATAATCCTCTGTGAGTGGTACCTTCAACACCAACAAGACCTCTACCATGTATTTATTGATTTTAAGAAGGCATTCGACAGGGTGTGGTATGCAGCTTTGTGGGCAACCATGAATTTGTACAGCACTAATGCAAACCTGATCAGAGTCATCAAAGAGCTGTACAGCAAAGGCCACCAGTGCAGTGTACTACAACAGCAACATTGGAGAGTGGTTTCGAACAACATTTGGAGTAAGGCAGGGCTGTCTACTCACATCTACTCTTTTCAACATCTTCCTTGAGAGAATCGTGGCTGATGCAGTAGAACAATATAAAGGATCAGTCAGCATTGATGACGGAACGATCACAAACCACACGCTTCGCAGATGACAATGACGGACTAGCAGGATCAGAACAAGAGCTTTCCAGCCTAACAGAACACCTGAACAAGGCCCTATAAAACATGCGGCATCAAAATCGGTGTTGAGAAGACCAAATTGATGACCAATAACGCCAAGGGCATCAGCACTGATGTCAGAGTCAATGACCAGAAGCTGGAAACAGTACAAAGCTTCAAGTACTTGGGAGCCGTTGTATCAGATACGGGGTCCAAGCCAGGGGTAGTATGCAGGATCGCACAAACAATAACAGCACTATCAAAACTGAACACCATCTGGAGAGAGAAAATATCTCGATCAGCCCCAGGATCAGACTAATTCGCTCCCTTGAACGTATCCATATTCCTATATGCCTGTGAATCGTGGACCCTGGCTGCAGATTTATTTATTTTATTTATTTATTCTTTTATATCGAGGATAACAGAATAAGCAACATGTGCTTTTTTTCATCCGGTCCCCGTGTGTATGCAGTTTTTGTAAATATTGTCATCTGTTCCCACCGGCACACGATGGCCTACTCTTACGAAAAGCGGAACAGGATTTAACGTGTGCGCAAGATGTTCTGCGTGCGTTCGCACACGGGGCCTCGGTTTAAAGTCTCATCCGAAGGACTTTCGGGGAGAGTAGAGTCAGCACTGATGTTAACTCCAGGAGAAAAATCTCCTCGACGGGACTCGAACCCGGGTCGTCAAATTGCCAGCGCAATGTTCTGACCACTAGGCTGATTTCGAGAGAAGAGTACATGCGGTAGAGATGAGATGCTTCCGGAGACTTCTTGGCACCTCCTACAGAGACCACATAAGTAACGAAGACGTGCATAAAAGATTCCAGCAAACCATTGGTCCCTACAAAAATCTTCTATCGATCGTAAAGAAGCGTAAACGGAAATGGTACGGGCATGTCACAAGATCGAAAGGACTTGCAAAAACAATACTGCAAGGCACTGTCCAAGGAGGAAGAAAAAGAGGCCGACCAAGGAAGAGATGGGAGAACAACATCAGCGAATAGACAGGACTAGAATCGACAAAACCCTGAGAAAGGCAGAACAGAGAGAGAGAGGAATGGGGGTGAACTGGTTGTCAAGTCTTCGTGGGTGCCCCCAGGGTCGCGAGACAAGGATAGATAGATGGATAGGTAGGTAGGTAGATAGATACAAGTGTTTGGATCGTTTTAGTTTAGGGTTCTTTTCGTTACAGAGGTTCTCATTCAGTATGTAGGGGATGACATGTAGGCTACTTTGGTGGTGCAATAAGAATGCAAGGAAAGGTCATATTCATATCTACTTCATATCTGTATACATAATGTGGCTACCTGATTGTCTGCAAAACTGTGACATACACAAAATCTCGTCATTAGTAAATCGCGGAAGGAGCTCTAGCCGAGGAATGAAAACACCAAATGTCTAACCTTATCTCCAAATGCTGTGTCATCAGACCAAGTTTCAGGAGGAAAAAAAAAAGCACAATGTTAGAAGTTTATTGTGACAAAAACACGCTGCTGGAACGGTTCCACGAAATTTCCAAACACACAATTTACACAATTTCACACACATGAGAACTGGATGTAAAAAGCACATAACTGTTTATTCCATTATTATCCTCCAAATAAAAGAACACACACACTCCTCCTCCTCGTACCACTCGTCTAATATCTCTTTAGGTTAAAAAGACGTTAAACTCAACAACAACAAAAAACACACACACACCCCAGAATCCAGGCTTTAAATCCATTTACTCTATGAATGATTACAAACGAATTTAAAAGAATAAACCTAACAGCAACGCGCCCCAAAATAGGATCAATACTATCAGCAACTAAAAAGCATGAGTTCATCGCTAAAGTGATAATAAGCAATATTAAATACTAGACATTTTGCTTTTAAAAATCTATCGATTTCTTTCAAAGACACGATCTGCACTTGTCAACTACAACACATGAAATTTCGAGAAATATCTGTAAACCTTATCAAATTTGATAGAGACAGGAGAACATTTTTTTTTCAAAATTTATATTTCACCAACTTACAAAGATCATAACTGGGTATAGGTTGAAGAAAAAATAACAAAATAACACACACACACACACACACACACACACACACACACACACACACACACACACACACACACACACACAACACACACTCCTAAAGAACAGAATACTGTCTCATAACAGGCATGGAAGCGGGCCATTTTCTGGTGCTGAAAGACACACTGAGGCCGCAGCAACCAGGATCCCTAGAACCACAGACTTCCTTTACTGATTAAGGGTCGGTGGTGTTGGCACCAATCCCCTGACCAGTAGCTGAAATTTTGATTAGAATGGTTTCCATTAAATGCAGTTTCTTACTTCTAAACAAAGGTATCTCTAATTATTTAAGGTCAATTTAGTCTTGTCAACAAGATAAATGCTAAACTCAGATCGATTTGTTCTGACCATGGCAAACCAGGGTGTTCTCTTTCTTGGTTTTTAGGTGACGAAAACGTTACAGTACTTTTTTAGTATGGTAAAAAATACAAGATCTTCTAGCACTGAAAATACACAAAAGTTTCAAAACCTTCCTCCCCACAAAATCATTATGTCAGCTGTACAGTTTCGTAAAAAAGAAAAAAAAATCATCAAGCAAAGCAGATTAAGCGAAATGAAGCAAAAAAAAAATTTATATACATTTTTTTTTTCAAAATTATCCTCAACGATAGCTGTTATTAGTCAGACCATCCTTTTCTACCCTGTCGTCAGCCTGTCATTGTACAAATCCATCCTGTTTCTACTCTTTGGTCCTGACTCACTTTTAATTTGAGCTTGCTCAACAACTATCACTCTTTCTTTCGCTTAGGATTGCGTGCCAGACTTTTGTGCTATAATGATTTCAGAAAGATTGTGTGCCTTACTTTTGTGCTGAAATGGTTTCAGAAAGATTGTGTGCCTTACTTTTGTGCTGAAATGGTATCAGAAAGATTGTGTGCCTTACTTTTGTGCTGAAATGGTATCAGAAAGATTGCGTGTCTTACTTTTGTGCTGAAATGGTTTCAGAAAGATTTGTGCCTTACTTTGTGCTGAAATGGTTTCAGAAAGATTGCTTGCCAGGCTTTTGTTTTGAAACGGTACATAACGCCATTCTGATGCCATTTCAGCGCATAAACCAGGCATGCATCGTGAGCGCGAGAATAAACCCAACAGCAACTTTTCATACACTTTGCGGGGCGCCATCTCTTTCAGGGGCTGCCCTCGGCAGTTGTCTTTGACCTGAATGAGCAGTTCCACCAACGCTTCCATTTCAGATTCCCTACGGTCTGGCATGCCGCTGGTGACCACGTACCGAGTCCCTACCACCTCCCGCACTTTCTTCAACCCCTCCACAGGCGTGCGGGCTAGGACCTCCTCGATAGCCTGGCCTTTGAGATTTTCCCCGTGGGTGAAGACTACACCCAGGTGACGCTCCCCCTTCTTCCCAAAGAGCTGAAGGATGTCGTCAAAGGATTTCTCCTGTTGTTCCGAGAACCTTTCCAAGGGCTGGACAAAAAGTATCACGTGGGGGCCTCCAGGACCACACAGGGAAAAGCCACGTTTGATTTCTTCTTTCGTTTTGCGTGGGTCTTCTCCAGGGCTGTACAGGCCCGGGGTATCCACCACCTGCAGGAAGATAGAAAGGTATACACGGATTAGGAGTGACTTCACAGTTGCCATCTACCTTAGTTTGGGTGGGCGCTGGTGTTAATGCAAAACACAAGATGAAATACTTCAACGGCGATGTGCAAAAAATTCCTTTACCTTCTAAGCTCAAACAAAAGAGTTAAGTTCATATGGTAGGTTCGCACAAAACAGATGTCAATGTTAAATGAAAAAAAAAAAAAACAACGGACATCAACACTGCAGGCTTCAAAGGCGACAGCACTCTACAGTATATACTAGAGCACAACAGACTTTCGCGTTGTAGCTGGATACAGAGGCAACACTTTTAGCACAATTTAAACAAAACAGATGCTAACTCGCCGAGGTAAACTAAAACGAACCTTTCCTG
>CM060337.1:19351067-19361067 GCA_030674155.1 Stramonita haemastoma | reverse complement strand
ATTTGAGAAGACTACTTTTGTGCAGTAATGCTGTGATGTTTAGTGTTGTGTGTGTGGTGTGTGTGTGTGTGTGTGTGTGTGTTGTGTGTGTGTGTGTGTGTGGTGTGTGTGTGTGTGTGTGTGTGTGTGTGTGTGTGTGTGTGGTGTGTGTGTGTATGTGTGTATGTATGTATGTGTGTGTATGTTGTGTGTTGTGTGTGTGGTGTGTGTGTGTATGTATGTATGTGTGTGTGTGTGTGTGTGTGGTTGTGTGTTGTGTGTGTGTGTGTGTGTGTGTGTGTGTGTGTGTTGTGTGTGTGTGTGGTGTGTGGTGTTGTGTTATCCGCAGATGGTGTCGTAGTTCAATTTAAAGTGTATTTACACTTGGTGATATCAGACTAAACAAATATTTACAGATGACTTGGAAATAATCCTAGCAGCATTAGTAATCAACGGTTTTCGCGAAACTATATTCAAGGGTTCCCTTTGAATTTCAGTGCTAGATTCTTTGTAAACAGAATTTAAAACTGAATAATGAAAACATATATGTTCACAAGATAACTGAAACGTTATGACCTTTTTTCAGATAATCCATCAGACGGACAGAGAGAGATCAAGTGAAGAAAGTGCTTTACACACACACACACACACACACACACACACACACACACACACACACACACACACACACACACACATATATATATATATATATAATATATATATATATATATTATATTTATATCTATATATATATTTATATTATATTTAATACATACATACATACATACATACATACATACATACATACATACATACATACATACATACATACATACATACATACATACATACATACATACACACACATACATACATACAACACACATGCACACGCGCGCGCGTCTGCACGCATGCACATAATTTTTATTCTCGCAAACCACACACACACACACACACACACACACACACACACACACACACACACACACACATCAACCCTGCACACACAGTGTGTAGGCATGCAGGCACTCACACAGTCTCTCTCTCTCTCTCCTCTCTCTCTCTCTCTCTCTCTCTCTCTCTCTCTCTCTCTCTCTCTCTCTCTTTTCTCCTAAACACAACAAACACAAGCACATTACACGAAAAAGATCGCACGCGACGCACGCACCCACATCACTCACTCACCACGCACGCCACCACACACACACACACACACACAACACACACAACACACCACACCCACCACACACACACACACACACCACACACACACACCACACACACACACAACACACACAACACTGACTGACCTCGTCAGAAGCGAAAACCTCAAATCCAGACAAGCTGAAATCTGACAGCAGTAAGCACAAAACGAGCCGCAGACCCCAATACTTGACACAAGCTTCCCAGAGTCGACAAACTAAGTTTCTGCTGTCAAAGCAGACAGGTGTTTTTTTTTAAAACCTATACATATAAAGAATAAAATCTGCCCCACAATTATACAGGTGAGTTTCTTTTCGCAGTTAGGACGAATAGTACTTGGGAGAGCGCTCGGAAAGCAATTACTTTACAAAAAAGAGGGAAGGGGTTGGGGGGGGGGGGGGGGGCGGGAGGGGAGGGGAAGAGGAGAAGAAAACCCTGAATGGATTAAAGCAAGCGTATAATGTATTCCGCAGGCGACGGTTTTTCTCAAAAATTGGCAGCTTCTCTGAAGTGTCAGTTTCAGTCACGTCATACGGGAATTTCCGATATGACGACGAGCGCTGCTCGTAACACACATGAATAAATGTCTCTCCTTACTTTGATATATGATCGCGCGCGCGCGCATGTGTGTGTATGTGTATGCACGCGTGCACGCATGTATGTATGCGTGCACGCGTGTTTGTGTTTGCGTGCGTGCATGTTTGTGTGTGTGTGCACGCACACACGCCCTTTAATTGTATGTGTGTGTGTGCACGCGTGTTTGTGCATGTGTGCGTGTCTGTGTGTGTGCACGCGCGCACGCATGTGTGTGCCTACACGCGTGTTTGTTTGTGCGTGCGTGCATGATTTTGTGTGTGTGCATGCGCGCACGCATGTGTATGTATGTGCGCTCACGCGTGTTTGTGGGTGCGTGCGTGCATGCGTGCGTGCATGTGTGTGTGTGTGTGTGCGTTTGTGCGTGTATACGTGCTTGCATGTATGATTTCACGGTACATTTAGTGGCCAACATTTTTTTTTTTAAGTATGAAACACACCCCACGCTGATTTTACTTCCAATTTCTGAGGAATTCAATTCTGGCTGGGCATTGTATGGCAGGTGACAGGCTTCAAAGGTGCGTTCAGTTTGCCTTGCATATAATGTGTTGTGTGTGTGTGTGTGTGTGTTGTGTGTGTGTGTGTGTGTGTTGTGTGTGTATCTGCTGTAGTATGAGGACTAGTAATGTCCTTGATCAATGGTGTTTTTTTGTATGTTTGTTGTTGTTGTTTTATATATATGACTTTTACAGTTGAACAAATATATATATTCTACACTCACCTGCCATACGTGAAGACTAAAGCCTTCATTGTTGTTGAGTACTTTATAAGCTTTTAGCTTGTTGTTGCTCTGTCGTAAGTGTATGTTGGGTATTTTTTTTCAGATATGAGAATGTTGTTTCAACCAAATGTTCGATACAAAAATAATGGAAACGTCCCATTCTAAAACTAAGATATTAATCTTACCTAGAAGAACTTTTCACCCTTTCTAATACACATAAGCATGCATGCAAGCACACAAACACACCAAGCGCGCATATAACCACACGCACCTCTCTCTCTCTGTCTCTCTGTCTCTCTGTCTCTGTCTCTGTCTCTTCTCTCTCTCTCCTCTCTCTCTCTCTCTCTCTCTCTCTCTCTCTCTCTCTCTCTCTCTCTCTCTCTCTCTACTCACACACACACACACACACACACACACACACACACACACACACACACACACACACACACACACACACACACACACACACATACACACACACACACACACACACACACACACACACACACACACACACACACACACACACACACACACACACACACACACACCAGGAAGAGAGAAAGAGAGAGGAAAATGTAAACAAACAGAAACACAGTCTTTAAAGGATAGCAACTGGCTGAAAAGTACCTGAATTACCTGTCAGTTTATGCTTTTCTGAGAAAGCCCGGGAGTGTACATTCCCCAGAAAGTCTTAACGCCTAGCGACCCATGTTTGGCTCTGTGGTGCTCAGACAGTCCACCGAGTCTACAATCGCCTGTGCCTGTGCCTGTGCGCTGGGCCAACGAAGCAGATTTATATATGTAGAGAAGTGCTGTGAAGGTGAGTTTTCATTGATTTTGAATATTCGATAGGTGTTGTTGCGTGCGTGTGTGTGTGTGTGTGTGTGTGTGTGTGTGTGTGTGTGTGTGTGTGTGTCTGTCTGTCTGTCTGTCTGTCTGTCTCTGTCTGTCCTCTCTGTCTGTCTGTCTGTCTGTCTCTCTCTCTCTCTCTTTTATTATTTTTATTTTTTATTTTTTTATTTATTTTTTTTTTTTATCTTTTTTTTTTCTTCTTTTTTTTTAACTAATATATTTATTTAGCCTTTATTGTTGTTGTTATTGCTTTCGTGCTTGTTACTCATTTGCTGTTCCCTATTACAAGTCGCTGTGGAAGTGTGGGAAACTCACCTCATTTTTTTCTACTAATCTAACCCTTAATTTCCTTATAAGTTATATAACATATTTGGGGTGTACTTCTGTGTACTGTGTACTTGAAAAAAACTTCTTTATTACGCATTATACTGTCCTAGTTTTGTGGTTTCATTTGCTTATTCTGTCATTCACTGAACTTGTACTGCAAAACGTGCCCATAGTCAGAGACATTGAATGCTGTATAGCAGAAGAACCCACACCAGGATTTTTTTCCCCCTCTTCCTACGAGTGTGAACACCTGACCAATGCTACAGATCTCATCATTATTGAGACAAAAGCACAGACAGTGAAGTGTGTGAACACTGAGTAGTGAGTCCTTGGACTGTTTCCTGAATTGCTTTAGGGAGGAGACAAACTCTTAAGTCATCAGACACGCCTCAGAAATTATTGTGGGCGTTGCATTCCTGCCTCTCTTTTAACACCTGCCAGCCTTCAAGTGGCCTTGAGAAACACATCGCTAAGAGACTCTAATTGTGACGCGACTGTGTTGAAATCTCTAATTCTACTGAGGAATTTGTTTAACTTGAAGTAGCTGTTGTGATTTATACCAGCTCAGACTTCTGATTCGGTATTGTCTCTCAGTTTGCATAGTTTGTTTTTTTTTTAATCAATTGACCTATTATTCCTTGTGGTGTTTTCCAATTTGTTTGCTTCATTTTGTTTTCTTTTTACTTATTGAAATGTGTTAATACTTTCAATTTTACTGACGAATTTGTTTGACTTGATGTAGCTGTTGCCATTCATACCTGCTAGGACCTGATTCTGTATTGCCAATTTTGAGTAATTGAATCACTTACCTATCTATATTTGGGGGGTTCTTTCCAGTTGTTGTTTTGTTCCTCTCTCTCCCACACACACATTTCCAGCAAAAACCGACACACATAGATGCATTCAAGACACAACATGTGGCCCTCTAAGGAAGGCCTACGAATTTGCCACTTAAATCACGCAGTTAATAAAATTGACGACATATCAACACTTATTAGAAACCATGGCAAACCATTTCACATACTAGGGCTATCTGAATCAAGACTTTCAAAGCACATAGTTGACACTGATTTATATATCCCTGGATATACAATCATACGAAAGGATCCACAAAGGCAAAAAGAAACAGGAATCATCATATACATTAGTGAATCTATAACGTTCAAGCGTCTGATCCATCTAGAACATTATGATGTAGAATCTGTCTGGTTTGAAGTGTCCATGAAAGGTTCACCACCTATTGCAATGGGTTTCTGCTATAGGAATCCAGCAGAAAGAAAAAATTGGATTGACAAGTTTGACGCAATGATGAACGTAGTCTTACTAGAATCCAGGGAAGTAATACTACTAGGTGATTTTAATATCGATTTAATAAATGTAAATAATGCATGGACGCAAATTATTAATTCATTCAACCTTCACCAACTAGTTAGTTTACCTACAAGAGTCACACCAAACTCAAGCACAATAATTGATCACATCTACGTATCAAATCCTAAAAACATCATAGAAACATGTGTCCCTGTCTATAACTGCAGCCATCACTACCCAGTATGTACTACATGGTCAAAAAAAGGAACAAAAATTCCCAAACCTGGCCACAAAAACACATATCGTTCTTTTGCAAAATTTAATGAACAGCTTTTCCTTCTCGAACTAAGTAACTCAATGCTCTCAGAAACATTCAACATTACTGATCCAGACTTGGCCATCGAGTTTTGGATAAAAACTTTCACTGAAATTTACAATAAACATGCTCCACTTAAAACCATAAGGGTCAAACATGTCCCCAAACCACCTTGGCTCACAAAAGAACTAGAAGAAGCATGCTATCTTAGAGATTTCTTAAAAAAACATAATTATCATGAAGAGTCAAAAAGATTACGAAACGCCATAAACTCACAGAAACGTCGAAAAAAAAAGAAATATTTCCAAGATTTACTATCTTCCAAACAAAACTCAAAAATTATTTGGAGGGCCATTAATCAAATAACAAACAAAATCATCTTCCAAATCAAATGTAATCAAAGATGTTACTGCTGAACAAATCAACAATCACTTCATAAACGTTTCTACTAATGTTGTTAGCAAAGACGATTCAAAATCCAATAACCTAAACACATTAAAACAATACTGCCAAGAAAAGCATATTCCTTCAAAACTCCACATACATTTATCTCTACTTTTGAGGTCCATAAATTACATGACTCACCTCAAACAGTCAAGAACACGAGGTCTTGATGGAATAGACAGTAGAATTCTGAAACTTTCAGCCCCAGTTATCACTGACACTCTCACATATATATATAACCAATGTCTTGAAAAGAACTATTTTCCCAGTGCCTTCAAAACTGCCAAAGTTATACCCATCTACAAATCTGGTGACACTTCAGATCCCTCAAATTATAGACCAATCTCTATTATATCCCTTCTTTCAAAACCCCTGGAAAAAACATATAAATAAACACTTAGTCAGTCATATAGACACTAACAACCTACTCCACCCTAATCAGTCTGGATTCAGACAAAATCACTCGTGTCATACTGCACTGACTAGTCTCATAGACAATTGGCTAACAAACATTAATGAAAATAAATTTTGTGGAGTATTATTTGTAGATTTCAAAAAAGCATTTGATACAATTGACCACACACTTCTCATCAGAAAGCTAGACCTGTATAATATATCGTCAAATAGTCTAGAACTACTCACTTCTTATCTCAAGAACAGACAACAGTGTGTTTCAACAACTACATCCACATCCACTCTTAAACCCATTCATTATGGAGTACCACAGGGATCTATACTAGGACCAATTCTCTTTTCATTATACATAAATGACCTTCCTCTACATATTACATCCAAATGTGAACTATTTGCTGATGACACTACCATACATACAAGCCATAATGACATTGACTCTCTTGCAACCATATTACAACAAAGCTTCAATGATCTTGTCAAATGGACAGATCTGAACCACATGTCTATTCATCCCCAAAAAACAAAATGCATGCTTATCACCACCCGACAAAAGCGACAAAATTTACCCCATAAACAGTTTCCAATCCATATAAAAAAGGAAGCAATCGAACAAACCTCTCATCACAAAGTTTTAGGAGTAATAATTGATGAAAATCTCAGCTGGTTTTACCACATATCTCACCTATGCAAATACTTGTCCCAAAGAGTATACCAGTTGACTAAAATTAAACACTTCCTTGACTACCACTCAAGGAAATTATTCTTTCAAGCTTATATACAATCCTCAATAGACTATGCCTCAACCCTATGGGATTCTGCCAGTGCAAACACTATGAAACCCCTATTAAGTCTGTATAAACATGCTCTCAAACTTATCCTCCTGAAGAAAACAACCTTACTCGAAGTGGATTATACTCAGTTAAGTATTCTCCCCCTACAACAAAGACTAAAATATAACAAATACATCCTGATGTTTAAGATAATGGCAGGAACTGTCCCCACATCCTTAAGAGATAAGTTCCCAATGAATCATGCCAGCAATACTGAAAAGCCAAGTATACCAATCCCAAGAATAGACTTGTACAAATCTAGTTTACTATACTCAGGCCCTGTACTGTGGAACTCCCTTCCCGATTCAATTAAAGAGCACCAATCATTGACGACCTTCAAAAATCACCTTCTAATCCACTTGATGCATCAAAACTAATGAACCAGTCCTCACCCTGCTGGATATATATATAATTCTCCCCCTTTCTCTCTCTTCCTCTGTGTGTGTGTGTGTGTGTGTGTGTGTGTGTGTGTGTGTGTGTGTGTGTGTGTGTGTTGTGTGTGTGTTTTTTTTGAAATATTTTTTTATATGTATCTTATCATTGTGTAGTTGTAACTGATTTCAAAGAGTATATTTTTGATTTTTTTTTTTTCGTATCACATTTATCATATGGTATATTTTTTTTTTATATGCGCATAACTAGAAAGATAGATAGTATTCAGTGATGATATCATTGATCAGTTGATAATTGTACGCAACACTACCTGGCTTAAAATGTACTGTGTACTCTCTCTCTCTCTCTCCTCTCTCCTCTCTCTCTCTCTCTCTCCTCTCTCTCTCCTCTCTCTCTCTCTCTCTCTCTCTCTCTTCTCTCTCTCTCCTCTCTCTCTCTTACCTGTTGTCTAAACATGTTACCATCTATATTGAGAAATACTTTATTCACACTTTGTACTATTTAATAATCACGTGCTGAATGTAGTTGATTTTTGTTGTTGTTGTTTTGAGGTGGGGTTTTTTTTGTTTTGTTTTGTTTTTTTGTTTGTTTTTTTTTGTTTTGTTTTGTTTTTTTTGTTTGTTTGTTTTGTTTTGTTGCTTTGCCTTGTTTTTGTTTGGTTTCCTTATTCAAATCAAAATCATCATTGATTCTTACTTCATATTTCGTTTCTGAATGAGTGCCTTTTTATAACATTACCTTTAATATTGTATCTCTGTCTTATTTCTTACCTGATGTTGTTCTTTCTTCCCTTTTATCAAAATCTTATGTTTTATGGGACTTATTTTGATGATATATGGCGGTGGATTGATGTTTTCAGTCATTTAACGTCACCATGTTCTCATATTTGATCCTTAATTATTGTACCTTTTTTCTGTTTTGTTTTGTTTTGTTTGTTTGTTTGTTGTTGTTGTTTCTTGTTTTTGTGTGTGTTTTTTTTATTTCAAATCAGAGTTATCATTGATTCTTATTTCTATTTTCGTTTCTGAATGAGTGCCTTTTTATAAAATTACCTTAATATTGTATCTCTGTCTTATTTCTTACCTGTTGTTTGATACTTGGTATGGTTTCTTGCGCTTGGTATTTGTATCACTATAATTGTTGTTTAGTTGAGGCTATCCTTTTATCTTGATGTTATCCCTGAAAAGGGCGGGGACTGGATGTAAAAAAGCACACGAGTGCTTATCTATTATCCTCGAATAAAAGAATTTTGCCTTGCCTTGCCTTGCCTTGCCTTGCCTTTCTGGGGAAACAAAGCAGAGACGAATCAACCAACCCACCTTTAGCCAGTCGGACCTGTTCTGCATGAAACGAACTAGGAACAAGCAGTAGTTACAAACCCGTCGTCGACGCACGCTCAGCCGTGTAGCAGCCTTGCCAAGTTCATACAAGGCTTTGAAAATGCAAATTAAATCGATTAAAATACGAATCTTAGTCACCCATGCAGACTTGTGATTTCTTTAAAAAACACAAAAACAACTACAACCAAACACACAGACACAGACACACACAGACACACAGACACACACCAGACACACACAACACAACAGCACACACACACACACACACACACACACACACACACACACACACACACACACACACACACACACACACACACAAAACCCTCCACCTCCCCCCCCACCCCCGTTTTGTACTGATTAATAAGAAGAGTATGGGATTTTTGGCGCTTGATTAAATACTTCATTTTTTAAAAGCAAATTCTGGCCCTAGCCTTAGTAACTTTTCTACATTCTCGCTTGCATATGAACTGATATTGATATCTCAACTACGTAAACGGGTGGGATTTCTATTTATTAATTTATTTTTAGAAAACGATTTCGGTCAGTGATACCCCTAACCCCCTTCAGTTTAACCTTCACACCCCTCTCTCTTTTTTCTCTCTCTCTCTCTCTCTCTCTCTCTCTCTCTCTCTCTCTCCTCCTCCTCTCTCTCTCATAAAAGTAGTAATGACTTACTCTGTCCCTAAATATATTCATTTTCTCATCATTCTCTCCTCTATTTATATTTTATTGGTAGTATGTCTCCCCCCCCCCCCTCCAATAAGGATATTAGTTTTTAAAATTTCCCCTTTTATCCAAATGTATGATTTATATCACATGTATAATTTTTGACAGATGGTGGTGGATTGATGTTTTTCTGAGTTGTTTATTTCATTTTGTTCTCTTGTTTGCTCTTTATCTATTAACGCTTTCTTCTCTTCCATAATCAAAATCTTTTATTGTGACTTCAGATTTTTGTTTTCTGAACGAGTGCATGTTTTTATTACCTTATCATATATAGTGTCCTTATTCTTGGGTGTTGTTTGGTATTGCCTAAAGTTTTATTGTTTAGTATCTTCTCAATTTGATGTATCCCTCAAAAGGGCGGGGACTGGATGTAAAAAAGCACACGAGTGCTTATCTATTATCCTCGAATAAAATACTTTGCCTTGCCTTGCCTTGCGCCTTGCCTTCTCTCTCTCTCTCTCTCTCTCTCTCTCTCTCTCTCTCTCTCTCTCTCTCTCTCTCTCTCTCTCTCTCCCTCTCTCTCTCTCTCTCTCTCTCTCTC
>CM060337.1:19313567-19346067 GCA_030674155.1 Stramonita haemastoma | reverse complement strand
CTGGAACACCACAAAACAAAAACAGCTGTCAACTCCCTCTCCTCTCTTCAGGAGCTTGTAAATTGTAAACTGCATGTTCACATAAACCACAGTCACCAAGACACTACAACACAAGCAACAGCTGTCAACTCCTCCTATTAGGAGTGACACGAGGAAAACATCACCATGATATAAATGACACAAAATTACTGAACATCCCTAGAACACTAAAAACAACAACCACAACAACAACAACAACAACAGCTGTCAACTCCTCCTATATGGAGTGACACGAGGAAAACATCACCATGATATAAATGACACAAAATTACTGAACATCACTAGAATAGTAAAAAAAAAATTAAAAAAAACAACAACAACAACAACAATAACAGTGTCAACTCCTCCTATTAGGAGTGACACAAGGAAAACATCACCATGATATAAATGACACAAAATTACTGAACATCACTAGAATACTATAAAAAATATATATATAAAAACCAACAACAATAACAGTGTCAACTCCTCCTATTAGGAGTGACACGAGGAAAACATCCCCATGATATAAATGACACAAAACTACTGAACATCACTAGAACACTAAAAACAACAACAACAACAACAACAGCTGTCAACTCCTCCTATTAGGAGTGACACAAGGTAAACATCACCATGATATAAATGACACAAAACTACTGAACATCACTAGAATACTAAATAAAAAATTTTAAAAAAAACAAAAACCACCAACAACAATAACAGCTGTTAACTCCTCCTATTAGGAGTGGCAGAGGAAAACATCACCATGATATAAATGACACAAAATTACTGAACAGCACTAGAACACTAAAAACAACAACAACAACAACAACAGCTGTCAACTAATTCCTATTAGGAGTAACACAAGGCAAACATCATCACGATATACATGACACAAAACTGCTGAACATCCCTAGAACACTAAAAACAACAACAACAAGGACAGCTGTCAACTCCTATTAGGAGTAACACAAGATAAACATCACCATGATATACATGCCACAAAACTACTGAATATTACTAGAACACTAAAAAAAAAATTTTTTAAAAAAATTGCAGCTGTCAACTCCCCCCTCTGGCTAGTGACACAAGATAAACATCGCCATGATATACATGACACAAAACTGCTGAACATTACTAGAACACTAAAAAGAAACAACAACAACAACAACAGCTGTCAACTCCTCCTATTAGGAGTAACACAAGGCAAACATCATCATGATATACATGACACAAAACTGCTGAACATCCCTAGAACACTAAAAACAACAACAACAAGGACAGCTGTCAACTCCTATTAGGAGTAACATAAGGCAAACATCATCATGATATAAATAACACAAAACTACTGAATATTACTAGAACACTAAAAAAAAAAAAAAAAAACCCAAATAGCAGCTGTCAACTCCCCCTCTGGCTAGTGAGACAAGATAAATATCACCATGATATACATGACACAAACTCCTGAACATCACTAGAACACTAAAAAACAACAACAACAACAACAACAACAACAACAACAACAACAACAGCTGTCAACTCCTCCTATTAAGAGTGACACAAGATAAACATCACCATGATATACATGACACAAAACTGCTGAACATCCCTAGAACACTAAAAACAACAACAACAACAACAGCTGTCAACTCCTCCTATTAGGAGTGACACAAGGTAAACATCACCATGATATAAATACCACAAAACTACTGAACATCAATAGAGCACTAAAAAAAAAAAAAAGTAACTGTCAACTCCCCCCTCTGAGGAGTGGTACAAGGCAAACAGCACCATCAGAAACAGACGTGAGTGTCACCTGAAGACTCACACAAAGTCACAAGAGGGTAAACTGGCCCAGAGGAACTGAACCCCCCCCCCCCTCCTCCATGACCACCACCACCACACCACCACCACCCTCTCACTCAACCTGGCGCCAGGCACACAGCTAAACAACACAGATCTGAACAAAACTGGACAACACTAAACACTGCAAAACAAACGGCAGCTGTCAACTCCTCCTTGAAGGAGCTTGAACAAAGCCAACCCATAACCACATAGAAATACAAACATCAGACAAACTTACCCCACATACTAGGGTACAGCCCTACCCTAGGCAAGGCAAGGCAAGGCAAGGCAAATTCTTTTATTTGAGGATAATGAATAAGCACTTGTGTGCTTTTTTACATCCAATCCCCGCCCTTTTCAGAGATAACATCAAAATAAAAATAAAAAACTTCTGACTAAACAACATCAATAATAATGATCCAAATACCAAGAGCAAGAAACCATACCAAATATCAAACAACAGGCAAGAAATTAGACAGAAATACAATAATAAAGTAATGATATGAAAAGGCACTCATTCAGAAACGAAAATAAGAAGTAAGAATCAATGATGATTTTGATTTGAGAAAAAAAAAAGTGCAATAATTAAAGAGCAAACATGAGAATATGATGAGGTAAATGACTGAAAACATCAATCTACCATTATCTATCAACAGTCATAGGAGTAGGCCTACTGCAAACAGCACTGACAAGCAAAACCTCCACACTTTACAAAAACAACTTCCCTCTGATAAACATCCTATCATGTGACCAGGCTTCACCCACTCCGAGGCCAGAAAATTCATGTACAAACATGCTCACTAGGCACAAAAACTAACAGCACACTTAAAAAACAAACAAGCCTAAAAATAACCCTGCTTTAAAGGGGGGGGGATATATATATATATATATATATATATATATATATATATATATATATATATATATATATATATTATATAATATATATATACACACACACACACACATATGTAGCCAGGCACGACCTTCACCTATCAGCAAACAAAAAAAAACCCTACCCTCTGCAATTTTAGCCTTTTAAACTTTTATTGACCCTTACAGGGAGCAACTTGCTTCGTTTTTAACAAACTAAGGGCATCATAGTCACAGTGACAAAGAAATAAGTGTGTCTCGAGGCTGGATTTAAAAGTATTAAATGTAGGCTTTCGGGGAAGGGAGAGAGGCAGGTCATTCCAAATGGATGGACCAGAAACCTTAAGATAAAGTACCGATGCAGCACTGCTCAAGCCATTTAACTGTTTTTGTAAGCCAACAACTGTTTCAGATAGCAAGATAACATGATCAGCAAGTAGAAGAATAAACAATTCTGTGACATCTTGGAGGAAAGCGGCACCATGTTACACATACAGAGAGAGACAAGGCAAGGCAAAATTCTTTTATTTGAGGATAATAGATAAGCACTCGTGTGCTTTTTTACATTCAGTCCCCACCCTTTTCAGGGATAACATTAAGATAAAAAAAAAGCCTCAACTACATAACAACAATTATGATGATCCAAATACCAAAAGTAAGGAACCATACCAAGTATCAAACAACAGGCAAGAAATAACACAGAGATATGATATTAAGGTAATGTTATAAAAAGTCACTCATTCAGAAACGAAAATAAGAAGTAAGAATCAATGATGATTTTGATTTGAATAAAAGAAGAAAAAAAAAAAAAGACACAATAATTAAAGAGCAAACATGAGAATATGATGAGGTTAAATGACTGAAAACATCAATCCACCACCATCTATCATCAAAATAAGTCCCATAAAACATAAGATTTTGATAAAAGGGGAGAAAGAACAATAACAACAGGTAAGGAATAAGACAGAGATACAATATTAAGGTAACCTTATAAAAAGGCACTCATTCAGAAACAAAAATATGAAGTAAGAATCAATGATGATTTTGATTTGAAGAAAAAAAAAAATAAACAAACAAAAAACAAAACAAAACAAAGCAAAAAAAAAAGGGGGGGGGGCCTAATAATTAAAGAGCAAACATGAGAATCTGACCAGGTTTAAATGACTGAAAACATCAATCCACCACCATCTATCATCAAAATAGTCCCATAAAACATAAGTTTTGATAAAAGGGGAGAAAGAACAACAACAACAACAACAACAACCAAAAACACACTCAAACACACACACACACACACACACACACACACACACACACACACACACACACACACACACACACACACACACCACACACACACACAAGGGAGGGAGGGAGGAGGAGAAAGAGAAGGGGGAGAAGGAGACGGGATATAATTGGTTTATTAGTTTTGGTGCATCAAGTGGATTAGAAGGTGATTTTTGAAGGTTGTCAATGATTGGTGCTCTTTAATTGAATCGGAAAGGAGTTCCACAGCACACGGCCTGAGTATAGTAAACTAGATTTAAACAAGTCTATTCTTAGGATTGGGACACTTGGCTTTTCAGTATTTCTGGAATGATTCATTGGGAACTTATCTCTTAAGGACGTGGGGACAGCTCCTGCCATTATCTTAAACATCAAGATGTCTTTGTTATATTTTAGTCTTTGTTGTAGGGGGAGAATATTTAACTGAGTATAATCCACTTCAAGTAAGGTTGTTTTCTTCAGAAGGATAAGTTTGAGAGCACGTTTATACAGACTTAATAGGGGTTTCATAGTGTTTGCACTGGCAGAATCCCATAGGGTTGAGGCATAGTCTATTGAGGATTGTATGTAAGCTTGAAAGAATAATTTCCTTGAACTGTAGTCATGGAAATGTTTAATTTTAGTCAATTGGTATACTCTTTGGGACAAATATTTGCATAGATGAGATATGTGGTAGAACCAGCTGAGATTTCATCGATTTGTTGCTCCTACAACTTTGTGATGAGAGGTTTGTTCAATTGCTTCCTTTCTTATATGGATTGGAAACTTTTTATGAGGTAAATTTTGTCGCTTTTGTCTGGTGGTGATAAGCATGCATTTTGATTTTTGGGGGTGAATACACATATGGTTCAGTTCTGTCCATTTGACAAGATCATTACAGCTTTGTTGTAATATGGTTGCAAGAGAGTCAATGTCGTTATGGCTTGTATGTATGGTTATATCATCTGCAAAAAGTTCACATTTAGATTTGATAAGTAGAGGAAGGTCATTTATATATAAGGAAAAGAGAATAGGTGCTAGTATAGATCACTGTGGTACTCCATTCATAATGAATGGGTTTTAGATTGGATGTGGATGTAGTTGTTGAGACACACTGTTGTCTGTTTTTA
Source organism: Stramonita haemastoma (assembly GCA_030674155.1). Taxonomy (NCBI): domain Eukaryota; kingdom Metazoa; phylum Mollusca; class Gastropoda; order Neogastropoda; family Muricidae; genus Stramonita; species Stramonita haemastoma. The sequence goes on along the minus strand of CM060337.1, from coordinate 19,340,932 downwards.
AGATAAGAAGCGAGTAGTTCTAGACTATTTGATGATAGATTGTACAGGTCTAGCTTTCTGATGAGAAGTGTGTGGTCAATTGTATCAAATGCTTTTTTGAAATCTACAAATAATACTCCACAAAATTTGTTTTCATTAATGTTTGATAGCCAATTGTCTATGAGACTAGTCAGTGCAGTAAAACATGAGTGATTTTGTCTGAATCCTGATTGATTAGGGTGAAGTAGGTCGTTACTGTCTATATGACGGACTAAGTGTTTATTTATATGTTTTCCAGGGGTTTTGAAAGGAGGGATATAATAGAGATTGGCCTATAATTTGAGGGATCTGAAGTGTCACCAGATTTGTGGATGGGGATTACTTTAGCAGTTTTGAAGGCATTGGGGAAATAGTTCTTTTCAAGACATTGGTTTTTATATATATATATATATATATATATATATATATATATATATATATATATATATATATATATATATATATATATATATATATATATATATATATGTTAGGGTGTCTGTGATAACTGGAGCTGACAGTTTCAGAATTCTGCTGTCTATTCCATTGAGACCTCGTGTCCTTGATTGTTTGAGGTGAATTAGGTAATCATAGACCTTAAAAACTTAAATGAATGGTATGTGAAGTTTTGACAGAATATGCTTGTCTTGGCAGTATTGTCTTAATGTGTTGAGGTTATTGGATTTTGAATCATCATTGTTAACAACGTTAGTAGAGACGCTTATGAAGTGATTGTTGAGTTGTTCAACAATAACATCTTTGATTACATTTGATTTGGAAGATGATTGTTTATTTGTTATTTGATTTATGGCCCTCCAAATAATTTTTGAGTTTTGTTTGGAAGATAGTAAATCTTGGAAATATTTCTTTTTTTCTTGACGTTTCTGTGTTTATGGCGTTTCGTAATCTTTTTGACTCTTCATGATATTTATGTTGTTTTTTTTAAATCTGTAAGATAGCATGCTTCTTCTAGTTCTTTTGTAATCCAAGGCGGTTTGGGGACATGTTTGACCCTTATGGTTTTAAGTGGAGCATGTTTGTTGTAGATTTCAGTGAATGTTTTTATCCAGAATTCAATGGCCAAGTCTGGATCAGTAATGTTTAATGTTTCTGAGAGCATAGAGTTACTTAGATCGAGAAAGAAAAGCTGATCATTAAATTTTGCAAAAGAACAATATGTTATGGTTTTATGGCCAGGTTTGGGAATTTTTTGCTCCTTTTTTTGACCATGTAGTACAGACTGGGTAGTGATCGCTGCAGTTATAGACAAGGACACATGTTTCTATGATGTTTTTGGGATTTGATACGTAGATGTGATCAATTATTGTGCTTGAATTTGGTGTGACTCTCGTGGGTAAACTAACTAGTTGGTGAAGGTTGAATGAATTAGTAATTTGTGTCCGTATATTATTTACTTTTGTTACATCAATATTAAAATCAACTAATAGTATTACTTCCCTGGATTCTAATAGAACTACATTCATCATTTCGTCAAACTTGTCTATCCAATTTTTTCTTTCTGCCGGATTCCTATAGCAGAATCCCATTGCAATAGGTGGTGAACCTTTCATGGAGATTTCAAACCAGACAGATTCTACATCATAATGTTCGAGATGAATGAGACGCTGGAATGTTATAGGTTCACTAATATATGATGATTCCTGTTTTTTTTTGCCTTTGTGGATCCTTTCGTATGATTTTATATCCTGGGATATATAAATCAGTGTCTACTATGTGCTCCGAGAGTCTTGATTCAGATAGCCCTAGTATGTGAAATGGTTTGCCATGGTTTCTAATAAGTGTTGATATGTCTTCAATTTTATTGACTGCGTGATTTATATTTAAGTGGCAAATTCGTAGGCCTTCCCTAGAGGGCCAGTGTTGTGTCTTGAATGCATCGATTGTGTTGGTTTTTGCTGGAGATGTGATAATGTGTCTTAAGACAGGAAAAGGTGAAAATCAATTAGAGATGAATAGGAATAAAGGGTAGTGGGCACTCAATAGGGGTAAGGATGAAAGTAAGAGAAAAAAAAGTGAAAATAGACTGACTTTTAGTTGCTCAATGTGATAATGTGTGTAAAAACTGGAAAACGTGAAATACAGTGAGAGATAATTAGGAATAAAGGGGAATGGCACTCAATAGGGGGAAGGATGAAATGTAAGAAAGAAAGAAAAAAAAATGAAAAAAGACTGCTTTCAAGTTGCTCAAAAAATACACATACAGTGTATATAGATATACATCTATAACCCAATCCAACCAACAACAACCTAATGTAGCAACAGAAAAGGTGAAAAATCTATTTTAGATGGAATAAAGGGGATGGGAGTGGGGCACTCAATTAGGGGTATGATGTGATGTAAGAAAAAAAAAGATTTCAATAGTTACTCAAAAGACACACAGACACAAACTAACAACAATATAAAATGGCCAATATAAGAGAAGAAAATAAAACAAAACAAAACAAATGTATATGGGCAGTGGGTGGTCCAATAACACACACACTTCTGAAGGTGACTTATTTGTTTCACTGGTGATTTGGTGATAAATGTCACAAGGATGTCGATTATCACGTCACTCCACAGTTGGGTGAATCACGGATGTCCAACCACCAAAGTTGTACAGCTTTGTCCAGGGACTGTCAAGGTCCATGAGCAACAATCAGGGAGAATTCCTCACAGTGCTCACATTCACAATGTTTCTGCTTGCGTTGCACACGAATGAATGTTTGCATTCAACAATGTCTCCGGCTTGTGTTGTGCAAGAATGAAGATAATTTGGAACACTGGGAGAGTAGTTCATACACAGGTGTGTATACACTCAAGTCTGTTCAATGTCACAACCTGAAAACAGCGTTTAATTAGTATTAACTGGCACAGCACACACAAACCAGATGGTCTGATCCCTCCTGGGATGGAGATTGCAATGTCCTTGACAGGCATTCTTCACCATTGGAAGTCAAAAAAAAAAAACCGCCTCAATCAATAAGCTAACATTAAATCAACTCTCAGAAGGAACACACACACACACACACCCCACCCACACCACACCACACACACACACACACACACACACATTCAAGGGGGAACAATTAGCTGAGCAGAGTTTTCACAAGAGGCCCAGATAACAGAGGAACAGAAATTCCAGAAGAGGCCCAGATAAACAAAACAGTAACAAGAATTAACAGGATGTACAGCAACCATAAAACAATTTAAGGAGATACCACAAGACAAATAAAAGCAAAAGTACTCCCCCAGGAAAAAATTAAACAAACAACAGCAAAAAAAACTACTTTTTAAAAAAATCAAAATTTTTTAAGCAAAAACAAAACAAAAACAAAAAATAAACATAGGAAAATACAGAAAACAAAAACAAAAACAAAAAACAAACAAAAAGAAAAAAGAAAAGAAAAAAAACAAACAAACAAAAATTAAAAAACACCAAAACCAACCAAACCAAACAAAAACCAAAACAACACACACACACACACACACACACACACACACACACACACACACACACACACACACACACACACACACACACACACACCAAATCGAAAAGCAAAAACAAACAACCCCCCAAACAACAAAAAAGTAATTTTTAAAAATTGCACAGAATAACAATGCTCTAATAAATACAAAAAAGAATCAAAAATAAATAAATAAATAAATAAATTTAAATAAATAAATAAATAAAAACCCAACTCCCCCCCCCCAAAAAAAAACAAACAAGCAAACAAAACAAACAACAACAACACAAATCGCCCAACAACAAACAGAAAACAGAGAAAACGCAATAATAACTAAACCACACCAGAATAAAACAAACAAAGCAAAATAAAATTGAATATAAAATCAAGAAAATCAAATTGGAAGAAGTCAACAAGACGAATGAATACAATCCACACACACTTCCAAAGAGGCGACTTGGTGGGAAGGGGTGTCAACAGCAATTCTCTCTCTCTCTCTCGCTCGCTCGCTGGCTTGCTCGATGGCTCGTTCTCTCGCTCTGCTGACTAGTTTGCTGGCAAGGGTTACAAAAGGGCCTGTTGGATAGTTGTCAGGAGAACCTCAAGGAGTTTTTGTTTGTGCTGTGACTGAGGGGTCCTGGAGTGCACCAGGCATTGTATTTAGGGGCTGAGGGAAGGGGTGGGAACTGCTTATGGTTGTCCCTGCTGTACTCAGGCTCGCTGTAATAGTAAGGCAGGCGGTACTGCTTATTGCAGTCACTGCCAGAGAGAGAGAGAGAGAGAGAGAGAGAGAGAGAGAGAGAGAGAGAGAGAGAGAGAGAGAGAGAGAGAAGCAGAGGGGCAACTACAGAATAAGTACAATTAGTACTTGATGGGAACGGCTTTGAGCCCGTTTCACATGGGGACAGAGGGTCAGGGGTGAATCAAATCATTCAGAAACAAAAGAATCCAGAAACTTTTGAAACAGCACCTGCAACAAGTACACAATGATCATCACGGCATGGTTACCATATCACACCATGAGAATACGAATACGAATACGAATACGAAATGTTTATTCAGATAAGGCTAAAGCCCCTTTCCGAAGGGGATAAACATCATATCAACACAAATATTAAGTTGGAAATAAGTACGTATAAACATACATCTAAACAGACGTCCTTTCATAAACAAATAATCAAAAGCATTACATTCGAAAATTAAGTTGCCACAATATACACCATGAGAGACACCTAGAGACAAACAGAGAGAGAGAGACACAGAGACACAGAGAGAGAGAGAGAGAGAGAGAGAGAGAGAGAGAGAGAGAGAGAGAGAGAGAGAGAGACAGAGACAGAGAGAGAGAGAGACAGAGAGAGAGAGACATAGAGAGAGAGACAGAGAGAGAGAGACAGAGACAGAGAGAGAGAGAGACAGAGAGAGAGAGAGATTCACAGAGAGAGAGAGAGACAGAGAGAGAGAGAGACAGAGAGAGACAAGGCAAGGCAAGGCAAGGCAAAGTATTTTATTCGAGGATAATAGATAAGCACTCGTGTGCTTTTTTACATCCAGTCCCCGCCCTTTTCAGGGATACATCAAGATGAAAAGATACTAAACAATAAAATTTTACGCAGTACCAAGCAACACACAAGAATAAGGACACTATATATGATAAGGTAATAAAAATGCACTCGATCAGAAGACAAAAATCAGAAGTCACAATAAAAAGATTTTGATTATGGAAGAATAGAAAAGTGTTAATAGGTAAAGAGCAAACAAGAGAACAAGATGAAATAAACAACTGAAAACATCAATCCACCACCATCTGTCAAAAGTTATACATGTGATATAAATCATACATTTGGATAAACGGGGGGGGGGGAACTTTTTTTTAACTAATATTGGAGGGGGGGGGGAGATAGTGCCAATAAAAATATAAATAAAATCAACAATTATAATGATCCAGATACCAAAAGTAAGGAACCATACCAAGCATCAAACAACAGGCAAGAATTAACACAGAGATACAATATTAAGGTAATGTTATAAAAGTCACTGATTCAGAAACGAAAATGAGAAATAAGAATCAATGATGATTTTGAGTTGAATAAAAAAAAAAAAGCAAGAAAAACAAAGAACAAACAAAAACAAAACAAAACAAAGAAAGGGCGCAATAATTAAAGAGTAAACATGAGAATATGATGAGGTTAAATGACTAAAAACATCAATCCACCACCATCTATCATCAAAATAAGTCCCATAAAACATAAGATTTTGATAAAAGGGGGGAAAGAACAACAACAACAGGTAAGGAATACGACAGAGATACAATATTAAGGTAATGTTATAAAAAGGCACTCATTCAGAAACAAAATATGAAGTAAGAATCAATGATGATTTTGATTTGAATAATAAAACAAAACAAAACAAAAAAAATAAACAAAACAAAAACAAAACAAAACAAAAAAACAAAAACAAAAAAGGCGCAATAATTAAAGAGCAAACATGAAATTATGATGAGGTTAAATGACTGAAAACATCAAACCACCACCATCTAGCATCAAAATAGTCCCATAAAACATGTATTGATAAAAGGGGGAAAGAACAACAACAACAAAAAAACCCAACTCACACACCACACACACACACACACACACACACACACACACACACACACACACACACACACACAACACACACACACACACACACACACACACACACACACACACACACACACACACACACACACACACACACACACACAAGGGTGCAATAATTAAAGAGCAAACATGAGAATATAATGAGGCTAAATGACTGAACATCAATCCATACCATCTAGCAACAAAATAGTCTCATAAAACATAAGTTTTGATAAAAGGGGAGAACCAACAACAACAACAAAAAACCCCAACTCACCACACACACACACACACACACACACACACACACACACACACACACACACACACACACACACACACACACAACGCAAACACGCAAACACGCAAACACGCAAACACACACACACACACACACACACACACACACACACACACGCGCGCGCGCGCGCGCAAACATGCAAACACACACACACACACACACACACACACACACACACCACACACACACACACACACACACACACACACACACAGGGAGGGAGAAAGAGAAGGGGGAGAAGGAGAAGTGGATATAATTGGTTTATTATTTTTGGTGCATCAAGTGGATTAGAAGGTGATTTTTGAAGGTTGTCAATGATTGGTGCTCTTTAATTGAATCGGGAAGGGAGTTCCACAGCACAGGGCCTGAGTATAGTAAACTAGATTTAAACAAGTCTATTCTTGGGATTGGGACACTTGGCTTTTCAGTATTTTTGGAATGATTCATTGCGAACTTATCTCTTAAGGATGTGGGGACAGCTCCTGCCATTATCTTAAACATAAAAATGTCTTTGTTATATTTTAGTCTTTGTTGTAGGGGGAGAATATTTAACTGAGTATAATCCACTTCAAGTAAGGTTGTTTTCTTCAGAAGGATAAGTTTGAGAGCACGTTTATACAGACTTAGTAACGGTTTCATAGTGTTTGCTCTGGCAGAATCCCAGAGGGTTGAGGCATAGTCTATTGATGATTGTATGTAAGCTTGGAAGAATAATTTCCTTGAATTGTGGTCAAGGAAATGTTTAATTTTAGTCAATTGGTATACTCTTTGGGACAAATATTTGCATAGATGAGATATGTGGTAGAACCAGCTGAGATTTTCATCGATTGTTACTCCTAGAACTTTGTGATGAGAGGTTTGTTCAATTGCTTCCTTTCTTATATGGATTGGAAACTGTTTATGAGGTAAATTTTGTCGCTTTTGTCGGGTGGTGATAAGCATGCATTTTGATTTTTGGGGGTGAATAGACATGTGGTTCAGTTCTGTCCATTTGACAAGATCATTGCAGCTGTGTTGTAATATGGTTGCAAGAGAGTCAATGTCATTATGGCTTGTATGTATGGTTGTATCATCAGCAAATAGTTCACATTTAGATTTGATAAGTAGAGGAAGGTCATTTATGTATAATGAAAAGAGAATAGGTCCTAGTATAGATCCCTGTGGTATTCCATAATGAATGGGTTTTAGATTGGATGTGGATGTAGTTGTTGAGACACACTGTTGTCTGTTTTTAAGATAAGAAGAGAGTAGTTCTAGACTATTTGATGATAGATTGTACAGGTCTAGCTTTCTGATGAGAAGTGTGTGGTCAATTGTATCAAATGCTTTTTTGAAATCTACAAATAATACTCCACAAAATTTGTTTTCATTAATGTTTGATAGCCAATTGTCTATGAGACTAGTCAATGCAGTATGACATGAGTGATTTTGTCTGAATCCTGATTGATTAGGGTGAAGTAGGTCGTTAGTGTCTATATGACGGACTAAGTGTTTATTTATATGTTTTTCCAGGGGTTTTGAAAGGAGGGATATAATAGAGATTGGCCTATAATTTGAGGGATCTGAAGTGTCACCAGATTTGTGGATGGGGATTACTTTAGCAGTTTTGAGGGCATTGGGGAAATAGTTCTTTTCAAGACAGAGACAGAGAGAGAGACAGAGAGAGAGAGACACAGAGAGAGAGAGAGAGAGAGAGAGAGAGAGAGAGAGAGAGAGACAGAGAGAGAGAGAGAGAGAGAGAGAGAGAGAGAGAGAGAGAGAGAGAGAGAGAGATTCACAGAGAGAGAGAGAGATTCACACAGAGAGACAGAGAGACAGAGAGAGATTTACACAGAGAGACAGAGAGATTCACAGAGAGACAGAGACACAGAGACAGAGAGACACAGAGAGAGAGAAGAGAGAGAGGGACAATTTCAGCCTAGGTTCATAACTGTGGCAGGATACTCATGGTGGGACATTCCGGCAGTGGCAAAAGCACCTTAGCAAACAGGCTGCTGGGTCTCCCAGGCATCAGTGCAGAGGACAGGGCTAACTCTGTGCACGAGGACTTGGCAGAGAGAGGCTTCGTGGTTTCCAGTGGCTTAGACTCTGGCACCAAGCTAAGCCAGTATCAGAGAAAGAGACGACTCATCGGTGGACGCGAATTCAGTTTGATGGTCTGGCAATGTGAAGTCTTGATGTTGTTGCTGTTGTTGTTGTTGTTGTTGTTGTTGTTGGTGTGCTTGATGCGTGTTGTTCTTCAGTTCCTTAGTCCTTCCACTATAATAGTGATTTGAGACAGGTATCAAGAGGATTTTATCCTCTGGAGTTAACATCAGTGCCGACTCCATCCCAAAAAAGTCCTTCGGATGAGACTATAAACCGAGGTCCAGTGTGCGAACGCACGCGGAACATCTTGCGCACACGTTAAAACTCGTTCTGCTTTTCAGAAGAGTAGACCATTGTGTGCCCGTGAGAACGGATGACACAGGTGACAAAACTGTATACAAAAGGGGACTGGATGTAAAATTTAAGGAAAAAAAAAAGCACATGAGTGCTTATTCCATTTTCCTCGAAAGGAAAGAAAGGAAAAAAGGTTATGTGTGTGTGTGTGTGTGTGTGTGTGTATGTGTGTGTGTGTGTGTGTGTGTGTGTGTGTGTGTGTGTGTGTGTGTGTGTGTGTGTGTGTGTGATCCGATTTAACAGCATATGCAACAAAGTACTAAGGAGAACTGAAGAAGAAAAACAGCTTAGCTTTAAGTATGGAGTTGGACTATAAGGAAACAAATCAAGAACATCTTTCAAAAATCTACAACCAGTCAATGATAACAAGTAGAAGAAAACTCCACAATAAACAAACAGTAAAAACTATAACAAGAATTAAAAATAATTGGACTTTGAATACTTTTACACACAATAATGTAGAAAATGTGCATAAAATGGTAAGGATGGGGGGGGGGCGAGAGCAATTGGAGAGGTATACAGAGTAGGTCATAAACGTTTGCCTCAAAAACAAAATGATCAATCACAAGAAGATACCACCTGGGCTGTGTAGCAGACATTCAGAAATTCTGCAGAGAAGTATATCGTTGTTTAGGATGTTTTTAGCGTTACAGATGATTCTGAAAGGAAGGGATCTTTCAATTGAAATAGAAATTTAATTTCTTTAATTTGAGGACAATAAGTAAGGAGATTTCTAAGACTAATTTGCTTTCCACTCATGCATAGTATGTTCTTGCAATATTTTGTGCGAAGGGCATTTAGACAAAATCTATAGACTAAACTCGAGATTTACCTGGAAACAGACATAGATGGCTTTGCATAGAGGAGTTTAGTGTTTTGTGCATCCGTCATATAGAGGCAAATTTGAGAGTAATAACCATTCGAATTTTTCAAGCTTTTAATTGCTTTATTAAAGGATATATAAAGTCTAACGAAATAACTAAAAGTGATCCTTCAACATTGTGTGCTCATCTTCTCGCAGCTCCATCATTAGCAATGATCCCACAATGAGAAGGCACCCAACAGAGAGTAACACTGATGCCTTTCAGGGACAACAGATGAACAGCATGTTTGATTTCAGTAATCATATCCAGTCTGTATTTTGATTTAGGGAATTCAACGCGTACAACACAGATTTAGAATCAACGTATATTACAATTTTTCAAAAACATTTTTGAGGTAATGAAACAAGACAGTTGAGAGCCATTAGTATTGCAAAGAGCTCTGCAGTAAAGATAGAAACTCTACTTAGTAGTATGATTTTTTTTTCTCAATGTTAAAAGCTGGTAGAACAAAAGCTGCTCCTAAATGTTCGTTTTCAAGTTTTGATCCGTCTGTGTATATTCTCAATAATGATCATCATCATCATCATCATCACCATCATCTTCACAGTAATAATAATAATGATGATAGTGATGATGATGATGATGATGATGATGATGATGATGATGATGATGATGATGATGATAATAATAATAATAATAATAATAATAACAATAATGATAATGATACATGGAATTTATATAGCGCTATATTTTGCAAAAACAAAGCAATGCAGCACTTACATTCGACCTATACAACACACAAGCAATCACTGACAATTAATAGTTTTAGCAAATTCGAATGCACACACACACACACACACACACACACACACACACACACACACACAACACACCACACACGCACACACGCACGCACACACACACACACACACACACACACACACACACACACACACACACACACACACACACACACACACACACACACACACACCAGTTCTACTGCCCTACTTGATAGTTCATCCATCACCCTGCCTGCGGAATGCAGGTGGATGTTTTGAATGCACACATTGACTCAGGTTGTGTCTGCAGGTGGTGGATACCCCGGGCCTGTTTGATCCTGGGAAGAAGGACCTCAGGCTGACATTGAAGGAAATCACACGCAGCATGGCCCTGTGTTGCCCTGGAGGTCCACACGTTGTCATGTTCGTGGTTCCCTACGGCCGCTTCACAGAGGAGATGGAGAAGTCTTTCGACGCCATCATGACGCTTTTCTCAGACACGGTCAAAAGTCACATGATGATAGTCTTCACTCATGGAGAAAAACTACAAGGGAGATCCATCAAGGAAGTACTGGTCCGATGCGAGGTAGGGGGTGAAAAAACTCCTGGCAACCATTCCGGACAACCTCGTGGTCTGCAGCAATCTCCCTGACCGTCAGGATGCTGAAATGGAGGATATTCTGGCAATGGTTAGCGATGTCAGCCACAATTGTACGACCTGCTACAGCAATAAGCTTCTCATGGAAATGACCAAGGAGATCGAAAAAGAAATAAACAGGCTCATGGCGGAAAGAGGCTTGTCATACGCACAGGCTATTGAGGAAGCCAGAGCAAGTATCATTAAGGCAGATGATAGAAAAGCGTTTTGGAGAGGATTACTTAAACTCGTGGCAATGTCAGGTCTGTTTGCCCTCTTTGTGGCAACTTTTTGGGGTGTGAGTATTGGAGTGGCTTGCGGAATCATTGCAGCAGCATTGAAGCCTGCTTTAGTGGGTGGAAAGCATTTATTCTTGACGTCATTTTCAACTAACATGAACCAAGGCATTGAAGCACATAAAAACCCCTCGCAATGCAATATCCTTTGAAGATGGCGCACAGGACACAGCTTTGAACATACAGGCCTAATGCTATGATGCTAATCATGAAACCAAGTCTTTTGGCTGAGTGATGGGTTGTTTTTTTCCAAAGTAACAGTGGTAAACTTGTGAACTTGATATCTGTAAGTGGGTCTTCGCTTCAAGTCACGATAAACGTCTCGCCTTCTGGAAGGCTTGTGCTGAAAGTGCACTCCTTTTTAGATCATTCTTTTTGTTGTAGTTGTTTTCTTTTCTGCGTGGGATTTCTTCTGTGCTCGTTTTCTGTCCTTTCCACCCATTCTCCTCCCTTTCCGAGCAAGCTTTGGTGTGTTCCTCCTACGTCCAGAGTCAGCCAGTCATGCAGAGGAGGAAAACTCCTACTCCAAAAAGTGACCAACTTGTCAGGGCTGTTCTTCTCAAGGCGGCAGCAGAGCTCTGACAGATAGGGCAGTACACTTCTTCTGCTGCTCGTTTGTTTCCTGTCCAGTCACTTCAGGGCGATTCAGACTACTCTACAGACCTATTCATGCCATGAGTGTAAATGGTTCAGGGGATGAATAGGGGATCAACAGTGAAATCAGTCCAAAAGGTTAATTCTACAGTACCTTCTCTTCTCCTTTATTGTGCTGCCTTTTCTTTGTGGCGTTCCTGTCCTGCTGTACCCACTTCACTCATTCCAGTTTCTCAACCCCATCCATCCCCAAACTCCTCATGTCGCATCCTCAGGGTTGGAAATCCACACCGAGTTTATCAACGTTAGGCCAGCTGCGTAGGGGTGTTTAGTGGTACCTGTTGTGAGCTAACATATGCAGGACGCCAGCACCTACTAAGCTCTCTACTGACAAGGGTGTGATACCTATACATTTAGCCAGGAAAATTCTGGACGTTCTGAATTTTTATCTTGGCAGCAGTGGCTCTCATGGTGCCTTGAAGTACCTAACAGGTGTCCTCCTATCATCATCGAGGTGCCTGTCAATTCTGTCCTCTGTTTTTTGCTGATCGTCTGCCTTCCAGCTCGGTCTCCTTTCTGCTTTCTTTTCCTTTCAAGCGAGCCTCGGGTGTAGACAGTTTCTGCACTTTCTGCATGCATAACCAGAGACATTCTTTCTTCTGGCGCTTTCTGAAAACTTTGAGCCAGAGACAGTTTTTCTTCTGTCACTCTCTGTATGCGTGTACAAAGACTTACTACAGAGATAGGCTGTATGGACTACTGGAAAGTGAGTGATGTTGTCAACAGAGACAGGCTGTATGGACTAGTGTTCAACACCTGTTGAATAAAAAAAAAAATTTAAGCACAATATTCACTCTTAAGATGTCACGAGAACTGGGGTTGTTGTTTTATTCAGTCGATCAGTATCTAGAAACAAATTATATATATGATTTTATTTTGATATTTGCTAAAGTATTTTGTATTTAAATTTGAAATGATTTTTAAGGTCCCAAATATGTTTGTATTTCAAAACCAGCTAAAAGCTAGACATACAATAGAACAATTTAATACAAGAATAAGTGATACATTGACTGACGTTCACAATGCTTGGAGTGCATTTGAACTAACTGTACTCGAAATAAATCAGATTTATGTATGAGAAAATCTTTGAAACTTATGAGAATACCGCAAAATAATGGGCGTATTTTTCATTGCTATAGTAACCGATAGATTGAAGTGTCTGTTACATTTGTCAATGATTGCTGACTGTTGAATGTCTGTGGCTTTGATGTTCTTATATGTGTATGTTGTATGTTGTACTATACCAGTAGTATAGCCCTTATGGAATTTAAATATCAAGCATAAAGGAAATTGTTTAGTGCTGTATTTACTGCAGTACTTCCAAGACAATGGCTACATAGTTTGAACATTTGGCCGTGGCGTTACTTTTCCGTTAAAAAGACTTCTTTTTCAATTGTGCCTGACACAGATTTTTTTTGTGTGGTTATGTCCAGAATATGTTCTGTTGTAGTGTGGCAATTTTCAGAAAAGAGCAACTTTCTCTGTATCGTTTCTCTGTATTATACCCTCTGTGACTTGATCATTATTGCATTGGTACAATGAGACTAAGGACATTGTGTGTAGTTCAGCCCTGATTGTTGTTGTTGTATAAGTAATAATGTACCCAGTAATTCGTTTATGGTAACGTGAAGTGTGTGTTGGTTTTGCTGTATTTGTATTATCTGACTGTTCAGTGTCTATCACTCAGGTCATCAACAGATTGTCTGCTGCAGCTTTGCTACTTAACTTCGCGCCTGGGCTTTATCACAGTTCTTGATTAAATTGTTGATGTTGGGGGCAACAACAGAGTGAGAGGCTGTATGATCAGAGGCTTTCCCACTCATGGAATTCCTCTTTACAGCTTAGTCTTCAGTGATCGACTGTGACTCTCTGACAAGAAGGCTTGACTTGCACAGTCCTTATGTACTGCAGCCTAGGGGGGGGGGGGGAATAGTTGGCCTTTGGAGAACATTTCCAACGCTGACTGTCCTTATGCTGTCTTGGCCGAGAGAGTGAGGTTGAACAGTGGGCAAGGCATCTCCACTATATTCAAATTTCCGCCCAGTTTCTGAAACAGCAGCTGCCTCCTCTGCAGTTTTGGAGGTCATCGTCGAACACGGTGAACAAGCGCATACTTAGCTTCGCGGTTTTTGTTCAAAATGTTCACTGTCCTCAAGCCCCTGTGCTCAGTGCATGGGATATAAAGCAAGGCAGATTGTAACTCCCTAATGTCTTCCCTGCCTTCAGTGCCTGGGCTTTATCACAGTTCTTGATTAAACCACTGACGCTGGCGGAAACTAACAGCGAAGTGAGAGGCTTTGTTTCATTTTTATAATTTTATTTTGTACCACTTTATGTCACAGCAGATGTCACTGCGTGAAATTCGGGCTGCACTCCCTGGGGAGAGCGCGTCGCCACAAGTGCAGCACGTACCCTTTTTTTTTTTTTTATACAGCCCCGAGCCGCTCTGGGGACTCCAACTCCCGATTTATCCTCAGGGATGGTGTCTAAATACGACACTTGTGTGCATGCTGGTTTTTATAGTTTTGTCATCTGCTCCTACCGGCACACAATGGCCTGCTCTTCTGAAAGGCGGAACCGGGTTTTAACGTGTGCGCAAGATGTTCTACGTGCGTTCGCACACGGGGCCTCGGTTTATAGTCTCATCCGAATGGCTGTATGATCAGTGACTTTCCCACCCATGGAATTCCACTTTACAACTTAGTCTTTAGTGACCGACTGTGACTCTATGACTAGGAGGCTTGACGTGCACAGTCTTTATGTGCTGCAGCCCTGGGGGCTAGTTGGCCTTCGGAAAATATCACTAATGCTAACTGTCCATATTATGGCCTCTTGACTGAGAGAGTGGGGTGTGCTGTGGGCAAGGCATCCCCACTATAATCAATTTTCTGTCCCATTTCCGAAACAGCAGCTGCCTTCTCTACTGTTTTGGAGGTCATCATCGAACACGACGGATAAACAGAATAAGATGTCTTTCTAGGGGTCTTTTTTTCTCACCATGATTCTGCAGAATTTGTCCTGCCGGTGCCCCATCTTCTGCAGTGTGCTTACTCCGTTGTTCCCACACCCATCGTTCTGATCTCACCACCCCACCCATACCCAGACATGTCGTGTCACGTCTCTAGGACCAGAAATGCAATGAAAGCTTATCGAAGTTAGTACACCACAAGCCCACCAACCAGATGGGCCCTGCACTGCTCTTTCGGTGGTGTTCAGTGGTGTCTGTGTCCTGCAGACACTGCTGCTTTGGTGGTGTTCAGTGGTGTCTGTGCCCTGCATACACCGCTGCTTTGGTGGTGTTCAGTGGTGTCTGTGTCCTGCATACACCGCTGCTTTGGTGGTGTTCAGTGGTGTCTGTGTCCTGCAGACACTGCTGCTTTGGTGGTGTTCAGTGGTGTCTGTGTCCTGCATACACCGCTGCTTTGGTGGTGTTCAGTGGTGTCTGTGTCCTGCAGACACTGCTGCTTTGGTGGTGTTCAGTGGTGTCTGTGTCCTGCAGACACTGCTGCTTTGGTGGTGTTAAGTGGTGTCTGTGTCCTGCAGACACTGCTGCTTTGGTGGTGTTCAGTGGTGTCTGTGTCCTGCATACACCGCTGCTTTGGTGGTGTTAAGTGGTGTCTGTGTCCTGCAACACTGCTGCTTTGGTGGTGTTCAGTGGTGTCTGTGTCCTGCATACACCGCTGCTTTGGTGGTGTTAAGTGTGTCTGTGTCCTGCATACACTGCTGCTTTGGTGGTGTTCAGTGGTGTCTGTGTCCTGCATACATCGCTGCTTTGGTGGTGTTCAGTGGTGTCTGTGTCCTGCATACACTGCTGCTTTGGTGGTGTTCAGTGGTGTCTGTTTTGGTGAGTGGATAAAACTCAGCTACTTCTGAGATCTGAGCCGTGCTGCCACAAACGCCCAGTACCTTCGCCTGGACTAACACTTGGCTGAGTGGTTAGAGCTGTCAACTCCTCTGCGGATTCGAACCTGGACATGTGGTCTCTGTTCTCAGAGCTAAACGTCCGTTACGCTCTGTCCTCCTTATAAAGTGATGTGTTGGCTTCTTTCTTTCTTTCTTTCTTTCTTTCTTTCTTTTGCCTTCGTCAGGGGGACAGTCGAGCCTATGTGAGGAAGGGAGCAGTAGGCTTCAGGTCTTTCACATTGCAGTAGTGTCACCCTTCGGCAGCAGAGAAGAATTGTCAGGTGTAAGGCAGAGTACTGGTGCCGAGGCTCTATAACGTGCAGAAAAGTCACCGTGTGGACAAGGGTGTGCTTCCTGGCCACTGGGTGGGGTCAGGCCAGGTCCTCTTTTTTTTTTTTTTTTTTTTTTTTTTTGGGGGGGGGGAGCATTGCTTTTGTGGGCAGAACTGCAGCGTCTGTTTTGATTCCTGGTTGCCGCATGCAAGGGCACTGCTGTATGTGTGGAGTTTCGTGGACATATTAACAACGGTAATTTCGGACGCTGTGGTCTTTCCTTGGCCAGAATGTAGAGTTTTGTTTCTTTTGTACCTGTAGGGAGTCGGGTTCAGCGCTGGTTTAGGGGAACTTTTTCAGCAAATGGAATAACAACAGGCATTGCCTAACCTCTGTCCCCTCTATGTTGTAAATACTCACCATCCCTTGACACTTGTTCGGTGTCAGTATGTTCTTTTGTTGTTGTTGTTGTTGTTGTTGTTGTTATTGCTTTTTATTTCTGTTTATTATGCTGCCTTGTAGTCTGTCAGAAGTAGAACAGACACTGTTTGTAATTCTGGTGTTTAATCAAAATGACAATAAACAGATTTCACATCGTCTTTTATAATTGTTTGGTCTGTTGTGATTGAACGTATTTATCTCTCTATCTTTCCAGTTCTTTAGCCTTCTGGTCGATCTCTCTCTCTCTCTCTCTCCTCTCTCTCTCTCTCTCTCTCTCTCTCTCTCTCTCTCTCTCTCTCTCTCTCTCTCTCTCTCTCTCTCTCTCTCTCTCTCTCTCTCTCTCTCTCTATGATATATATATATATATATATATGTGTGTGTGTGTGTGTGTGTGTGTGTGTGTGTGTGTGTGTGTGTGTGTGTGTGTAATTTCCATATATATATATATATATAGAGAGAGAGAAGAGAGAGAGAGAGAGAGAGAGAGAGAGAGAGAGAGAGAGAGAGAGAGAGAGAGAGAGAGACCGGTCAAAAAACCTTGTGTCACACCTAACATCTTACAACTGTGCAACAAACGTAGCGAGTTCAAGGAAAAGGAAACAGAGGAAAGAGCAGCACAATATAAGGCAGTCAACAAAAGAATGAGGAAGTCAATGACAGAAGCAAAAGAGAAATGTATCGGTGAACAGTGCCAGAACATTGAAGAGAACAATAAGAAAAACAACAGCCAGAAAGCATATCAGCTGGTGAAAGACATGACTGGCACAAAACAGGGGGAAAAGCTCAAAAATCCAAGACAAGATTAGGAAGTGCCTCACTGACGTCCAGGATATTCTGAACAGGAGGACAGAATACTGCTCCAACATGATGTATAACTACAAAACCCACAAGCACAGATACAGACAGTCACCCCATCTTCCGATACTAAGTGGAAACAGCAGTCAGATCGCTGAAAAGGGGGAAGTCAGCAGGGGCTGATAACATTCCAACTGAGTTGGTTCAAGCTCGAGGGGAAGCCATGATCAATGCTTTACTAAAAATCTGCAACAAGATCTGGCAGACAGGAAAATGGCCAATACCATAGACACAGACACTGATCATCACCCTCCCCAAGAAAGGAAATCTACAGCAGTGCCAGAACTACCACAAAATCAGCCTTATGTGCCACTCAAGCAAGTTATGTTGAAGATTATACTGAACAGACTGAGGCCACAAGCAAATACTATCATTGCTGAGGAACAAGCCGGTTTCAGAGCAGGGTGTAGCACAACTGAGCAGATATTCAACCTTAAAATACTCTGTGAGCAGTACCTTCAACACCAACAAGACCTCTACCTCATATTTATTGATTTTAAGAAGGTATTCGACAGGGTGTGGCATGCAGCTTTGTGGGCAACCATGAATTTGTACAGCATCAATGCAAACCTGATCAGAGTCATCAAAGAGCTGTACAACAAGGCCACCAGTGCAGTGTACTGCAACAGCAACATTGGAGAGTGGTTTCGAACAACAGTTGGAGTAAGGCAGGGCTGTCTACTCTTGCCCACTTTTTTCAACATCTTCCTTGAGAGAATCATCGCTGATGCGCTGGAACATCATAAAGGATCAGTCAGCATTGGTGGCAGAACGATCACAAAACTCCGCTTTGCAGATGACATTGACGGACTAGCAGGATCAGAAAAAAAGCTTGCCAGCCTACTAGAACATCTAAATAAGGCCTCTAAAACATACAGCATGGAAATCAGTGCAGAGAAGAACAAACTGATGACCAATAACGTCAAGGGCATCACTACTGATATCAGGGTCAGTGACCAGAGGCTGAAAGCACTTCAAAGCTTCAAGTACTTGGGAGCCATTGTATCAGTGGATCAGTGGTCTAGATAACGCGCCTGTCTTGAAAGCGAAAGTCCGGGTCGGAGTTTGCAGTGGTTCGAATCCCGTTTGGACCCAAAACTTTTCCACCATCCATTAGACCATGAGTGGGGGTCTGGGTACTAGTCTTTCGGATGTGACGATAAACCGAGGTCCCGTTTGTTATACATCATTATTTAGCGCACGTAAAAGAACCCACGGCAACAAGAGGGTTGTCCCTGGCAAAATTCTGTAGAAAAAAGCTCGTCGGCAGATACTTTGTCCTTAAGAACACCCAGATTCAACCTATCTACCGTTAGCCGCCGCTCTTTCTCTGTTTCTGGTCCATCGATCTGGAACGACCTTCCTCTCTCCCTCTGGCAAAAGCCTACTTATGACACTTTAAAATCCAACCTCAAGACACACTTATTTCAAACCTAAGTTTTTCTCCTTCCGCTTCCATCTCTTACCTGTCCCTGCCTTCAACATCCACCTGCCAAAGTGCATAACGTTTGTAGGTGTGTGTGCGCGCGCGTGTGCTGCGTGCGTGCGTGCGTGCATGTGTTGTGTGTGTGTGTGTGTGGTGTGTGTGTGTGTGTGTGTGTGTGTGTGTGTGTGTGTGTGTGTGTGTGTGTGTGCGTTCGAATTTGTTGAGACTGTATGTTGTTGTTGATTGTGTGTTGTGTAGGTCGAATGCAAGCGCTTTGATTTGTTTTTACAAGATATAGCGCTATACAAATTCCATGATTATTATTATTATTATTATTATTATTATTATTATTATTATTATTAATTATTATTATTATCAGTATTATTATTATTATTATTATTATTACTATTATTTAAAAAGCCACTCTGAGAGGGAAACAAATACAGCTGCAGACAGGAAAAAGACAAAAAATAATGGGTAGGCGCTACTCTTGTGGCGACGCGGTCTCCTCGGGGAGAGCAGCCCGAATTTCACGCAGACATCTGCTATGACATAAAGTGGTATAAATAAATATAGATAAATAAATATTAGACAAGGGGTCCAAGCCAGAAGTAGTATGCAGGATTGCACAGACAATAACAGCACTGTCAAAACTGACCACCATCTGGAGAGAGAAAAATATCTCACTCAACTGGAAGATCAAACTATTGCGCTCCCTTGTCATATCCATATTCCTGTATGCCCGTGAATTGTGGACCCTGACTGCTGAATTGGAGAGAAGAGTACAGGCGGTAGAGATGAGAAGCTTCCAGAGACTCCTTGGTATCTCCTACAAAGACCACATAAGTAACGAAGATGTGCATAACAGAATCCAGCAAACCATTGGGCCCTACGAAAACCTTCTAACAATCGTAAAGAAGCGTAAACTTAAATGGTATGGGCATGTAACAAAATTAAAAGGACTAGCAAAAACAATACTACAAGGCATTGTCCAAGGAGGAAGAAAAAGAGGCAGACCGAAGAAGAGATGGGAGGACAACATCAGCGAATGGACAGGCCTAGAACTCAACAAAACCCTGAGAAAGGCAGAACAGAGAGAGGAATAGAGGGATCTGGTTGTCATGTCTTCAGGGTGCCCCCACGATCGCCAGACTATGGGATATGTAATGTATGTATGTATGTAGTGTATGTATGTATGTATGTATGTATGATTATTGTATGTAATGTATGATGATGGTATGAATGATGTCTTAAAATGATGTAATGTAATTGTATGTATGAAGTGATGAGAGGTGTGAGTGTGTGTGTTGTGTGTGTGTGTGGTGTGATGTGTGTGTGTTGTGATGTGTGTAGAGTTGTATCTGTGCAGAGTGTGTGGTGTTGTGTGTGATGTGGATATTTGATATGATTGTATAGTAGGTGAGTGATGTGTGTTAGGGTGTATTAATGTAGTAGTATGGTATGTATAGGTGTATGTAATTTGATATGATTTGTTAGTAAGTAATTAATTATGCTATGTATGTATGTATGTATGTATATGTATGTATGTATGTATGTAGTATGTATGTATGTATGATATGTATGTATGTATACACTTGAAGACATAACACAATTGTCTGGTTACTTCCTGACAGGACATGAGACATGGTGTCCCTCAATTATGGTTACAGGGAAGACATAAGACATTGCTGCCCCTCAATTATGGTTACAGACAGGATGTAAGACATTCCTGTCCCTCAAAATGGTTACAGGCAGGGTGTAAGGCATTGCTGTCCCTCAAATATGGTTACAGACAGGATGTAAGACATTGCTGTCCCTCAAACATGGTTACAGACTGGGTGTAAGACATTGCTGACCCTCAAACATGGTTACAGACTGGGTGTAAGACATTGCTGACCCTCAAATATGGTTACAGGCAGGGTGTAAGACATTGCTGTCCCTCAAACAAGGTTACAGACAGGGTGTAAGACATTGCTGTCCCTCAATTATGGTTACAGACAGGGTGTAAGACATTGGTGTCGGATAGTTCGGCTGTTAACGCTTTCGCGTCCATCAATATAATTATGTTTGAACCCCCATCTTTCCCCAGAACCACTGGACATTTTATGTGGTGGTCTGAGTGCATGGATTTCTTTTTGGATGATACGATAACTGGAGGGCCAATGTGCAACACACATGTAACGCTAACCTACGACACCAAGAGAGTTAGTTGTCCCTGGCAAAATTCAGAAGTAAAAAAGCCCCTATCTTAGGAAAACAACTTCGCATACAGACAGGAAAATAATATTTTAAGAAAATAAAAAAGAGCAGCGCTGCTCTTGTGGAGATGCCCTTTCCCCCAGGAGAGCAACCTGGATAGATATATATATATATATATATATATATATATATATATATATATATATATATATATATATATATATATATATATATATATATATATATATATATATATATATATATAAACAACACAATTATGTCACATTACCAGAGATCAGTTGTACTTTTATTGTGCTTGCTCATTCGCAAATACATCCTGAATTTTTCAAACCACTTTCACATTTTTTAAAACTAGCCTATTACATTTAACCATTTTACACATTTAAACCAAAACATGTTGAAAAAATCATTTGACCCTCTTTCTTCCCTTCATCTGTTACAGCACATATTATATGACTGGTTAAAAGATATTTTAATTAATATGTGTTGAGCTTATCTTTTTCTGTAGAAATCTGCACACACATTTTTAGAGACGCGTTTCTTTGATAGTCTTGGATACACACACTCGTGCGCGCGCGCGCGCGCGCGTGCGTGCGTGCGTGCGTGCGTTCTCTCTCTCTCTCTCTCTCTCTCTCTCTCTCTCTCTCTCTCTCTCTCTCTCTCTCTCTCTCTCTCTCTCTCTCTCTCAGAAGCATGCTTAATACACTGACTGTTTATTTGATAGAACTTGGTTGGATTTAGGTGGGGGGGGGGTATTTTTTAATTCAACAGTGGCAAAGAAACTGAACTGACCTGCTAATAAAAATGTTCCTGGGTCTGATTCTTTTTGATTTTGGCATCCGGAATCTTCGACTGTTTGAAAAAATTTATAGTTTTGTGAAGGCACGTGTATTTTATACATCAGTGGAAACGTCTTTGGCTTTCTTGTCGTCATTTGATATTCATACTATTCATTCAGTGTCTTTTGCTTTTCTCCAACATTTCTACAACACACGATCACATCTCTGCTCAAAATATAGTTTTTTTGGCATTCAAACTACCAAACCAGCATAAAAATAAAACCCCTGTGACAGGAATGATTCTTCAAAATTACCGTGAAATAAGCACAAAATATCTTTTTTTTCACATTAAGTGACATCAAAGTTTTGGAGGCAGTGTATCCTTAATTGAAAGTTGTATGTATGAAAGCAGTGTTTGTATTTACAATGCAATTTTATCATCTAAAAATGTACCAAGATATTTGTACTCCTGGACTCTCTCTACTTTTGTTCTGTCTATGAACAGATCAGGAACTCACTCACTCACTCACTCACTCAGTCCCATGTCCCAAAGGACGTAGGGGGGACATGAGAGAAGACGCAACAGCGATCTTTTTCCATGCTTCACGATCCTGTGTGGCTAGTAGGAGATGTTGCAGGGGTTGGGCGGTCCAGTCTTTGATGTTGTCAACCCATGATTTCTTTTGGCGGCCTCTTCTTCTCTTGCCCTCGACTGTTCCTTGCAGGATGGTTTTTGCTAGGGTGTTGTGTCTTGTGGTGTGACCAAACCACATCAGCTTTCTCCTCTTTATGGTGGAGAGCAAAGGCTCTTGGGGGCCCACACGCTTTTTGATTTCTTCTTTCACATAGTTATTGGTCTTGTGTTCTTTGTATGATATTCTGAGGAGTCTTCTGTGGCACTTGTTCTCGAATGCTTGGATTCTCCTCTCTAACTCTGCTGTCAGAGTCCATGATTCACAGCCATATAGGAGGATAGATATCACGAGGGATTTGTAAAGGTGGTATTTGGTGCAGAAGCTGATGTTGTTGCTTCTGATAATCCTCTGGAGTCTGACTAGAGCAGATGTTGCTGTTGCAATGCGAGCTTTCACTTCATTGTTTGATGTGCCATCTTTTGTTAGGATGGAGCCTAAGTATTTGAATTGGCTCACCTCTTCTAGTATTTCTCCATTCATCTTTATTTCCGTGATGTCATTACTCGCGCTGTTGACCATAATCTTTGATTTCTCTGTACTGACCTCCATGCCGTATGCGCTCGCTCGATCTGTTAAATTGTTTGTGAGGATTTGCAGTTCTTGTTTGCTGCTGCCCATGAGGTCAATGTCATCTGCAAATCTGAGGTTGCAAAGGGGTCTTCCACCAATGGAGATGGAAGTGTGGTGGTTTTGCAGTGTCTCTGTCATGATGTTTTCGAGAAGAGGTTGAAAAGTACAGGTGAGAGAAGGCAGCCCTGGCGAACCCCAACCGTGGTCTTGAAGAACTCGCCCACGTGATTGTTTATGAAGACTGCACTTCTTGCGTTCTCGTACAGAGCCTTGATTACTTCAATTAGGCAGCTGTCAATGTTGAAGTGCCTGAGTACTTGCCAGAGGCCGTCATGCCATACCCTGTCAAAGGCCTTTTTGAAATCTATGAAGTTATGGTACAAGTCTTTTTGGTGTTGGAGATGCTTCTCTATCAGAATTCTCAGATTGAAAATTTGTTCCATTGTGCTGCGTCTTGGTCTGAGAAGAACAAAACAGACATACATGCCGGATCGGTCGAGGCCCGGATCAACAACGACCGCGCTACCCACTGCAAGCCTCCAGGGTGGGAGCGACAAGTGTGCTACTGGGGCAGAACAAACTCTAAAGCTTCCAGCTAAAGGGGCAACCATTGGCACATGGAATGTGAGGACTCTGTACCAAGCAGGAAGAGTACAGGAACTTACACATGAATTACAGAGGTATAAATGGGACATCATAGGGCTTGCGGAAGTCAGATGGATTGGCTTCGGAGAAACAACCACGCAAGACGGCCACAAAATATGGTACAGCGGAGAAGAGAAACTACATCAACATGGAGTAGGCTTTATTGTCAGGAAAGAGATTGTGTCAAGCATCATCAGCTGCACACCAGTATCCAGCAGACTCATCTCAATCAGAGTTTCTGCAAAACCCCAGAATCTCACCATCATCCAAGTATATGCTCCAACATCTGACTACGACGATGACCAGATAGAAGAATTCTATGAAGAACTTGAAAACGTCATCTCCAAAACGCCCAAAAAAGACATCCTTATTGTGGAAGGCGACTGGAATGCTAAGGTGGGACCTGATGCCTATGACACCTGGGCAGGAACCACAGGACGATTTGGACTGGGAGAAACAAATGACAGAGGACAGCGGCTGCTGGAATTCGCAAAGAAGCACAAACTGACTTTGGCTAACACACTCCACCCTCACAAGCCATCCAGAACATCAACCTGGCACTCACCAAATGGTCTGATTCATAATCAAATTGATTACATTCTGTCACCCCAAAGATTCAAATCCAGCATAAACAAGGCAAACACAAGAACATTCCCAGGAGCTGACATTGACAGTGACCACGACCTTGTACTTACCACCATCAGGCTGAAACTGAAAGCAAAACACCAGCCAAAAAGCCCACGCATAAGATTCGACCTGGAAAAACTCAAAGACCCAACAGTGGTTGAGATCTTCCAAGCCAACGTTGGAGGAAAGTTCGCGGCACTCACAGCCATCAACAATGATCAGGAACTGGGGGGGTGTATTTCGCGAAAAATCAATGAGCATTTCTTTGGTTTTGCTGACGTCTAAATCCAAATAATTATTTTTACACCAGTCACAGAACCTTTGTACTTATACAAAATGAACCGTATCTGAGTTGGATGTATCTAGTACAGCAAAGTCGTTTGAGTATTTTGCCACAGGTGTAACTAATGCACCAGTACAATCATTGGTATGCAGGGTAAAAAGTACAGGAGATATAACCTAGCCTTGTCGTGCACCAGTAGAAGTGGTTCTTTGTAATGAGTCTGTTCCTTCAAAAGAAACACACTGAAATCGATTGATTAAAAAAAAAAAATTCACAATCCCAAAAATCAGTTTAGGAGTGATCAAAGCTTTTGGGCCATGAGATGTTCTGTTGCATTAAATGCAGAAGAGAAATAATAATAATAATAATAATAATAATAATAATAATAATAATAATAATAATAATAATAATAATAATAATAATAATAATAATTCGAACAAAAGAATTATTTTCAAGATATATTATGTAAACATATAATTCTGGAGTGTGATTATTGCCTCATTGTACTTCTGTTTCGCTTGTAAGCGAATTAGTAAGGATCAAGGGCATCTTTAACTAGTGGCAGGAGGTACTGAAGAACAATGCGAGCACAACTTTTCCTAACTATGGATGTTAAGGCAACGGGTCTGTAATCATTCAAAACTTAAAGGGGTTTTTTGCTTTGGGAAAAGAACGGATGTTAAGGGGGGGGGGGGGACAGATAGAAGGGGTGTCTCCAGGTTTTAAAGACAGTGAAAACAAAGGTCGGAGAGACCTGGTTGTGAAGTCAACCAAGGCGGACAAAGACTGGGGAATTATGCAAAGTAAAACAAAACAAAAGAGGCGCAAACAAAAAAGTTCCTGTTTGTAACTGAAGGGCAGTCGGGTGTAAAAAGACAGCCAGTTTTGTTGAAGAATAAACAAATAATTATCACAGGAAACAACAGTGTCTGTCACATCAAAATAGTAACCAAATCCCAAACAGGTTGAAAACTAGTGTTTGTCTTTGAAAAAAATATAAATATATTGATATTTATTGGGCAGAAAAGAACTGATTCGGCTTTTTAATTAATTGTGCAGAGTGTATATCATCAACGGCCCACTGTTAGAAGACAAGGCGCTCCATTCTTTGGGCGACAGTCATCTGTTTTCTTGCTGTTTTGTGGTAACGGCAACAGCAACACTCCTGGCCTACTGTCCACAGTCAGACTGAAAAAGTCACTATCGTGTCCCCCGTAAAAGGTTTACAAGCACAATGACACCAACCCCGACAAAAAACTCAGTGCTGAAAGGGCCATTCCTTGGGGAATTCGACCGAACCCTCCTCTCCTCTCCTCTCTCTCCGCGATCAGCTTTCTGACTTCAATGATGGCGTCGTTACGAGACAGGCCTCTCTTTTGGATCAGACTTCGTATTTCTTCTTCGATCTTCTCTGTCAGTGCTGTCAGCAGGTTGTTGGTGTAAGGTTTGGTGCAGTTATGACTGACTCGGCCAATCTTGTCCAGCAGAGCGTTCTTCTCGGTGACCCTGCGGTCTGCGATACTGGTGGTCACCAAGTAGTTGCTGCCCACCACGTCCAGAAGCTTCCTCAGTCCGGGCACCCTGGTGTTGGCCAGGGCGATCTCGATGGGGGTGTTGCCCAGCGCCTCCCCGTGACTGAAGACCACGATCAGGTGCTCCTGCACCCGTTTCCCAAACAGCTTCAGGACAGAGTCGAAAGCTTTCTCCTCCTGCTCCGTGAATCTGCCGTAGCGAACAACGAAGAGGATGGCGTGGGGACCGCCAGGGCAGCAGAGAGACAGACTGCGTGTCAGCTCCACTAAGGATTTCTGGATGTCCTTTTCCACTGGATCAAACAAGCCTGGGGTATCCACCACCTGCAGACATATAACGTGGATGAAAATTAAAAAATTATTCGATTTTCAACTTATTAGTGATCCTTTTAGGGCACGGTCATTCCCATCTAAGGTGTCGCGAGAAACTCGAGGGTCAAGAATTTGCTGGATGGGTGTTTGTCAGGGCAACGTCTTATCCCCTTGTTTTCTTACAGTCACTCACTAACAACACAGTGCTCCCTCTTAAGGGCCAGGGTTGAGTTACTTTGGGGATGACAGCGCACTCTGAAGCCAGTGACAGTGATTTCACCACCACAGCTCCAGTGTGGAGTCAACAACGTTCAAGGATGGGCTGAGGAAATTACTCTGATATATTATTTTTATTATATATATATTATATATATATATATATATATATTATATATATTATATATATATATATATAATATATATATATAATTATATATATATATATATATATATATTGTTTTTGTTTTTGTTTTTGTATTTTATACCACTTTATGTCACAGCAGATTTCTCTGCGTGAAATTCGGGCTGCTCTCCCTCCCCGGGGAGAGCGCGTCGCCACAAGTGCAGCGCCTACCTTTTTTTTTTTTCCCCTCAGGGATGGTGTCTAAACACGACACCTGTGTGCATGCTGGTTTTTTGTTTTGTTTTGTTTTGTTTTGTCATCCGTTCCTACCGGCACACGATGGCCTGCTCTTCCGAAAGGCGGAACGGGATTTTAACGTGTGCGCAAGATGTTCTGCGTGCGTTCGCACACGGGACC
>CM060337.1:19298567-19306067 GCA_030674155.1 Stramonita haemastoma | reverse complement strand
TGCTGCTGCTGTGGCTGCTGCTGCTGCTACTACTACTACTACTACTATACTACTACTACTACTACTACTACTACTACTGCTGCTGCTGCTACTGCTGCTGCTTATTCTCTGACTTCTGCAACTTTAGCAATGTCATCAAGTAAAAAAAAAAAAAAAAACAAGAAATAGCTGACTCACCTGTGTTGTATAGCCTACATGTACTCCTTCGCCCTATAGGCATACGCTACGTATGCTCGACGACTGTCCCCAGACAGTCTCCATTTCAAAGGGCGATATCCTTATCGGACAAGTACCCTGAGTTATCGTGCTACGCTGCTGAACGTTCTTTCTGAAAACTGGTCGCCATACGGGAAAAGACTGCCCTATCCCTAAGTGGTTTTCTTGTCGTTAAATGGTTCCAGGCGTTCAACAGCGCGAATCTGGTCCAGAGGTGACTGGAATCTTTTTCTTTCTTTTTTTTAATCAGTGATATGCATCAAGAATGAAAAGATAACAAATTTAAAGAATATTACGTTTTTGATGAACTTCAATACAAGGGGGGGGAAATTGGTCCTTGTATTGAGAGTTCATCAAAAACACTGAAAAGCGCAGCCTTAAGATGTGTTGGTCATGCAAACAGAAACACACAGACAAATTGATGACGACAGTTCTCCAAGGTAAGGTTGAGGGCAGAAGGAAAAGAGGCAGACCACCAACATCCTACATTGCCAACATCACCTCTGAGATCAGTGGTCTGGGAGGGCTACTGGAGATCGTAGAACTCAGCCGAGACAGAGAAAGGTGGCGAACCTTGGTAGCATTGCGTGGAGCTCCTACCGGACAACAGCAGCGATGGATATAGGCCTATTGAGGGGGTTAGTTTAGCATCAATTTTTAGTGACGAACAGTTTAGGGCAATCACTAAAAAAACAAAAAACAAAACAAAAAAATTCAAAAGTGTACAAATCTAATTTACCTATTCATTAGTATGCTTCTCTGTGTGTGTGCGCGCGCGCGCGCGTGTATGTGTGTGTGTGTGTTGTTGTTGTTGTTGTTGTTGTTATTGTTGTTGTTGCTGCTTCTGCTGCTGCTGCTGCTGCTGCTGCTGCTGCTGCTGCTGCTGCTGCTGTTGTTTTTGTCAGTTAATTGTTGAGTAATTGGAAATTATTTTTACACTGCTTAGCACATCATTTTATATCAAACATAGATGAAAGCACATCCCCAGATTCAAACAGTAATAAAAAGTTTTCAAAATAGATTACATAAAGATATCATTTAAACAATCATTACCGTTATTTCGGGGTGGGGGGGAGGGGGGGGGGGTTGTTGGGTTTGTTTGGGCTTTTTGGTTTATTTGGGGGGGGGGTGGAGGGACGGAGGGAGGGAGGGGGGGGGGGTCATCTGTGTCGATATAAAGCGATATACTAAGCAGCGGACCGCGTTTGCACAGCTAAACGCCTTAAGCCGGTTAACGACAAGAAAGCCACTTAAAGACACCACCACACATGACCTCTATCGCGCTGTTATTATCACATGCACTAACGTCAACATTGCGTGCCAACAGATAGTGATGACTGATGATAGTGGGGGCAAAGTTAGCTCACTGGGAAGAGCCTTTGACACATGACTCAAGGGTCACGGGTTTGATTCTTAATGTGGGGCAGCCACGCTTTAAAAAAAATAAAAATAAAATAAAAAGACAGTTTTCTTCGGAGCTACTGTTTCGTGGTACTTGGCAAACAAACTCTTCTTTTAAATCATAGGTTGTTGTTTCGTTTGGGGTTTTTTGAGAAAAATGTGATTTCGAAAATGTTCTATCTCGTTTTACAAAAAAAAAAAAAAAAAAAAAAAAAAGAAAGAAAGAAAGAAGAAGAAAGAAAGAAATGTGATGACGACAAGTACAAAATTAAGAAATGGTGAATGATTTTTTTGATGCGACAAAAAAATAAAGTGTAAGCCTAAAAAAAACTGAAAGTTTAAAAGATTATTTTTTTAAGTTTTTAAAAAGATAATGCTCTCTCTCTCTCTCTCTCTCTCTCTCTCTCTCTCTCTCTCTCTCTCTCTCTCTCTCTCTCTCTCTCTCTCTCTCTCTCTCTCTCTCTCTCTCTCAGTACGATCATGTTTTCATGAGGGTGATCCCGACGGCGTGAATTATACATCGATCAGTCAGTCATTGATAATCAATTAATCATTGAAAAAGAGGAGACGGTTCAAGCTCTGAAGTAATAAATACATAATGAACAAATAAGATAGACAAAAAACCACAGATAGATAGATAGATAGATAGATAGATAGATAGATAGATAGATAGATAGATAGATAGATAGATAGATAGATAGATAGATAGATAGATAGATAGATAGATACTTTTGTCTCCAAAGAGAGACAACCAAATGATTATAGCCTGTCTGTGAGGTTTGTCTCCCTTTGACCGAAAATTAATCTCTCTCTCTCTCTCTCTCTCTCTCTCTCTCTCTCTCTCTCTGTGTGTGTGTGTGTGTGTGTGTGTGTGTGTGTGTGTGTGTGTGTGTGTGTGTGTGTGTGTGTGTGTGTGTGTGTGTGTGTGTTCTGTTTTACAAACAGCAAGGAACAAAGAAATGTATACCCTTTCATGAATACTGTTTTACAAAGTTTGTAATGCCATCTAAGAACTGTGCGGCCTGTCTCGCTCAGTTAGGCTGTAGTACACATGAACTATTATGTGTGGTTATAAACAGAATACTGTCTGCAACAGATTATGGATATATCAATTTTCTGAAACGTTTGTTTCCATCTCCTATGACTGTGGCCTATCAAATGACTGGCATTAGTGTTATACATTATACAATAAATCAAGCCAACAAATAAGCAACCAAAAAAAAAAAAAAAAAAAAAACCCAAATAAGTAAACAGAAACCGTGGTCTGAAATACAGAATGGTATACTGATTCGGGTTGGTAAATAGACCAGCCGAGCTCTTGCAGTGTGACGCACGCACGCGCGCAGGCACGCGCACGCGCGCGCCGTGCATGCACACACACACACACCACACACACCCACACGCACACACACGCGCGCGCACACACACACACACATACACCACGCACCGCGACAGCGCGCAGACACGCACGCACGCACGCACGTCACGCCGCGCGCGCGCACACACACACACACACACACACACACACACACTGACCATCTGAAAAAAAGTGACTGACTGACTGACTTGACACACACACAAAATCATTGAACACTCTGAAGGACATTGCATTGTATTGTATAAATCAATCTTTGCTGGAGGCAGTTGCAGGTCTGCATGTAAGCACTGTGCCGTTCCTCACTTGCATGCACCGCTTTGAAATAGCTATGTGCATAGTTTTCGAATTGTTTTCCTTACTTTTTTGGAGGTGTTGCTTTATTTTTATCTTGTTCTTTTTTTTTTTTTTCCTTTCATTTGTGGTTTAAAATACAAATCGTGTCCCTGTGTGGTGTCAGTATGATTTAGGGGATCGAACCAAAAGGTTATAATTATCTGGAACAGCATATAACTATGTGGATTTCTGTAGAGACTTGAACATCGTGTCTGTTGATGTGGAGGTTTTGACCTGGGGCGCTGTTGTGAATAAAAATGGCAAATAATTTGTTTTATTATTGTTGTATTAATTTGAAGCTGATGTCTGAAGATTGAGTTTGTAGTAACATGCGAGTGGATTTTGTCTGTTATGTTCGAGAGCATGTTGGATTATTTTATGATATAAAGGTTGAAATACTGATTTTGAATTTTGTTTGTGTGTGTGTGTGCGGGGGGGGGGGGGGGGGGGGGTGGGGTCGGAATTAGAATGTGTTAGGCAGGAAGGGAGGTTTCATATTTAACTCCATTAAGGGGTGACACTGATTTGGGTTTTAAAATATTTTTTATCCAGTCACCTGAAGCTTATGTGTTTACATTGTACACACAAAGATTAAAAAAAAAAAAAAAAATTTTGATAAATAACCAAACAACAAAACCCATGCTAACTCATTTTGGTAGACGCTGTTTAGCAGGACACCTGAATCTGTTTGTGGAGCACTCCGTCTCCAAAACCTGCTTTTGATATTGTTCAGGGATAAAAACTGACAATTATGATACAAACGAAAAAGAAAAGAAAACAAAACAAACAGAACATTTCCAGAGACTGGACACAAACGCGTGCTTTCTTTGACCTCGAACTTTCCCGCCTATTTTTTTTTCCTCCCGTGACCTGGTCAAATTGCTTCCGGTTGAATCGACGCTGCCAAACGAGGATTTGTTTACATTCACTATGGCGATAGCCTACAAAGGTTATCGGTACTCGGGTGTGTGTGTGCGCAAGGATAATAAAGTTTTAGGTTCGGTGTGGAGTGGAGTTGTGCATGAATCTGGGTAAGCTTGGCACCTGGTGACAAGTAAGCGCTTGAAACCTGGCACCCAGAGCACCGCCATTGCAAAAGGGAGGAAATATTTGCCGTGGAGTTTTCAAGGAACGGAATCGAGACGATGAGATTGATCACGGCGCGTGTGTGCTCGTGTACAGGCTAGCTCAAAGGTGAACTGTTCAGATCTATAGATCCACGAGTGTAGTCTGTAGGCTAGCCTGCGTGTCTTGCTGCCTGGGACTGCACGCCTGATCTCTCCGGGTAGCTTAATCCTCCAGTGTTATGTAGGATTTGCCGAGTGCTGTAAATCTTAAAACTGGCTCAGCGGCCGCCTTAGTCGACGGCTTCAGTGATCGTTATAGAAAGCCTCTGTGAGCTAAAAACGTTTGTGTCGTATTCACAGGCAGTATACATACATACCAGTCACAGGTTTTAAGCAGGTTGGTTGGCATAACGGGTTTTATCTGGGCCTATTTACTCTGTGGATTTGTTGATGGGCAAAGATTTGATTGAATCTTGTTAAGGTGATAACGAGTGTTGTGATTGTGCGTTATATGATGTAGTTAGTATCGGTGTTTACGTGTATGTTTTATGCATGTATGTATGTGTGTATACTGTATGTATGTATACATGTAATAGATGTATCATGTGTGTTATTATGTATATATGTACATGTATTATGTATACATGTATGCATGTATGCTTGCATGCATGTATATATATATATGTGTGTTTGTGTGTATGTATGTATGTATGTATGTATGTATGTATGTATGTATGTTTGTATGTATGTATGTATGTATGTATGTATGTATGTATGTATGTACACCTATTTCATTATTTGTTTGATTCTTTTAGAATAAGTACACGCTAGGTTTGAGCATGGGCAGCATTGTTTGACAAGAAACCCATGACAATGGATGACTTAATGATGAGATCTCCTCTGTGTGTGTGTGTGTGTGTGTGTGTGTGTGTGTGTGTGTGTGATGTGTGCATGTGTGTGGTGTGTGTGTGTGTGTGTGTGTGTGTGTGTGTGTGTGTGTGTGTGTTTCTGATCGTATACATGTGCAGATATGTGCTGTATTGTATGGTCTCTGTTTTCTTGTACATACATGTGTTTGAATGTATGTTACATACATGTGCAAGTGTGTGTCAGTGTATTTTAGCTGGTTGTGTACAATAATTGTGTCGATGCTTACTTTGGAACAAATAGAGATCTATGTGTGTATATGAGTACTTGCATTATTCTATTAATCATAAATTTATACAAATGTATGTTCAAGTTTGCATCTGAATTTATTCATTTTTTATACAGTATATGGACACCAGTAACTCAGAAATAATACATCCCTGCAACACAGAAGTTTACATAAAAGTTTATAAATACATGTATACATCAATAGATCCCTGTAACATACTAGTTAAAATTTACATCAGACTGTATGTATGTTGTATGTATGTATGTATGTATGTATGTATGTATGTATGTATGTATTATATGTATGTATGTATGTATGTATTATATGTATTATGTTATGTATCTATGATCTATGTATGATCTATGTATCTATGTATACATATGTATATATAGAGAGAGAGCCTGTCACGCAAAGTTTCCTCTGAGTCTCTAGATCCCTGTAACATACAAGTCCACATCTAAGTTTATTTACATAGATCCCTGTAGTAGGCACCCATCAGTCTCAGAAGACTATAGAGTTGCACTCTAGTCTTTAGAGCGCAAAGCCTGGGTAGTAAGTATGGAGGGAAAGCTGTTACCCATGCAGTAGACCCCCCCTCTCCACGCCACTGGAATGATCTATTGGAAAGGTAATCGCCAATTTGAATGGTTCCAGTACGATTGCAGGAGCCACCAGAACGTTGCCATATATACAGCCACGAGCTGCCCTGGGGGCTCCAACTCCCTGATTTTTCCTCAGGGATGGTGTCTAAATATGACACCTGTGTGCATGCTGGGTTGTTTTTTTTTTAATTTTGTCATCCACTCCTACTGGCACACAATGGCCTGCTATTCCGAAAGGTGGAACGGGGTTTTAACGTGTGTGCATGATGTTCTGTGTGCATTCACACATGGGGCTTCAGTTTATAGTCTCATCCAAATGACTTTGACATTCAGTTTGATTTTTTTTCCGTCAAACTGGGGAGAAAGGGCAAAGCCAGGAATCGAACCCAGAACCTCATGGTTTACTTGTTGGCAGGCGAATCACCAAATGTCTTAACTATCCTGCCACCTTCCTTCCTTAGATCCTGTAAGTGTAACACAAAAATGTATTATCCCAACATGGCAACACCTAACATTTGCTTAGAAAAACAGTGTTGTAATTTATGTTCATGATACATGTAAATATGTAAATCATGGTATTCATTATCTATAATTATCAATGCAAGTGTAGAGTCCTCATTTTGATTTGAGTGTGTGTGTGTGTGTTGTGTGCGCGCGCGTGCGCGCACCCAACTCTGAGTATGTTTGTGTGTGTGTGTGTGCATGTGTACAGTGCGCGTGTGGGGGGGGGGGGGGGGGGGGGGGTCTGTGCGCACACGTATGTACATGTATGTATTATATAGTGTATGTCTGTCTGTCTATTTGTCTGACCTGTCTGTCTGTCTGTCTTCTGTCTACAGGTGCAGCATGCACACATGACTGTGTGCTAGACATTTTTGCAGAGTTGGTCATCTACCTGACATTTATCCAAAGTTTCACATTTTCAGGTGAAGAAAGCAAGGACAGTGACAGCTTTAGAGGAAGAGGGCAGAAGAAAACTGGAGTCAAAATGGCTGGCATAGCCTCTAAAGTAAGTATTACTTCACACTGGGGTTGTTTTTGTTTAATTAACAATTATTAGGGGGGGGGGGGGGGGGGGGGTTCGGGAACCACAGGTGTTACTACATAGCAGATCGAGACTGTAAGGAACTTTGCCAAAAGTATCGTCTCACAGTACATTGGTGTAGAATTGAACTTGTGTACTGGCAGTTAAATTTCAAGGAAAACAACAACAAAAGCAAAGCAACAACAAAGCAAAAATAGTAAACACGCACACATATATGCATGCATGCACACTTACGTGCATGCACTCACATTCGCACACATGCATGGGCATGTGCATGCACTCACATTCGCACACATGCACAT
>CM060337.1:19243567-19293567 GCA_030674155.1 Stramonita haemastoma | reverse complement strand
TGTGGGGGGGGGGGGGGAGGAGGAGGGGGAGAGTGTTGTGTGTGTGTGTGTGTGTGTGGCTGATATTACAGACATGGCCATCATTGCCGACATCGAGAATGCAGTAGGTGGTTGTGGTGGTGTGGTGTGGGGGGGGGGGGGGGGGGGGGGAGGAGGAGGGGAAGGGGGGGTGTGTGTGTGTGGCTGATATCACAGACCTGGTCATCATCGCCGACATCAAGAATGCAGTAGGTGGGTGGTGGTGGTGGTGGTGTGGGGGGGGGGGGGGAGGGGAGGGAAGGGGGGGGGGAGGGGGGGTGTGTGTGTGGGTGTTGTGTGTGTGTGTGTGTGTGTGGCTGATATCACAAACGTGGCCATCATTGCCGACATTGAGAATGCAGTACATGCTGGGGGTGGGTGGTGGGGTGGTGGTGGTGGTGTGTTGTGGGGGGGGGGGGGGGGGGAGGGGAGGGGAGGGTGTGTGTGTGTGTGTGTGTGTGTGTGTTAGTTCTTCAGTTTAACATTCTTCCACAAAATAGTGATATCAGAGACGTGTTGTATGTGTTGTGCTGTGTGTGTGTGTGTGTGTGTGTGTGTGTGTGTGTGTGTGTGTGTGTGTGGCGCACGCGCGCACACGTGCATGCATGCATGCATGCATGCAGATATGAATACAGCCTTCATCAAGAGAGAGAGAGAGAGATTTGATTGATTGATTGATTTTATTCTTTTATATCGAGGATAATGGGATAAGCACTCTTGTGCTTTTTTACATCCAGTCCCCTGTGTATGCAGTTTTGTAAATGTCATCTGTTCCCACCGGCACACGATGGCCTACTCTTAGAGAGAGAGAGAGAGAGAGAGAGAGAGAGCGCAGACACAGATGCATCAGATGATTTATTCATATAGGCCTTAGCCCTTATGAAGGGGAATGTGAACATTACAAGACTGGTATGATAAATACAGTGAAATGTCATTTGATTATTAAGCACACTGCCTTATGAAGTGACTATTTTTAGAGAGAGAGAGAGAGAGAGAGAGAGAGGAGAGAGAGAGAGAGAGAGAGAGAGAGAGAGAGAGAGAGAGAGAACGAAAGTAAGGAGAGAGAGAAAGAAAGAAACAAAGAAAGAAACGAAAGAAAGAATACACAGAGACGATGATTGTGTGAGTGTCTGGTACAAAATGCTGAATAAAATAATAGAACTGATGAAGAAGCGTGCCTGTTCTCTTTGTTGTCGGGGTAGGAGTAAGCCATGAACATCATTGGAGGTGGTGGGGGCTTAAGTTTCAGGAAATGGATCCGGTCAACCTGGCCATCAACTGTCGTGACGAGCCTCTGGCCATTTACCTGGTGGAGAAAGGCTTCTTCCGCCACCAAGCTTTATCAGGTAAATATGGCCAAAGGTGAGCCGCCGCGGTAGTCTAGTGGTTAGGCCGTTGGACTCGTAATCTAAAGGTTGCGGGTTTGATCCCAGCTTTCGGCTATGGCGTTGTGCCCTTGAAAAAGGCACTTTACGGCTATTTTCTCACCCCACCCAGGTGTAAAAGGGGGTACAACTTTGTGTTGGGGGTTAACCCTGCGATAGACTGGCGTCCTATCCAGGGGGGAGTCTATGACTCTCAGTCGCTTAACGCCACAGAAACCAGGATAAGCACCAGCCTGATGACCTTAGGCTGGGACAGACTTTAATGAACTTTAATGGCCTAAGGTGTGACAGTCTTTGCTCAAAGACGTTTAGGTGTCTGTGGTTTTTTTTGGGGGGAGGGGTTTGTTGGGGTTTTTTTTATATCGAGGGTAATGGAATAAGCACTTGTGTGCTTTTTTACATCCAGTCCCCATGTGTATGCATGCAGTTTTGTAAATGTGATCTGTTCCCACCGGCACACAATGGCCTACTCTTACAAAAAGCCGAAACAGGATTTAACGTGTGCGCAAGATGTTCTGCGTGCGTTCGGACACCGGGCCTCGGTTTATAGTCTCATCCGAAGGACTTTGGGGGAGAGTGGAGTCCGCACATAAATTGTGTTTAAAACAAAGAAAAATCCCCTCGACTGGGAATGAAACCTGGGTCTTCAAATTGCCAGCGCAATGTTCTGATCACTAGGCTATCCCATCCTTTTTTAGGTGTCTGTGTTGAAGGTTTACAGTGTACATGGTAAGAAAGCGTTGATGTTGGATGTTGTTTTTGCCTGTTGCCTCCATTTACACCCACGCATGGATACAAACACTCTCCCCAAAAGTCCTTTGCATGAGACTATAAGCCAAGGCCCTGTGTTCGAACGCACGCAGAACATCTTGCGCACACGTTAAATCCTGTTTCAGCTTTTTGTAAGAGTAGGCCATTGTGTGCCGGTGGGAACAGATGACAAAATTTACAAAAACTGCATACACACGGGGAGTGGATGTAAAAAAAAAGAAGCACATGAGTGCTTATTCCATTATCCTTCGGATGAGACTTTAAACCGAGGCCCCGTGTGCGAACGCACACAGAACATCTTGCGCACACTTAAATCCTGTTCCGCTTTTCGTAAGAGTAGGCCATTGTGTGCCGGTGGGGACAGATGACAAAATTTACAAAAACTGCATACACACTGGACCGGTATGAAAAAAAGCCATGAGTGCTTATTCTTTATCCTCGATATAAAAGAATAAAATAAATGAATAAATAAATAAAATAAAAAAATAAAAAATAAATCCTTGATATAAAGAATTAATAAATAAATAATTTTTTTAAAAACAGCACACATAAACAGAGACGTACAATCATATGCCATCGTTTACAGATATATGAAATATTGTCTTGTATTGTATCGTGTTGTGTTGTGTTGTATTGTACTGATAGCAAGAACTGACCACACTCGGGACCAGGTAAAAAAAAAAGAAGAACCCGCGCTAAATCTAGCACTCTTGACTGAGTGATGTCGGGATTTGTGCACTATGACAGGGGCACAGCGCACAAATCCTACATTGCTCAGTCAAGAGTGCTACATTTAGCGTCGCCCTTTCCCCCAAGTTAAAGTTAGTTAAAGTCTGTCCCGAGCCTTAGGCTCATCAGGCCGGTGCTTATCCCGGTTTCTGTGGCGTTAAGCGACTGAGAGTCATAGACTCCCCCTGGATAGGATGCCAGTCTATCGCAGGGTTAACCCCCAACACAAGGTTGGTACCCCTTTTACACCTGGGTGGGGTGAGAAAATAGCCGTAAAGTACCTTTTCCAAGGGCACAACGCCATAGCCGAAAGCTGGGATCGAACCCGCAACCTTTAGATTACGAGTACCAACGCCCTAACCACTGACTACAGCGGCGCTCCTTTCCCCCAAACCTAACCCCAAGTGTGGTCAGTTCCTGCTAGAATTAGCACCAGTGTACAGTGTTTACACTGTATTATTATCATACTGTTATCACTGTTGTTGATATTATTCTTATTGTTATTATTATAAACATTGTATTATCTTTAGTTCCTTTTCGGGTTCGTTTTGTTGTTAGGGTTGTAACAATGTTGTAACTAAATATTTTTGGGGTGGATTTTTCTTGGTTGTACTTCGCTTGTTTGCTTGCTGCTTCATTTCTGTTTAGTTGTCTGTTCCTTGGTAACAAGCTTTTTGTTTGAGTGCTTTTTTTTTCTTTTCTTTTTTTTTCTTGTTTTGTTTTATTGTTGTGTTTTTTGTTTGTTTGTTTTTGGGGGGGGGTGTTTTCGTTTTTGTGTTTTTTTTGCTAGATAGATGGCTTGATGAAAAAAAGGAAATATATTGCTTACTCAATGTACCATCTGGAAATAAAATTTTGATTTGATTTGATTTGACCAGCTGGCTCAGTCTGAGCTGGGCTGGAGAATGGATTAACATTAACTAGTCAGCTAAGAGGAGCTGAAAGTGGGGGGGGGGGGAGGAAACTGACAGCTGGAGGGAGGGAGGGAGGAGGGGAGGGGGCGCCTCGGCGCTTTGTAGTCTGATCCAAAGGACTCTCTCTCCTCCTTCCTTCATCACTGTGTCAGTCTGTGACCGAGCGCTGTGACCAATGGTGCTTGTCTCACCACCGCAAGGGCCGCTGTCCGTCCCAGTACGATGCCGCGGACAACGCAGCTCAGAAACACTTTTACCGTCTGAAGGAGCTGATCGAAGGCATCCGGGACGGGCGCCGCAAGCCCGGGGACGGGCTGATCAACGGAGTCACCAGCGTCGCTCTGATGCATCACCTCCACCACAACGAGAAGCGGCACAAAATGGACAGGGTGTGGAGAAGAGAGAGAGATATGGTGTGTGTGTGTCGTCCTGGTGGTGTGTGTGTGTCTTGTGTTGTGTTGTTGTTGGGGTGGCTTGTGACTGTGTTGGTGGGTTGTGTTGTCGTTCGTGGTGTGTGTCTTGCGTTGTGTTGTTGTTGGCTGGGGTGGATTGTGACTGTGTTGGAGTGTGTTGTGTTGGCCTGGGGTGGATTGTGACTGTGTTAAGGTGTGTTGTCTTGTGTGTCTTGTGTTGTGTTGGCCTGGGGTGGATCTGTGACTTGTTGGAGTGTGTTGTGTTGTGTTGGCATGTGGTGGATCTGTGACTGCTGTGTTGGGGTGTGTTGTCTTGTGTGTAGTGGGTTGTGTTGTGTTGGCCTGGGGTGGCTTGTGACTGTGTTGGAGTGTGTTGTGTTGTGTTTGGCCTGGGGTGGATCTGTGACTGTGTTGGAGTGTGTTGTGTTGGCCTGGGGTGGATTGTGACTGTGTTGGGGGTTGTTGTGTTGGCGTGGGGTGGCTTGTGCTGTTGTTAGGTGTGTTGTGTTGGCCTGGGGTGGCTTGTGACTGTGTTGTGTTGTGTTGGCCTGGGGTGGCTTGTGACTGTGTTGTGTTGTGTTGTGTTGGCTGGGGTGGCTTGTGGACTTGTGTTGTGTTGTGTTGTGTTGGCCTGGGTGGTGGACTTGTGGACTGTGTTGTGTTGTGTTGTGTTGGCCTGGGGTGGTCTGTGACTGTGTTGTTGTGTTGGTGTTGTGTTGGCCTGGGGTGGCTTGTGACTGTGTTGGTGGGTTGTGTTGTCGTTCGTGGTGTGTGTTTTGTGTTGTGTTGTTGTTGGCCTGGGGTGGATCTGTGACTGTGTTGGGGTGTGTTGTCTTGTGTTGTGTTGGCCTGGGGTGGATTATGACTGTGTTAGGGTGTGTTGTCTTGTGGTGTGTTGTGTTGTGTTGGCCTGGGGTGGATCTGTGACTGTGTTCGGGTGTGTGTCTGTTGTGTTGTGTTGTGTTGGCTGGGGTGGTTGTGACTGTGTTGGTGGGTTGTGTTATGTTTGTGTTGTGTTGTGTTGGCCTGGGGTGGATCTGTGACTGTGTTGGGTGTGTTGTGTTGTGTTGGCCCGGGGTGGATTGTGACTGTGTTGGAGTGTGTTGTGTTTGGCCTGGGGTGGATTGTGACTGTGTTGGAGTGTGTTGTGTTGGCCTGGGGTGGATTGTGACTGTGTTGGAGTGTGTTGTGTTGTGTTGTGTTGGCCTGGGGTGGATTGTGACTGTGTTGGAGTGTGTGTCTTGTGTTGTGTTGGCCTGGGGTGGATTGTGACTGTGTTGGTGGGTTGTGTCGTTCGTGGTGTGTGTTTTGTGTTGTGTTGTGTTGGCCTGGGGTGGATTGTGACTGTGTTGGGGTGTGTTGTGTTGTGTTGTGTTGGCCTGGGGTGGCTTGTGACTGTGCTGTGTTGTGTTGTGTTAGCCTGGGGTGGATTGTGACTGTGTTGGGGTGTGTTGTCTTGTGTTGTGTTGGGGTGTGTTGGCCTGGGGTGGATCTGTGCTGTGTTGGTGGGTTGTGTCGTTCGTGGTGTGTGTTTTGTGTTGTTGTTGTTGTTGTTGGCCTGGGGTGGATTGTGACTGTGTTGTCTTGTGTTGTGCTGTGTTGTGTTGGCCTGGGGTGGCTTGTGACTGTGTAGATGGGTTGTGTCGTTCGTGGTGTGTGTCTTGCGTTGTGTTGGCCTGGGATGGATTGTGACTGTGTAGATGGGTTGTGTTGTTCGTGGTGTGTGTCTTGCGTTGTGTTGGCCTGGGATGGATTGTGACTGTGTAGATGGGTTGTGTCGTTCGTGGTGTGTGTTTTGTGTTGTGTTGTGTTGGCCTGGGATGGATTGTGACTGTGTAGATGGGTTGTGTTGTTCGTGGTGTGTGTCTGTTGGCCTGGGGTGGATTGTGACTGTGTAGATGGGTTGTGTCGTTCGTGGGGTGGATTGTGACTGTGTAGATGGGTTGTGTCGTTCGTGGGGTGGATTGTGACTGTGTAGATGGGTTGTGTCGTTCGTGGTGTGTCTTGTGTTGTGTTGTTGTTGGCCTGGGGTGGATCTGTGACTGTGTTGGAGTGTATTGTGTTATGTTGTGTTATGTTGTGTTGTACTGTAATGTACTTACTGTACTGTACTGTACTGCAATGTACTGTAATGTAAGGGTAAAGGTAAGGTAAAGGTGTCCCATAACCTATGTGGTCGTAGGGGAGCGAGGCTTCAGAGACCTCAGCTTCTCTAGGGGCCAGCATGTTGAGGGCAGCGCCTATCTCCTCTCCCTCACTGCTTTACCTTCCCTGACCCTAAAGAGGGCAGGTACCCATTTACAGCTGGGTGAACTGGGGGAACTGCACTGTAGCCAAGGCACACAAACGGTCATCCACCCAACTGGCAACCATGCTCAATGCTGCTTAACTTGACTTGGGGAAAGCTCTGACCACTGAGCAATCCCATCTCCAACTGTTCTGCACTAAACTGTTCAGTGCTACGCTGCGTGCAGGCTCTTTTTTTTACAACCTCAGATTAAAAGTTCACTCTTTGTTAAACTGCCTTAGGGCCACCAATCATGGAGACCCAGCACTGGCTGTGAGTCCCCTCAGTGGTTTAAGGAAATACCTGTAACATTTCTGGAGGTGACGTGGTGTTGTCCTCGTTGCCTCTTTTGCAGTGGGGACAAGAATACATTGCCATAGGTTGCAGTGATAAACACTTCAGCACACTGTGCAAAGCTCCCTTACCAATTGTGCAAAGCTCCCTTACCAATTGTGCGAGGCTCCCTTACCAATTGTGCAACTGTGCAAAGCTCCCTTACCAATTGTGCGAGGCTCCCTTACCAATTGTGCAAAGCTCCCTTACCAATTGTGTGAGGCTCCATTACCAATTGTTGAAGGCTCCCTTACCAATTGTGCAAAGCTCCCTTACCAATTGTGCGAGGCTCCCTTACCAATTGTGCATGGCTCCCTTACCAACTGTGCAAAGCTCCCTTACCAATTGTGCAAGGCTCCCTTACTAACTGTGCAAATCTCCCTTACCAATTGCGCAAAGCTCCCTTACCAATTGCGCGAGGCTCCCTTACCAACTGTGCAAAGCTCCCTTACCAACTGTGCAAAGCTCCCTTACCAATTGTGCAAAGCTCCCTTGCCAATTTGCAAAGCTCCCTTACCAATTGTGCAAAGCTCCCTTACTAATTGTGCAAAGCTCCCTTACCAACTGTGCAAGGCTCCTTTATCTTGGGTCAAGTGATATATAGAATAGACCTGACCTTTGCATTGGCTTTATGTAGCATCTTTATTGAGGTTACATCCCCAGCCACCCCCATGAGTGCTTATGCCATGATCCTCGATATAAAAGAATGAATAAATAGATAAATGAAATAAATATCTGTCTGTGTGTGGCAAACAGCTTCAGGCCCCGGGCGTGTGCAAAGAGAAGCCCAAGAGTGCTGCCATGGAGGCAGTGTCCCTGATGGACCGCTATGGGGCCAGCTATGCAGACAAGGTGAAGTGTATTGTTTGTACATCGCAGTTTTTATTAAGTCTGCCCCTTCTAAGATAATGCGATGGGGCAGTAATTAGATTGCCTCCCATGCGATCAGAGCGTGGCGGTCGTAGCGTGGTGTTACTATTTTGGGACACGCCCGCGAATTGTGTCCCTGATGGGTCGCTATGAGACCAGCTATGCAGACAAGGTAAAGTGTATTTTTATTACATTGCAGTCTTCTGAAATTTGAAGTCTGCCCCCTTCAAAATGAGATGGGTTGGTAATTAGACTACCTCCCATGTGATCAGAGCGTATATGAGTTATGCCCCTTCAAAATGTGATGGGGCAGTAATTAGATTACCCCCCATGCATTCAGAGCGTATATGAGTTATGCCCCTTCACAATGTGATGGGGCAGTAATTAGATTACCCCCCATGCATTCAGAGCGTATATGAGTTATGCCCCTTCAGAATGTGATGGGGTGGTAATTAGATTACCTCCCATGCGATCAGAGCGCATATGGGTAATGCCCTTCAAAATGTGATGGGGCAGTAATTAGATTACCTCTCATGTGATCAGAGCGCATATGAGTAATGCCCCTTCAAAATGTGATGGGGTGGTAATTAGATTACCTCCCATGCAATCAGAGCGCAACAGTCGTAGCATGGTGTTACTATTTTGGGACACGCCTGCAGATTGTGCGACGCTCTGTTTCGTTGGGTGGTGGTTGAAAGCCCTCCGCTGCATACACTTTGCCTTCACAGTGAAAGGTAGAATTTGTGCAGCCTCTTTTTAGAGGCCACATGAGTTTGTGTCAAAGTCTTTGGGGTTCGGATGTTCACAGGGGATGGTCGTTGGAGGGAGGTTATGGTGGTCGCCACCTTGGGTGGGTGACTCACTCAGTCTGGCTCTGCAGCTGAGCTAATACTGTTGTTAGTAGGGGGCTTAGTAGATGGTGTCCTGTGTAACTAGTTAGTAGGAGGCTTAGTTGGTGGTGTCTTGTGTAACTATTGTTAACACCCTTCCTCATGCACACACTTATATATATACACACACATATATATAAATATATGTTCATACATACATATGTACGTACGTACATGCGTGCATGCATGCAAGCGTACATACAGACAGACAGACAGACAGACAGACAGATATGCATACATGCACAGACAGACAGATGGACAGACAGACAGACAGACATATATACATACATATAAAGTTTCTTGGGTTTTTTTAAATGGTAATTTTAGAAAGGAAAAAAAAGGAGTTAATGCATTCAACTTGTTCCGGTACTTACATCTTTTCAACAGCACAGGGATAACAAAAAATTTAAAAAAGAAGACAGCATAGGGATATAAAAAAAAAATTTAAAAAGAAGACAGCACACAGGGATGATGTTTCCTTGTTGTCTGATTTCAGGAAGGGAACACGTTACTGCATAGAGTGTCCAACTCAACAGCAGCTCACATCTACGTCCTGGCTAACAGGGGAGTGCCAGTCAACATCCAGAACAACGTGAGTGTCGGTTCCAATTCCAGTAATATATATATATGTGTGTATATATATATATTATATATATATATATATATATATATATATATATATATATATATATATATATATATATAATAAATAATTTTAAAAAAGATAAATAAGGTTTTTAAAAATAACAAAACAACGTGAGTGTCAGTTCCAATTCCAGC
Organism: Stramonita haemastoma; assembly: GCA_030674155.1. Classification (NCBI taxonomy): domain Eukaryota; kingdom Metazoa; phylum Mollusca; class Gastropoda; order Neogastropoda; family Muricidae; genus Stramonita; species Stramonita haemastoma. Next base: position 19,284,177 of record CM060337.1, on the reverse strand, counting down.
AAAAGAAATAATAATGAATAAATAAATAAAAATAATAATAATTTTTAAAAAATAAATAATAAATAAGATTTTAAAAAATAACTGAACAACGTGAGTGTCAGTTCCAGTATAAAATATATTATATATATAAAGAAATACAAAATGAAATAAATAATAAAAAATAAAATTTAAAAGATTTTTTTTTTAAATAAAGAAAAAGAATAAATTCTTCAAAAAAAATAATAATAAATGTGCAGCCGTGAAATTATACACACAGACCCTGTTGTATCCATGAAATTATAACTGACTGCTGTCCCCATATTGAACTCTCCTACCAAGAGCAGGGTAGCCAGTTCTACCCAAGTTCCAGTTCCAGTTCCAAGGCCTTTTGTTATCTCAAACAGGGAAATATTCGTTAAGGTTACAAGCAGGGTATTAGACATCCTCAGGGTAAAAGAATGATACCTGTCACACTCTTTAAGGGAGTGCGCATAAATCCCCAAACATGTCCACTCTTCCTGACAACAACAAACATAGAACACAGGGGAAAAAGTTTCAGACTTTTTTTTTTTTTTTGCTTTCTTTTTTAATGCAACATTTTACATATATAACACAACATTCACACACATGGGAACATTTAAGCTATGAGACATTCAACAATCAGCGAACGTTTATACAATATAGTTTATTTATATTTATATATTTATTTATCTATATTGTTTGCAATATAGATGGTTATCAAAGCGATGAAAAATACTCTAATTAGTTTGCAATATTCTCATAAGTTTTTAGGATTTTCTCATACCGGCGTCTGATCAGTTTCATGTACAGTTGGTTCAAAAGCACTCTTAGCATTGTTTCAGACTTTGCTGTTCACATTTCATGATACAAAAAAAAATCAAACACACAAAATCTACTTTCAACCTCACACTCTAAATTTATATCTTATATACTGTATCCTGCATCCTACATCCTATATCCCTTTCCTTACTTCACAACAGTTATGGTGTGTGTGTGTGTGTGTGTGTGTGTGTGTGTGTGTGTGTGTGTGTGTGTGTGTGTGTGTGTGTGGTGTTGTGTGTGTAGGTTGGGGACACAGCATTACACCTGGCTGTTCGACGAAGCAACTTCGAGTGTGCAGAGGCTTTGATTCAGTGCAGTGCTGATCTCTCCATTAGAAATGGGGTGAGTTTGTGTGTGTTGTGTGTGTGTGTGTGTGTGTGTACGTGAGTTGTTTTTTGGGGGTGTTTTTTGGTTGTGTGTGTGTTTTGTGTGTGTGTGTTTATTTATTTTTACTTATTTATTCTTTTATATCGAGGATAATGGAATATGCACTCATCTGCATTTTTACATCCAGTCCCCATGTGTATGCAGTTTTGTTAATCTTGTCATCTGTTCCTACCGGCACACAATAGCCTACGCTTACAAAAGCGAAACAGGATTTAACATGTGAGCAAGATATTCTGTGTGCGTTGGCACATGGAGCCTCAGTTTATAGTCTCATCCAAAGGACTCTGTGTGTGTGTGTGTGTGTGTGTGTGTGTGTGTGCGTTGCGTGCGTGCGTGCGTGCGTGTGTTGTGTGCAAATGTGATGTGTGTACGTGTATTTGGGTGGCTATCTGGCTGTCTGTCTGAACATGTGAGTGTATGCAGGTTGTATGAGCTGTCTGTCTGTCTGTCTGTCTGTCTGTGTGCATGTATATATGTCAGTACATATGGATGTCTATATCCTTTTGCAGTTGTTGACACATCCATGTATTTTGAACCGAAGTCTTTAAGTTTCTTAGGGTTCATCAAGTTGTTTTTTTTCTTCTGTTTATTTCTGTCTGTCTGTCTGTCTGTCTGTCTGTCTGTCTGTTTCCTTAGCTAGAGCTCAGAATAATGTACACAGGGCCTCCTTCAGTCTGCTTCCGTCTGCTTCTGCTGCACTTGCAATTTGACGACCCGGGTTCGATTCCCGGTTGAGGGGATTTTTCTCCATGAGTTAACATCAGTGCTGACTCCACTCTCCCCAAAAGTCCTTCGGATGAGACTATAAACTGAGACCCTGTGTGCGAATGCATGCAGAACATCTTACGCACATGTTAAATCCTGTTCCGCTTTTCTTAAGAGTAGGCCATTGTGTACCGGTGGGAACAGATAACATTTACAAAACTGCATACACACGGGGACTGGATGTAAAAAAAAAAAGCACATAAGTGCTTAATCCAATATCCTTGAAATAAAAGAATAAATAAATGAATAAGAGTTTTGCTTGGCGGGTTTACCTATACCCAAAATTGCCTGTGTTTGATTTTTATGCTTCATCAGCTGTTAAATTGCAGGACACTGTTTGAGTTTTGCCCAGTCTTTTGATGCTACTACCCACAGGCACAGGCCCTGTGAAGCCATGAAGTTATACACACAGGCCCTGTGCAGCTGTGGTATTATACACACAAACCCTGTGCAGCTGTGAAATTATACACACAGACCCTGTGCAGCCGTGAAGTTATATACACAGACCCTGTGCAGCTGTGAAATTCTACACACAGACCCTGTGCAGCCATGAAGTTATACACACAGACCCTGTGCAGCCATGAAATTATACACACAAACCCTGTGCAGCCATGAAATTATTCACACAAACTCTGTGCAGCCATGAAATTATACACACAAACCCTGTGCAGCCATGAAGTTCTACACACAGGCCCTGTGCAGACGTGATATTATACACACAACCCCTGTGCAGACATTACATTATACACACAGACCCTGTGCAGACGTGACATTATACACACAACCCCTGTGCAGACATTACATTATACACACAAACCCTGTGCAGCCATGAAATTATATGCATAGACCCTGTGCAGCAGTGGCATTATACACACAGACCCTGTGCAGCCATGAAATTATACACAGACCCTGTGCAGCTGTGGTATTATACACACAGACCCTGTGCAGCCATGAAATTATACACACAGGCCCTGTGCAGCCATGAAGTTATACACACAGACCCAGTGCAGACATGAAATTATACACACAGACCCAGTGCAGCCATGAAATTATACACACAGACCCTGTGCTGCCATGAAGTTCTACACACAGGCCCTGTGCAGACGTAACATTATACACACAGCCCCTGTGCAGCCATGAAATTATACACACAGACCCTGTGCTGCCATGAAATTATATACACAGACCCTGTGCAGCCATGACATATACACACAGACCCTGTGCAGCCGTTACAATATACACACAGACCCTGTGAAGCCATGAAGTTATACACACAGACCCAGTGCAGACATGAACTTATACACACAGACCCTGTGTAGCCATGAAATTATATACACAGACCCTGTGCAGCCATGACATTATACACACAGACCCTGTGCAGCCATGAAATTATATACACAGACCCTGTGCAGCCATGACGTTATACACACAGACCCTGTGCTGCCATGAAGTTCTACACACAGGCCCTGTGCAGACGTGACATTATACACACAGCCCCTGTGCAGCCATGAAATTATACACACAAACCCTGTGCAGCCATGAAATTATACACACAAACCCTGTGCAGCCAGGAAGTTCTACACACAGGCCCTGTGCAGACGTGATATTATACACACAACCCCTGTGCAGACATTACATTATACACACAGACCCTGTGCAGACGTGACATTATACACACAACCCCTGTGCAGACATTACATTATACACACAAACCCTGTGCAGCCATGAAATTATATGCATAGACCCTGTGCAGCAGTGGCATTATACACACAGACCCTGTGCAGCCATGAAATTATACACTCAGACCCTGTGCAGCTGTGGTATTATACACACAGACCCTGTGCAGCCATGAAATTATACACACAGACCCTGTGCAGCTGTGACATTATACACACAGACCCTGTGCAGCCATGAAATTATACACACAGACCCTGTGCAGCCATGAAATTATACACACAGGCCCTGTGCAGCCATGAAATTATACACACAGACCCATGAAATTATATGCATAGACCCTGTGCAGCCATGAAATTATACACACAGACCCTTTTGTGAAGCCATGAAATTATACACACAACCTGTGCAACCATGAAATTATACAACACAGACCCTGTGCAGCCATGAATTATACACACAACCCTGTGCAGCCATTGAAGTTATACACACAACCCTGTGCAGCCGTTACATATACACACAACCCATGAAATTATATCATAGACCCTGTGCAGCATGAAATTCACAAGACCCGTGCTGCATAATGATATACACAGACCCTGTGCTGCATGAAATTATATCACAGACCCTGTGCAGCCAGTGCATATACACACAGACCCTGTGCAGCCATACAATATACACACAGACCCTGTGAGCCATGAAGTTATACACACAGACCCTGTGCACCATGAAATTATACACACAGACCCTGTGCACCATGAAATTATACACACAGACCCTGTGCACCATGAAATTATACACACAGACCCATGAAATATAACAAGACCCTGTGCAGCCAGAAATTATACACACAGACCCTGTGCGCCATGAATTATACACACAGCCCTGTGCAGCCTGAATTATACACACAAAACCCTGTGCGCCATGAATTATACACACAGACCCATGAGCAGCCATGAAATTATACACACAGACCCGTGCAAGCCATGAAATTATAACACACAGACCCTGTGAGCCATGAAGTTATAACACCGACCGTGCAGCCATGAAATTATACACACAGCCCCTGTGCAGCCATGAAATTATAACACACAGACCCTGTGCGCATGAAATTTATATCACAGACCCTGTGCAAGCCATGAAGTTATACACACAGACCCTGGCAGCCGTTACAATATACACACAGACCCTGTGAGCCATGAAATTATACACAGACCTGTGCAGCCATGAAATTATACACACAGACCCTGTGCTGCCATGAATTATAACACAGACCCTGTGCAGCTAGTAAATTATACACACAGCCCTGTGCAGCATGAAATTATACACACAGACCGGCAGCATACATTATACACACGACCCTGTGCAGCATGAAGATTATATACACACAGACCGCAGCCGTACATATATACACACAGGACCCTGTGAACCTGAATTATACACACAGCCCTGTGCAGCATGTAATATACAACAGACCTGTGCAGCATGAAGTTTACACACAGGCCCGTGCAGCATGAAATTATACACACAGCCCTGTGCAGCCATGAATTTTTTTTTTTTTTTTTTTTTTTTTTTTTTTTTTTTTTTTTTTTTTTTTTTTTTTTTTTTTTTTTTTTTTTTTTTTTTTTTTTTTTTTTTTTTTTTTTTTTTTTTTTTTTTTTTTTTTTTTTTTTTTTTTTTTTTTTTTTTTTTTTTTTTTTTACACAGGCTCTGTGCAGATGTAACATTATACACACAGCCCCTGTGCAGCCATGAAATTATACACACAGACCCTGTGCTAGCCATGAAATTATATACACAGACCCTGTGCAGCCATGACATTATACACACAGAGACCTGAGCAGCCGTTACAATATACACACAGACCCTGTGAAGCCATGAAGTTATACACACAGACCATGTGCAGACATGAAATTATACACACAGACCCTGTGTAGCCATGAAATTATATACACAGACCCTGTGCAGCTGTGGTATTATACACACATACCCTGTGCAGCCATGAAATTATACACACAGACCCATGAAATTATATGCATAGACCCTGTGCAGGGTCTATTAATGGGTCTATTAATAATTATATGCATAGACCCCTGCCATGAAGTTCTACACACAGGCCTTGTGCAGACGTGACATTATACACACAGCCCCTGTGCAGCCATGACATTATACACACAGACCCTGTGCTGCCATGAAGTTCTACACAGGCCCTGTGCAACCATGAAATTATACACACAGACCCTGTGCAGCCATGAAATTATACACACAGACCCTGTCCAGCCAAGAAATTATACACACAGACCCATGAAATTATATGCATAGACCCAGTGCAGCCATGAAATTATATACACAGACCCTGTGCAGCCATGACATTATACACACAGACCCTGTGCAGCCATGACAATATACACACAAATCCTGTGCTGCCGTGAAATTATACGCACAGACCATGTGCAGCCATGAAATTATACACACAGACCCTGTGCAGCCATGAAATTATACACACAGACCCATGAAATGATATGCATAGACCCTGTACAGCCATGAAATTATACACACAGACCCTGTGCAACCATGAAATTATACAAACAGACCCTGTGCAGCGATGACATTAGACACACAGACCCTGTACAGCCATGAAGTTATACACACAGACTTTGTGCAAGCCCCTTACAATATCACACAGACCCATGAAATTATATGCATAGACCCTGTGCAGCCATGAAATTATACACACAGACCCTGTGCTGCCATGAAATGATATACACAGACCCGTGCTGCCATGAAATTATATACACAGACCCTGTGAAGCCATGAAGTTATATACGTTACAATATACACACAGCCGTTACAATATACACACAGACCCTGTGAAGCCATGAAGTTATACACACAGACCCTGTGCAGCCGTTACAATATACACACAGACCCTGTGAAGCAATGAAGTTATACACACAGACCCAGTGCAGACATGAAAATTATACACACAGCCCCTGTGCAGCCATGAAATTATACACACAGACCCTGTGCTGCCATGAAATTATATACACAGACCCTGTGCAGCCATGACATATACACACAGACCCCGTGCAGCCGTTACAATATACACACAGACCCTGTGAAGCCATGAAGTTATACACACAGACCCAGTGCAGACATGAACTTATACACACAGACCCTGTGTAGCCATGAAATTATATACACAGACCCTGTGCAGCCATGACATATACACACAGACCCTGTGCAGCCATGAAATTATATACACAGACCCTGTGCGCCATGACGTTATACACACAGACCCTGTGCTGCCATGAAGTTCTACACACAGGCCCTGTGCAGACGTGACATTATACACACAGCCCCTGTGCAGCCATGAATTATACACACAAACCCTGTGCAGCCATGAAATTAAACACAAAACCCTGTGCAGCCAGGAAGTTCTACACACAGGCCCTGTGCAGACGTGATATATACACACAACCCCTGTGCAGACATTACATTATACACACAGACCCTGTGCAGACGTGACATTATACACACAACCCCTGTGCAGACATGACAATATACACACAAATCCTGTGCTGCCGTGAAATTATACGCACAGACCATGTGCAGCCATGAAATTATACACACAGACCCTGGAGCCATGAAATTATACACACAGACCCATGAAATGATATGCATAGACCCTACAGCCATGAAATTATACACACAGACCCTGTGCAACCATGAAATTATACAAACAACCCGTGCACGAGACATTAGACACACAGACCCTGTACAGCCATGAAGTTATACACACAGACTTTGTGCAGCCGTTACAATAACACACAGACCCATGAAATTATATGCATAGACCCTGTGCAGCCATGAAATTATACACACAGACCCTGTGCTGCCATGAAATGATATACACAGACCCTGTGCTGCCATGAATTATATACACAACCCTGTGAAGCCATGAAGTTATACACACAGACCCTGTGCAGCCGTTACAATATACACACAGACCCTGTGAAGCAAATATTATATACGTTACATATACACACAGCCGTTACAATATACACACAGACCCTGTGAAGCCATGAAGTTATACACACAGACCCTGTGCAGCCGTTACAATATACACACAGACCCTGTGAAGCAATGAAGTTATACACACAGACCCAGTGCAGACATGAAATTATACACACAGACCCTGTGCTGCCATAAACTTATACACACAGACCCTGTGCAACCATGAAATTATACACACAGACCCTGTGCAGCCATGAAAATACACACAAGACCCTGTGCAGCCGTTACAATATACACACAGACCCTGTGAAGCCATGAAGTTATACACACAGACCCCAGTGCAGACATGAAATTATACACACAGACCCTGTGCAGCCATGAAATTATACACAATAACCATGAAATTATATCATAGACCCTGTGCAGCCATGAAATTATACACACAGACCCTGTGCAGCCATGACATTATACACACAGCCCTGTGCAGACGTGACATTATACACACAGCCCCTCTGCTGCCATGAAGTTCTACACACAGCCCTGTGCAACCAGAAATTATACACACAGACCCTGTGCAACCATGAAATTATACACACAGACCCTGTCCAGCCAAGAAATTATACACACAGACCCATGAAATTATATGCATAGACCCTGTGCAGCCATGAAATTATATACACAGACCCTGTGCAGCCATGACATTATACACACAGACCCTGTGCAGCCATGACAATTACACACAAATCCTGTGCTGCCGTGAAATTATACACACAGACCATGTGCAGCCATGAAATTATACACACTGACCCTGTGCAGCCATGAAATTATACACACAGACCCATGAAATGATATGCATAGACCCTGTACAGCCATGAAATTATACAACACAGACCTGTCCAACCATGAAATTATACAAACAGACCCTGTGCAGCCATGACATTATACACACAGACCCTGTACAGTCATGAAGTTATACACACAGACCTTGTGCAGCCGTTACAATATACACACAGACCCATGAAATTATATGCATAGACCCTGTGCAGCCATGAAATTATACACACAGACCCTGTGCTGACATGAAATGATATACACAGACCCTGTGCTGCCATGAAATTATATACACAGACCCTGTGCAGCCATGACATTATACACACAGACCCTGTGCAGCTGTTACAATATACACACAGACCCTGTGAAGCCATGAAGTTATACACACAGACCCAGTGCAGACATGAAATTATACAACAGACCCTGTGCTGCCATAAACTTATACACACAGACCCTGTGCAACCATGAAATTATACACACAGACCCTGTGCAGCCATGACAATATACACACAGACCTGTGCAGCCGTTACAATATACACACAGACCCTGTGAAGCCATGAAGTTATACACACAGACCCAGTGCAGACATGAAATTATACACACAGACCTGTGCAGCCATGAAATTATACACACAGACCCATGAAATTAATCCATAGACCCTGTGCAGCCATGAAATTATACACACAGACCCTGTGCAGCCATGAAATTATATACACAGACCCTGTGCAGCCATGACATTATACACACAGGCCCTGTGCAGACGTGACATTATACACACAGCCCCTGTGCAGCCATGAAATTATACACACAGACCCTGTGCTGCAATGAAATTATACACACAGACCCTGTGCAGCCATGACATTATACACACAGACCTTGTGCAGCCGTTACAATATACACACAGACCCTGTGAAGCCATGAAGTTATACACACAGACCTAGTGCAGACATGAAATTATATACACAGACCCTGTGCTGCCATGAAGTTCTACACACAGGCCCTGTGCAGATGTGACATTATACACACAGACCCTGTGCTGCCATGAAATTATACACACAAACCCTGTGCTGCCATGAAATTATATACACAGACCCTGTGAAGCCATGACATTATACACACAGACCCTGTGCAGCCGTTACAATATACACACAGACCCTGTGCAGCCATGCAATTATATACACAGACCCTGTGCAGCCGTGACATTATACACACAGACCCTGTGCTGCCATGAAGTTCTACACACAGCCCTGTGCAGACGTGACATTATACACACAGACCCTGTGCAGCCATGAAATTATACACAGACCCTGTGCAGCCATGAAATTATATACACAGACCCTGTGCAGCCATGACATTATACACACAGACCCTGTACAGCCATGAAGTTATACACACAGACCTTGTGCAGCCGTTACAATATACACACAGACCCTGTGAAGCCATGAAGTTATACACACAGACCCTGTGCAGCTGTGGTATTATATGCACAGACCCTGTGCAGCTGTGAAATTATACACACAGACCCTGTGCAGCCGTGACAATATACACACAAACCCTGTGCAGCCATGACAATATACACACAGATCCTGTGCTGCCGTGAAATTATACACACAGACCCTGTGCAGACATGAAATTATACACACAGGCCCTGTGAAGCCAGATATTTTACACACAGACCCATGATATTATATGCATAGACCCTGTGCAGCCATGAAGTTATACACACAGACCCTGTGCAGCCATGAAATTATTATACACACAGACCCTGTGCAGACGTGACATTATACACACAGCCCTGTGCTGCCATGAAATTATACACACAGACCCTGTGCTGCAATGAAATTATACACACAGACCCTGTGCAGCCATGACATTATACACACAGACCTTGTGCAGCCGTTTACATATTACACACAGACCCTGTGAAGCCATGAAGTTATACACACAAACCTAGTGCAGACATGAAATTATACACACAGACCCTGTGCAGCCCTGAAATTATATACACAGACCCTGTGCTGCCATGAAGTTCTACACACAGGCCCTGTGCAGATGTGACATTATACACACGACCCTGTGCGCCATGAAATTATACACACAAACCCTGTGCTGCCATGAAATTATATACACAGACCCTGTGAAGCCATGACATTATACACACAGACCCTGTGCAGCCGTTACATATACACACAGACCCTGTGCAGCCATGCAATTATATACACAGACCCTGTGCAAGCCAGTCGGTGACATTAATATACACACAGACCCTGTGCTGCCATGAAGTTTACACACAGCCCCTGTGCAGCGTGATTATACACACAGACCCTGTGCAGCCATGAAATTATACACACAGACCCTGTGCAGCCTGAAATTATATACACAACCCTGTGCAGCCATGAAATTATACACACAGACCTGTACAGCCATGAAGTTATACACACAGACCTTGTGCAGCCATACAATTATACACACAGACCCTGTGCGAATAGCCTATGAAAGTTATACACACAGACCCTGTGCTGCAGCTGTGATATTATATGCACAGACCCTGTGCAGCCAGTGAAATTATACACACAGACCCTGTGCAGCCGTGTACAATATACACACAACCCTGTGCAGCCATGACAATTATACACACAGATCCTGTGCTGCCGTGAAATTATACACACAGACCCTGTGCAGACCATGAAATTATACACACACAGGCCCTGTGAAGCCAAGATATTTACACACAGACCCATGATTATTATATGCATCAGACCCTGTGCAGCCATGAAGTTATACACACAGACCCTGTGCAGCCATGAATATATATACACACAGACCCTGTGCAGCCATGAAATTATACACACAGACCCTGTGCTGCCATGAAATTATACACACAGACCCTGTGCAGCATGAATATATACACACAAACCCTGTGAAGCCAAGAATTATACACACAGACCCATGAAATTATATGCATAGACCCTGTGCAGCCATGAAATTATACACACAGACCCTGTGCAGCCATGAAGTATTATACACAAGGCCCTGTGTGCAGACGTGACATTATACACACAGCCCTGTGCAGCCATGAAATTATACACACAGACCCTGTGCTGCCATGAAATTATACACACAGACCCTGTGCAGCCATGACAATTATACACACAGACCTTGTGCAGCCTTACAAATTATACACACAGACCCTGTGCAGCCATGAAGTTATACACACCAGGACCCAGTGTGCAGACCATGAAATTATACACACAGACCCTGTGCAGCCATGAAATTATATACACAGACCCTGTGCAGCCATGAAGTTATCACACAGACCTGTGCAGCCCTTGACATTATACACACAGACCCTGTGCAGCCATGAAATTATACACACAGCCCTGTGCAGCCATGAATTATACACACAGACCCTGTGCAACCATGAAATTATACACACAGACCCTGTGCAGCCATGAAATTTACACACACCAGAACCGATGAAATTATACACCTGACCCTGTGCAGCCATGAAATTATACACACAGACCCTGTGCTGCCATGAATTATACACACAGCCCTGTGCAACATGAAATTTACACACAGACCTGGCACCATGATTATACACACCGCCCCATGAATTAAAGCATGACCCTGTGCAGCCATGAAATTAACACACAGACCCTGTGCTGCCATGAATTATATACACACAGACCCTGTGCAGCATGACATTATACACACAGACCCTGTGACAGCCATGAAGTTAACACAGACCGTGCCATATTAACACACCCTCACATGACTTATCCACTGACATAGTATACACCAGACCACGTGCAGACATGAAATTATACACACAGACCCTGTGCAGCCATGAAATTATATACACAGACCCTGTGCTGCCATGAAGTTCTACACACAGCCCTGTGCAGACGTGACATTATTCACACACACACCCTGTGCAGCCATGAAATTATACACACAGACCCTGTGCTGCCAGGAAATTATACACACAGACCCTGTGCTGCCATGAAATTATACACACAGACCCTGTGCTGCCATGAACTTATTCACACAGACCCTGTGCAACCATGAAATTACACAACAGACCTTGTGCAACCATGAACTTATACACACAGACCCTGTGCAGCCATGAAATTATATACACAGACCCTGTGCAGCCATGACATTATACACAGACCCTGTACAGCCATGAAGTTATACACACAGACCTTGTGCAGCCGTTACAATTATACACACAGACCCTGTGAAGCCATGAAGTTATACACACAGACCCTGTGCAGCTGTGGTATTATACGCACAGACCCTGTGCAGCTGTGAAATTATACACACAGACCCTGTGCAGCCGTGACAATATACACACAGATCCTGTGCTGCCATGAAATTATACACACAGATCCTGTGCAGCCATGACATTATACACACAAACCCTGTGCAGCCATGAAATTATACACACAGACCTGTGCAGCCATGGCATTATACACAGAGACCCTGTGCAGCCATGACAATATACACACAGATCCTGTGCTGCCGTGAAATTATACACACAGACCTTGTGCAGCCATGAAATTATACACACAGACCCTGTGCAGCTGTGGTATTATACACACATACCCTGTGCAGCCATGAAATTATACACACAGACCCAGTGCAGCCATGAAATTATATACACAGACCCTGTGCAGCCATGACATTATACACAGAGACCCTGTACAGCCATGAAGTTATACACACAGACCTTGTGCTGCCGTTACAATATACACACAGACCCTGTGCAGCCATGAAGTTATACACACAGACCCTGTGCAGCCATGAAATTATTATACACACAGACCCTGTGCAGCCATGAAATTATACACACAGACCCTGTGCAGCCATGAAATTATACACACAGGCCCTGTGCAGCCAAGAAATTATACACACAGACCCATGAAATTATATGCATAGACCTTGTGCAGCCATGAAATTATACACACAGACCCTGTGCAGCCATGAAATTATTATACACACAGACCCTGTGCAGCCATGAAATTATACACACAGACCCTGTGCAGCCATGAAATTATACACACAGACCCTGTGCAGCCATGAAATTATACACACAGCCCCTGTGCAGCTGTGACATTATACACACAGACCCTGTGCAGCCATAAATTATACACACAGACCCTGTGCAACCATGAAATTATACACACAGACCCTGTGCAGCTGTTGAAATTATACACACAGACCCTGTGCAGCTGTGGTATTATACGCACAGACCCTGTGCAGCTGTGAAGTTATACACACAGACCCTGAGCAGCCTTGAAATTATGACTGGCTGCTGTCCCCATATTGAACTCCCCTACCAAGAGCAGGGTAGCCAGTTCTACCCAACTGCAAAATGCAAACCTTTGCTTCAGGCACCTACTCTATACCACTCCATGCAGACTCTCATTGGTATTTGTAGCCTTGGAGAGTGAAGGCAGTGCGTGAGAAGATCTAAGTGAGCAAGCTTTTTGTACGCAGGCTCCAGTTTTTGCAAAGAGTTCTTTAGATATTGCATTTTCTCAGGTTGTCTTTGTGTGATGGGATTGGCGCACTGTTGGAATTGACAGGGTTATAAAAGCATGATGAATCATATTGTTTAAAGTTGGAGGGGGGGGGGTTGTTTTTTTTAGTTGGGTCAGATGGCAGTGGATGAAGCAGAAGGAACGATGAAAGAGATGTTGCAGAAATGTCGGGTAAGTAGTCATCCTACCTGTTCTATTATTTTGATTAAGACTGATAGACCTTCTTCGTTTATCAATGTCATGCATCCTGAAAATTCTTCCTAGCTACTGATACTACTTAATTTCTTTTTACAACTTAATCGGGTTTTTTTTTGCTATGGAGGGAAAGGGAGGGTAAGTCTCTTTTCTTTTTGTCTTATTTGATTGATTTGTTTAGCGAATTTTGTATGCTTTTTTTCTTCCCCTTGACAAAGAAACAGGGTTAGGGGAAGGATTTCATCTGAAACCCTTCAGCATAGTTCCAGAAAAGTTTAATTCCATTGCTCATTCTGCAAACATCCAAGTGTCTCTCTTAGTGTTTAACTTCATGGAAATGATGAGAACTACTGTGGTGTAGTTCTAGTTCATGGAAAGGATGAAAGCCTTGTTTTTAAAAATCAAACCAGCTGTGATAGAGAATGTGGAAGTTTTCTTGCAATTGCAACTTAGACAGAGAGAAGAAAGAAATCAGTACAGCCTGTTTATCCGTTTTCATTCATCTGACAAACTCTTGAGCAGAAAAAAAAATTCAAAATTTAATAGCATGCATAAAATTGTGAACATGTCAGATGCTTTTTGCTTTTTTTTTTTTCTTGGCGGAAGAAGTGGGGGGGGGGGGGCAGATATTTTTGATCTTTGTTGTTAGGGAATTTAAAGAACCATTTGTTTCTCAAGAAATTTGAATAGAATAGCTTGTTTCTATGGTAGAAGGCTATAATAGCATTTGTGGATCACCTAAGTTTCCAGGCTAAAATCAGATGAGTGTAAATTATATGTGTGTGAAATTTAACTAAAAGAAACGCTGGCATGTAGTTACACCACTATTTTAAAGATTGATCGTAAATGCAGGGAAAATGTTGGGGGCACTCTTTAATTAAAATCCCTAGATTATTCAGGTCTGCCAAATTTCATTTAGCTGTGCCAAGAGGTACCTGACATTTTGAGTCTGGAATTGTCTCACCCACATACAAGAATTTCTCCCCTCAACACACAAACACACTCACACAGTATACTCCCACTTCCAGTTATTCAGTATTATACGCTGTCATTATTTACAGTGTAGCATTCCTCAAAACACACACGCATGCACTCACACGCACACACACAACACACACACACACACACACAACACACACACACACACACACACACACACACACACAACAATATATACAACACACACACACACACACACACGCACGCACGCACGCACGCACGCACGCACACAACACACAGCACATGCACACATCACACACACCACACACACCACGCACACACACACACACACACACACACACACACACACACACACACACCCCCACACACACACACACAACACACGTCTTAAGATAGAATATGGTGGGAAAAATAGTTGCATATGTGCAAACATTTCCTCTGTAATGAACCTTTTGAGTTCTAGCCATTGCAAAGAGCAAGGAGAATGGTGTGAACTGATAACATCCTCTTAAAGATTGTGTTGTTCACCATCTTCCTTTCCATAATTCAAATGTCAAATGGTAGATCACAGTTGGGGAAAAGTCAAGAAGGGTTGTTGATCCTTTTCATTTTGTAGATAATAATATAATTATATGTTGTTGTTGTTGTTGTGATTACATAAACATCCTAGCAGAGATTTTCAATTTAGGGAATGTATAATTATACAGAGGTGGCCCCTCCTTAAACACTTATGTAAACAAGGCTCTTTTTGAAATAACAATATCAGCCAATCAAAATTGGGATGACTGTTGCTGCAGGACACCTTAATGTCTACTTCAGACTATGATCCTATGTCTACTGTTATATAATATACTATGATTTTCAAAGTTTTTTTGTGATGTCAGATGAAAGAATTTCGATGCACACAGTTGACCTGGTTTTTCACACACATCTGACATAAACAAACAATGCAACAGAATCACTGCATTCATTTTCAACATTTTTATATATTCTTTTTTTTTTTTTAATTTTTCTCTCTGTGTAGATTCTGATAGCTATAGAGATTTTGTACAGTTTATATTGCTATTACTGCTTTGGCATTAACATTTTGCTGTTTTTAGTCAGTGATTTATTTCTTTGGAACTATTTTGTAGTTGTCTGTATTCTAAAAATGTATGGCTATGTGTTCTTGTGTGGTGTGTGTGTGCAAGCACACGTGCCTCTGTGTGTGTGTGTGTGTGTTGTGTGTTGTGTGTGTGTGTGTGTGCGTGCGCACGCGCTCATGCATGTGTGTGTGTGTGTGTGTGCGCTCATGCATGTGTGTGTGTGTGCGCGCAAGCATGCATGCGTGCATGTGTGTGTGTGTGCGCGCCATGCATGTGTCATCATGCATGCGTGTGTGTTGTGTGTGCATGTATGTGTGTGCACCTTCTCAACCCATTTTGTTTGCTTTCCGTATTGAAAGGGTTAAAAACGGAGCAGAAAGAGCCCCCGATGATTGTGAAAAGAGTGGCCTTGCAATATGAGTGGTGAAGAAGAATCTTCCCTTAGTTTCCTTAAAGATGAAAAGCGCACTATGATCGGTTTGAAGTGCAACTCTTTAAGTTAAAGTCTGTCCCGAGCCTAAGCTTCATCAGGCCGGTGCTTATCCCGGTTTCTGTGGCGTTAAGCGACTGAGAGTCATAGACTCCCCCATGGATAGGAACCAGTCTATCGCAGGTTTAACCCCCAACACAAGGTTGGTACCCCTTTTACACCTGGGTGGGGTGAGAAAATAGCCGTAAAGTGCCTTTTCCAAGGAACAACGCCATAGCCGAAAACTGGGATCGAACCCGCAACCTTTAGATTACGAGTCCAACGCCCTAACCACTAGACTACAGCGGCGGCTTGCAACTCTTTGTGAGCTAGTTTTTTTTTACAAATACATTTTCAAGATATGAATTCTTGTGCAACCATTGCGTGCGTTACTGTGGAAGACAACAAAAAAAAAAGCAACTTATGGAACCCCCAGATATAACAGTGCTTTTTGCATCTGAAGCTACACACACACACGCATGCACGCTCGCACACACATATTGCCTTCCCCCACCTCCCCACCCTTCTTCCACAATTTTACCTTAAGATTTGTATTCACCCAAGTATTTCATACTACAGCTACCCTGTTTCTTTATATCCCTTCCACCCTTAGAGCTAGCACCGAAGTAAAAGCAAACACCCCCCCCACCCCACCCCTCCCAGCCCCCACCCTCCCTCAAAAAAAACCCTAGCCTGTAATTGACATCATCAGTATACTGACGCATTTTTGC
Source organism: Stramonita haemastoma (assembly GCA_030674155.1). Taxonomy (NCBI): domain Eukaryota; kingdom Metazoa; phylum Mollusca; class Gastropoda; order Neogastropoda; family Muricidae; genus Stramonita; species Stramonita haemastoma. Next base: position 19,266,692 of record CM060337.1, on the reverse strand, counting down.
TGTTCTCACATAATATTCATCTACAAAAATGTTGTGTTATGAAATGTATTTCCGTAACGTGCAATGTATTGCTGCTGTCCTTTTTTCATAGGTCAAGTAATTTGTAATAAACAAACAAAACACACTGCCCCCCCCCCCCCCATAACCCCCTCCCCCTTCTGCAACATATGCACTCAGACATACCACAGGGAATAAAGTTGAGAGAGAGAGAGAGAGAGGAGAGAGAGAGAGAGAGAGAGAGAGAGAGAGAGAGAGAGAGAGAGATTCAAACACACTGAGAGACAGATGGATTCAGACAGTGTCAAAAAAACTTTTTTTTTTCTTTTTGAAAGCTTTTCAATATTTTGTGTGTGTGTGTGCTGGTCCAGACCACATTTAAAAAAAAAAAAGGAAAAATTAAAAAGGAAAAGTAAAGACTGATAATGATTAAAAAAAAAAAAAAAATCACAGCGTCTTATGTCACATTCTTTAAGAGACAATGTTATGATTGTAGTTTGTGTTTGTTTGCTTCCTGTTTTAAATATTCTGTTTATGTCTTCAAGAAGTTTTATCATAATCCATAATATCGTGTTGTTTTGTGACTAACTGATTTTTGTTTCATGTTCATAGTATTTGTTGGCAAACATGTCAAGAGATTTTTATTTTAAATAGATATCTGTATTGCTAACATTTGTAAATATAGCCGTTTTCATTTATTTAGTTCTTGTTGTGTTATTGGTGGGCAAAAACAGCAGCATACTCAAAATCTCACCATTAGTGAACCTCTGAGTGTAGATGAGAAAAGGATAAGTTTTATAGATGACAGAGATTGTCTTTAGCTGTAGCATATTCTAAGGTCTCTTTGTTGAAAAAAAAAAATTAAATCAGTAATGATGTTTTTCATTTTTACTATAGAGGTGTTGTTGCCAGTTTCAGAAAACCTGTAGTTAGTTTTTTTTTAATCCTAGTGAAACCACTAAGCTGACACCTGCCCCCCCAACCCCCACCACCCACCCCCACTCCCACCCACTCACACACACACACACACACACACACTCACACACACACACACACACACACACACACACACACACACACACACACACACACACACACACACACACACAGATCTCTTTTCTTTGTTTAACTAACTTTTTTTTAACCCTATAGAACCTCAGTTTCCACTCATTTTCACACGTGCTTCATAAATGAAGGTAACAGATATTGAAAATCCCCAAAGTCAGAGTACGGCCACCTTAATTGTGCTAACAAAAAAACGATTGCATAATTATGATATGCAAAATTGCATAATGACAATATGCAAAAAATCTCACCAGTTGTAAATACTGAAGCTTTAGCCGAGGATCAAAAAAAAGAAAAAAAAGATACCGACAGTTACAGCCTTGTGTTCAAAGTAAGATCATGTTAACTGTTTTAATGTTGATGAACATGGTATCTTGCATTTCCGAAAACCACCTTTCCCTCCCGACTGGTAGTACAGGACTAGAAACATAAAGAAAGAAAATGTGGGGAACAAAAAAAAACTACAAGATTTTTTATGGCGTTCACAAAAATGACAATGTGTTGAATTATATGTTTAATATTTTTTATTGACTGTTACTGTTTGGTAGTATGTATTTGGGACATTTTTAGCATAATTTGTTTGTTTTTATTTTGGGGAGTTTTTTTTTAGATTTGATTTGATTTGATTTGATTTAGTTTGTTTAGTTAGGGGATTTATTGGAGTTTTTTTTAGGGGGGGGTTTGGTTCTGATGTGTGTGTGTGTGTGTGTGTGTGTGTGTGTGTGTGTGTGCGTGCGTGCGTGCGTGCGTGCGTGCGTGCGTGCGTGCGTGCGTGTGTGTGTATATGTTTGTGAACACACAATCTGATATACATGAACAAATTTACCCAAACATTCATGACAACATATTTTTCTCTCCGGAGAGCATGTGCAAATAAAAACCCACAAAAACCCTCTCATACCCAGAAAATCTGTCTCACTCTCTGCTAATCTTGCCGTTGTATGAATCTCATGATTATATCTTCAACATATATAATATAGAGATAGAACATTTGTTATTCTTACCTGAGCAGTACTTTTGATATTGTACAGCGTTTGATTTTGTTAGAAATGTATGCTGATCTATACCCATACTGTATAAGCTACCATATATCCCCCTACCCCCCTCCCCCCCTCAAGAAACACTAATGTTAACATGATAATATGCAGATTGTGCTTAGCGCCTTACTACTGTACTAATGAAATGAAATAGAAAGTTTGCATGATGAAATTCAAATTGTATTCATTGCGCTATGACTGTTCTAATATAAAAATGATATAACATATGCATGATGAAAGCGAACTGTGTTTATTGCCGTACTAATGACATGATCAAAATCATAATATAGCGTACGCGTGACGAAAAGCAAAACTGTGTTTATCGCCGTACTAATGACATGATCAAAATCATAATATAACGTACGCATGACGGAAAGCAAAACTGTGTTTATCGCCGTACTAATGACATGATTATCCTAATGTATGTGTGTTGTTTGTTGTTGTTGTTTCTTTTCCCCCCCAAGCCTGACCCGATTCAGGCTGTGCTTACGGGTAACGGCTCCGCGCTTATAAACCATCTCCGACATGACTGGTGTAGCGTGCAGAGCATTATCAAGGTAGCAGGACTGAACTGAACACACTATGGCTTGTCGCTCACCTCCTCCACTCGTGTTGCTCGTATTGTTGCTCACTCCTCTGTTGTGCTTGTATGTGCTCACTCCACGTGTTGCTCGTATTGTTGCTCACCTCCCTCTGTTGTTGCTTGTCTTAGGTGTCTTGCACGTGTGTCCCTTTGCATATTTTTCCACTTTTCTTTCCTGAATTTTTTTTTTTTTTGACCTTTTTCTGTTAATTTCGCTTTTTTTTTCTTTTTTGGTTCTGTTTTTGGGGTATTTTCTTTATTTTGAGATTGTGTGTGAAAGCTTTGCTTTTTTATTGGTTGTGTCTCTTTGAACGTTTAACAATGCTTGAGCTTCAAATCTTTCTTCTTTTTTTTTTTTTTTTAGTTATTTCTGAATGTTAATGTCTGGATTCTTGCTGAGTGTGAGTTATGAAGCTGGTGTTTGAGAGTTGATAGAAGTTATTATATGAAGTTTGAATTTCGGTTATTGTAGAATAGTTTTTCAGTGTGGTGGTCTTATTGATTCCTTTGGTGTACACAGGGTGAAAAACAAGTTTTCTCTTTGAATCTTCATCTATTTTGTTTTTTAACATAGTTTTCAAATCTTCATTAAGAAGGTATTATTTATGAAAAATTATAACTTTTTTTTTTTTTTTACAAAATCATGTATTCATCATGTGAGTGTTTATAAATATAAACTGCATGTCCCTTTATTTTCAAACTTCTCTTATTATAAATGGGGAAAAAAAGAAACATTAAAGAAGTGTTTCACTTGTAATGCTGATCTCATACCCATTGTCTTGTTCAGAGACTGTAATTCATGTTAACGAGAATATCTATTATCAGCTGTAACTATTATTCAGCATATGACTTTATACTGAAATGTAAAGTGAAATGGACCCGTTTTTAAACAAAAGATGATGATTTTTTTTTTTATGTTTATAGTACAATGGGTTCCATGCTTCTATAATTTGTTGCATCAACCATTTGTCAGTTTTTTTAAACTTGCTGTCAGAGCAAGCATGCTGTATTTGCCTGTAAACGCTCACTATGCTTTCCAAACAAAAAATTTTTTGTTGATACTTTTGCTCTCTGTGTTATATACGTGTGTTTTATATGACAGCATGGTTTTTGTGAAAGATACACATTGAGGGTTGATTCCTACTGTATGCGCAACTGCTAATGCTTGTTTCAGTTGTTTTTTTTTTTTTGAGTTTGTTCTTTTGTGAGCTTTCATGCTTTCGGGTTTTTAATGCTTGAGTTTTCTTTCCTTCTCCTGTGAAGCTTTCTGTTTGCTGCAGATGCTGTGCAAGGGAATCACACAGGCATGCATTTATTTGTCCTTATTATCTGCAGAACATCTTGCGCACATGTTAAATCCTGTGAAGCTTTTCGTAAGAGTTAGGCCATTGTGTGCCGGTGGGAACAGATGACAATATTTACGCAACTGCATACACACGGGGACTGGATGAAAAAAAAGCACACGAGTGCTTATCCCATTGTCCTCGATATAAAAGAATAAATGAATAAATAAATAGATATCAACGCCCTCTTCAAATGATGTGTTGGTTTGTTTAGTTTGGGGATTGTTTTGTGGGTTGTTGGATTTGTTTGTTGGTGTTTTGTTGTTGTTGTTTTGGTGTGGGGGGGGGGGGTTGGGGGAAAGGGCAGGATGCTAATGGCTGCTGTGATTTTGCTCTCAACAATAAAATAGAAATTAATGTAAGAAATGTTTAGAAAAAAAAAAGAGCAACGCTTTTTGTAGCTAGGCAGGGGGGGGGGGGGGGGGGGTGATGAATCTATAAAAGTTAGAATTTTCTTACAGTATGGCATAAAAATTATTGCAGTGTTTATGAATCCTAGCTCAGTGAATGTGACGCATCGATTGAAAGCATCTGCCTGTTTTGATTCATTTTTTACAAGCTGCATTGTGTGTTTGGTTATCTTTGCGTTGTATAGTGTGTGGTGTGTGTGTGTGTGTTGTGTGTGTGTGTGTGTGTGTGATGTGTGGTGTGTGTGTGTGTGTTGTGATGTGTGTGTGTTGGGCATACATGCATGCACATTGGTTGCAATGCATGCAATGTGTGCTACATGCGACGCATTTGCATGCGTGCACAATGTGCATACTCATCCAGCCATAAGCATGGCAATGTGCTTTCATAATCTAAATTCATTTTAAAGTGAGTCCACACATACAAAAGTAGATAAATCCACTACCTCTCCCCCACCCCCAATTTCCTCTTTTATTGCAAAATATGCTCAAATTCACCCACACAAACTGTCCCCCCAAAATGTCTACTATCCTTATTTGCTCTCAGCATGCCTGTGTGAACCTTGCATATCCTTCTTAATGCTGTTATTAATAATAATAATATTAACACTTTCACCTCTGTAACAAAAAGCCTAACACCTCCGAGGAAGAGGGTGAGAGAGAGAGAGAGAGAGAGAGAGAGAGAGAGAGAGAGAGAGAGAGAGAGAGAGAGAGAGAGAGAGAGAGAGAGAGAGAGAACAAAACCCATAGAATCAAGCTTGCATCAGGACTTGACACAGCGAGGGGGGGTAATAAACAAGGGAGGTAAGACAGGAGCAGGCTGAGGAGACAAGAGATGAGAACTGGGAAAAGGTGTGGGGGGGGGGGAGAGAGGAGGGGGGAAGGAAGGTTGGAAAAGATGGAGGGTGCCGTGGAAAGGTTGGCGGAGGTACTGATGTGAATGAGGGGTGGTTGATGAGCAGTACGGGGTGGTAGCGGCCTTGGAAAGCGGTCACAGCAAATGTCTGCATCACCTGCTCCATTGGACCTGGCCCAGCTTTTCAACCTGCGTCAAGGTAAACGCTACCTTTGGTTAAGTCCGTTTTAAAGAATTTGAATATCTTCCTGCGTCAAGGTAAACACTTACCTTTGGTTAAGTCCGTTAAAGAATTTGAATATCTTCCTGTGTCAAGGTAAAACGCTACCTTTGGTTAAGTCCGTCAAAGAATTTGGAATATTCTTCTTCCCCACAGAGCCGTGAAAATGTTGTCACCTGTAGTAGAAGTTCAGGGAACAGAAGAATATTTCTCGAGTTCCCATTCAAACCAGTAAAAAAAAAAAAAAAAATGAAATGAAAACTACAATTATTTACATGAAAATATGACATCTCGTGACACTATCATTCCGGTCAAGATAAAAAGTTTGACTTTCAAGTTTTTGACTGGTTACTTGCCTAGATCTGTGAGTTTTCAGACTTTTTCTCTCAAGTCTTCCTTCCAAATCAGTATCTTAATGGTTTCAATCTTCTTGTTGATGGATGGATAAATCAGTATCTTAGTGGTTTCAGTCTTCTTGTTGATGGATAAATCCGTATCTTAATGGTTTCAGTCTTGTTTTGATGGATAAATCAGTATCTTAGTGGTTTCAGTTCTTGTTTTTGATGGATAAATCAGTATCTTATGGTTTCAGTCTTGTTTTTATGGATAACTCAGTTATCTTAATGGTTTCAGTCTTTTTTTAATGGATAACTCAGTATCTTAATGGTTTCAGTCTTGTTTGTGATGGATAAATCAGTATCTTAATGGTTTCAGTCTTGTTTTTTAATGGATAAATCAGTATCTTAAGTGGTTTCAGTCTTCTTTTTGATGGATAAATCAGTATCTTAATGGCTTTCAGTCTTGTTTTTGATGGATAAATCAGTATCTTATGGTTTCAGTCTTGTTTTTAATGGATAACTCAGTATCTTAATGGTTTCAGTCTTGTTTTTGATGGATAAATCAGTATCTTAATGGTTTCAGTCTTCTTGTTGATAGATAAATCAGTATCTGAATAGTTTCAGTTTTTGTTTATAGATAAATCAGTATCTTAATGGTTTCAGTGTTGTTTTTGATAGATAATCAAATCAGTATCTTAATGGTTTCAGTCTTGTTCATAGATAAGTCAGTATCTTAATGGTTTCGGTCTTGTTTGTAGATAAATCAGAATCTTAGTGGTTTCAGTCTTGTTCATAGATAAATCAATATCTTAACGGTTTTCAGTCTCTCCTTGTTCATCTTAATGGTTTCAGTCTTGTTCATAGATAAATCAGTACCTTAATGGTTTCAGTCTTGCTCATAGATAAATCAGTATCTTAATGGTTTAAGTCTTGTTTTTGATAGATAAATCAGTATCTTAGTGGTTTCAGTCTTGTTTTTGATAGATAAATCAGTATCTTAATAGTTTCAGTCTTCTTGTTGATGGTTAAATCGGTATCTTAATGGCTTCAGTCTTCTTACTAGCAGTTCAAACTCAGCTAATTCATGACTTTCAGAAACTTTTTTTCAACAGATCTGGCAATGCAGAATTTATGGCAGTGCTCTGATCTAATAACTAAGAGATTACACTATAAAGTACTGCAAGTCTTACTGTGGAAGAAAAAAAGAAGGCATCCAAAAAAAAATATCAAAAAAAAAAATAATTTAAAGAATGCATCAGATAAGCACACAAGACAGTAATGCCAACAGTGGCCAGTCACGTTCATCACACTCGTGGTATAGATCCTAAGGGTTCCTGGAAAAGCAGCAGGTGTTAGCTGTAAGTGATACTTTTTACTTATATTCAATTAATTATTGCCTTCTGACCAACCATGTTAAAGGTCACATCTTCTTTTCAGTGTTTGTGTTTTTGAACTGCCGTTGTCAAGGTAAACGCTTTCTTCGATTGTGTCTTTTCTGACCGAGGTAAAAGTCACCTGTGTTGTGATGTGCTTATTCTCCTGCACTTGACCATCTTCTTTTTCCTTCAGTTTTCTTCATCTTTGTTGCGTTCCTCCTCTCCTTGTTCTTCCACATCTTTTCTTCTTTCTCTCCTCCTCCTCTTCTTCTTCCTGTTCTTTTTCTCTCCTTCCTCCCTCTTCTTACATATTTTTCATTACCTTAAAATAAATCAGCAAGTGAGTGTCTTTTGTATTTGGTGAATTTTGTTTTTTTCATTTTGGATCAGTTTGCAGGAGTCAAGTAGTAAATGCATACCTTTGCGTTGTTTTGTTTTAGTAGACAGGAATATTTTTTTATTTTTAAAGGTAAGATTATTAGTTTTGCCATTTTTTGTAATGCTCGCTTGTGTGCAAGTCCGCAGTTGTCACAATGAACGATGCAGTTACAAAGACAGAAGAAGAGTAGATGAGAAATACAGTTTACGAGTTAGTAGGCTTTGATGGTATGCAACAAGTGGAATTGTGGTACACATTTCCTTTTATTTCCATGCTACTTGGTAGAACTTCAGGGCAGTATTTTGAAGGATTTTTGTTTATTTTAGTTTTGTTCATTCAGTAGTTTTCCTTTTTTTTTTTTAGTATTGCTCAAGTAATCTTTGTTTTCCATTTTAAATTTTGATTTGTTCTGGGGGCTTTTCATGTTAAAAGCAATCAATGTTTTGGTGTAAACTTTGTTTAGGTTGCATTTTTTCCAGTTTCTTGTTGATTCATTGCATTTATTGAATGGGATTAACTTGAATCAGGATGGAATTTTTTTTTTCTCATAATATTCCTTTACATGCAATTTGAGCTTTGTCATGATTATTTGTTCTTATGCAGTATAGGTAAATGTGTTTTTGTAAACAATCAAAACAGGGTTGCTTGTCGATTGAAATATTGAGTTGGGGAACTCTGTGTGTGTGTGTGTGTGTGTGTGTGTGTGTGTGTGTGTGTGTGTGTGTGTGTGTGTGTGTGTGTGTGCAGTGGTCTTTGTTTCATTGCATTCTTATTTTATTGTAAACTATTGCTGATTTCTCAGCTTAAAATTCAGGCTGTTTTATGCGGGGATAGAGCATGTTGCCTCTAGTGCACTGCTACTTGTTTTTTTTTATCATTCCCCCTTATAGATGCATTTGTTGTCCCATAAAACTGTTTTTTTAACTACAGAGTTTTGCCAGGGACAGCTCTCTGCATGGCTGCCATGGGTTCTTTTACATGTCATGTTTACCATCTTATCTAAAAAAAAAACCTATCACCCGCATCTGGCAGGAATTGAACCCATGGCACTTCACTTTCTAGGTGGGTGCTTTACCACTTGACCACAAAACCACCTGTTTTGTTGATGTTGTCACAAGAAGGCTAGTAGCCTACAGTGTGGCTCAGAGTTCTGAGAAAGCAACCCAAAAAAAAATCTGAATTATCATATGATATTGTGATGCTTCAGAAAAAAGTTTGAAGACAGAATAGGTGTATGATAAAATCATGTTGAAAGTACAAATCAACCTTAAGTTATGTTAAAAAAAAAAAAAGTTAAAGTCTGTCCCCAGGCTAAGGCTCATCAGGCCGGTGCTTATCCCGGTTTCTGTGGCGTTAAGCGACTGAGAGTCATAGACTCACCCATGGATAGGACGCCATTCTATCGCAGCGTTAACCCCCAACACAATGTTGGTACCCCTTTTACAACTGGATGGGGTGAGAAAATAGCCGTAAAGTGCCTTTTCCAAGGGCACAACGCCATAGCCGAAAGCTGGGATCGAACCCGCAACCTTTAGATTCCGAGTCCAACGCCCTAACCACTAGACTACAGCGCCGGTTTTAAGTTATGTGGTGTTCCAGGAAATGTTTCAGGTTTAAAAGTGTGTGCCTGATAAGATTCCTTGAGGAAGAGATAATGTATGAGATGGAAAGGAGGGGGGGGGGGACATTTCCAGAAAAAAATATAAATGATAGATCACTACAAAAATGTATGTATCAAAATACTTTGCAGTCCATTTTTAAACAATGTATCATGCATGTTTATTGATGCTGTTATCCAAACAAAACCCAAAAAGATTCAGACAAAATTGGAAGAGAATAGACGGAAGGAAATGGTTGATATGTTTGACTGTCCCGACATGAAAAGTTTCCTAAGTGTCCTGTATGTCTCCCTGCTTGTTTGCTGCTGTAAACTAATTTTCCCTTTTTTTCCCCCCCTTTGCTGTTTATCAGCAAAGAAGGAACAGAAGGAAATGATTGATATGTTTGACTGTCCCTACATGAAAAGTTTCCCAAGTGTCCCATATGTGTCCCTATTTGACTGTCCCTCCATGAAAAGTTTCCTAAGTGTCCCATATGTGTCCCTATTTGACTGTCCCTCCATGAAAAGTTTCCTAAGTGTCCCATATGTTTCCCTGTTTGACTGTGCCTACATGAAAAGTTTCCTAAGTGTTCCATATGTTTCCCTGTTTGACTGTGCCTACATGAAAAGTTTCCTAAGTGTCCCATATGTTTCCCTATTTGACTGTCCCTACATGAAAAGTTTCCTAAGTGTCCCATATATTTCCCTATTTGACTGTCCTGACATGAAAAGTTTCCTAAGTGCCCTGTATGTGTCATTCGGATGAGACTCGAAACCGAGGCCCCGTGTGCGAATGCACGCAGAACATCTTGCGCACACGTTAAAACCCCGTTCCACCTTTCGGAAGAGTAGGCCATCGTGTGCCGGTAGGAACGGATGACAAAATTATAACAAACCAGCATGCACACAGGTGTCGTGTTTAGACACCATCCCTGAAGAAAAATCGGGGAGTTTGGAGTTGGGGATCTTTGCGCCTGGTGGCAGCATGATCTGTGGCTCTGTAGGTCAAATGCAAGCGCTTTGATTTGTCTTTACAAGAGATAGCGCTATACAAATTCCATGTATTAATTAATTAATTAATGTGTCCCTATTTGACTGTCCCTACATGAAAAGTTTCCCAAGTGTCCCATATGTGTCCCTATTTGACTGTCCCTACATGAAAAGTATCCTAAGTGTCCCATATGTTTCCCCATTTGACTGTCCTGACATGAAAAGTTTCCTAAGTGCCCTATATGTTTCCCTATTTGACTGTCCCTACATGAAAAGTTTCCTAAGTGCCCTATATGTTTCCCTATTTGACTGTCCCTACATGAAAAGTTTCCTAAGTGCCCTATATGTTTCGCTATTTGACTGTCCCTACATGAAAAGTTTCCTAAGTGCCCTATATGTTTCCCTATGTGACTGTCCCTACATGAAAAGTTTCCTAAGTGCCCTATATGTTTCCCTATGTGACTGTCCCTACATGAAAAGTTTCCTAAGTGCCCTATATGTTTCCCTATTTGACTGTCCCTACATGAAAAGTTTCCAAAATGTGTCCCATATGTTTCCCTATTTGACTGTCCCTACATGAAAAGTTTCCTAAGTGTTCTATATGTGTCCCTATTTGACTGTCCTACATGAAAAGTTTCTAAGTGTTCTATAGTTTCGCTATTGACTGTCCCTACATGAAAAGTTTCCTAAGTGTTCTATATGTTTCGCTATTTGACTGTCCCTACATGAAAAGTTTCCTAAGTGTTCTATATGTTTCGCTATTTGACTGTCCCTACATGAAAAGTTTCCTAAGTGCCCTATATGCTTCCCTGTTTGACTGTCCCTACATGAAAAGTTTCCTAAGTGTCCTATATGTTTCGCTATTTGACTGTCCCTACATGAAAAGTTTCCTAAGTGTTCTATATGTCTCCCTGCTTGTTTGCTGCTGTAAACTAACTTTCCCCTCTTTTTTTTTTATTTTACCCCCTTCGCTGTTTATCGGGGCGTTATCAGGAGGGCAAAAACCTCCTTCAGTTGGGCATGAGTCTGAGCTGTGACAGTCCAGAGGTCATGAACTGCTGCCGTATCCTGCAGGAGTACAGAAACACCAGTGTGAGTTGATGTCAGCATTGGCCCTAGTGGTTAAAGCATTGCGTTTGTGGTCTGACGGTTGGTTGGTTGGTTGGTTGGTTGGTTGGTTGGTTGGTTGGTTAATTTAGTTTAGTTTAGTTTGTTAGTTAGGTTAGTTTATTTAAGTTTTGTTAAGTATAGTTAGGTTAGTTTATATAAGTTTTGTTCAGTTTTGTTAGGTTGGTTTATTTAAGTTTTCTTAAGTTTAGTTAGTTAGTTAGTTAGTTAGTTAGTTAGTTAGTTAGTTAGTTAGTTAGTTAGTTAGTGTTAGTTAAGTTTGGTTATTTAGTTGATTAAGTTTTGTTAAGTTTAGTTAGTTAAGTTTAGTTAGTTAAGTTTAGTTAGTTACTTGGTTAGTTCTTAGGTTTAATGTCCTTCCACTAATTAGTAATATCAGATGGGAAAGTATGTGAGGGTGAGTGTGTGTATGTGGGGAAGGGGGGGTGAGATGGGTGGTGATCATACAGGGGCACTGAAACTGCAGGTGCTAGTCTTGATTGGGCTCTCTGTTCAGGGAAGTATTTCCCCCTGAAACTAACTCACACAGATACTGACTGGGGGGACGGATAGCCTAGTGGTCAGAACATTGCGCTGGCAATTTGACGACCCGGGTTCAAGTCCGGTCGAGGAAATTTTTCTCCTGGAGTTAACATCAGTGCCGACTCCACTCTCCCCAAAAGTCTTTTGGATGAGACTTTAAACCGAGGCCCCGTGTGCAAACGCACGCAGAACATCTTGCGCACGTGTTAAATCCTGTTCCGCTTTTCGTAAGAGTAGGCCATCGTGTGCCGGTGGGAACAGATGACAATATTTACAAAACTGCATACACACGGGGACCGGATGAAAAAAAAGCACATGATTATGTTATCCTCGATATAAAAGAAGAAATGAAATGAAATGAAATGACTCCATCCCTGATGATGGTCCGTCCTTCACTTGAGACTGTCAACAGAGATCCCACAGCGTGCAGACCCAACATCACTCAGTCAAGAGTGCTAAATTTAGAGCCCACCCCCTCCTTTTTTTCCTAATCCAAGTGTGGTCAGTTCCTGCTATATACTTAGCACCAGCTGGCCCCAGCTGGGCTGGGATGGGATGGATAGCAGCTGAGAGTAGCTGAAAGTGGGGTAAACTGACAGCTGTGGTCTTTGCACAGAACATCTTGCGTGTGGTCTTTGCACAGAACATCTTGCATGTGGTCTTTGCACAGAACATCTTGCGCATACATGAAGACCCTAACTGTAGACGGGTAGTCCTGCTGTGGCTGTTAGGGTGGTTGACACAGTTCATATCTGATATTAGCTCAACATATTGTGGTGTGGTTTGAGAAGTCTTCTTTTTAAAAAAAAAAAAAAAAAAAAAAAGGTCTATCAGTACTGTGTTTAAGTAACATAATATACAAACATGTGTTGATGTTCTATTGTAGTTGATGTACTGAAACAATTCCTTTGAAAGGCTGAGAGGATAGTGTTCGAAAAAAGAACTGAAAATGTCTGTGTGTGTGTGTGTTTGTGTGTGTGTGTGTGTGTGTGTGTGTGTGTGTGTGTGTGTGTGTGTGTGTGTGTGTGTGTGTGTGTGTGTGTGTGCACGCAAGTGTGTGTACATTTGAATTTGCTAAAACTATTAATCGTTATTGGTTGCTTGTGTGTTGTATAGGTCGAATGCATGCGTTTTGATTTAGGTTTTTTTGCAAGATGTAGCGCCATACAAATTCCATTTTTATTATTATTGTTGTTGTTGTTGTTATTATCATTATTATTATCATCATCATCATCATCATCATTATTATTATTATTATCATTATTATCATCATCATCATTATCATTATTATTATCATTATTAATATCATTATTTATCCTATGATGGTTTCCATTACATCCTTTTCCTTCCTTGTGAAAATATTTCTGATTTTTTCTTTTCTTTTCTTTTCTGATTTTGTCCCTTTTAGGAACTGGTTCACGCTGTTTTGTCTGAAGACACAACCAAACTCAAACAGCTTCTGGAAAAATCATCGGGATTTTTCCCTCAACATTCGCTTCAGGGTCAGTGGTTGCTGTGATCTGTTTTTGTACGTCGCCGTCTGTAGAGTTGCAGTGTGTCTGGATATTCCAGAATTTCTGCGTCTGACGTAAAATGTCTGAGCAGTTGATAGATGAGACTCGAAACCGAAGCCCTGTGTGCGAATGCACGCAGAACATCTTGCGCACACGTTAAAACCCCGTTCCACCTTTCGGAAGAGTAGGCCATCGTGTGCCAGTAGGAGCGGATGACAAAATTATAACAAACCAGCATGCACACAGGTGTCGTGTTTAGACACCATCCCTGAGGAAAAATCGGGGAGTTGGAGTCCCAGAGCGGCTCGGGGCTGTAGGTATATGGCAACGTTCTGGTGGCTCCTGCAACGGTACTGGAACCATTCGTATCGGTCAATGCCCTTCCAATGGATCATTCCAGTGCCGTGGAGAGGGGGGGTCTGCTGCATGGGTAACAGCTTGCCGTCCATACATACTTGCCCAGGCTTTGCGCTCTAAATACTAGAGCGCAACTCCATAGTCTTCCGAGACTGATGAGTGCCTACTACTACTACTACTACTGATAGATTATTGAAATTGTGTGTTTTCATGTGAAAGAATGCCATTTTGGTAAAATATGATTGTAAGATTAAATGACGCGCGCATGTGTGTGTGTGTGTGTGTGTGTGTGTGTGTGTGTGTGTGTGTGTGTGTGTGTGTGTGTGTGTGTATGCTTTGCATGCTTGTGTCATTCATGTGTGTGTGTGTGTGTGTGTGTGTGTGGTGTGTGTGTGTGTGTGTGTGTGTGTGTGTTGTGTGTGTGTGTGTGTGTAATCAAAGTATTTCTGAGCAACTTGCTCAAACTGTGATGTATTTTACCTTTGAGAATGGATATTGGACTAGAATGAAAAGTTGTGGATTTGAACTATGACAGCAACATGTGTGTGGCCTCTTGTTGTTGGCCATCTTTCAAAGTCCTGAGAATACATCACTGCTTTTCTTTTGAAGTAGCTACAAGCTCAGGATCCATGGTTATTAACACAAATGTGGCTTGTAGCTTTTTCTGGATGCAGATCATGAAATTTGTCGAGGCACTAAAACAGTTCCATTCTGTCGAAGTGTCTTTATTTCCTCACTTTGCCATATTGTTGTTGTTATTGCTGTTTTTAGTTGTTTTTTATGGGGGGGGGGGTTGTTTTGTTATCCCTGATGAGGGCGGGGACTGGATGTAAAAAATTATGAGTGCTTATTCATTTTCCTCGAAATAAAAGAATTTTATTTGTTTTAATTTGATATGAGCACAAAAAGATATGTTTTTAATTGTGGACTTCTGGTGGTAGACCACTGAAGAACTTCTTCTTCTTTTTCTTCTTCTTCTTCCTCTCTCTCTCTCTCTCCTCCTCCTCCCTCTCCTCCTCCTCCTCTCTTCTTCTCTTCTTCTTCTTCTTCTCTTCTTCTTCTTCTTCTTCTTCTTTCTTCTTCTTCTTCTTCTGCTATCTTCTTCTTCTTCTTTTGCTATTCTTCTTCTTCTTCTTCTTCTTCTTCTTCTTCTTCTTCTTCTTCTTCTTCTTCTTCTTCCTCCTCCTCTTCTTCACAATTCTTCTTCTTCTTCACTAAACACATAGACAGCACCATTTGGTTTGACTCTTTGAATATTTGATACATGCAGCACTGTAATGGAAGTAGCTCACACAGAAAGTTGACAGAGCTGCTTGGTAGTGGTGGTTGGTTAAGACAGTCCCTGAATAGAACAACTCCACTGGGACGTTAGTATAATCAACAAAGAAATGTAGCTCACAGATTCTGACGTTTAAAATGTCTGTCTTCTGCATCACATGATACAAGCATTGCCCATGAGTGGATGTTTGGAAAAAAAAGTTGTTTGAAACCGGTTCATTCACAAGGACATGTGTGCAACATTAACCAATCTGTAATGAGAGCAACAACAAGCTCAGAACTGAAACTGCACTCTTAAATCGGAAAACGTAATACATAGCAGGGGGTGGGGTAGCTCAGTGGTCAGAGCGCTCGCTTTCCCCCAGTCAAGTTAAGCAGCGTCAAGTGTGGTTACCAGTTGGATGGGTGACCGTTTGCGCATCTTGGGCTCTTACAGTACCCAGTTCACCCAGCTGTAAATGGGTACCTGCCCTCTTTAGGGTCAGGGAAGGTAAAGCAGCGAGGGAGAGGAGATGGACGCCACCCTCAACATGCTGGCCCCTAGAGAAGCTGAGGTCTCAGATGCCTAGCTCCCCCACGACCGCCTAGGTTATGAGACACCTTTACCTCTTTACCTTTTAATACATAGCAAACACATGCAATGACTGAAAAAAAAAAAAAAAACCATCACAGGTAACTCACTATGAAGGATTCTTCATCCAAACGTTAATGTGATAACTTTTTTTAAAGATTTTTCTATATTCAATCATTTTCTCACCACATACAAACGCTAAAACCATACTTTTATTGACGTATTCTTGACTGGATTGCATGTCATTGTTGTAGTTAATTTGATTGGCATGTTGTTGACAAAAGCACTATAACGGCAAAACCTGGCTGTCATGATGAATTATGTATGACATGTCATTGGCAGGATCGCTATAACGGCAAACCTGGCTGTCATGAGGAATTAGGATTGACATGTCAGTGGCAAGATCGCTATAAACGGCAAACACCTGGCTATCTAAGGAATTAAAGCTTGACATGTGTTGCAGGATCACTATAACGCAAAACTGCAATGTAATAATGAATTAGATTGACATGTGGTTGGCAGGATTGCTGTAATGGCAAAACCTGGCTGTCATGATGAATTAGGATTGACATGTCATTGGCAGGATCGCTATAACGGCAAAACCTGGCTGTCATGATGAATTATGATTGACATGTGGTTGGCAGGACTGCTATAACGGCAAAACCTGGCTGTCATGATGAATCATGATTGACATGTGGTTGGCAGGATCGCTATAACGGCAAAACCTTGCTGTCCCATGCTGTGGACAGCAACAACTTTGAAGTGGTGCAGCTCTTGGTGTCTGCTGGAGCTCATGTCAACCAGATTCGTGTGAGGGAGACAGGCCGAGTGAGTTTGTGTTGTTTTGTTTTGTTTTGTTTTTTATACTACTTTATGTCACAGCAGATTTCTCTGGTGAAATTTGGGCTGCTCTCCCCCAGGGAGAGAGAGCGTGTCGCCACAAGTGCAGCGCCTACCCATTATATTTTTTGGTTTTATCCTGTCTGTAACTGTATTTGTTTCCTTATCAGAGGCTTTTTCTACAGAATTTTGCCAGGGACAACCTTCTTGTTGCCGTGGGTTCTTTTACGTGCGCTAAATAATGATGTGTAACACACGGGATCTCAGTTTATTGTCTCATCTGAAAGATTAGTGCCCAGACCACCACTCGGTTCTAATGGATGGGGGGAAAGTTTGGGGCCCAAACGGGATTCAAACCACCGCACACTCCAACCTGGACTTTTTGCTTTCTAGACAGGTGCGTTACCTCTAGACCTACGACCCACTTTGTGTTGTTCTGGTTCCTTCTCCAGCTTAACCCTTGGGGGTCACCCAGAATAGGCACTATAACTCACTGTCCCCACCTGGAAATCACTGTGAGACTGAAAGTATACACTGGATGAGAAGTTTACATGTATCACACACACACACTCATGCACATACACAAACATGCACGCGCACACATGTATGCGCACACACACACACACACACACACACACACACACAGATTCCATGTGCATACGTGCACACATACATGCATGCACACACATGAAATGCAGGTATGCACGCACACACACATGCACACAGGTATGCACACATGCACACACACGCACATGCGTGTTCACACACACACACATGTGCATACACACACACACACACACACACACACACACACACACACACACACACACACACACAAAACACACACACACACGTTGATATAAAATGATGTGCTAAGCAGCTTTAAAAAAAAATTTCCAGGTGATGTTTGGACCAGGTTTTCACAGTTAAAAGCTTCATTCCAGTTAGCATCAAGAAAACCATGTAAAGACACCTCACAGATGTTGCATAGGATAACTAACGGTTTTTAGTGAAGTGATACCCATCTTTTTTTCTATTCTATGATATCACTTCAGCGTTACTTTGTCCATTCTCCTGCACAGTGTGCTTCTTTGAACACTGTCTACACAAGCTAGGGAACATTGTATTGTATAAATTTGTATTGTATTGTACTGTATTGTATTGTATTGTATTGTATTGTATTGTATTGTATACCACTGTGAGTCATGGCAGATTTCTCTGCATGAAATTTGGGGTGCTCTCCCTGGGGAGAGCGCATTGCCACAAGAACAGCACCACCCTTTTTTTTATTTTAATTTCCTGTCTGCATATGTATTTGGTTTCCTACCAGAGTGGCTTTTTTCGACAGAATTTTGCCAGAGACAACTCTCTTGTTGATGTGGGTTCTTTTACATGCAGTAAATGAATACTGCATACGGGACCTCGGTTTATCATCTTGTATAAAAGACTAGCACCCAGACCACCAACTCATGGTCTGGTGGATGGGGGTAAAAACTCTCAGGCACAAACAGGGATCAAACCACCAGACCACACATTGGAAACCTGGACTTTTAGCTTTCTAGGCAGGTGCGTTACCTCTAGACCACTGATTCACCTGTATGCCCTGACCAGTCAAGATGAAGGCTCATGTTGTGTTGTGTTGTGTGGTTGTGACAGAGCCAGGAGACGGTACCGCTGTTTTTCAAGGCACTAAGGCCAGACATCAACCCAGACATCACTCAGTATCTCCACTCCATGCAGGACCCCTCAGAACTCATGGAAAAGGACTCTGTGAGTGACCACAGCATTTTTACCTCGTTTGATTGATTTTTTTTTTTGGGGGGGGGGGGTAAGGTTTTTTTTTTTTTTTTTTTCGTTTAGTTTTTTTCTGTCTTTTGTTTGGGTCTTACTGGTTGTTCTGTCCGTCTGTGTCAGACGATTTTTGTTCTCTTTAACTCTCAGAGGACGGCTGTCCGCTATAGCAGATCAGTGTAAAGCAATGGTTTTGGACGGCCGTCCGCCATATAACGGATTTGCTGTTCGCAGATTTTTCACACGGCGGCCGCATGATACTATGACTAGTACAGCTTAACAAAGCTTTGTGGGCCTATCCAAGGTCGAATGCAGAGAGCTGTTGGGTGATTCTGTGTGTTTTGAACTCTTTTTTCGTGGTTGCAAAGAGTATAGACGACACGGAGTAGCGATATTGAGTACAAAATTCAGAGTATTTTCTTCATTGTAGTCAAAGCTTAAATATTGAAGTGAGAGCTTCAATCTTTCAATATGTACTAACCCAGCATGTTATCCATAACTTCAGAAAATTTCATTTTCTTACAATGTGTTTTGTGTTTTTTATGATTTTTTTCTTTTTTTTTACTCACCATGGGCAGTTTGTTGGGAAAAGCAAGGGAGATAACTGGCCGTCCCGATTGAGTTAAACAGAGAATGAAGGTTGTTATGATTATTGTTGTTCATGATTTTCTTGCAAGCCTTGACTCTTGTGTCAGTAAATAGCACCGGTTGTTGTCAAAGCTGAGAGTTACTTGTTATTGTGTGTTGGTTTGGGGTTTTTTGTTGTTTTTTTGGGGAGGTTGTTGGGTATTTTTGGTGGGTGGCATTTTGTAGATCTTGCATCCATATCAAAGACCTAGGATGAGCCAAAGTGCCAAAAGAAAGACAAGAGCCTATCACAATCAAAGAAATAGCAGTCTAAACATGGAAAGGAAAGTACAAATGTTATGGTTGTTTGTTTTTTTTTACTTTCTTTCTTACTGAGTGTGCGCTGCACTCCCCTAGTCAAGTTAAGCAGCGTCAAGCGTTGTCACCAGTTGGATGGATGACCATTTACACACCTTGACTTCAGTACAGTCACCCCATTCACCCAGCTGTAAATGGGTACCTGCCCTTTTTAGGGTCAGGGAAGGTGAAGCAGCGATGGAGAGGAGATGGGCGCCGCCCTCAATATACTGGCCCCTAGAGAAGCTGAGGTCTCTGATGCCTCGCTCCCCTACGACTGCCTAGGTTATGGGACACGTTTAATAATGATAATAATAATAATAATAATACATGGAATTAATATAGCGCTATTTCTTGTAAAAACAAATCAAAGCGCTTGCATTCGACCTATACAACACACAGCAATCAATAACAATTTATAGTTTTAGCAAATTCGAATGTACACACACACGCATGCGCGTGCACACACACACATACACACACACACACACACACACACACACACACACACACACACACACACACACACACACACACACGTGTGCGCACACACACACACACACACACACTTATAAAGGTTTATACACTTTGGTAGGTAGATGTTGAAGGCAGGGACAGGTAAGAGATGGAAACAGAAGGAGAAAATCTTTACCTCTTGACCTTACCTTACCGAGTGTTGTTGTTTGCAGAGGGGCAACATGCACAAGAGCCAATCACAATGAAAGAAATAATAGTCTAAACATGCAAAGGAAAGTACAAACATTATGTTGTTGTTTTTTTTACTTACTGTCTTACTGAGTGTTGTTGTTGTTGTTTGCAGAGGGGCAACACGCACAAGAGCCAATCACAATGAAAGAAATAATAGTCTAAACATGTAAAGGAAAGTACAAACGTTATGTTGTTGTTTTTACGTACTGTCTTACTGAGTGTTGTTGTTGTTGTTTGCAGAGGGGCAACACAGCCATCCTGAGGGCCATTGAGGACGGGGCCTCGGAGCAGATCATCAGCTGGCTCCTGGCCACACAGAACTGCCTCAACGTCACCCACAGAAACAAGGTCGGATCAAAACAAAACAAAACAAAATGTTAAAGTTAAGTTAAAGTCTGTCCCGAGCCTAAGGCTCATCAGGCCGGTGCTTATCCCGGTTTTTGTGGCGTTAAGCGACTGAGAGTCATAGACTCCCCCCTGGATAGGACGCCAGTCTATCGCAGGGTTAACCCCCAACACATGGTTGATACCCTTTTTACACCTGGGTAGGGGTGAGAAAATAGCCGTAAAGTGCCTTTTCCAAGGGCACAACGCCATAGCCGAAAGCTGGGATCGCACCCGCAACCTTTAGATTACAAGTCATGAATAGATGAATGAATAAATAAATAAATAAAATAAGATAAAAAGAAAAGAAAAGAACAGAAAAAATTATTTTCTAATAAAACTAAAAAAATAAACTAAAAAAATTTTAACAAAAATTAAAAAATTGAAAAGTCAGATCAAAACAATAAATAAATAAATAAATTTAAAATAACAGAAAATATATATATTTTTTTAAATGTTTAAGTAAAATAAAAAATAGTTGTTTTTTTTAAAAAAAAAAAAGGTCAGATCACCTTTCTTCTTTTTCTCTTCCTTCTGTGTTCCATGACACGTAAAGCTCTATTGGGTGTAGTAAGCTATTTTATTTATTTATTTATTTATTTATTTATTTATTCTTTTATATCGAGGATAACAGAATAAGCAATCATGTGCTTTTTTTCATCCGATCCCCATATGTATGCAGTTTTGTAAATATTGTCATCTGTTCCCACCGGCACATGATGGCCTACTCTTACAAAAAGCGGAACAGGATTTAACGTGTGCGCAAGATGTTCTGCGTGCGTTCTCACACGGGGCCTCAGTTTAAAGTCTCATCCGAAGGACTTTTGGGGAGAGTGGAGTCAGCACTGATGTTAACTCCAGGAAGAAAATTTCCTCGATCGGACTCGAACCTGGGTCTTCAAATTGCCAGCGCAATGTTCTGACCACTAGGCTATCTGCTATAGAAAGTTCTACAGAATACTGAGAGGGAAAAAAATTACCACTGAACAATTGTAGTTGACATGCACCATTCAGTCACAGTATTATGACACAAAATTATGGTCATTCATCCCCAGTTTCCTGTCTTACATATGTTGAGTGTGTCCTGTATATTATCATTTTTTAAAATATTATTGATTAATCAAACACTGTTTTAGCAGAGTCTTCTTGTTTCTTGAAGGGAGGTTCTTTTGTACTTCAAAGTATGGGGATATTCAGCGTAATAGTTTGGTAACCTTTTTTTTTTTGGAAAGATTTATTAAAGGAAGGTCAGTTTTGTTCTTCTTCATCGTCAAAAGTTTAGACAGCCTCTATAGTTGTGTGTCATATGAGCAAAAATGTGTCATGCTGCCATTGGTGACCCATAACCTATGTGGTCAAAGGGGAGCGAGGCATCATAGACCTCAGCTTCTCTAGGGGCCAGCATGTTGAGGGCAGCACCCATCTCCTCTCCCTCGCTGCTTTACCTTCCCTGACCCTAAAGAGGGCAGGTATCCATTTACAGCTGGGGGAACTGGGGGGACTGTACTGTAGCCAAGGCACTCAACCGGTCACCCATCCAATTGGCAACCACGCTCAACACTGCTTAATCTTGGCTGGGGGAAAGCGAGCACTCTGACCACTGAGCTGTCCCGTCCCCATAAGTGAGCTGCCATTAAGTGACTGAAAAGTTAAACCCAGCGCTTCCAGCTTCAGTGTGGTAGAGAATTGTAGAGAAAGGTCATTGATCTGGGTCATCTGGATCATCGTAACAGTTTTCTTTCTTTGTTCTGGAGGGGGAGGGGTATGCTTCCATTAATTTGTTATGTGAGGATATGTTCTATTTGCAGCTGCTTTTACCATTCTTTTGTATCGTCTGTTTTCAATATTGTCATCATAACATTTTTCTTTCGTTCTTCATGAGGGGGAGGGGTATGCTTCATTCAATTTGTATTTTGAAGATGTGTTCTAGTAGCAGCTGCTTTTATCATTCTTTTGTATCGTCTTTTTTCAATTTTCTCGAACAGGATTCACTGAATGCTCGTGAATTAGCAAAGTCCCTCGGTCGACATGACATCGTCTGTTTGATTGATAAGGTCAGTGTGTGTGTGTGTGTGTGTGTGTGTGTGTGTGTGTGTGTGTGTGTGTGTGTGTGTGTGTGCTGTGTGTACTGTGTATACTGTGTGTGTGTGTGTGTGTGTGTGTGTGTGTGTGTGTGTGTGTGTGTGTGTGCGTGTGTGTACTGTGTGTGTGTGTACAGTGTGTGTACAGTGTGTGTGTGTGTGTCTGTGTGTGTGTGTGTGTTTACTTTATTTATTTATTTATTCTTTTATATCAAGGATAATGGAACAAGCAATCTTATGCTTTTTTACATCCAGTCCCCGTGTGTATGCAGTTTTGTAAATGTCATCTGTTCCCATCGGCACACGATGGCCTACTCTTACGGAAAGTGGAACAGGATTTAACGTGTGCACAAGATGTTCAGCATGCGTTTGCACACAGGGCGTCGGTTTATCCTCTGTGTGTATGTGTGTGTGTGTGTGTGTGTGTGTGTGTGTGTGTGTGTGTGTGTGTGTGTGTGTGTGTGTGTGTGTGTGTTGTGTTGTGTTGTGTTGCATATGTGTGTGTGTGTGAGTGTTCATTTTGCTTTATTTTCTTGCTATAGTTGTCTTGCTTTTAGGGAAAAGGGATAGCTTTAGTCTTTTTCTTTGTTTACAAAAGGGGCGTTGCTCTGTCGTTATATTTTTTTTTCCATTTTTACTTTTAAACCCTGTAAATGTCAGTTTCAACCTTTTATTTTAAATACTGACTAACATGCCGTTTGTCATCATTTCCTGACCAAAAAAAAAAAAAAAAAAAAGATTGTTTTTGCTTATTCAGTGTTATCATCTGAAAATAAAAATTGTGACTTTGACTTTGACTGGCAGATGGTCCTTCAGCAGAGAAAGAAGTTTTTCCT
>CM060337.1:19223567-19238567 GCA_030674155.1 Stramonita haemastoma | reverse complement strand
ATAATTATGGTAAGTTATTATTGAATATGTGTACTGCACTTAGTTTGCAAATTCTGAATGGCGTGTGTAATGGCGATCAGCAAGGACGCTTTACCTATATTTCTGATGGAGGATGCAGTGTTAATGATTATTTTTTAGTGTCAGATGATTTGTTCTCTCAGATTTTTGATTCATGTCGTTTGTTTGTTGCTGAACGTTCTGATTCAGATCACCTTCCTGTAGAATTACATATTAATCCATTGTGTAAAACATATGTAACAGCTGAAGAGCCATCTGTAGTGGAAAAGTTTGTGTGGGATGAAAACAAACTCTCAGCTTATAAAGATAATCTTTGTGAGGAGGACATGTGTGTAAATTTTTCAAGTGCCTTACAGATGATTGATGAGAACATTAATGAAGCTCTAGATTTGTTTAATGATTGCATAAAGTCCAGTGCTAAATGTATACAGAAACAGGTACATCTTAATAAAGGTTTACCTAATGCTACATGGTTTGATAATGAATGTAAAAGTATGAAATATAG
Source organism: Stramonita haemastoma (assembly GCA_030674155.1). Classification (NCBI taxonomy): domain Eukaryota; kingdom Metazoa; phylum Mollusca; class Gastropoda; order Neogastropoda; family Muricidae; genus Stramonita; species Stramonita haemastoma. The sequence continues at coordinate 19,238,044 of CM060337.1, read as the reverse complement.
AGTAAGAAAACTGTTGAATCTTTCTTCTTTTCTTTCTGTTTTTCTTCTTTTCTCTTCCCCTTCTCCCCTTCTCTCTCTCCTTTTCTTCCTCTCTTCTCTTTTCCCCTCTCTCTCTCTCCCCTCTCTCTTTTCTCTCCTTCCTCTCTCTCTTTTTTTCTTCCCCTCTCCCCCTTTCTCTTTTTTCTTTTTTTCTCTATTTTCCCCCTTCCTCTCTTTTCTTTTCTTTTGTCTCTGTTTTCTGTCTTTTCTCTTCTTTTCTCTCTCTTTCTCTCTTCTCTCTCTCTCTCTCTCTCTTTTCTCTCTCTCTCCTCCCCTTCCCCTTTCTGTTTTTCTTCTCTGTCCTTTTCTGTCTGTCTTTTCCCGTCTTTTCTCTCTCTCTCTCTCTCTCTCTCTCTCTCTCGGGGGGCCAATTACGTGATGTGAAGGACAAGACGCACTGAAATTGCTCTAGTGTTTTTGTGATTTAATAACTAGTTTTTAAGTGTCTGTAAATTTTCATTGATTGTATATAGATAGATCAGGAGGATGGGCATATCCGTGCAGTTATACAGAGCCGTGTGTGGGACATTTGCCGCAGTATTTGCCACCTTCATGTCCAAACGGGCAGAATTTAAATCAGCCATGAGAAACTCCATTCTGACTTTGAGAAACCGGCGTGACGGTGTCCTGTTAGGACTGACCCTCACCCTTCTATTTTTGGGGGGGGCTTTTATTGCGGTGTGGTGATGTGGAGACGAACCCTGGACCCACCCCTCCAGCTCCTGGATCTACTGGCCGCAAGCTGAGGCAGACCAGTTTGGTTGGTGGTGCTGGTGGTCGTAGCACCATCACAGGTACTGCATCCAGGAAAACCAGAACTAGGGCTGATGTGACCACCTTTACCAACACGCCTACGACCATACACCGTGGCCAGGATTCCTCTTCTGCTGGTTCTCCTAAGGAACTGTCCTTCAACACCATGACAGCCAAAATCGAGAAAGTGGAAAACCTGCTGAAAACTACAACGGACAGTTTGAAGAATGAGATAAAATTGTTGACAGACAGTGTGGGTGTGTTGAAAGAGGAAATGTGTAGCCTGAAACAAGACATGGACAATCTTAGAACTGAAAATTTAGACTTAAAACAGTCAAATACAGAATTGTTAGATAGGGTTGAAAAGCTGGAAAAGAAATCTGAAGATCTAGAAGGAAGGTCCAGACGAAACAACGTCATTTTTCATGGTTTAGATAGGAGAGCTGATGAGTCTGGAGCTGACTGTGAGAGGGTTGTAAAAAAATCTTCTCTCAGAAAAAATGGATGTGGCAGATGTGAAATTCGATAGAGTGCACAGGATAAATTCGAAACCCAACTCTCCATTATTGCTAGGTGTTGTTTTTATCAAGATAAGCTTAGCATACTGAAGGCAAAGACGCGGCTGAAGGGTTCAAAGATTTTCGTAGACGAAGATTTTTCCCAAGCTGTTAGAGAAATTAGACGCAAACTCACCCCGTATTTGAAGAGTGCCCGAGCAGAAGGAAAAAATGTGAGAATGATCTTTGATCATTTGATCATTGATGGTGAAAGGGTGACCCTTCATGATTTAGAAAGAAAGGAATAGCTTGTTGGCCGGCCCATACACACATCGTACGGTGGAGGCAATTCACAGGGGGGAAGCAAAAGTAGAAGTACACCGGTCATGAAGCGTCAGACTGATAATCACGTAAGACGGCTTTGTGCTGTTTCAAGTGAGATTGACACAGCGCGTGGCGAAGCCACGCGAGGAGACGAAGACAAAGACCACTGTACACTTGGCCTAGGCGTAGACCCAACCCAACATATCTATGAGTCATGTTGTAGTCCTTGTTTAAATAAAGAGTCTTCTTTAAATGATGATCTTGGTACTGTTGAAAGTATTAATTCCGTGTCTTGTACTATTAATGAAATTATTGAAATTGAGTGTGTAGATGATGTAGTAGATCAACTGGATTGTGACATTACAAATCAAACAAATAAAACTTTTTCTTTTTTGTCCTGGAACATTAATGGGTTGTTTTCAAAACTCTCCGATGGAGATTTTGTGTCGTATGTGCGTAGCTTCGATTTTATTTGTCTGACAGAAACGTTCCTAGAAGATATTCAGCCAGATGTGTTTAGTGGCTATAAGGCCTTCTGTAAGTCGGCAATTAAAGTTAGCCATCAAGGGAGGCGATCAGGGGGAGTAGTTTGTTTCATAAAGCATGAGTTAGCTGCTCTTGTAAAATGTTTAGATGTTCCATACCCCTAATATTTGTTCTTTTCTCTGTGACAAATCTTTGTTGTGTACTTCAAGAAATGTTTTGCTTGTATGTGTGTATATCCCACCTGAAGGTTCTCCTTTTTATAACATGTTTGACTATGATAACGGGATTGCTATGTTGGAAGAATATTTAGTCAATTGTGCTGTTACTTTGGATGAAGTTGATATAATATTGTGTGGAGACTTAAATAGCAGGACATCAAATTTTTCTTGTCATCATGTGGCGAATGACTGTATTTTAGATTCTTATAGTAAAAGCATGTCTCTCAGTGGTAATCGGTATTCTGAAGATTCTGTTATCAATAATTATGGTAAGTTATTATTGAATATGTGTACTGCACTTAGTTTGCAAATTCTGAATGGCGTGTGTAATGGCGATCAGCAAGGACGCTTTACCTATATTTCTGATGGAGGATGCAGTGTTAATGATTATTTTTTAGTGTCAGATGATTTGTTCTCTCAGATTTTTGATTCATGTCGTTTGTTTGTTGCTGAACGTTCTGATTCAGATCACCTTCCTGTAGAATTACATATTAATCCATTGTGTAAAACATATGTAACAGCTGAAGAGCCATCTGTAGTGGAAAAGTTTGTGTGGGATGAAAACAAACTCTCAGCTTATAAAGATAATCTTTGTGAGGAGGACATGTGTGTAAATTTTTCAAGTGCCTTACAGATGATTGATGAGAACATTAATGAAGCTCTAGATTTGTTTAATGATTGCATAAAGTCCAGTGCTAAATGTATACAGAAACAGGTACATCTTAATAAAGGTTTACCTAATGCTACATGGTTTGATAATGAATGTAAAAGTATGAAATATAGAGTAAGAAAACTGTTGAAGACTTACCGAAAAACGTTAAAGAACGAAGACAAAAACAGGTACTGCATCTTAAGAAGGGAATATAAATACATGTTAGAAAGGAAAAGGAAACAGTATAATATGTCATTACTTGCAGACATGGTGTCTTCAATTTCCTCTCAAGTCCAGTTCTGGAAGAGTGTTAAGAAGGCATCATTTAGAAATAGTCAGCCAAAGAATAGTATATCAGTTGACAGTTGGTTTCAACATTTCAAAAACCTGCTGGAGAAAGATTCATCAGACAACTCCATGAATGCTAATGTTGACTATGATGAAAGTGAGGAAGATTTTGATCGTCCAATATCTAAAGGTGAAATATATTGGGCACTTAGAAAACTAAAGAATGATAAAGCAGCAGGTCCTGATCAAATCATTGGAGAATTGCTGAAAAATGGAGGTGAAAATGTAGTGCTTTTCCTTCTAAAATTGTTTAACAAAATCTTTGATGATGGCCTTTTCCCAGATAATTGGACTGAATCTATAATCCTAACATTACACAAAAAGGGTGATGTTGATAACCCTAATAACTACAGGGGAATCTCTCTTAGTGACATAAGTAGTAAGTTGTATAGTACTATCATTAATAATAGATTACAAGAATGGGTTACGAAAAATGATATTACAGGTGAACACCAAGCTGGTTTTAAGAGAGGATACTCTACTATAGATCATATGTTTACTTTGCTTGCGTTTGTTCAGAAACAGTTTACTCATAACCGTAAACTGTATGTGGCATTTATTGACTTTGAAAAGGCATTTGATTCTGTTAATAGAAACTTGTTGTGGCCTATTCTCCAGAAAAATGGTGTGAGGGGTAAATTATTACGTTGTTTGAGAGCCATGTATCAGAATGTCAAAAGCAGAATAAGATGTGGTACTAAACTGACTGACATAATATACTGTACCACTGGTGTTAAACAGGGCGATGTATGTAGCCCTTTATTGTTTTCTGTTTTCATTAATGAGTTAGCCAGAGAAGTCATCAATAATGGTAAGCATGGTGCTTCTTTCTCCCAAGATGTCACAGAATTGTTTATTCTTCTTCTTGCTGATGATGTTATCCTGCTATCTGAAACAGTTGTTGGCTTACAAAAGCAGTTAAATAGCTTGAGCAGTGCTGCATCGGCTCTTGATCTTAAGGTTAATCTGAATAAGAGCAATATCGTTGTATTCAGAAAAGGTGGTCATTTAGCTGTTCATGAAAAATGGTTGTACAATGGAAAAGTCTTGCCTGTGATTAATGTATATAAATACTTAGGAATCTGTTTTTCTACAAAACTTAGTTTCACAACTGCATGTAAAGATCTGGCAAGTCGAGGTAAACGAAGCTTGTTATTGGTTTTGAGAAAATTGCGAATATTGAATAATAACTCATTTGACTTGTTCATTAAAATATTTGATGCCCAAATACAACCCACTGTGCTATATGGTGCAGAAATTTGGGGTTTGGATGCAGCTGTAACGCATTGTGAATCAGTGCACCTCTTTGCTTTAAAGCAGTTCTTAGGCTTAGATAGACGAACGCCCAATGATCTTGTGTATAGTGAAACTAATAGATATCCTCTCTCTGTTAATGCTGCTGTAAGATGTATTAGATACTGGATTAAGATTCTACATATGGATGAGAACAGGCTACCTTTTAAATCTTACAAGATGCTTTATGATCTAGATGTGAAAGGGAAAAACAACTGGGCTACACAAATACGCACCTGTTTATGTGAACTCGGTTTTGGATTTGTTTGGCTCAGTCAAGGTCTTGGAAATTGTAGAGAATTTATAAACACTTTCAGACAAAGACTGATTGACTGCCGTTGGCAGCAATGGAATGATCATATACAAACCAGTGATAGGTATCAAATGTATAGACAATTTATAAGTACACATGATATCAAACCTTATTTAAAGCTTGATATGGACATACATTTGAAAAGAATTATGTCAAAGTTTAGACTTGGTGTATCAGATATAAATGTTCATAAATTCAGATACAGAGGATATGATGTTGATGACCTCAGGTTACTATGCCCGTTATGTAAGCAAGCACCTGAAAATGAGGTGCATTTTGTGCTGTGCTGTCCAGTGTTAGAGGATGTTAGGCAGAGTTACATCCCTGTGAAATACAGAAAGCAGCCTAATTCATTTAGACTCTGTTTACTCATGGCATCAAGTCAGCCTGAGGTTGTGCGCAGCCTCACTCTATATTTGTGTAAAGCCTTTAGAATAAGAGATACTTTATTATCGTAAGTCATATTTTTGCTACTGTTTTTGTTGCTATACAATTCTGCTGTTTTCATTGCTGTTGTCCTTTATTCCACCAAAACACTAAGCAGTTTGGCAACCCCCTTCATGTATGGGCCAATGGCCTTTTTGTGAATAAACTTTTCGAGTTCGAGTTCGAGTTCGAGTTCTCTCTCTCTCTCTCCCTCTCTCTCTCTCTCTCTCTCTCTCTCTCTCTCTCTCTCTCTCTCTCTCTCTCTCTCTCTCTCTCTCTCTCTCTCTCTCTCTCTCTCTCCCTCTCTCTCTCTCTCTCTCTCCTCTCTCTCTCTCTCCCTCTCTCTCTCCCCCCTCTCTCTCTCTCTCTCTCTCTGCCATGTGTTTGTTTGATCGTGGATTATGCAGCTGTTATTTACATTCCTGCAAATAAATGCAAGGGGCACGATTTTACAGCTCTTATCTCCCTTTCATGTGACTGTTCAATGGCGAAAACGGTAGAAAAAGTTTTGTACTATGAAAATGCTGTTTCTCTCTTTGCTCTGTAGCTTCTAAATCACACTCATTATTTTTTTTTGTTATCATTAGGTTGCTTGAAAAGTATTAAAAACAGTTCAAGATTTATGAAAGATAAATCCCCCCCTCCCCACCCCCTCCCCTCCCTACCGGTATACTCAGATCTTTTGTGATATTTTTGGTCGTCAGAACCGAGCCATCACTCTGTTTGAGGCAGCAGCACGAGGAGACATGGAGCAGGTGGAACGCATCAGTGTGGCCGATTTCCAGGACAAGGTCGGTATTTTTTCGGGACAAGGTCAATGCTTTGTTCAGGTCAAGGTCAATACTTTGTTCAGGTCAAGGTCAATCCTTTTTCCAGGTCAAGGGGAACCTTTTTTTTCAGCTCAAGGTCAAAATTGTGTTCAGGACAAGGTCAGTACTTTGATCAGGTCAAGGTCAGTGCTGTTGGAATGATTCTTGACAAGGTCAATAGTTTGTTCAGATCAAGGTCAATACTGGTTGGCTGATTCTCCTATCCAGCAGGATCCTGAGATCATGGCTTATGATCAGTTTCAAGGCAGCAAACATCTTTTAAAATAACAACAACAAACTGAAGGATGTCCAGACCCAACTGTTATTCAATGATCAATTACAGAAACACACACACAAGTCTATAACGGCACAGTAGGGGAAGAACATCAAGCCATTGCTTATGTTAGTTAGTCCTGTCTTTGTGACAAACCAGCAACACTTTGAATTTGTGACACAATTTGATGACCCTGGTTCGATTCCCATTCGAGGGGATTTTTCCCCTGGAGTTGACATCAGCACTGACTCCACTCTCCCCAAAAGTCCTTCGGATGAGACTATGAACTGAGGCCCCGTGTGCAAACGCACACAGAACATCTTGCGCACAAGTTAAATCCTGTTCCACTGTTCATAAGAGTAGGCCATTGTGTGCTGGTGGCAACAGATGACAAGGTTTACAAAACTGCATACACACAGGGACTGGATGTTAAAAAGCACACGAGTGCTTATTCCATTATCCTTGATACAAAAGAATAGATAAATAAATAAATACAACAAGGCACCAAGACCTTAAGATTTTTCAACATGATAATGTGTATTGTAGTCTCTGTGTGTCAGTATTCACTGTGTGTATAGCGAGAATACAAGGAATTCAGATTTTTTTTCTGAAGTAAGCATGAGTTCTTAATCTGATCAGTTTCCTTGACACTGTGAAGTGATGGCTGGAGTATCATGGGTTTTGACTTTGTGAGTTTCCTTGAGAGTGGCAAAAAAAAATAGGGACCAAAATATTTACTAGAAGGGTACTTCTTTTTTGAAAACCTACTGTCTAGATCTCCTATGGGAATCTGTCTTATAGACCATAGTTCTGTGTGGGTGTATTTCTTTAACCCTCTTGCATTTGGTGTCTCTGAACACAAACTGCCCGTAGATTTCGCATTCCATCACGGAATCAGGTCAGGCACACATGCTCCCTGGCCTTTTCCTCCTAAGTACATACCAGCAGCTATAATTACTTCCAGACTCTCAGCAAGGTTTCTACCTCTAGCCTGATAGAGCTTTGGCATATGGCAGCAATTAATGATGGTCACAGCATGATGGAAATCTACTGTGTGTAAATCCCGGCAAATCCGGGTTCGGGATTAAAGGGGGGCAATTATTCAATCCCAGCAAACCCCAGTACGGGACTAAGAGGGTTAAAAGAGATCTTGCTTGGTCAGAATGAGTGTATGGAGGTGCCTATAAAGAAGGAATCGATTTTTGGATGTAACAGAGTAAAAAGAAAAAACTTCAAATGGCCTAAAAAGAGAGTGATGTACATTCTTCATAATTTCCAGGTCGCGTTATATCCTAGTATGTCTCACTGATGGTACATGTGTTGTGTTATTTCCAGTTTGTGTTATTTCTCAGTATGTCTCACTGATGGCACATGTATTATGGTATTTCCAGATTGTGTTATTTCCCAGCATGTCTCACTGATGGCACATGTATTGTGGTATTTCCAGGTCATATTATATCTCAGTATGTTTCACTGATGGCACATGTATTGTGGTATTTCCAGGTCATGTTATTTCTCAGTATGTCTCACTGATGGTACACATGTACTGTGGTATTTCCAGTTTGTGTTATTTCTCAGTATGTCTCACTGATGGCACACGTGTTGTGTTATTTCCAGTTTGTGTTATTTCCCAATATGTCTCACTGATGGCACATGTATTATGGTATTTCCAGATTGTGTTATTTCCCAACATGTCTCACTGATGGTACACATGTACTGTGGTATTTCCAGTTTGTGTTATTTCTCAGTATGTCTCACTGATGGTACACGTGTTGTGCTATTTCCAGTTTGTGTTATTTCTCAGTATGTCTCACTGATGGCACATGTATTATGGTATTTCCAGATTGTGTTATTTCCCAGCATGTCTCACTGATGGTACACATGTACTGTGGTATTTCCAGTTTGTGTTATTTCTCTGTATGTCTCACTGATGGTACACGTGTTGTGTTATTTCCAGTTTGTGTTATTTCTCTGTATGTCTCACTGATGGTACACGTGTTGTGTTATTTCCAGTTTGTGTTATTTCTCTGTATGTCTCACTGATGGTACACGTGTTGTGTTATTTCCAGTTTGTGTTATTTCTCAGTATGTCTCACTGATGGTACACGTGTTGTGTTATTTCCAGTTTGTGTTATTTCTCAGTATGTCTCACTGATGGCACGTGTGGTGTTTTTCTTTCCCCCAGAATGGCTACACTGCACTGATACGAGCCATTGTCTTCAACCAGCCAGATGTGGCCAAGTACCTCTGTACTTCCAGACCTTCCCTCAAGTCCATCCCTGATGATGTAAAAAAAATAAAATAATAAAATAAAATAAAAATTGTACTTGCATAATGGTCAGAAGAATTCTTCTTACGGAAGGAAGGTGGCAGGATGGTTAAGACGTTCGCCTGCCAACATGTAAACCGTGAGGTTCTGGGTTCATACCCAGCCTCGCTCTTTCTTCCCAGTTTGACAAAAAAGTCGAACTGAATGTCAAAGTCATTTGGATGAGACAATAAGCCAAGGCCCTGTGTGCGAACGCACGCAGAACATCTTGCGCACACGTTAAAACCCTGTTCCACCTTTCGGAAGAGCAGACCATCGTGTGCCGGTAGGAGCGGATGACAAAATTTTTTTTTTTTAAACCAGCATGCACACTGGTGTCGCGATTAGACACCATCTCTGAGGGGAAAAAAATAATGGGTAGCGCTGCACTTGTGGTGACGTGCCCTCCCCAGGGAGAGCAACCCAAATTTCACGCAGAGAAATCTGCTGTCACATAAAGTGGTTTAAAATAAAAAATATATTAAATAAATAAAAATAAGTAGACTGTAGCAGATTTGATTCTTTAGAAGTAAGAAGTCTGTGAAGTGTTTGATAATGCAGAAGTAAGAAGACTGTGAAATGTTTGATAATATAGGAGTAAGAAAACTGTGAAATGTTTGATAATGCAGAAGTAAGAGGACTGTGAAATGTTGGATAATGCAGAAGTAACACATTTGTCCAAAAAATATATAAAAAATAAATATATATAAAAATATATATATATAAATACATAAAACATAAATGCAAATGAGATATGCCTGTGGTCAGTGTCCTTGTCTTTCAAGTGTAATGATTACCCTTGATATCAAAGAATAAATAAATACATAAAACATATATGCAAATGAGGTGTGCCTGAGGTCAGTGTCTTTGTCTTTTCAGTGCAACCGATACCCTCTGCACTACGCCTTCTCCCTTCCCAGTGGTCAGGACATCACTTTCATCAGTATCCTCCTGGAGCGCAACCCAGAGATGATTGAGAAAAAAATGGACAAGGTATTTATTCATTTATTTATTTATTTTATTTATTTATTTATTCTTTTCTATCGAAGGTAATGGAATAAGCACTCATGTGCTTTTTTACGTCTTTTTTTTTTTTTTTTTTTTTCATTCTTTTCTATCGAGGGTAATGGAATAAGCACTCATGTGCTTTTTTTACATCTAGTCCCCGTGTGTATGCAGTTTTGTAAATCCTGTCATCTGTTCCCACCAGCGCACAATGACCTACTCTATGTGCTTTTTTACATCCAGTCCCCGTGTGTATGCAGTTTTGTAAATCTTGTCATCTGTTCCCACCGGCACACAATGGCCTACTCTTATGAAAAGCGGAACAGGATTAAAGTGTGCGCAAGATGTTCTGCGTGCATTGGCACACGGGGCCTCGGTTTATAGTCTCATCTGAAGGATGGAGTAGTATAGTAGTAGCTCTGATATGGCCTCTTTGGTTGGTAGGACTTAAAATATGTAAGGGTTTGGGTTTTGTGGGGGGGGGGGGGGGGGGTTTGGTCTAGTTAGGTGATATAGCTTAGTGGTCAGAGCATTCGCTTTCCACAAGCTAAGGTTAAGCAGCATTGAGCGTGGTTGCCAAGTGTATGGGTAACCATTTGCGCGCTTTGGCTTCAATAAAGTCCTCTAGTTCACCCAGCTGTAAATGTGTACCTGCCCTCTTTAGGGTCAGGGAAGGTAAAGCAGCGAGGGAGAGGAGATGGGTGCTGCCCTCAATATGCTGGCCCCTAGAGGAGCTGAGGTCTGTGACGCCTTGCTCCCCTACGACCACATAGGTTATGGGACACCTTTACCTTTTTTTTTTAAGGCAATAATACTAGTATGGCCTCTGTGGTTGATAGAACTTATTAGAATTTGATTGATTGATTGATTGATTGATTGACTGATTGTGATTGATTGATTGACTGATTGATTGATTGATTAATCTCTCATCATAAGGAACTCTGTCATAGCTTTCAGTACACAAACAACTAAAAGCTTATCTTTTCTTTTGAGATAAAGCAAAATATGCAAGTGAAGATGGCTTTTTCTTTTTTTATTTTATTCTTTTATATCAAAGATAATGGAATAAGCACTCATGTGCTTTTTAACATCCAGTCCCTGTGTGTATGCAGTTTTGTAAATCTTGTCATCTGTTCCTACCGGCACACAATGGCTTTCTCTTACGAAAAGCGGAACAGGATTTAACATGTGCACAAGATGTTCTGCGTGCGTTCGCACACAGGGCCTCGGTTTATAGTCTCATCCAAAGGACTTTTGGGGAGAGTGGAGTCAGCACTGATGTTAACTCCAGGGAAAAATCTCCTCAAACAGGAATCAAACCCAGGTCATCAAATTGCGAGCGCAATGTTCTGACCACTAGGCTATCCCGTCCCCTCCAGGAGAAAAATCCCCTTGAACAGGAACCGAACCTGGGACGTCAAATTGTGACATCATTGGGGTGATGGCTGGCATGATGTTTGTGGTGTGTGTGATGTAGGATGGGCGGTACCCTGTGGACTACCGCAAACTGCGAGGGACATTTGAGGTGGATCAGATGCTGTACGATGCTCGCACCTTGGATGCTCATGGAGTGGTTAGTATGGAAGATATTGGGATTCTTTTGCTGTGTGTGTGGGGGGGGGGGTGGGGGGGTGTGTTGTGTGTGTGTGTGTGTGTGTGTGTGTGTGTGGATGGGTGGGTGGGTGGGTGTGTTAGTGTGTGTGTGGGTGGGTGTATGTGTGTGTGTTTATTTATTTCTTTTATTCTTTTATATCAAGGATAATGGGATAAGCACTTTTGTGCTTTTTTACATCCAGTCCCCGTGTGTATGCAGTTTTGTAAATGTCATCTGTGCCCACCAGCACACGATGGCCTACTCTTACGAAAAGCGGAAAGTGTGTGTGTGTGTGTGTGTGTGTTTGTGTGTGGTGTGTGGTGTGTGTGTGTGTGTGTTGTGTGTGTGTGTGTGTGGTGTGTGTGTTAGTGTGTGTGTGTTCATACCCTGATTACATTTGGAGTATTCAACTTTAAAGATGTTTTTCTATATGTGAATGTGTCTATGTGTTTGTTCATGTGCATGCATGTATGTATTTATGTATGCCTTCAAGAGTTGTAACAAAAAAATTGGTGCATTAGGTAGCAGAAATACAGAAATGTATTCCATTTTATCCTGATGAAAACTCTTCTGTTCATGACTTAATGAAGGCTTTGTTCCAAGTCACAAACAGTTCTCTAAACAATTGATGCTGATGAAGTTTAGCATGTGTTGTTTCATTGTAAACATTTTTGTTTATTTTGTTGGGAGGGAAAGAGATGGTCAAGAACTCCAAAACTGTGGATGCAATATCAGTATGCTCTGTTTTCAAAAGTAAAGATTCAATATTCAATATCAATGTGCTGAAAAAAACATTTTTTAATCAGTGTGCTATGTTTTCAGAAGTAAGGATGCAATACCAGTGGTGCTATGTTTTCAGAAGTAAGGATGCAATACCAGTGGTGCTATGTTTTCAGAAGTATGGATGCAATACCAGTGGTGCTATGTTTTCAGAAGTATGGATGCAATACCAGTGGTGCTATGTTTTCAGAAGTAAGGATGCAATACCAGTGGTGCTATGTTTTCAGAAGTAAGGATGCAATACCAGTGGTGCTATGTTTTCAGAAGTAAGGATGCAATACCAGTGGTGCTATGTTTTCAGAAGTATGGATGCAATACCAGTGGTGCTATGTTTTCAGAAGTATGGATGCAATACCAGTGGTGCTATGTTTCAGAAGTAAGGATGCAATACCAGTGGTGCTATGTTTTCAGAAGTAAGGATGCAATACCAGTGGTGCTATGTTTTCAGAGAGGAGCTCCGTTGGGGCCATGGCCAGAGGGCGCAGTTACCTCCCCTCCCATGATGGAGGAATGAAGTTTCCAGACATCTTGATCCCGTCACCATTGCTTTACTGCAGAAATTGACTTCTGTGCCTTTATTCATTGGAGTTTATTTTGTTGTTCTTTTTCATTTCATTTTGTTGTTTTATTGCTTCTTTTTTTTTTTCTTTCTACATCAGTTTTCCTGTGAGGACATGAAGTGGCTCTTTCACTCACGGTTTTGCTGACTGGAAAATTCCTTACAGATTTTTTTTTTATGTCCCTGCCTCCTATGCTCTCCCTTTGTTTTTAGGTGAACATGTTTTTTTAAGCTGGGATTTGTTTATTTTGGTTTGGGGTTTTGTTTGGGGTTTAGATTTTTTTTTGTTTCTTTCGTTTTGTTTTTTGTTTGTTGTTGTTTTTGGAGGGAGTGTGTGTTCAGACAGGGTTGTATGATTCAATAGCTGTGTTTTGTTTGTGGAGTTTTCTAAAATTGGAGGATTGTGGGATGAAGTTGAAAGCTTGTGAGAATGGTCTCAGAATTTCTTCTTTTTTTTTTTGGATACAAATTTTATTATTTTCATCATTACTTTTTTGTCCTTACAGATTATTAGTACACTGTTGTTTGTAATTCAGTGTTGGGATGTGAAAAAAAAACTATTTTAATCAAAATTGTCATCTTGAACCAATGTATTGTGACTCTCTCTCTGTTCACCCCCCCCCCCCCCCCCCCCCCCTCTCTCTCTCCTCTCTCTCTCTCTCATTACAAACAAAAAGAGTTAAATACAAAACAAAACCACCTTGGCTTACTGACAAAATACAGAAACATATACATCATAGGGATTATCTATTAAAGAAAGGTTTCCGAGACGATTATAAGAAACAAAGAAATTATGTAACTTCACTTTTACGTGCTGAAAAAAAAAAGTATTTTGAAGAGCTTCTTAAAAACAACAGGGACAATAGATGTATTTGGAAAACTATTAACCAGCTCACCAAAAAAAGTTTTAATAATAACTCAAACATTCACTGTGATATATCTGCTGATAAATTAAATCTTCATTTCACATCTGTTGTTGACCAACTAATCTTTAAGGACAAATCAAAAGAAAATGACTTGAAAAAATTGAAAGCTTTCTGCGACAGTAAGAATATTCAATCTAAAACTGAAATAAAACTTATTACAGTTAATGAAGTATTCACTGCTTTAAATCATCTGAAACAATCCTCAACACGTGGTCTCGATGGACTAGATGGGAAAATTCTTAAACTATCCGCATCAATTATAGCAGAAACACTTACATATGTCTACAATCTTTGCATAAGCAAAAACACCTTTCCTAAACTCTTAAAACAGGCAAAAATTATTCCTTTACACAAATCTGGCAATACCTCAGAACCATCAAACTATAGACCAATATCAATATTATCCACTCTTTCAAAACCATTAGAACAGCACATTTACAAATGTTTACTTGCACACTTAAACAAACATAATCTATTACACCCAAATCAATCTGGTTTCAGAGCAAACCATTCATGCCACACCACTCTTGTTAAACTGACAGATAAATTGCTGCTTAATATGAATAAAAAAGAATTTACAGGTATACTTTTTATTGATTTTGCTAAAGCTTTCGATGTTATTGACCACAAGCTACTACTACGGAAGCTTGCGGTCTACAAACTATCTCCTAGTATCCTCGAACTGATTTCATCTTTCCTATCTGAAAGACAGCAAAAAGTATATCTAAACAACACTTCTTCAAGTTTTCTTGTAAATAACTTTGGTGTACCGCAAGGATCAGTGCTTGGTCCCTTGTTGTTTCTTCTCTATATAAATGACCTGCCATTAAGTATTAAAATACAAAATGAACTATTTGCAGATGATACAACTCT
>CM060337.1:19181067-19218567 GCA_030674155.1 Stramonita haemastoma | reverse complement strand
GCGCACACAGACACACACGCACACTAAGCAAAGCATAGGATGGTTAAGACATTCATCTGCCAACAAGTAAACCGTGAGGTTTTGGGTTCTATTCTCACGCTCACCCGTTATTCCCAGTTTGACGAAAAAACCTAACTGAATGTCAAAGTCTTTCGGATGAGACTAAACTGAGGCCCCATGTGCGAACACATGCAGAACATCTTGTACACACATTAAAACCCGTTCCGCCTTTCGGAAGAGCAGGCCATTGTGTACCGGTAGGAACGAATGACAACAAAATATAGGCAGAAAACCAGCAAGCACACAGGTGTCATGTTTAGACACCATCCCTGAGGGAAAAATCAGAGAGTTTGAGACCCTAGGGCGGTTCAGGGCTGTAGGCCTATATGGCAACATTCTGGTGGCTCCTGCAACTGGACTGGAACCATTCATATCGGTCATTACCTTTCCAATGGACTATTCCAGTGGTGTGGAGAGGGGGGGGGGGGTCTGCTGCATGGATAACAGCTTTCCCTTCATACTTATTACCCAGGCTTTGCACTCTAGAACCTACAGCACAACATAGTCTTCCAAGACTGACAGATGCCTACTGGAGACAAAGAAAAAGGAAAATTATCGAAACGAGTGTTGACCATGGTTTTATAAATGTCATGGATTTTGAAATGAAAACAAACAAGTATCCCAACAGGGACACACTGCACCAACTACCATGCAGAAACCCAAGCCCTGAAACAAGCTGCCACCATGGTCAAACACTCCAAAGATGAATACCAGCAAGTAGTTTTTTTTCACTGATGCCCTGTCAGTCTTACAAGCTCTGTCTGCAGACAAAGAGACAGAACTCCAACAGGATACACAGCTCCTTACACAAAAAAAACGTATAATGCTGCAATGGATCCCTGCCCACTGTGGCATACCTAGCAACGAACAGGCTGATGAGCTTGCAAAACAAAGGGCACAGAAAGAACAGTGTGATAGAAGCCTCACCTTCCATGAAAAGAAGACAATCATCAAATCCAGGGAACTACTGTGGCCTTTAAAAAAAAAAAACCGTCATTTCGTATGCATGAAAACAAAATAAACAAAAAAACAAGAGACAACAACAACAACAACAACAACAAAACAGACCCCCCCCCCCCCCCCCCCCCCCCCCCCCCCTTGAAGAAACCTACAAACAAATGAAATTAGTTACTTGCTTTGTTATTTGACATTTTTTCTTTATATAAATGTCAAATCACACACACACACACACACACACACACACACACACACACAACACACACACACACACACACACACACACACACAGATGACAATAATTACACAGTTGCATACACACGGTGACTGGATGAAAAAAAGCACGAGTGCTTATCCCATTCTCCTCGATATAAAAGAATAAATTTTGAATAAAAAACAATTAAATAAAACACACACAGATAACATTTACAAAATTGCGCACACACGGGGACTGGGTGTAAAAAAAAAAAAGCAAGTGAGTGCTTATTCCATTATCCTCGATATAAAAAAAATATAGATAAATAATAAATAAACACGCGCACACATTGTCGTTGCTCATGGTTATGAATGCCAACTTAGTTTATACCTATAAGTATTTTGGGCAGAACAGACGGGGGGGAGGAGAAAGGGGATGGATGATTGATGTGGTGGTAAGATATTATAATGTGATACACGTATATTTCTTAACGTTGTATTGCCTTTTTCTGTGGGCAGTTTTCTTCTTCTTTCTTTCTTTCTTTATTCCAGAAAATATAGATGTCATGATGAAATTAATAATTTTTTTTTTTTTAAAAACACAAACAAATGTATTGTTTATCCAGTGTACCATCTGGAAATTTAAAAAAATTACTTTGGCTTTGACTTTGACTCCCATCCCCAACACACACACACACACACACACACACACACACACACACACACACACACACACACACACACGCACGCACACACACACACACACACACACACACACACACACACACACACACACCACCTAAGCAAGCGAGCAAGCAAGCAATCATGCACAAGCGCATGTACACACGTGCGCGCAAGCAAGCAAGCACGCATGCATGAACACACCACACACACGTGCGCGCAAGCAAGCAAGTAATTACGCACGCACACACGTACACACGCACGCACGCACACGTACACACACACACGCGTGCGCGCGCGCGCGCGACGCACGCAAGCAAACAAACAATCACACACACACACAACACACACACACACACACACACACACACACACACACACACACCGTTCGCACTCGGGACCTCGGTTTATAGTCTCACCCGAAGGACTTTTGGGGGCCTAGTGGAGGCTGCACTGATGTTAGCTCCAAGGGGAAAAAATCCCCTCTGACGGGATTCAAACCCGGGTCGTCAGATTGCGAGTGCAATGTTCTGACCACTAGGCTATCCTGTCCCCCTTGACTGAATCACCGCTGGTAGATAATTTATAATATAAAAGAGCCTTTGGCCCTGCTTCCTGGCCTGGAGTATGAGCCCACTGAAAACTTCTCTCAGCAAAATTGGTGTGTGATGGGTGGTGAGAGCATTGGATTCATGATCAATGGAACGCTCTTCTGATATGATACTTTTTCCCCACAAAAAGTTTATCTTTGTTTGTTTGTTGTTGTTTTTTATAGCCCTGATAATTATGTCATTGTGGTTGACGAGGCTATAAAAATCAAGACTGGATTTGATCGTTGGTTTTCTTGCTGGAGCTGCGGTCGAAGCATAATCTCAGACTAACTGATAAAATTAATCCTGGGCTGTGTGCTTCGATCTGATTTTGGGTAAAGACAACGATTCAACGCTTTGCAATTTATTTATTATTTATTTATTTATTTATTTATTCTTTTATATCGAGGATAACAGAATAAGCAATCATGTGCTTTTTTTCATCCGGTCCCCGTGTGTATGCAGTTTTGTAAATCTTGTCATCTGTTCCCACCGGCACACGATGGCCTACTCCTACGAAAAGCGGAACAGGATTTAACGTGTGCACAAGATGTTCTGCGTGCGTTCGCACACGGGCCTTGGTTTAAAGTCTCATCCGAAGGACTTTTGGGGAGAGTGGAGTCAGCACTGATGTTAACTCCAGGAAGAAAATGTCCTCGACCGGACTCGAACCCGGGTCTTCAAATTGCCAGCGCAATGTTCTGACCACTAGGCTATCCGCCCCCCATGAGCCTGTGAGCTCAGTGAGGTCCCGTTGTGGGTGCGCGTGGCCATCCATTGTTTACAGAAGAAAAGGGTGGTGGTGTTTATGACACGAATATTGATATCTTGCGACGCACAGACTGCAAACTGACTGTCCCAAGACGCGCTGTATGAAAGTGTCCGTGAACCTACTAAAGCACCCCCCATGGACTCCTCTTGATGGAGACAAGCCATTGTTTTCCTTCGTGGGGATACCTGGGAATGGGGGGGGGGGGGGGGGGGGGGGGGGGAGGGGGAGGGCTGCCAGATAGTATCCCCATGCTAGGAATTCCCTCTTTTCTACGCCTCTCTTTGTTACCTCCTCGTTCCCTTTCTTCCTGTCATGTGTCACATTTTTCTTGTCCTTTTTTTTTCTTTTTGCCGTCTTGGTCCATTCTCCTGCCCCCTCCCCCCTCTTTTTCCAGAAAAAAACCTTAAGATATAACAATGATCTCTTACGCCGAAATCGGATGCACTGGGCATGACTTGTTAAGTGCTTAACGGCAGTGCAACGCCTTTTCGTTCGTAGGACAGACAATAATAGTTGCTGTCTGAGCGTTCGACAACGAGGAATAAATTATTGTTTATGTCAGTGTTATGCATGGCAACAACTAAATTTTATGTGCCCTTCTTTAAAATAAAATAAATAAAAAAAGAAGAAGAAGAAGAAAAGAGGAAGTGGAAGGATGAAGTAATTTCAGAAAAAGTGTGAACAGGCTCCAAAGTAACTGGGTCACCACTGTACTAGAATCACGTAAGCTTGATTTTGGAGGGAAACCCCCCAAAAAAAAAACAACCTTACACATCTACCTTACATTAACTCTTTTTTTTTTTTATTAAGCGTAGAGTACAGCCTTATCAAGTAGTCTCAAAGGGATGCACTTCCACAGCAGCATCATTACATCATCCTCATTTCCATTGATTATCATGCGATAATAAAAATTGCCTCTGATTCGGTGGCCCTGCTGCTCTGGTCTCATAGTCATAGTGACCTCAGATTCGGTTTCCCCATACACTTCTGTGCCTGTGGTGAGTTTGTGTCAAAGCCTTTGGGGTTGGGCGTTCGCGGGAAACGGTTGTTGGAGGGACGTTGTGGTGGTCGCCACCTGGGGTGGGTGACTCACTCAGTCTGGCTCCGGGACTGAGCTAATTCTGTCGTTAGTAGGGAGCTTAGTAGGTGGTGTCCTGGGTATGTTAGCTCAGAACAGACACTATTGAACACCACCAAAGTGACTCAGCAGAAGTGCAGGGCCCCTCTGGCTGGTGGCCCTTCAGCGGCCTATCATTGATGGGCTCCTTGTGGACTCCCGACCCCGGGGATGAGACACAACGAATCAGGGTATGGCTGTGACGCGGAGATTGGGATGAGCGACGTGGGAGCAACGGGACGGGGACGTCACAGAAGACGAGGCAGCAAAAAACAAAAATAAAACAAAACAAAAAACACCTTTTTTCTCTTTTCTTGGTAGGTGGAGAGGGTTCAACTGTCGTAGTAAGGGGCTCAGAGATGATAATTATGACGTAAAATATGAAAAAAAGAAAGAAAAAAGTATGTACATATGTTTTAAGCAGTATCCCTAGCGATTACAATGCTTTTCGGAGAAAGAACGTCACTTTCTTATCACAGCTTCTAGGCCTACTTACTCTTAGTTGCCATGTAGACCTGTATCAATATTAAATTTCATGCCGTGTTCCTCATTTTGAAGCTTGATAGATTTGCCTATTTTTTGTAACTGCTGACTGCTGTCTAGATGTGTGTCGGAGTCTTCCGCTAGATGGCGACGTTACATGACCAATCAAATTGCTTTACAGAAAATGTGCCCAATCGTTGAGAAGTAGAGTCCTCCTGCACCGTAAGTGCTGAATTTGAATTGTGGTTGTCAAGAAACGAGAACCACGCAAGTTTCACAGATAATTATTACATTGATGAACCATTTTGTGTTACAAGAATGACAAGTGTAATCAAGAAGGATGACACTCGTGCGAGGGATATTATTCCCGATGTCATCACAGATCCGTCGTCCGGGAAACGCTACGCAAAAGGCCGATTCCTTGGAAAGGTAACAGATGAAACATGTCCAGTCTTGATTTTGACGTAGACAGGCTACATTCCAGCCCAGTGTGTTGATTCAATCGCGTACACAAAGTACATTAATTAAATTTATGCAGTCACACAGGTTTATAACAGTAACACACGTCTCATTGAAAGCTCGAAATTGCTTATAATAAGTATTTTTTCCCCCAAAATTAAAAAGAGGAGTTTTATTTACAGCTCCCAAAATAGAGTCCGTTTCAAAACTTTCAGTACTTAACCATTTGGAAAGGAAACAGACTGAAGCCAAATCTAGTTTAGAAGGAGAAACGGACAGCCAAAGAACCAGGCCTAACCCAAATACTCTAGAACTAATTATTCATAAAGTTTAATGTAAATTTGATGACAGTTTTATCAGTGAATCCCTGAATCGAGGCTAGCCTATAGCCATAGGCCTACTGGTACTAGTACAGTAGTAGTATGCCTACACGCAACATCAGTACATGACTTCACATTTTAAAACTTCAAATGGTAGCAGTGGCATAATAAAGTTAGTATCATAGGTCCAAGAAAACAAGGACAAAATTGTCAACATGATTCAGTCATTATCACTATCACAAAAAGTCTGAATTGTTACCAGTGGTTCTAGTAGCTCTGTTACTGCTGATCTAATACATTACACATGTATCAATTTAACATGTGCCTGACTCTGACTGACTTTAATTAAGTTGTTATTGTTGGGTTATTCAGCTTAAAAGTTAAATGTTGATGCATTTTTTTCTGTTGTTATTCCCATGATTATACAAAAGAATGGCTTTTGTTTACTTGGATTCCAGTCCCCCTCACACTCACACAGTCACACACACAGTCACACACACACACACACACACACACAGGCGCACACAGTGTCGTGATGCCGGAATACACACAATCCACGCACACGCCTCACACACACACACACACACACACACACACACACACACACACACATGTCACATGCCGCGTAACACAACCCCACACACCACCACACACACACACACACACACTCACACAATGAGGATTATGTGTAGATCTACTATCATGTCATGTCTTTCAATTTTGTGTTATTATAGCTGTGTTGTTGCATCCAAATACACTTAATGTGTTATTGCTTAATCAATTTAATATAATAAATAATAATGGAATTTGTATGCGCTATATCTTTAAAAACAATCAACGCTGCATTCGACCAAACAAACACAATTACAACAATTACAGTTAATGAGTCTGTTTACAAAAATATATTTTCTG
Organism: Stramonita haemastoma; assembly: GCA_030674155.1. Classification (NCBI taxonomy): domain Eukaryota; kingdom Metazoa; phylum Mollusca; class Gastropoda; order Neogastropoda; family Muricidae; genus Stramonita; species Stramonita haemastoma. The sequence continues at coordinate 19,212,021 of CM060337.1, read as the reverse complement.
TGTACATTATGTGTGGGTCTAACTAATGTGTAATGATAATTCAGTTTGTAAGCACTAAAGCAGTATGAGTATGCATGTGTGCTTGTGCATGCTGTCCCCCTTTTTTGTGAATAGGCCTAATACTGTTAAAGGCTAGTACAAATAACTAACTTTTTAGTTTTATTTACTTTAATGACCTATTTCATAAATTGCCAACTGTGAATAATTTTTTTTCTGTTATTCCCATAATTACAGGAGGGAATGGTTATTTACACCACATTGTTACTTGGATTCAACTTCTTTTTATACCTTGGTCACTTGTGCTTATATTATAAATTAGATAACACTTAACAGAATCAAGTTATTTTTATATATATCATTATAAGCCAAGGTTATTATTAATATTATAATATTATTATTATGAAAGCTTCTCAAGCTGAGTAAAAAGACTTGTCACAGAATGACAAGTATGCTACATGGGTGTGTCTGTGTCAGTGTGTGTGTTTGTGTGTGTGTTGTGCATGGGCATGCACGTGCACATGCCTACGTGGCACTGTCATGCATCTGTGAGTGTGTTTCACTGGTGAAAAAAATTACCACAGAAGACTTGAAGGGCAAAAAATAAACTAAGATAAACATAGTACATGTATACCAATACTGGCAATGTTTGTTTTTTATGATAATGAATACTCATACTGGCAATAGTCAGTTTTTGTGTGAAACATGAAATTTACTGAAAGTGAGGAATATTTAATTTATGTTAATACCATACTTCAAAATCATTCAGCTACTGAAGTATTTCAAGTTCAATGAATAAGTGATGCCATTTGTGCTATCAAACTGAATATAAATTATAATTATTGTTTTCTTTCAAAATGTTAAATGGGGAAAGAAGGTGGGGAGGGGGGAACAAAAACACAATAAAACAAAATGCGCAAGTTTGCTTCATTTTTTTTTCCAGGGGGGCTTTGCAAAATGTTATGAGTTGACAGACCTGGACACGAAAGAAATCTTTGCAGGAAAAATTGTTTCCAAATCCTTGCTTGTCAAGCAGCATCAGAAAGACAAGGTAAGTCATCAACACATTATGAACATGCTTTTCTTGTACTATGTATTGTAATGTAACTTATACACTTTAAGTTTTTTTCTTTTTCTTTAAATTAAACACTTAAAGTTATTGTGTTGAAAATAAAATTTGTCATAATGATAATGTACATTTTTTCGTTAATACCCACAATTTATAGAAAAGTACATTGTGCCCAGAAAAAATCTAGTTTATTTTTAACAATTTGTTCATTTTATCATTATATTGTGCAAGCCAGCAAGGGTATGCAATGTTTGTCATAATAAAATAGCAGAACTTTTATCATGTAATAGTAATACTCGTATTTGTTTTCAGTTTAGTCAGAAGCCAGAAGAAATTGCACATGTTTACTAATTTTAGGTTTATGTTGTAATGTATGTATAATGATGATGATAGTACATTTTATAGTGATACTTTTGGTGTACATATATCCAGCAGTGAGAGGGTACAAGAAGCTGTAAATGTAAGTTTATGCTACTGTTCTCTTAATAAGTTAATATACATGTATGCGCAAAATATTAAACAAAAAATTTTAATTAAAGGACTGTTGAGTGTTGTGCACATGTAGTGATGTATTATCGCTCAGTAGCTGCATCCTCTCCCTTGTAACCTGTAAGAGCTTGAGGACAAAGTGAATGCTAAGTTAGTGTGCAGGATATCCCTTATGCTGTGCTAGATACTCCCCCCCCCCCCCCCCCCCCCATTTCTAGATCTATCTGTTTCTGTATTGTTCTTTTCCTTGTTAACCCCCTACCCACCCTCACTTCTCTCTCTCTCTCTGAGTCTCTCTCTCTCTCTCTCTCTCTCTCTCTCTCTCTCTCTCTCTCTCTCTCTCCTCTCTCTCTCCTCTCTCTCTCTCTCCTCTCTCTCTCTCTCTCTCTCTACTGCCTTCCCAACCCGTTCTCCTGCCTTTTTTTTTTTTTTCAAGTGAATCTGAGGCTAGAGCTTTGAGGCTCACCGATGGCGATGGTGAGATTTTGCATGTGCCACTGTTTTTTTAGTATTTTACCCACCATTAACTTAAGTAGCCACATTCTAACTTTGGGGATAAATTTATTTGAAATATTTTCTGGCTCTTATTTGTCTTATCACAGCTGCCCTCAACAGTTGAGGTAAGAATATGTCGGCTAAGGCCAACGGTCCAATATATATAATTATTGTCATGCATCAGTGCCATCACCGGCATCACTCAGGCACTATCGATTTCACCCACTTTGGTTAGAATGTACATGTATGTATCACTGTTACATAGGATATTATTACATCATCAGATTTTTAGCTTTATTTTCAATTCATGTGCCTTCCGTAAGGACACCACTTAATAAGTTAATACCAGTTTTGTGTTCAGCTTATGAAAAGTTTGTTCTTAGAGAGTTTTGTCTATGTTATTTCAATATTTGGCGAGCAAGATTTACAGCATCATGAATTTTCTATGCTCTGTTTTGTTTTCCAGATGTCACAAGAAATTGCTATTCATCGGAGCCTAAGTCACAAGCATATAGTTCAGTTCCAGTCATTTTTTGAAGATCAGGATAATGTCTACATACTCTTGGAACTTTGTAGACGCAGGGTAAGTAATACAGACTTTGCTTTTTATATGAAGTTTTCATTTAATGATGTTCGTACTGAATATGATTATAATGAACAAAAAATGCTCTAGTAGTAATGTGATATAATAATCTCAGCTCTCAAGTATTTAGTGTTAGACTTTTGAATTCTTACTTTTTCTTTTTGCACCATATTTCTTCCTTTCTAGTTATAAGATATTTTCTGCCATTTCCCTTTGTTTTGCATGTGTTCCCATAGGAGAAGTTATTCCTTCTGACTGTGCTCTTTGTCAGCTTTGTGTTGTTTGACTATTTATTTTGCTTTGACAATTTAAGCCTGTTCCTGACAGCTAAATGCAGAGGCAGGCACACAACACACACACACTCATTCACTCACTCACTCACCAACCACACCAGACTACACCACACATCATGCACGCACGCTCATGCACATAGTGACATATGAATTGATAGACACATGTATACACGCATAATTTTGCACATGACATACTCATACTGATGCTGTAACACACACTGAAAGGAAGAATGTAACTTATCATTTTTCAAACAAAAGTAAGAGGGATAAAAGAGAAATAGAACCTTGTGTGAAAACGGGAGTTAACTCAGAAAGTAAAAGTCAATCCAGCTTGTTTTCTTATTTGCAGTCTTTGATGGAGCTCCACAAAAGACGAAAGGCCGTGACAGAACCGGAGGCACGCTATTTTGTGAAACAGATAATCTCTGCATGCCAGTACCTTCATAACAATAAAGTCATTCATCGGGATCTGAAACTGGGCAACTTGTTCATCAATGATGAGATGGAAATGAAAATTGGAGATTTTGGTCTTGCCACACGTCTCGACTATGATGGTGAGCGGAAAAGGTATGGCTGCCTACCAGTTGAAGCATCTGTTCTTTAACTCGAGGGTTATCTATTTTTTCTTTCATCTTTCAGCTAGAGTTATGGGTTTACCAATGTTGAGATTTTTGTGTATGTGACCTGTTCCCCTCTGCCCCCCTTTCCCTGTTTAGGTCTCTACATTCAGTCTAGGGATAGCGTTTAAACACAACACCTTTGTGGATGCATTTTTTTTTGTTTTTAATAATTGTCATCCATTCCTCTCACCCCACCCAGTGTAAAAGGGGTACCAACCTTGTGTTGGGGTTAACCCTGCGATAGACTTGCGTCCTATCCAGGGGAGTCTATGACTCTCAGTCGCTTAACGCCACAGAAACCGGGATAAGCACCGCCTGATGAGCCTTAGGCTCAGGACAGACTTAACTTAACATCCATTCCTACCGGCATGAAATGGTCCACTCATCTGAAACATGGAACGGTTTTTAACATATATGCATTCGTACATATGTTTTTCATGCATTCGCGCATGAGGCCTCAGTTTATAGTCTCATTCAAAAGGCTTTGACATTTACTGATTTAGTTAACTATTCTTGTCAAACTGGGAAGAAAGGGCAAGGCTGGGAATCAAACCTGGAACCCACGATTTACTTATAAGGAAGATAAACGTCTTAGCCATCCTGCCACCTTCTTTTCTATTCGGGTATTCAAAGTTCCAACATGAATGTTTTGTCAAACTTTGGTTTTATAATAGTTTTATCAAACTATTTTTTGGACTTTGCCAGTCTTCTTGTAATTAGTTGTGCTTTCCTTTATCTATAAAAGCTAATGTTTTGATGTTAGTTTAGTTTAGTTTAGACCAAGTAGTGAAATGTGCTGTTGTTTATGTGAAGATCGTTGCTTTTGTTACCAGGACGCTGTGTGGCACCCCCAACTACATAGCACCTGAAGTGCTGGGCAAGAAAGGTCACAGTTACGAGGTGGATGCATGGTCTTTGGGATGCATTGTGTGAGTTGGTTTATCTAATTGACTATGAGAGCAGTTCTTTCTCAATCACCTGTCTTGTCTTGTTTCCTGATTAAGGAATGAAATGATTTAGGTATTGTGTTATTTAAATTTCATTTTTCCAGATGGACAGTATTTCAGGTAATAACAAGGTGTTGGTTTTGAATTTGTAAGTTGAAAGTCACTGGAGCCACTAAAACTGGATGAGCTGACATCCCTAATATTGCTTTTGTGGTTGGTAGGGCTATAAACAATATGGTATGGTATGGTTTACCCCGCTGTAAATGGAAACCTGCCCTTTTTAGGGACAGGGAAAGCAAAACGGTGAGGGAGAGGAAATGAGCACTGCCCTCAAAATGCTGGTCCTTAAAGCAGCTCTTCCAACCTTGTAGTTATGGGAACATCTTTACTTTTTTTTTTTTTTTTTTTTAAATCACTTTATACTGTAAATGCTCTGAGCTGTATTTGTTGTTTGTTTGTCCATCGTGTTCGACGATGACCTCCAAAACAGCAGAGGAGGCAGCTGCTGTTTTGGACACTGGGCAGAAATTTGATTATAGTGGAGATGCCTTGCCCACAGTACATCCCCACTCTCTCAGCCAAGTGGGCATGTGGACAGTCAGCATTGATGTTCTCCAAAGGCCAACTAGCCCCCAGGGCTGCAGCACATAAGGACTGTGCAAGTCAAGCCTCCTAGTCAGAGAGTCATAGTCGATCATTAAAGACTAAGCAGTAAAGTGGCATTCCATGAGTAGGAAAGAAAGCCACTGATCATACAGCCTCTCACTTTGCTGTTGGCCCCAGCGTCAATGGTTTAATCAAGAACTGTGATAAAGTCCAGGTGCTGAAAGCCTTGACTTGCTCGTAAAAAGTATGTTTTAGAGTAGTGCAATGACAGGACCATATGCAAGGTTACGTGACTTGCTGCGTTTGAGTTTTTCAAGAATAGATTTGGGTTTAATAACAGGGCTTGGTGTAATGTAAAGACCCTGAATGTTGTCTGGTTGCACAATTTGTCAAAGAGCTAGAGTGATTTTTGCTGGAATGTTGGGAAAACAATAGTGAGAGTGATAGTATGGAATGAAACTTTTTTCCCTTTTATAAAAGAATTACAGATCATTCTCCTGAGTTAGACTATCAATATTTAGTAAAATATTCAGACACTTTCATTATTCCTCTCTCTTTTCTAAGGAGTCATTTGGACATTGCACTGACTCTGATACTTACTCTCATCTCCAAGTAAGGAGTCATTAGGGTATTGCAGTGCACTAACTGTAATGCAGCCATATGAAGTTTCAGATGGCATCCTGGGTATATTTGTGTCATCTAGATAGACTTGCTTGCATAACAGGTATTTAGAGAAATCAGACAGTCCTTGTAAATTCATGTTTAGAGTTATCCAAACAATATAATATACAGTTATTGTATAACAGGTATTTAGAGAAATCAAATATTCCCTGTAATTTTATGTTTTAGAGTTTTCCAATGATATAATACAGAGTTACTTGTATAACAGGTATTTAGAGAAATCGACTATTCTTTGTAAATTTATGGTTAGAGTCACATTGGTTTTAAGAAGCTGTGCTGCGAGAGGAAGCTGTATTTTTCAGATTTTGGGTGTACCGTATGAATAACAGGAGTGTTTTATTTTCAGATATACGCTGCTGGTTGGCAAACCTCCCTTTGAGACATCGTGTCTGAAGGACACCTATTCTCGCATCAAAAAGAACGAGTACCACATTCCATCCAAGATTAGCCCACCGGCACGCAACATGATCACAAAACTGCTGCGGGCTGACCCAGGATCTCGGCCCAACATGGATCAGATCATGGAAGATGAATTCTTCACATCGGGTAAGATCACATTTCTTTTCTCCTCCTCCTCCTCCTCCTCATGCCATTTTATCCACATTCTGCTGCCCTGTTATACATGTATATGACATGCACAGACCATCATTACACATGAAATCCAAGTGCTGTGGTTGCAGTCTCTTGCAGTGTGTTCATGCATGCACACACTTTCAACCAGCTACAAACTCCAACCTGGAGTTTTCCTGGCCATCCTGTGTAATACTGATAATGGGAATGAATAGGAAGGGGAAAAAGTTAAAAGTTACCATGATATTTTTTTCATAGTTGTGACATTTGTAGTGAAGTAAAGTTAAATTAAGATACTCCTCTTCTGTGTGCATCGCTAAGGCACATGCAGAGGCTGAATACATGAGCAGTCTGAAAGTATCTTTTCATTCAAATCAGGACAAATTTGTTTTCTTGAACACGCCACTCAAAAAGTAAATGGAGGGAATGCAAACAAAGAGCTACTGCCTTGGAAACAGTTTTATTTCAAATTGAAAATAAGGTTAATCCCCAAACCTAGGGGGGGGGGGGGGGGGGGGATTGCATATGCAAAAATCTCAACATTGGTGAACCTCACAGCTCTAGCCGAGGAATTAAGTGGGGTTGGGGGAAATGATTAGGTTAGAGCAAATTTTAGGAACTTTTTTTTTTAATTTTTTTTTTTTTAATTCAAAGCTTCCAATTCAATCCAGTGATGTTGCTTAGAGCCCCGCCGACCGCACAGGCCATATCGGGGCTGTCACCTTGTCACATTTTAAAACATGTATTATAAGTGTGCAACTATGTACAGTTTAAAACGGTAAAATCAAAGCTTGTGAACAAAAACATTGGTACATATAATGCACACAGGAATGAATGGAAAATTTTTTCAGAATAGAAAGTTTGCAAACTAAACATACACTGTATCTTTTTTTTATTATTATTATTATTATTTTTTTTTTTTACAAGTATCAACAGTAGCAAAAGCTGAATGAATTTGCAGATGTAAATGAAAGGGGAAAAAAGTTATGAAATTAAAAACAAAACAAAACCGATAATAGTCTTGAAATCAATTTTATTTCATGTTTTCTTATATTTTTTAGTGATGTGTGTGTGCGCGCAAATGTTACAGGCTACCTTCCACCACGCTTGCCAACAAGTTGTTTGACAATGGCTCCACGCTTCGACACTTTGATGCCAAGACAGAGGCCTTGACCCGCAAACCATTGCTGATGTGAATAATGGAGGTAAGCACATCAGACATGTTATTTCAATGATTTAGACTGTGTGAAGAAGTGAGCCAACAACAATTTGCTGTACTGAACATGTGTAGATTCATTGGTAAGATTTCAGTACACTGTTTTTTGGGAAAGGCAGTTGCTTACATTTGAGAATGAAGAGATCTTGCATGGCAAGCACAGAATGGAAAAGCAGCTTGGGTGAATGTTTTTGAAAGGTGTGATACACATTTTGATACAGATATGATGGAATAACAGCATATAAACAGTGTGGTAAATGTCTTATGGACATGTCAAAGCAGCCTGGGTGAATGTTTGTGAAAGGTGTGATACACATTTTGATACAGATACGATAGAATAACAGCATAAAACAGTGTGGTAAGTGTCCTATGGACAGTGTCAAAGCGGCCTGGGTGAATGTTTTTGAAAGGTATGATACACTTATTGTTTGATACAGAAATGATGGAATAACAGCATAAAAACAGTGTGGTAAGTGTCCTATGGACAGTGTCAAAGCGGCCTGGGTGAATGTTTTTGAAAGGTATGATACACTTTTGTTTGATACAGAAATGATGGAATAACAGCATAAAAACAGTGTGGTAAGTGTCCTATGGACAGTGTCAAAGCGGCCTGGTGAATGTTTTTGAAAGGTATGATACACTTTTTGTTTGATACAGAAATGAGGAATAACAGCATAAAAACAGTGTGGTAAGTGTCCTATGGACAGTGTCAAAGCGGCCTGGGTGAATGTTTTTGAAAGGTATGATACACTTTTTGTTTGATACTGAAATGATGGAATAACAGCATAAAAACAGTGTGGTAAGTGTCCTATGGACAGTGTCAAAGCGGCCTGGTGAATGTTTTTGAAAGGTATGATACACTTTTTGTTTTGATACAGAAATGATGGAATAACAGCATAAAAACAGTGTGGTAAGTGTCCTATGGACAGTGTCAAAGCGGCCTGGGTGAATGTTTTTGAAAGGTATGATACACTTTTTGTTTTGATACAGAAATGATGGAATAACAGCATAAAAACAGTGTGGTAAGTGTCCTATGGACAGTGTCAAAGCGGCCTGGGTGAATGTTTTTGAAAGGTATGATACACTTTTTGTTTTGATACAGAAATGATGGAATAACAGCATAAAAACAGTGTGGTAAGTGTCCTATGGACAGTGTCAAAGCGGCCTGGGTGAATGTTTTTGAAAGGTATGATACACTTTTTGTTTTGATACAGAAATGATGGAATAACAGCATAAAAACAGTGTGGTAAGTGTCCTATGGACAGTGTCAAAGCGGCCTGGGTGAATGTTTTTGAAAGGTATGATACACTTTTTGTTTTGATACAGAAATGATGGAATAACAGCATAAAAACAGTGTGGTAAGTGTCCTATGGACAGTGTCAAAGCGGCCTGGGTGAATGTTTTTGAAAGGTATGATACACTTTTTGTTTTGATACTGAAATGATGGAATAACAGCATAAAAACAGTGTGGTAAATGTCCTATGGATAGTGTGATGTTACATGAGGTGTCTGGAAAGAAAAACAAATGCAGTGGTTGCAGACTTGAGGCCACAGACTACTGATGCCCTGATGCTGAAAAGGGAGACTGAGAAGCTGTCTGTCAAGGACGATGATGCCGTATCTAAACCAGACCCTGGCCGTAGAGCTGGTGAGTGGTAAATCGTATGTTTTCGTTTTCAAAATAGGGTTCTTCTGGGTTAAGGGTAGACACAGGTCCAAAAGTGCCCAAGTCATGTGTTTTTTTTTTAGAATGAAAAATTGCTGGATACATTTATGAAGCTTTCCCTGTGTGAATTTAAACAATTCGGGTTGTGAAAAATTGTAGAAACAGGTTACTTCAAATTGTTATAGATGAAAAGGTTAAGGAGTTTGAAACATTTAGTTTTGGCGGCCATATTGGATTGTTTCCATGGCAACAGTGCAGAAAACTGAGTAATTCTTTGATGATTATGCTTTACAAGTGATGCCTTTCAATCTATGGTATCACTTTTAACATGGGCTTGTAAACAAAGTTTCATCAGTTTCGACCCCCATGTCCTACCTTAATCTTATGTTTTCGTTTTCAAAATAGGATTCTTCTCGGTTAAGCAGTTTCAGTCAGTACATTTTTATAGTCTTATTTCTGATAAAGTATTTGGAGGTTTTCTGCTAGAATGGTGTATCTGCCTTTTAAAAAGAAAAAAATGCCATTGGAAATATACCATATCAACTAGAAAGCTTGGACACATACATCATGTACATTTGAGGCATGTGTCTCTAGGGATGTAGCAAGTAAAGGCAGTGTTTTGATTAAATCAATAGTAACAACTTCAAAAACTAGACAGTAAGTTATCTGCTTATTGTTTGCAAGCGTTCAAATAGTATCCGTGCTTTTTTGTTGTTTTGAACTGTTGAAAATATTGACCTGTGGCATGTGATATGAATGGTAGAGGGTTCTGTGCAGGAGAGGAACCACTGGACTACTGGCTGTCAGACCTGTGTGGTCAGCTGTCGGCGGTGGTGGCCTCCAAGCCTTCAGAGAGACTGGCACCACAGATTGGTGAGTTGGGCTTTTCCCTACGGATCTTCGGCTCAGAAACAGTTTCCTTTGGTAACGTTTATCCACACTTTTCCGTATGCAATTTGGTGGCCCATCTGAAGCATGTTTTGAAAAGTCAAAAAAATAGTAGACTTTAGAGAGAAAAAATGCAGAGTGCATGACTATGTGCGTAAGTATTCAGAAATGTTGCTTGCTTCAGTGAAGATCACAGTCATTGCAGCTTGTATGGTTATATTCATTTGAGATCAAAATGAAACAGGGGGTTCTTTTTCAAATAAAGAGGAAAAAAATATGTAAGGTAACTTGTCAGCTTGCGTTATGTTAGAATGCTACACATGTGGTTTTGATTCATGATTTAAACCAGAGTCTGTTAGTATGAATGACTTATCGGTCAGGACTTTCAGATTTACCATCATTGATTTTTTTTTGGGGGGGGGTTATATATTTTATTATTTTTTATTTAAGTTTTATCTTGCATTTATTCATTGATTTATTTCACTACCATTTCGCCTCATGATGCTTTGGAAAAAAATCAGAACACTTTATCATGATATGACGGTTACCAGGGAAAAGATGAGTTTTCCCCTCAAAGTTTCAGATAAATGTTGCAGGGTAGTAGATAATGTATGGTTGCTCTGCTGTATATGACATGGTCTTTTTTCCACCTGTTTTTTTTCTGTTAAGTGATTTTACAGAAAAAGTTCATTTTCTGCAGTGATTTTTTAAAATTTTAATCTCATGGGAACAAGTTAATACCCAGCATACATCCCCAAAGTCAGAAAGTGGCTACCAGGATGGTGGGTAAAAATGGATGCAGATGCAAAATCTCACCATTGGTGAACCTCATAGCTCTAGGCACAAGGAACAAAACAAACAAACAGAATGTAAACAGCATTGTGCATAGACTGATAATACGTAAACTGCTTCTGTAACACAGATGAAGCTGAGGACCCAGCCTGTATACCTATCTACTGGGTTAGCAAGTGGGTGGACTACTCTGACAAGTATGGTCTGGGCTATCAGCTGTGTGACAACAGTGTCGGTGTTCTTTTCAATGATTCGACACGGCTCATTCTTCTAGCCAATGGGGAGTAAGTATTCAAATATGCCATCTCATGGTAGGATTCAGCCTTAAAATCTCAAAACAAATGTCCAGGATTTGTGCATGTATTGAACTCGTATTGAAAGTATAATCACGTCACTGGTAACTCATCTGTTTGTTGACCTTCTGGAAAACACAGCAAACCTCTATGAAGACACCAACATTCTGTCAAAAGCATAAATGGCTTTAATTCAGGAACTTCTCTCTCGTTCGCTGATACTTCAGGAACTAATGAATAACTTTTTGTGGTGAATATGCTTGAACACATGTGCATGTGCACATACCCTCACCAGTTTGTTGTTTTAACTAATGAAATGAAATTAGGATCATATGCCAATTGATTAATGTTGTTACTTTTTTTTTTCATACAAAAGATACGTTTTTATTAAAGTGGAACCAGCTTTTTGTCATTTGAGTATATCACATGTTACATACACCATCTATATAATTATGTTTGTATTCTTTTCAGACTATGATTTTTACCGAGTTTGTTTGAAACATGTGAATGTGTAGATCAGAATTTTCCTTATTAAGAAGGAAATTCTTTTTTAGAAAAACAACAACATAACTGTATAGGAAAATGACTTATTAACAAAAAGCAACAACAACAACAAAAGACTTATTAGCATTAAACTTTAAAAGTATTTGTGAGAAAGGTGGTCAATATGTCTGTCCAGTTTGGGTTTTTTCTGAACAAAGACTTACTTCACAATCATTCACAATTTTTGGTATGTTCTCAGCATCAAACCAAAAAATAAATTGAGCAAAGTTCAGTGATTAGTGGATTTATTTTTGTTTTTTGTGCACAATATTTATTAATCCAGTTAAGATTAAAGAAAGACTATCTTTTGACTGTACAGACCTTAATAACTTTTGCCTTTTTATTATTTTTTTTATTGTTCTATTTGTTCATTATTTTCTTATAAGGAAAAGATTTTACCTGTGCAAATGCCAAGAACAGTTGGACTGATGCAATGAATGTACTGATGTGATCTGCCAGGAACATTCACTACATCGAGAGAGATGGACAGGAGCACTACCACACACTCAAAGTCTTTCCCGAGACTCTAAACAAGAAAGTCACACTGCTGAAATACTTCAGAAACTACATGAATGAACACTTGTTGAAGGTGAGATGCATTGTCTGATTTTGGGTTGGTTGAGTTTTGATAAATTGGAACTGTGGAATATTGTAACATCTTTGGAAAAGCAAGCTCGCTGAAGTGAGCATTAAAATTCACATTTATGTTGTGGTGTGTTCCACTGCTTAACACCCTGGGGGTCCCTCAAATACATGCTTTGACTTGCTCATCCCACCTGCAAATCACTGAGATTGAAAGTCCATACTGGATCAGATGTGTATGACTGGTTTCAATTACTTCATGATATAGGCAGCTTCACTCTGATTTTAGAGATTTTTTCTGGTTTCAAGTACCTCATGATATAGGCAGCTTCACTTCGATAGGTAGGTTGTTATGCTAAGAGCTTTGTCATGGCTGAAGACAGTCTCAACATTTTACAACATAACATTATTTAATGTGGGCCTGGGCGCTTAGCTTACATCAATAACTGACAAAGCATTTGGCCAAATTCACTTGTATAAAATGAATTTTGTTTCATAACCCTTTATCTTTAGTTCCTGCTGCTGCTGCTGCTGATTCAAGCATGCCACTTTAAAATCCCCCACATTTCAGAGTTGTTTATCCCTAAATTGTGAAAATTACTAGGATGAAAACCCACATAAAGGGAGCTGGGTCCAGAGGTAGTTAATGACAAATGTTGCAGAGTAATTGAAAGTGAAGACAAGTGAGTTGTTAATGCATATGGTGCCTTTTTTGTTTTATTTGTGTGTTCTGTGGTACATTCAGTACATAGAATGTAAGACCAGACTGGCTATGATAACACCACTGCTCTCTTGTATTTTAATGATACAATAGGTATATTAAGTTAAGGACTTTCATTGACAAATGTTGAAAATGGGTTGGATTTTTTTTTTTTTCTGAAGGATTATATGTTTTGTTACCTTCTAAAGTGCTGCCAGTCGTGATTTGGGAAAATTTCATTATTCTCAACTTCCTTTAATTAGCTATCATGCTTTAAATTTACATAATGTAGTCAAAAAAAAATTTTTTTCTAAGTCTGTGGTTTATCAAGGTGAGTCACTGTGCATTATGTCAGCTAGTTTTGCTGGACAGACAGGAACAGGAGCCAAGCACATCCATACAAATGTCAAGTTCAGACAGCAGTTTGTTAAATAAGCAGCGAAAAACTCTTGCTTATTTGTTTGTTTGAGGGTTTTTTGGTTGTTGGTTTGTTTTTGTTTTTACATTGAAATGTTGAGAACAACTGGAAGTAACACTCATTGTCAGTGCTGGGTTAGAGTGTCTTCAGATATTTGTCGCAAGCTTTGTGTAATCGGTGTGTTCGGCTTGTTCATCATGTCGCGTGATGTGGCTGTGTTGTTTCAGGCTGGTGCTAACATGACTCCTCGTGACTCAGATGAGATGATGAGACTTCCGTTCCTGAGAACCTGGTTCCGCACACGAAGTGCCATTGTCCTGCACCTCAGCAATGGCACCCTGCAGGTAACCTGACACATTTGGATTCTCTGTGGATGGTCTTAGACTTTTATAAACTTGATAGAAAATCAGTTGAAGAGTTTGTTTAACCCTCTTCCATTCGCTTTTCTGACCAAGAAACTCCTCCTAGTATTCGGAAAATTTCAATCTTTTTCTAGTAAAACACAGTTCCTTAGTAATATACACCACCATATAAAAACTACTGATAGTAGAGTCTTGAAATTTGACAGGAATGTTCATAAGTTGTCATAGTTTACTTTGCATCAAAATTTGACAGTCCTGCTTATATATGTCGTGTTGCTGTCCCCCTTTTTGTCACCAAATCAAGGTGACAACATGTTCACTTCATGCTGTTAGTAAAATAATATGCTCTAACATGCACATCATGCACTAGTATGAGTCAAAATTTTTTTAAAAAATAGTGTCCTACCTACAGGCCCTCTGTAGGATTCCACGTCAGGGTAATCGATTGAATAATACACATCACATGAAGATTGTCACCAAGTCCATTGTCTGGGATTGTACAGTTTTTCTACATACTAAAGAGAAATAAAAAATACGCAAACACGGTACATTATTTATTCACGGGATGGATTGCGTCGTGCCTTGAACTGGGCTTTGATGTCATTGAGAAAGGGCCTGATCTTGTAGAGAGGGTCGTACTGGGGGCTGTCACGTCCAGGTGTGTCACTTGTGTCTCTCAAATGAAAATATTGATTCAGCTTCAAAAATCTTGTTTTGGGCATGACAGTACTGATCCATGAGTGAGAAAACTTGGGGTCAGTGGACCAGTACATATGTATTCTGGGCAGACGATTGATTCCCATCATTATCAGTATAGACAGGTAAGCCCTGATCTCCTCAGGTGTTGTGTCTGTCCACAAAGGATCAGAAGCCACACCTCTAGCAGCGATCTTTTGTTTAGCATACTAATTTGTCTCATCTGTCGCACTACAAAAAAAAGTTGGGGAAACAAACAGAAAAAAATAATCCAGGGGCTTGGCACTGAGCGGTAGTGTGTGTACAGGGCCTGCAGGCAACTGAAAATCTTTCACTGCCAGCGCTGTGTGCGCCGCGCGCCACGTCGTCTGCAAATTTAGTAGTGGAATGTTGTCTTCAGGGTCACTTTCTACTGCATAATCCTCATCTATTTCATCCCTTCCTTCTTCAGTTTCAATTTCAACATCAGATTCTCTATTCTGTTGTCTTTCAATCTCCTCAACTTGACGCATAATTTCGTCAATTTCATCTTCTGGAAAATCTTCCCACATTTCATCTTCGTGCTTTGCCGCCATTCTTAACTATGAGAAAATGTGTGAATGAAAATGAGAGACGCTGACTAATTTCTTGAGAACGGAAGGATGTGTTGTGCCAGAAATAGTACTGAAAAGCCATTGGGCTATCCTTACTATAGCGGGAAAAGTCACTCATGGTGTGTGTGAACTTGTTCATGCTCACAGCGTGATGGAAAATACCCACTGGCCGCGAGCGATTCTCGGCATGCTGCGGCACGATAAAATAAATGGGGCCTTTTCTGAAAAGCCCGCTGCGGCATTAGAAAATGGGAGAGGGTTAAGGTACGGGTAGATTTCAACAAGAGTACTTTTATAGGAATACCAGTTTTCAGAAATGTGACAGCTCAATAGAAAGGAGGTTTTTTCAGCATGGTGTTCTTGAGGGATTAAGAAATGTTATAGTGGGAACTGCATACAGTTGTAGATTATTTTCAGTAACTTGGAAAAGAAAAGTCCATCATACATGTCAACATACTGACCATATCTGACTCATGCACTATACCTTTTGACATGATATTTCGCCTAACAGGACATTTCATACACATTTTTTGTATATGTCTACCTATGGCTGCCTCTGTGACATTCGAACGCTTCTGCTCCTACTCTGCTCATTCTAGATTTACCACTCACAGGCATGCCAGTCTCCTCATGTCTCACCCACAGTGCAGTCTGCAGAGCACTTTTATAGTGTTTGGGCAGGACGGTACAGCATCAAACTCTGTACAAAAGCTGCTGGCATCTCAGCATATTTGCATTTAAAGAATACTTGAATGGATCAGACCTCCGGCCATCTAGAAAGTGAGAAGTCTTTGGATTGATTCTGTTTTAAGCTGGGCTTACCTTCATTTGGAGTACTAGTTTACTGATTACAGAAAAACTAAGGTCTTTTGTGAGACATGCCAAGAAGTTATTCCTGGCAACATGAATTATATTATGTAGTAGTAGTAAGCACCCATCAGTCTCGGAAGACTATCGAGTAAGAGATGCAAAAAAACAAACCAAAAAAAAGCCTGCATATCCTACAGGCATGATTACAGTGTGTAGAAGGAAATTGAAAAGAGGATGGTTAAAAATTTATGGGGAAGGGGTATAGGCAAATAAAAATGCTTCTTTCATAAAGGAAAAAAAATATACATTCAGGTAAGAAAAACAAAGAAAATAGATGGGACTACTTTGTGCTATCACAGTTTTTTCTCCTTAGTGAGAACAACCTGAATTTCAGGCAGAGAAATCTCCTGTTACCGTAAGTGCTGTTCAGTACAGGTCTATTGGACTTTTGAAAAAGTTGTCACAAATTAAGGCAGTATGGATTGTTTGTTGCAGATCAACTTCTTCCAAGATCACACCAAGGTTATCCTTTGTCCTCTGATGGCGGCTGTCACCTACATCGATGAGAAACGGGAGTTCCACACTTTCCGCATGAACCTCATAGAGCAGTATGGCAGCACCAAAGACTTGGCCAGTCGTCTGCGCTACGCTCGAACCATGGTAGAGCGACTGTTGTCCTCCAAGTCTGGCTCTGGGCGGGTCAAATCTGCCGCTCAGTGACTAAGGCACAGTGTCCAGGGAATGACAGCGTAGGCTTTGGTGGAGGACCGTGTGGTTGAATGTTCGTCGTGACTTTCAAACAATGCACTCAAGTACTGTTTGTGGTGGATGGGACACAAGGACTGGAAGAGAGAATGCATGAGTATATATGTGTGTCTGAATTTCTGCTGTTTTATTGGTGCAAGCCCCATTTGTTTTCTTGTTATTGGGAGAAAAATGCTTGTCTTTTTTCCTTCCTTCTTCTGTTTGTTTGTTTGCTTGGGGTTATTTTTAATGTTTTAAATTTGGAGTTAGTGTCATATTTCTTCCCGCAGAGATGTGTAATTGTGTTTTTCAGAGAATATGTATTATTTTGTAAAAATTTTTTAATGTATACTCATTTGGCTTGTTTTCATCAGTTTATTAGTCATGACATTCCTTTAAAACCATCTTTTTCAATATTTCACTCTCTGTTCTCTCTCTGTTTTTGATATAATTTTCTTTGAATCAATGAGAATTAATTCCTTAGCAGCAGATATGTTTTTAATATGTGAAAGTAAATCTCTAGGCAGCATACTGCCTGATGGGACTACAAAGATAAGTAGGTTCAGTCAGTGATTTAGTGTAGTTCCCTTGTTATCAGAAAATACTTTTTTTCTGATTCTGTTACTATTTTTTAAAAATCAAGGCAAGTTTTGTAGTAATTGTAAAAATTATAACACTGTCTTCTCCCCAAAAACAAGAAGAAAAACTATCATTGCTGTGGTAGCACAGGCTTGACTAAACTTCATACTTGCACAGGTACTGTTCCCAAAACTATGTCATGCACTTGCTCATTTGCTGTTGCCTTTGGCTGTTTTATTCCATGCAATATTCTGATCACTTTGACAAAATCCAAGGCTCATAGAGAAACAGGTAGTATTTATTTATGTTAGTAGTATGCCTGGACAGACTTAAGCGAGTGATGCTTGCATTTTTTATTGTAGATGTTGCTTTTTATCATAGGTGTCGGTTTTTATTGTAGGAGTTGGTGAACTAAATTGAAATCACTTTAACTGTCCCTCTGTTTGAGTTTGGGTCCTTGTAATGAATTCCCAGGAAACTAAGTTTTCCTGTGACTGAAAATGACAAGTCATTTTTTTATGCCATGATCTGGTAATTTTTTCCTCCATTCGAGTGATCATTTTCATCATGCACTGCTCATAGAAATGCAGAACTCACATACAGTTGAAATACTACTAAGTGCTGCCTCTTTTTTAAGCTCATTCAACAGTCGGACCTTGATCTCCAGGTGAAGTATCTTTGTCTAGAATCCCCCCCAGTGAGTGAAATAAGCTCCCTAGATTTTATTTAGATCACTCTCCAATTTTCAGTGTGGTGGTGTGTGTTTAGAACAGCTGACTATTGAAATGGTACAGGACTTGAGCATGTGTTGGTCAAATAGTGCTTGATTTAAAAAAAGAAGAAAAAAAAAGGTAATGGTGTTTTTCAGAGCGTTATGTGCAAAGCAGTAGTGCTCTTTTCGGTGCCTAGTTTGCTGCAATATATCATTTACCATAGTTTAGGTGTGGCATTTGTTAGGAATGATAGTACCATGTGTGTTATTCAGTGTCGTTTCTGAACGTAACAATTGCCATTTTGTGCCTTTACGATGAAGGCTTGAACTATTTATTCCAAATGTTTTATTTTATCTTTTGGAAATTATTTAATCTTATTTTATTTATTTTTACTTGTGTTTGTTACTTTTCTTCTTTTTCTTTTTTTTGTGTGTGTATGTTGGTCAGGTGTTTTTGTTTGTTTTTATTTACTTGGGGGGGGGGGGGGGGCTGTTTCCTTGGGGAATATTATTTCATCTGCATACGAAAAAGAAGGAAAAAGTCTCAAACTTCTTTGTGTGTAAGTAATTTGAATTAAAATCTGTTGGATAACTTTCCATTGGTTGGGAGTAAGACTGGTAATGAGTCGCTATCAGTGTGTGTTAAACTTAAAGGCTGCACTTTTTCTCTTTAGAAGCACGCATGTTTGCTGTTTGTGATGTGTGATCATGCATCTGTCGCTTTCAAAAAATCACCCCTTAGGGATGTTGGGGACCCATTTAATACGAATCCCACCTTCTGGAAAATCTAAGTTACAAATTTCCCCTTTTCTATCACCCTCTTTTTCCTTATCTCTCTACCCTTTCTCTTGATTAGGTTTTGCCTTTCCAGTCCATCATTCCCCTGTAGAGTTTTTTTTCTGGTGACCAGGCAGTGACCTAGTGAACACCTGGAGGTTGCTGGGTGTCCCTTTACTGTGTTATTTGTCCATGTGCTGTTTCCTATGGGTTTTGTTGTGTCTGTTTATTTTGCTTGTGCCTTTTGGGGGGGGGGGGGGCTTTTTTCTGTTGTAACCTGGAGACAGTAAATGAAGCAGAATAGCTGGCTTCTTCAGAATGGCCTGGTATCATTTACCTTAAAACAAATAGAAAAGTTGAGGTGTTTTATCATTTAATATGTGTGTGTGTGTGTGTGTGTTTTTCAGGTTAATGGTGTAGAATACTTGAAGGGATTGGTGTATATTGGGGTTGAACTTTAGTGAAATATTCATGTGATTGTTTTTAAATTGAACGAGGACATAGCCTGGATATGGTCTTTGTAGTTGAGGAGAGGCTATAAAACAACTTGAAAATTGGTTCTTCACAGAGTGAGTGACAATTTATCTGTAATGAACATGCACTATATACAACCAAATCAATTCAGAGATCTATGTCTGAAAATAATTTATTTATTTACATGTACATTCAGTTTACTACCATTTTACTGCAGTGATTTGTTATTTGTTGGTTTATTAACTTTTATTTTGTAACTTATTTCTTATTTTTGGTCTGAGCATTGTACATAGTATGATGAATCAAAGGAATAAGGAAAGCACACTACCTATGGAGAATTCCTTTTATTCTGGTTGCAACTCTCTGTTTTGTGAGAGTTAGTCTCACAGCACGCAAATCCAGCATAATGCAGTCAAGGGTCCAATGCTAAAATTAGCCCCTTTTTACCAAGTCCCAAGTGCAGTCAGTCTAGTCATGATATTACACCCTCCCCCCCCCCCCCCCCCCCCCCCCCCCCCCCCCCCCCGTCTTAATCTGGGATTTACACACAGTAGATTTCCATCACGCTGTGACCATCATCAGGCTAGATTAGAGGAGAAACCATGCAGAGTGTGTGGAAGTAATTATAGCTGCTGGTATGTACTTAGAAGGAGGAAAAGGCCAGCGAGCATGTGTGCCTGACCTGATTTCGTGATGGAATGCGAAATCTAGGGGCAGTTTGTGTTCAGAGAATCTGAATGCAAGAGGGTTAATTCGCACCAGCTGGGATGGAATGGACAGCAGCTGAGAGGAGGGGGGAATCTGACAGCTGTGGTCTCTGCCCTGTATCAAAGAACTCGGAACTTAGATGTGTGTGTTATAACAAAGCATGTCACTTCCAAGTGCAACTACTTGGGTTGTGTACAATATCAACTGTCTAAGTCTGATCTGCATTTACTTTCAACAGGTGGGTCAACCCAGCAGTGTTTCCTTAAACATTTGTAATTCAAGTCAAGTCAAAATACTTGTATCATGAAGGGCGATGTGGAGTATGTCAAAAATGAAAGATGTGCCCTTAATGTTTAGATTGTGCTTTACATTCACATGGGAAAACTGAAGATTATTTGATCCTTTTTTCCTGAAACAGTGAAGCAACTTTAAGGACCTTTTATTTTCAAGTAACATATAGGATTTGTTCAAGTCCTATTGTGTTTTTTAAAAATTACTCAGAAAAGATTTGTATGCTCCAGAATTCCTTCGAACTAAAACTGATGATTGCGTTATATATGACTGATGCAGAAAATTGGCAAGTCAGTAAACTGGCTTAGAAAGTAAATGTTTTGATTTAGAAACCCAAAGATTCTGGGACAAGTCACACGGTATCTGTAAAGGAAACTTTGCAGATATTTAGTGTATGAATGATATATATATAATTATGTTACTGTACAGATGCTTCATATGGTAGACAAAAAGTGCAGCATTTTGGATTTATAAAGCTGTACAGAAAATGTCACTGTTGGAATTTATTGATCAGTGAAGGAATAACAGTATGACTGGTAACTGTATGTCTGCTCTGTTACTGATGTTGTTGGACTTGTTGGTTTGTTATTTTAGAGGAGGAGGTTGGTTTGGGGGGGTGGGGGTGTTTGGTTATTCATTTATTGGGTTGTTTTTGTTTTTGTTTTGTTTTTTTCCCAGCATTTATGCTTTTTAGAAGGTGGGTGAGTTTTTTTTTCCCTATAGTATAACAATGGTTGGATGTGGTCAAGGGGCACTTTAGTGCTTCTGAATGAGACCTGCTGTCAATGAATTGTAAAAATGATGTGTGTTGAGTATTTCTCTGTTGACACTGTACAGGTTGTTTGTACATTTGGGGAACTGCATACATGTATAGGTTCTGTGAGATATTTTGTGCACATAGTTCAACATGTTATGCAATATTCAGGGGGATTTTTCTTTGTGATAAAGCCTCTATATGTTTGTGTATATATTATGTGTTGTGTGTGTGTGTGTGTGTGTGTGTGTGTGTGTGTGTGTGTGAGTGAGTGAGTGGTGAGTGAGTGATGAGCCATCAGTTGTAACTATACTAGTCTTTGTCATCTTTCTGTATTCTTCTGCTAAGGAACTTATGCTTTTGTTGTGTAGTGTGGACTTTGAATGTACTGTGTGTCTTATATGTAGTGTTGATAGGGTTTGTGGTATTTATTTTATTATTCATTTTTATCAATAATACTTATAAATAAATGAATTAATATATAAATAAATAAATATCATATGTAGTGTTGAAAGGGTTATGGTAGTTTTGGCTGGAAAGTTGTTCATGGAGGCATGGGCATGTACATTTCATCAGACAAAAAACGTTACTGAATGACATGTATCAAATATTTCAACTTTTCACGGGAGGCATGGGCATGCTCATTCATAGACGAAAAGTTATTCAAGACATGTATCATATATTTCACTTTCACAGGAGGCATGGGCATGCTATCATTTCATCAGACAAAAAGTTCTTCAAGACAAGTATCATATATTTCAACTTTTCACGGGAGGCATGGGCATGCTATCATTTCATCAGACAAAAAAGTTATTCAAGACATGTATCAATATTTAACTTTGTCAAGACAATATATATATTTCAACTTTTCACGGGAGGCATGGGCATGCTATCATTTCATCAGACAAAAAAGTTCTTCAAGACAAGTATCAAATATTTCAACTTTTCACGGGAGGCATGGGCATGCTATCATTTCATCAGACAAAAAAGTTCTTCAAGACAAGTATCAAATATTTCAACTTTTCACGGGAGGCATGGGCATGCTATCATTTCATCAGACAAAAAAGTTCTTCAAGACAAGTATCAAATATTTCAACTTTTCACGGGAGGCATGGGCATGCTATCATTTCATCAGACAAAAAAGTTCTTCAAGACAAGTATCAAATATTTCAACTTTTCTCCCCATTTGACCCCCTCATTTTTGGTAGCTGTGCTCCAGTGTCAGGGTAAAGCCGTCTGCTTGTGGGCATTGTGTCCCCCGAGGCCTCAGAACACCAGAGATGGATTGCAGAATATCAGAATGATCTTTGATATGATAGGAATCACATACGTATGCAAAATATACAGCATGGTAAAATGAGACAACTGTTCAGCAGGGTGTGTGGTTTGTTTTTTTTAATAGTTTTTTTTTGTTGTTTTTTTAACCCACTCCTTGGCTAGATCTCCAAGGTTCACCAGTGGTGAGATTTGCATACGCGACCCCCCCACCACCACCACCACCATTTAGGTAGCTGCATTTGCTTCAGGGATGTGTTGAAACACAACACCTGTGTGCATGCTGGTTTTGTTGTTGTTTCTGTTTAATATCTGTCCCTACTGGCACGAAACAGCCTTCTCTTCCAAAAGGCGGAATTGGTTTTTAACGCGATGCGCAAGATGTTTTGCGTGCATTTGCCTACAGGGTTTCAGTTTATAGTCCCATTTGAAGGACTCTGAAATTTGGTCCAACTTTCTCGTCATACTGGGAAGAAATTGCAAGGCTGGGAATGGAGTTCAGATCTCATTGTTTATATTTTGTTATGCTGGTGAACATCTGACACCTTCCTTCTTGTTCAGCTGGTATGACCCAGGGTAGTGTGGACCATGGATGTGCAGTGTCATAGCTGCCTGCTGTTTATTTTTAAGTATGAAATAAGTGCACGAATTACCGTGCTGTTTCAGTGGACAAAGCATAAAGTATAATAACATTGGAATTTTTTTTGGTTTTGTTTCATTCTGCATGTTGCTATGAAGCATTGAGCTAAGGCTGCAAGTTTTTTGGTTTTTTTTCCATCTCAGGTTGAGGTTTGTCAAGTCATGTGGTGAAAGGGGTTCGCAGTGTGTACTTGCTTCCCTGCTGCCTTGTGTGACATGAGCATTGGCAGGTTGATGCTTGGAAGCGTACATGTATCCTTTCTGTCCTCCGTTCACAATCTTGACTTTTCAGTTCCAAACATCTCATCTGCTGGGCTACACTTGCTTCATAGAATGGTGGAGAGAGACCTCTAAAACCTGTAAACTCTTTCTTTGGATGGATGTGAGCTATTTCTGTCACATCACTGACACACCCCAAGACAAAGAGTTTAAAATTCATGGGGGTAGGATAGCCTGGTTGTTAGAGCGTTGCAGGTTTTAGGCACCCATTCAGGGGGATTTTTCTTTAAGGGGTGAGTTGACAATAGTACTGACTCCACTCTCTAAAAAGCTCTTCAGATGAAACTATAAACTGAAGTCCCATGAGTGAATATCTTGCTAACATATTAAAAACCTGTTCCTTCTTTCAGAAGAGCAAGCCATTGCGTGCCTGTAGGAATGGATGACAGAATTTCAAATCTTCATGCATATGATGGATACATTTTCGTTTGCATTTGTTGTGATATGTTTTATTATTTGAAGGTCGATTTCTCTCCTGCCTTCTTCCTTTTTTGTGTATGTGTTGGATGTCTGGTGTGTTTGGGCAAGATTTTAAATTAAATTTAATGTACTGATTCACTGTCCAATTTTCAACAAACTTATACCTGTTGCAAAAGAAGTTTGGGGGGGTGGGGGGTGTTCCTTAGCCAGAGCTCTTGAGGTTTACTTAAATAAAGGTAAAATTTTTGTGACTGTTTTTGCCCACCATTCCAATTTCTTGGGTGTCTAAACATGACACTAAAATACATTTTTTGTTGTTGTTTGGGTGTTGTTTTTTAAAAATATTTTTGTCATCCATTCTTATTAGCGCAAATGGCCGACACCTTCTGAAAGGCAGAACAGCTTTTAACATGTGCGCAAACTGTTCTGCTTGTATTCACTTATGGGGCCTTGGTTTATAGCCTCATCAGGACTTAAACCGAGGCCCCGTGTGCGAACGCACGCAGAACATCTTGCTCACACGTTAAATCTGTTCCGCTTTTCGTAAGAGTAGGCCATCGTGTGCCGGTGGGAACAGATGACATTTACAAAACTGCAAACACACGGGGACTGGATGTAAAAAAAGCAGAACAGTACTTATTCCATTATCCTCGATATAAAAGAAAAAATCAATCAGGGAAGTGGAGTCAAGGACTGATGTCAACTCCAGGAGGGAAAATCCCCTGTAGACCAGGCACCCTGGTGGTGGCTCATTCCCGGGGTGTCAGACAGCGAGTGCAACACTCTGACCACTAGCTTCTCCCACCCCTGAAAGAGATGGAAAAGTAGTCCTTTGTCAACAAGTAGTCCTTTGTCAACATGTGAGTGTGGGTATGTGTAGAGAAATCTAGGTATACCTTTATCTTTTTATAATAGTCTTTTAAAGACTAGTGCAACTGGTTTTTGTTTTCAGTTTGTGTGGTGTGTGTGTGTTTGTTTGTTGTTTTAATGCTTCATTATTACATTGCCTCTCTTGTTTCTTTCACGATTGGTGTGACTGTTGACAGTTTGAATTGCTGAAGTAGAAAGAAAAATGTCCCGAGTCAATATATATATTTTTTTAGAGTTGTATATTCATAGAGTGCGGTCAAATATGCCACATAGGAGTGCATGGAATCTGTAGAGGTGTTGGTTGCTGCCGTGAATATGTCTAAACAATGTTGAGCATTTGTTTTGTGTTGCAACGGAAACAGTCGGTCTTTATTTTGTATTGCAGTGATTTGTATATAATCCCTTTGTGTTCATTCGTCTTTGATGGCAAAACATGAGCAGAAAAAAACACCTTGTTGTGTATATGACAATACAGGTTGTGAAGTGATAACATTTCAAAACCGAAACTTCATGTTGGTGGTGACCATGTCTGTATTGTAGTCATTGATTCAGTGCAACACCCGATGCTTTGTTACTAATTAAAATAACATTGTTAAAAGTCATCATCCGAGTTTGTTTCATTCGTTCATGTTTGACTGATTGCAAAGAGTTTGTTTCATTCATGTTTGTTTCATTTGTTCATGTTTGACTGATTGCAAAGAGTTTGTTTCATTTGTTCATGTTTGACTGATTGCAAAGAGTTTGTTTCATTTGTTCATGTTTGACTGATTGCAAAGAGTTTGTTTCATTTGTTCATGTTTGACTGATTGCAGAGTTTGTTTCATTTGTTTATGTTTGATTGCAGAGAGTTTGTTTCATTCATGTTTGACTGATTGCAAAGAGTTTGTTTCATTTGTTCATGTTTGACTGATTGCAGAGAGTTTGTTTCATTTGTTTATGTTTGACTGATTGCATAGAGTTTGTTTCATTTGTTCATGTTTGACTGATTGCAGAGTTTGTTTCATTTATGTTTGACTGATTGCAAAGAGTTTGTTTCATTTTAGGTTTGACTGATTGCAGAGAGTTTGTTTCATTTATGTTTGACTGATTGCAAAGAGTTTGTTTCATTCATGTTTGACTGATTGCAGAGAGTTTGTTTCATTTGTTCATGTTTGACTGATTGCAGAGTTTGTATCATTTGTTCGTGTTTGACTGATTGCAGAGTTTGTATCATTTGTTCGTGTTTGACTGATTACAGAGAGTTCATTCATTTGTTCATGTTTGACTGATTGCAGAGTTTGTATCATTTGTTCGTGTTGACTGATTGCAGAGTTTGTATCATTTGTTCATGTTTGACTGATTGCAGAGTTTGTTTCATTTGTTCGTGTTTGACTGATTGCAGAGTTTGTATCATTTGTTCATGTTTGACTGATTGTAGAGAGTTTGTTTCATTCATGTTTGACTGATTGCAGAGTTTGTATCATTTGTTCATGTTTGACTGATTGCAGAGTTTGTTTCATTCATGTTTGACTGATTGCAGAGAGTTTGTTTCATTCATGTTTGACTGATTGCAGAGTTTGTATCATTTGTTCATGTTTGACTGATTGCAGAGTTTGTATCATTTGTTCATGTTTGACTGATTGCAGAGAGTTTGTTTCATTTGTTCATGTTTGACTGATTACAGAGAGTTCATTCATTTGTTCATGTTTGACTGATTGCAGAGTTTGTATCATTTGTTCGTGTTTGACTGATTACAGAGAGTTCATTCATTTGTTCATGTTTGACTGATTGCAGAGTTTGTATCATTTGTTCGTGTTTGACTGATTACAGAGAGTTCATTCATTTGTTCATGTTTGACTGATTGCAGAGTTTGTATCATTTGTTCGTGTTTGACTGATTGCAGAGTTTGTATCATTTGTTCATGTTTGACTGATTGCAGAGTTTGTATCATTTGTTCGTGTTTGACTGATTGCAGAGTTTGTATCATTTGTTCATGTTTGACTGATTGCAGAGTTTGTTTCATTCATGTTTAACTGATTGCAGAGTTTGTTTCATTTTATGTTTGCAAAGAGTTTGTTCATTTGTTCATGTTTGACTTATTGCAAAGAATTTGTTCATGTATAACTGATTGCAAAGTTTATTTGGGCCAAGGGTTCAAATCCAGCAGTCCTCAAGAGCTGCAGAGGCTACAGATAGGTCAGGCATTGTCCTTACAGTTACTAAACATGTTCCTCTGGATAGTCAGCGCCATGATTCTCACTTTTGGGGTAAAGGCTTGTCACAGATTTCTTCTTAACACTGCAGTTGTTATAATTATAATCAAAATGGAACACTTTGTCCTAGAGACAAAAACACTCTCACTCACAAACACATGCATCATTGAAGTGAAAAGAATAGTTTAATACTTAAGAAAATACAACCAAAGGCATAGCAAAAGCACAAAAAGATAAATGCAGGTCATTACGTGTTCAGTAATTTGAGAGTCTTGAATATTCTGTAAGAGAAAGTACTGTTGTAGTAGAACTAACGTAGATGAGATGGGAAAAATCAGTGAGAAGCAAAGAGAAAAAAACAAACAACCCTGCCCTATACCAGCATGGTGTGGTACTTTTAAAAAAATTATATCAAAGTTCTAACACTTTCCTGTTTTTGTGTGGGGTTGTTGTGGATCAGCTAACATCACCATCATGACCTCGTATAGTTAGTTAAAGTCTGTCCCGAGCCTATAGAGGCTCACCAGGCCGTGCTTATCCCGGTTTCTGTGGCGTTAAGCGACTGAGAGTCATAGACTCCCCCCTGGATAGGACGCCAGTCTATCGCAGGGTTAACCCCCAACACAAGGTTGGTACCCCTTTTACACCTGGGTGGGGTGAGAAAATAGCCCTAAAGTGCCTTTTCCAAGGGACAACGCCATAGCCGAAAGCTGGGATCGAACCCACAACCTTTAGATTACGAGTCCAACGCCCTAACCACTAGACTACAGCGGCGGCAACCTCGTATAGTACCTGTGGTTAAAAATAGCCCAGGGACTCCCTGTAATCACCTATGCTAAGTGTTGATCTTCTCATCTACTGTATTAACAATTTAAAAGCATAACATCGTAAAACATGACTCTCAGACAACAAATTTTTCCAAGCCCTTGAGGCTTGTAAAATCAGTAGGCATCAGGCAGTCTCGGAAGACTAGAGTTGTGCTCTAAAGCCTGGGTAAGTATGGAGGGCAAGCTGTTACCCACGCAGCAGACCCCCCACCTCTCCACATCGCTGAAATGGTCCATTGGAAAGGTAGCCGCTGATAACGAATAGTTCCAGTGCCCTTGCAGGAGCTGCCAGAACATTGCCCCAAACCGCCCTAGGGACTCTAGCTCCCCAATTTTTCCTCAGGGATGGTGTCGAAACATGACACCTGTGCACATGCTGGTTTTTTATTTAGTTGTCATCTGCTCCTACCAGCACACAATGGCCTGCTCTTTTGAAAGGCGGAACAGGTTTTTAACGTGTGCACACGATATGCATGCATTCACACATAGTCTCATCCAAATGACTTTGACATGAAGACAAGTGATATTCCTATTTGACACGAGAACAGCTGAACTAATAGCTGTGGATGATTAAAAAAAATTACTAGTAAAGGAGCTAATAGCAGAGAGTAAAAAAAAAAACCCACATTTTACTGTATCATAATTTGCACTGAGTGTCGAAGCACTCACACAAGTTGTAATGTATGACTGTTGGAAATTCATTAAGCCTTTCTATTTCGTTTTACTTACATGCATTCAAGTAAACTGCATCATTGGAAGAAACATCACATGAACCAGGTTTCAAGACTCTCAAACAACTGTATTAAAACAAGGGTGTTATCACAGGATCAAGACAACATCAGCAAAAGGACTGAGTTCACATGGTAATACTGAGTGGTTTTAGAAAAGATGAAAGCCATAATGATAAAGCAAAATAGGCATGTTGCTGAACAACTTACAAGCAGCTAGCACACACATAAAAACTCATTCAAAACATCATTTTATCACTCCCTAGTTGTACAATGGATAAACTGGAAATCTGACCTAAACCCCACCAACCCACTCACCCAAAAAAACAACAAAAAACAAACAAAACATCACATCACCCTTTCATTTCCTCGCCACTACTTTCAGTTTCAGTGGGAAAAAAACCTTAAGGTACAACTAGAGCCTGAGTAATAGAGAGAAATACTAACGAGAGAACATAACTGGAATCATTTGGAAACTAGGTATGTTGAGTATATATATCCATTTTGTACAAGAGATGAAAAAAAATGGTCACCTGCCTAATACATAAATGTGGAATAACAACCTGCCAGAATAAGAGTGGTGTGCAAATTTGTCGCAGTTTTCTTATAATTTATATCAAATGTTGATACAGATATACATGAATATGGAAAGGGAATAAGTGCCTACAGAATCCAATAATGATAAATTGATATGCAATAATAATTTACATGAAGTTGCTGAGTGAATACGTAGCCAAACACAAAAACTAAAATCAGGACATAGGGGTTTGTTTGTTTGGGTTTTTTTTTTTGGTTGTTTTTTTTTTTTTGGGGGGGGTCTTTACAAAAGATAAGAGGTCATTCTTGGCTGACAAAAATTATGTAGTCTTAAGTCTATATGTTTGTAGAATATTTTGTTAGACTAGTCAATATTGTGACATACAGCAATTCTTGTTGTCTTGAGATACAAAGAATATTAAGGTATTCATTCATGGGACACTTTACAATATCCCGAGGTTCTTTATAATAGCAAAAAAAGTATGAACTATGCATATTATATATGCTGCATTACAGAAATGGTACAACTGACATAAAAAGTAGCATATACAACATCTTACTCTACCTTTTTTCAACAAACAGGTTCCATGCATCCTCTCTCTCTCTCTCTCTCTCTCTCTCTCTCTCTCTCTCTCTCTCTCTCTCTCTCTCTCTCTCTCACACACACACACACACACACACACACACACACACACACACACACACATATGTGTTACAGAACATTGAATCATATCAATAATTAAAGAGCAAGATATATAAGTTTTTAGAGATGCTGTACAAGACTAAAGGAGACAAATGTGAAGAATGATGAAAGGTAATGGCAAGAGTTTCATCGTGTCTGAACAGCCCAGAAAAACAAAAACTCTCCCATCAACTTTCTTCTTTAACTCACTGGAGTCGCCATAAGTTTTCATGATGGCTCTTCTGTGACACACTATTTTGGCTGTTTAAACAAAATTCCGTAAACATCTCGATAAAAGCAGACACGTTTTACTTTAAAAGTTTACTGATGTAGTATTGATATTTACTTCTTTTTTTTCCCAATATAAGTATACATCTTTGTGTATTTCATTTTAAGTCAAGTCAGGGAATGAATGCTAAAAAAAAAAATAAATAAAACCTTTTGACACACACGCTTATCTTGACAAGGTTTGAGTATCTGACAGCTACTCCACAACACAAAACAACATTATCAACATTTTAATATTTATTAGTATTATTATTCTATATTCTTATTGTGTGTTTGTGTTTGTTTTTCTGTTTATTATTTTTATTGCTATATCTGCATAAATTTTCCATCTTTGATTCTATTCATTTATGGGGTTTTTTTATGCTCCCCCCCCCCCCTGTCCGGTATCACTTTATGTGGAAGGACGTAAAATTGAAGACTACTACTCCAAAAAAAGGGAGAAAGATTGACTTATACATAGTCAAAGTTTCCTCACCCTCAAGAATCAGTTTTCAAGTCAAAAGTGTTCATATTCACTGAAAAACCAATGAACATTTTTTTTGCGTGATGGCATCCCTTGATGATAAAAAAATAAACAAAACACAACCCCCCTCCCCCTAACTGCTTGGTCAAAATACATGTTCAATTCTTAAAATACTGCACTATGACTAGTTAATTGTCAAAAGGAAGCAAGTCCACACTGAGGGAAAGAGTTGATCTAATGGCATGAGTGGTTTCCTTTTTGATTAACCTTTTCCCAACGGGTTTCCTGCTACCATTTCCTAACCCTTCCCTTCACAGCACCCACAACCGGGTTACAGAAGCGTACAAATATATTTAAAAAAGTTAAAGTCTGTCCCGAGCCTAAGGCTCATCAGGCCGGTGCTTATCCCGGTTTCTGTGGCGTTAAGCGACTGAGAGTCATAGACTCCCCTCTGGATAGGACGCCAGTCTATCGCAGGGTTAACCCCCAACACAAGGTTGGTACCCCTTTTACACCTGGGTGGGGTGAGAAAATAGCCGTAAAGTGCCTTTTCCAAGGGCACAACGCCATAGCCGAAAGCTGGGATCGAACCCGCAACCTTTAGATTACGAGTCCAACGCCCTAACCACTAGGCTACAGCGGCGGCTTAAATACAAATATATATATATATATATATATATATATATATATATATATGTGGCGCTCCACCACGAAATGAGTCGCTTAGCACATTACCCAATTTTGCGCTAGGAGCCTTTAAAGGCAGGTGGGGGTCAAGTTGTCAATTTTGTGACTTTGATTGATTA
>CM060337.1:19158567-19176067 GCA_030674155.1 Stramonita haemastoma | reverse complement strand
GGATAGGACGCCAGTCTATCACAGGGTTAACCCCCAACACAAGGTTGGTACCCCTTTTACACCTGGGTGGGGTGAGAAAATAGCCGTAAAGTGCCTTTTCCAAGGGCACAATGCCACAGCCGAAAGCTGGGAATGAACCTGCAACCTTTAGATTACGAGTCCAACGCCCTAACCACTAGACTACAGCAGCGGCTAAGGTTTGTGTAGTTATCACGCAATTGGTTTACAAGTAAGTTGTGGGTTTAAATCCCGGTGGCGTCTTCACAAACATTACACACAAACACACACACACACATACACACACACACACACACACACACACACACACACAAACATCACACACACACACATATACAAACACACACACATACAAACGACACACACACACACACACTCACACACACACACACACACACACACTC
Source organism: Stramonita haemastoma (assembly GCA_030674155.1). Classification (NCBI taxonomy): domain Eukaryota; kingdom Metazoa; phylum Mollusca; class Gastropoda; order Neogastropoda; family Muricidae; genus Stramonita; species Stramonita haemastoma. The sequence goes on along the minus strand of CM060337.1, from coordinate 19,175,645 downwards.
ACACTCACACACACACACACACACACACACACACACACTCACTCACTCACACACACCAAACACTCACACACACACACACACACACACACACACACACACACACACACACACACACACACACACACACACACACACAATCATACACACACAACTCACTCACACACACACAACACTCACACACACACACACACACACACAACACACACACACACACACCACACACACACACACACAACACACCACACCACACACCACTACACACACACACACACACTCCACACACACACACAACACACCACACACTCACACACACACACACACACCACACACACACACACACACACACACACACACACACACAACACACACACACACACACACACACACACACACACAACACACACACACACACACACACACCACACACACACACACACACACACACACAGAGTCTGTGTAAGAGTAGGCCATCGTGTGCCGGTGGGAACAGATGACATTTACAAAACTGCAGACACATGGGGACTGGATGTAAAAAAGCACAAGAGTGCTTATCCCATTATCCTCTATACAAAAGAATAAAATCAAAGTAACACACACACACACCACACACACACACACACACACACACACACACACACACACACACACACATACATGCATGCACACACACACACACACACACACACACACACACACACACACACACACACACACACACACACACACACACACACAACACATGACATGCACGCGTACTTACCATGGCGGTCAAGGAGTGTGAGTGAGGGGCAGTTGTGAACGACAAACAACCGGTAGCCAGGCTCCTGAGCGATGGGGTTGTCAAACAGGTCTGGAGTAGTATAGCAGTGACAGGGAAATGAACACACAGAAATGTCACAAGGCGATCAACAATTTGGTATCTGATGATGATCTATCTATCTATCTATCTATCTATCTATCCATCCATCCATCCATCCATCCATCCATCCATCCATCCATCCATCCATCCATCCATCCATCCATCCATCCATCCATCCATCCATCCATCCGTCCGTCCATCCATCCATCCATCCATCTATCCGTCTATCTATCTACCTATCTACCTATCTATCTATCTATCCCTTAGTCTGGCAACCGTGGGGGCACCCATGAAGACTTGACAACCAGTTTCCTCCATTCCTCTCTCTGTTCTGCCTTTCTCAGGGTTTTGTTGAGGTCTGATGATGATGAATTAAAAAAACAAAAACAAAATGAGGATATAAAGCAACGATGGTGATAAATGATGAAGATGATGATGATGGAGATGATGATGATGATATTCTGCATGCGTTCACACACACGGCCTCGGTTTATAGTCTCATCCGAAGGACTTTTTGGGGAGAGTGGAGTCTGCACTGATGTTAACTCCAGGAGAAAAAAATCCCCTTGAATGGGATTTGAACCCGGGTTGTCAGATTGCGAGAGCAATGTTCTAACCACTAGGCTATCCCATCCCCCCTTCAGCACACAGGCAGAATAGCTTTTCAGCATAACGACCTGAAGGACTTCTAATGAGGAAAAAGAAGGGGGCCCCTTGGATATGACTTTTCTTCTGAAGTGGAACAAAAAATATTTAGTATTTTTTGCAGGGAGGGTTCATGAGTGTGTGTGTGTGTGTGTGTGTGTTGTTTGTGCAGAATGAACATGTTCAGCAAGGAAAGTAAGAAATCAAAAGGAGTTAGCTCAGAGTTAACTCATGATTTAGCTGGCGCTGTAGTCTAGTGGTTAGGGCGTTGGACTCGTAATCTAAAGGTTGCGGGTTCGATCCCAGCTTTCGGCTATGGCATTGTGCCCTTGAAAAGGCACTTTACGGTTATTTTCTCACCCCACCCAGGTGTAAAAGGGGTACCAACCTTGTGTTGGGGGTTAACCCTGCGATAGACTGGCGTCCTATCCAGGGGGGGGGAGTCTATGACTCTCAGTCGCTTAACGCCACAGAAACCAGGATAAGCACCGGCCTGATGAGCCTTAGGCTCGGGACAGACTTTTAACTAACTTGAACTAACTCATGATTTTTTTCTGCCTGTCTGCGCACTAGTTGCAAGAAGCAAGATGAATGCACCCTAACCATCAGAGACATCACGTCCCCATCCCCCCCCCCCCCACTCCTACCCTCCACAGCTATCAGTACCCCCCACTTTCAGCTCCTCTCTGTGGCTAATTAGCCCAGCCCAACTCAGCCCAGCTGTGGCCAGCTGATGCATTTCATAGGGGTATGGGATAGCCTAGTGGTCAGAACATTGCACTCGCAATTTGACAACCCAGGTTCGATTCCCAGTCAAGGGGATTTTTTCTCTGGAGTTAATTCAGTACTGACTCCACTCTCCCCCAAAGTCCTTCGGATGAGACTATAAACCGAGGCCCCCATTATGTGCGAGAGCACGCAGAACATCTTGCGCACATGTTAAATCCTGTTCTGCTTTTCGTAAGAGTAGGCCATCATGTGCGTGTGGGAACAGATGACATTTACAAAACTGCATACACACGGGGACTGGATGAAAAACAACAACACAAGACTGCTTATCCCATTATCCTCGATGTAAAAGAATAAGAAGAAGAGTAAGAATAGCAGGGAGATTGACCACTCATGGACTAGGTAAAAGGAGGAGCACGCTAAATTTAGCACTCTGGACTCGGCCCTACTGAGTTAGGTTGGATTCATGCACTGTGCACTCATGGACTAGGTAAAAAAGGAGGATCACGCTAAATGTAGCACTCTGGACAAGGCCCTGCTGAGTTAGGTCAGATCTGTGCACTGTGCACTCATGGACTAGTAAAAAGGAAGGAGCGCACTAAATTTAGCACTCTGAACTCGGCCCAACCGAGTGATGTTGGATTTGTGCACTGTGCACTTATGGACTAGGTAAAAAGGAGGAGTGCGCTAAATTCAGCACTCTGGACTAGGCCCTGCTGAGTTAGGTTGGATTCATGCACTGTGCCTCAACCTCCCTCCCTCCCTCCACTCACTGAGCGTGTGCAGGTTCTGCATTTTGGCGAACTCTGTGGTGACCTTGTCCAGCTTGGTCAGCTGGTTGTTGTGCAGCATGCACACCTGCAGACACGTCAGGTGGCGGAGGGAGTGACTGATGTCCGTCAGCTCGTTGTCGTTCAGGTGCAGCTCGCAGATGCGGAAGTTCAAGGGGAAGCAGAAAATCTGTCGCAGCTGTTTTGACACACACATACACATATGCATGTAGGCATGCATGCCCATGTGCATGCATGTGCGTGCACACAGCTTGCATGCACACTTCCACATATGCACACACACATACACACATGCATGTACGCATGTAAGCACGCATGCACGCACGCACATGCACACACACATGCACACACACACATGCACGCACGCACACACTCACGCACATATGCAAGCACGTAGGCCTACACACACATGCATGCACACATGCACACACACACACACACACACACACACACACACACACACACACACACACACACACACACACAAGACTGAAAACAAACCCAAAAATTCTATCTTTCTCACTCACACATGAATAGGAATTAAGCACAAAGTTGTTATATATATATATCTTGTCCACTCACACATGAATACAAATTAAACACAGCAGATCACAAGTGCATCCCTCTGACTACTTCTTATGCAACACATACACTGTATACACACCTACAAACAGCCATGTTTTTAACCTAATGTGCACTATCCTTTCAAAATACCTTGTTTCCATTCAGCCAAACTTTTGTCAGGAAGCGAAACCTCTCCAGATCACACACTTCTGTGAGCTCCCTGTAGGAAAACAAACACACAAACAACAAAAAAGACATGGATATTGGAAATACAAAAAAAACCCTGTCAAACCAGCCGCCATGGCGCAGTGGTTAGCGCCTTGGATTCCGGACTGGAAGGTCGCGGGTTCGAATCCCATGAGTCATAGGGATTTTTTGGGCTCTGGTCGGCTCCTACCCAGAGTGAGTGTGCTGTGGGCTCAATGGGGAGACTGGGACCACACAGTCGAGCTTCATCCACTTTACGGATGCGACTTTGAGAGTGTTGCTCAAATTACCTGACCAACACTGCAGGTGTCTGTATCTCTCGGGCCCGGTTGATGCCAGGATATATTATGATAGTAAGCGTAGAGTACAGCCCTGTCAAGTAGTCTCCAAGCATATGCACCTCCACAGCAGCATCATTACATCATCCTCATTCTCATCGATCATCATGCAATGAAAAAATTGCCTCTGATTCCGTGGGCCCGGTTGCTCTGGTCTCATGGTGACCTCAGATTCGGTTTCCCATACGCTTCTGTGCCCTAGGTGAGTTTGTGTCAAAGCCCTCGGGGTTGGATGTTCGAGGGGAGGGGTCGTTTGAGGGACGTGGTGGTGTCGCCACCTGGGGTGGGCGACTCACTCAGTCTGGCTCCGCGACTGAGCTAATACTGTCGTTAGTAGGGGGCTTAGTAGGTGGTGTCCTGCGTATGTTAGCTCAGAACAGGCACCACTGAACACTACCAAAGTGACCCAGCAGAAGTGCAGGGCCCCTCTGGCTGGTGGCCCCGCGGCGGCCTAATATCGATGAGCTCCCTGTGGACTTCTGCCCCTGGGGATGAGACATGACAAACCTGGGCATGGCTGTGGCGGGGAGATCCGAGCGAGCGGTGTGGGAGCGGTGGGGACAGGAGCGTCACGGAAGATGAGGCAGCAAAAAAAACAAAAAAACAAACAAAAAAACCCCTGTCAAATTCATTCTGTTCATGAGCATGGTACTTGGTAGACAGAGCATTACTGTAGAAACTTACATGAGAATAGGCCAAAAGCATTACCATGGAGACGGCTTTAACAAGACCATAAATGCAGCAACAGAAACTGTTGGAACTGTTTATCAAATATGTGTACACACGCACATGCATGCACACGCGCGCACACACACACACACACACACACACACACACACACACACACACACACACACACACACACACACACACACATGGAAGTTCATAGTGCTAGTCTTTCAGATGAGACGATAAACTGAGGTCCTATGTGTTACACATAATTATTTAGCGCACGTAAAAGAACCCACAGCAACAATAGGGTCGTCCCTGGCAAAATTCTGTTAAAAAAAAAAAAAAGCCACTCTGATAGGGAAACAAAACAGTTGCAGACAGGGGGAAAAAAATGGAAGGCACTCCATGGAGAACAGCTCGAATTTCATGCTGAAAAATATGCTGTGACATAAAGTGGTATAAAGAAAAAATAACAAGTCATAATTCTAAGACTCCACACTGGGCACAATAGGCTAAACCACCATATGTCCACAAAGCTGAAACTTGCTCCTTCTCCCCTGTGTGCCTGTGGTAAAGAAAACCAGACAGGCGAGCACATCCTTCAATGGTGTACGCTATTCAGCGACCTGAGGAAGAAAGTGTAACCCACGGAGATAACCCTACAGACCAAGCTGTACGGCCCACAAGAGGAGCTGGAAAGGACATGCCATTATTTTTCCCAGTCACATCTGACAGTGTAAAGTGAACGAGAGAAGAAGAAGAAGAAGGAGAAGAAGAAGAAGAAGAAGAAGAAGAAAGAAGAAGAAGAAGAAGAAGAAGGAGAAGGAGAAGAAGAAGAAAAAAGAAGAAGAAGAAGAAAGAAGAAGAAGAAGAAGAAGAAGAAGAAAGAAGAAGAAGAAGAAGAAGAAGAAAAGAAAGAGAGAAGAAAGAAGAAGAAGAAGAAGATGAAGAAAAAAAAAAAAAAGATCAACTTACTTGTTCGCAAGATACAGTTCCTCAACATCTCTGTCTTTTCTGATCTGCAGGTGATGAAGGATGTCACATATTACCTGTGAATATCAAGCAATGATAAAAGCAAAACACACCAAAAAGCAACAACTTTTTTTTCCAAATCTTGGTATTCCTTATTTTACAGCCAGTGAACAGTATACATTATCATGGAAACCAGCATTGTGTGTGTAAGTGTGTGTGTGTGGTGTGTGTGGGGGGGGGGGGGGGGGGGGGGGTTGGTGGGTGGGTGAGTGAGTGAGTTTGATTTGATTTGATTTGATTTTATTCTTTTATATCGAGGATAATGGGATAAGCACTCTTATGCTTTTTTACATCCAGTCCCGTGTGTATGCAGTTTTGTAAATGTCATCTGTTCCCACCGGCACACGATGGCCTACCCTTACGAAAAGCGGAACAGGATTTAACGTGTGCGCAAGATGCTCTGCATGTGTTCGCACACGGGGCCTCGGTTTAAAGTCTCATCCGAAGGACTTGTGGGGAGAGTTTATTTATTTATTTATTTATTCTTTTATATCGAGGATAACAGAATGAGCAATCATGTGCTTTTTTTCATCTGGTCCCCGTGTGTATGCAGTTTTGTAAATATTGTCATCTGTTCCCACCGGCACACGATGGCCTACTCTTACGAAAAGCGGAACAGGATTTAACGTGTGCGCAAGATGTTCTGCGTGCGTTCGCACACGGGGCCTCGGTTTAAAGTCTCATCCGAAGGACTTTTGGGGAGAGTGGAGTCAGCACTGATGTTAGAGTGAGTGAGTGAGTGAGTGAGTGAGTGAGTGAGTGAGTCAGTCAGTCAGTGAGTCAGTGAGTGAGTGAGTGTGTGTGTGTGTGTGTGTGTGTGTGTGTGTGTGTGTGTGTGTGTGTGTGTGTGTGCGTGCGTGCGTGCGTGGTGCTGTGCGTGTGTGATGTGTGTGTGTGTGTGTGTGTGTGTGTATGTGTGTGTGTAATGTGTGTGTGTGTGTGTGTAGTGTGTGTTAGTGTGTGTTGTGTGTGTGTGCTGTAAGTGTGTGTGTGTGTTTGTGTGTGTGTGTGTGTGTGCGCATGTGGTGTGTGTGTATGTGTGTGTGTGTTGTGGTGTGTGTGTGTGTGTGTGTGTGTGTGTAGTGTGTGTGTGTGTGAGTGGTTTTATTTAAGTGGTTGTATTTATTTATTTTTTTATTTATTCTTTTATATTGAGGATAATGGAATAAGCAATCATATGCTTTTTTTACATCCAGTCCCCGTGTGTATGCAGTTTTGTAAATGTCATGTTTCCACTGGCACACGATGGCCTACTCTTCTGAAAAGCGGAACAGGATTTAACATGTGTGCAAGATGTTCTGCGTGCGTTCGCACATGGGGCCTCAGTTTATAGTCTCATCCGAGTGAGTGTAAGTTTATTTATTTAATTTATTTATTCTTTTATATCGAGGATAACAGAATAAGCAATCATGTGCTTTTTTTCATCCGGTCCCCGTGTGTATGCAGTTTTGTAAATATTGTCATCTGTTCCCACCGACACACGATGGCCTACTCTTACGAAAAGCGGAACAGGATTTAACGTGTGCGCAAGATGTTCTGCGTGCGTTCGCACACGGGGCCTCGGTTTAAAGTCTCATCCGAAGGACTTTTTGGGGAGAGTGGAGTCAGCACTGATGTTAACTCCAGGAAGAAAATTTCCTCGACCGGACTCAAACCCGGGTCTTCAAATTGCCAGCGCAATGTTCTGACCACTAAGTGAGTGAGTGAGTGAGTGAGTGAGTGAGTGAGTGAGTGAGTGAGTGAGTGAGTGAGTGAGTGAGTGAGTAAGGCAAGGCAAGGCAAGGCAAGGCAAGGCAAAATTATTTTATTCGAGGATAATAGATAAGCACTCGTGTGCTTTTTTACATCCAGTCCCCGCCCTTTTCAGGGATAACATCAAGATAAAAAGATAGCCTCAATTAAACAACAACAATTGTGAGTGAGTGAGTGAGTGAGTGAGTGAGTGAGTGAGTGTGTGTGTGTGTGAGGGAGGAGGGAGGGAGTTAGCTCACGAGCATGCATGCGCATGTGTGTGTCTATGTATGTGCATGGGTGTGAGTGTATGTGTGTGTGTGTGTGTGTGTGCACACGTGCACACGCACAGGTGCACAAAAGCAAATATAAACAGACACTCACTCTCTCTCTCTCACATACACACACACACACACACACACACACACACACACACACACACACACACACACCACTTGATATTATTAAAATAGTTTGAAAATACTATCCTGAGTGCACACTCTTTCTCTCTCTCCCTCTGACACTCACACACATGCACACACACACACGCACACATGCATGCACGCATGCACGCACACACACACACACACAAATACACACACACACGCACGCACGCACGCACGCGCGCGCACGCACGCACGCATGCACGCACGCACGCACGCACACACACGCACACACACACACACACACACACACACACACACACACACACAAGTGGTATCACTAAAATAGTTTGAAAATACTGTCCTGAGTGCACGCTCTTCCTCTCTCTTACACACACACACACACACACACACACACACACACACACACACACACACGCACGCACGCACGCACGCACGCACGCACGCACGCACACACACACACACACACCATGCACGCACGTACTCGCGCGCGCGCGTGCACACACACACACACACACACTCACACACACACACACACACATTGGGTCACTGGCATTATACCTGTTCACTCCGTGTTTTGATATTGTCGGGCACCTGTTCACTTGCCGCCATGTCGGCGTTGCTACAATACCTTTGACTGAGCTAAACTGTTTTAGTTTCGCATAAGTTACAGTGATATAGAGTCGATAACACACTTTTTATGAGGAAGAGATTACATATAATTCTAAGACTAGAAGTAAAAACGATATTTTATTCTAAAAATATACACAGCCCGCCTCCTTTAGAAAAAGCCAGCTTTACGTCACACAACTTTAACTCCATGTCGTGCAATAAGTAATGACCGAAGGTGAGTACAAAACAGTTTGCGTTTGGTTCCTCTGCACAGGTAGTTAGACCCTTTTTTCTTAATTGTGACTCATAAAAGTTGGTTAAGATCAAGATTTTGTTGATGTATTTGCTGCTGACTGCTTGAATCAACTGCATTTTAGCAACCCGAAAACGAAAGTAAGATTCCAGTGAATTTGCTGACTAGAACTGGGAAGGGAAAGCAGATGGGGAAAATCCCTGAACGTGGTTTCCATTTCAGTTTATCAGGTCGTTAACTTTAGTTTTGTGTGGATTTGGCATGGAGACGTACGTTCAGGGGCCCGTTCTGAAATGACTGATGGAGCAGAAAACGCTATGACTCTGAGGGAAACTTTGCACGGAATTGTGTAAGGACGAGGAAATACTTTTGTGAGCAGACTAAACTTACTGCTGAAGTTCTAGTTTAAGCAGCAGTCTTGAGGGACCTCAGAACTTCAGCATACTGCTGATTCTCTCTGGTGGTGAAATCATCCAGTTTTATATCACTAGTTATCTTCACAACGACCAGTCACTAGTCAGTATTAGCAGTCAGCCTGTACTTCCTTGGGATTTTTGTGCCATCTGGTGATCTAGTCTATTTTGGCCAGACAGGCCTTTTCTTCCATAGGATGATACTGAAATGTAATAGACTGTATATGAGGTTACGTATTTGTCTGCATATAAAAATTAGTGTATAAAAAACTAGATCTAGTTTTAACTCCAAGGAGAATAAGTTTTTCCTTGTATACTTTCACAGGGTGCCATCAAAACTAAGTCCTTTTAGCAACGTCCACTATTTGATATTGCCTGTTCTCAATACAAATAAAACTCATTGTTTTTCAACCCTAGCAGTTTGCCAAAAGTTTGGTTTTTTAAACTTTTTAAAGCCAGAAATTACCCATAACCAACCAAAAAAACTTGAATCCTACTGGTCAATTCAATGGTAAGAAGTGTAAAAATGAAGATTGGTAGCAGAAGTCCAAAAGAAAGATTTTAGTAGAATGTGAAAGCCCTGATTTTTCAGTGTCTTGTGGTCATGTGTTTTCTGCTAATTGTGGTCAAGTCAATGCACTTTTCATTGGGTTCAAAGAAAATACTGTCGGGTAGAAATCTTAGTATTGAGAATAAGTATGGTACTTTATTTACAACCAAACACAAAAAGGTTAGGTATTGATGAACGTCAGACCAAGAACTGGATTTAGTAGCAAATGAAACTGAAACTGAAACAAAACAAAACCAAGTGAAAAAAAAATTAAGGGTCGCAAATGAAACTGAAACAAAACAAAACCAAGTGAAAAAAATTAAGGGTCGCAAATGAAACTGAAACAAAACAAAACCAAGTGAAAAAAAATTAAGGGTTGCAAATGAACTGAAACTGAAACAAAACAAAACCAAGTGAAAAAAATTAAGGGTTGCAAATGAAACTGAAACTGAGACAAAAGAAAACCAAGTGAAAAAAAATTAAGGGTTGCAACTGAAACTGAGACAAAACAAAACCAAGTGAAAAAAAATTAAGGGTTGCAAATGAAACTGAAACAAAACAAAACCAAGGAAAAAAAATTAAAGGTTTTTACTATATTAGATTTTGCCCATGTACATATTTGAAAACACCTTTCTAATGTTGTTTTAGTCATAATCAATAGCTGTTATGTCCATCACAGACTATTTTTTAACAGCTAGAACTGGGAACTCAGAGAGGCAAAAAAAAAATTTTTTTTTAGTGAGATCCAGCATGGTGGTTTTTCAATGTTTTTTTTGTTTTGTGCCTTGTCTGCTATGACGTCCCCATCCTGCTGTTACCATGCTGCTCATCTCAATCTCCCTGCCTCAGCCATACCCAGATTTGATATGTCTCATCCCCAGGTCGGCAGCCCACAGGGAGCCCATCAATATCAGGCCATCGTGGGACCCTGCATTGCTGCTGGGTCACTTTGGTGGTGTTCAGTGGTGCCTGTTCTGAGCTAACATACGCAGGACACCACCTGCTAAGCCCCGTACTTTATACAGTATTAGCTCAGTCGCGGAACCAGACTTGAGTGTGGCAACCACCACAACATCCCTCCAACGACTGTCCCCCCTGAGCCTCCAGCTTCAAAGGCTTTGACACAAACTCACCAAGGGCACAGAAGTATGTGGGGAAACCAAATCTGAGGTCACTATGAGACCAGACCAACTGGGACCACCCTATCAGAGGCGATTTTTTTTTTTAATCATTGCATGATGATCAGTGACAATGAGGATGATGTAATGCTGCTGCTATGGAAGTGCATATGCTATGATACTACTTGACAGGGTTGTACTCGATGCTTACTATCATAATATATCCCGGGCCCAAGAGATACAGACATCTGCAGTGTTGGTCAGGTAATTTGAGCAATACTCTTAAACTCAGTTCTGTGAAGCGGATGAAGCTCAACTGTGTGGTCCCAGTCCTCCCAATGAGCCCACAGCACATTTACTTTGGGTAGGAGTTGGCCGGAGTCTGAAAAATCCCTATGACTCTTATGGGGTTTGAACTTGTGAGCTTCCAGTCTGAAATGCAAGGCTTTGAGACGACTGGACCATGGCAGCTGGTTTGCTGGGTTTTAAATTCTTTTTTTTTTAATTATATCTAAAAAATTGAGAGTGATCCTGCTTAAGATGATGATTTTTGACTAACTCCCTGGTTATAGTTGGCCTGAAAGGTGATGTATGATGGAGTACACAGTGAAGTGACCATGAGATTACAGGCTTTGGTCTAGATTCAAGTAGTTACACACACACACACACACACAACACACACACACACACAACACAACACACACAACACAACACACACACACACCACACATACACACACAACACACACACAACACAACACAACACAACACAAAACACACAACACACACACACACACACTGTAGTAGTAAATGTACAAGACTTGCACCTACTAGACAACACTTCTGTTAAATTCTCCTTCCTTGTACACAGGTGCGAGGTGTGCAACAAGCGCTTCAGTGGCCGCGTACCTGCCCAGCAGCACCTGCAGAGCGAGGCCCACCTGCACAAGGTGAAGCTGCAAGAGCAGCAGAAGGGACACCCCCTGTGGTGCGGCGTGTGCAGCGTGCTGTGCAACTCGTCCCTGCAGTTCAACACCCACCTGTACTCGCCCAGGCACATGCACATGACCAAGCAGGTGGAGATCATCAAAAAGCAGGAGGCGTTGACAGCGACTCAGATTCAGCTGAGGGATCTCGCGGTCGGGGCTGGGGCTGCCGTGCAGACGAGGAACTGTCTTCCAGGACGTGAGAGACAAAAGGACGGGGAGTGCCTAGGAGCAGGGGTGGGGGGTATACATGAACTGATTGAAGTGGATCAAGCAGCGCGTGGGTTTGTCCCCATCGATCCTCCGCCACACAGTTTTCCTCTGTCGTCGAAAATGAACGCTGCCATCTCTGTTCCACCGGACGGTGTGTATTTTGAGTACAACAGGGGCCACTGCTACGTGTGTGGCATCGAGCTGACGTCAGTGCAGCACAAAACTCAGCATGTGGAAGGCAAGCAGCATAAGAAGAAAGCTCTGACGTTTGGCAGCGGGGGAGGAAGCATGGGGGATGTTGGAGCCGCGGGGCTGAACGGGAGACAGGGAGTGATGATGTGCTCCATCTGCGACGTCCCGCTCTCGGGAGAACAGAACGTTCTGGAACATTTCAGCAGCAACAAACACAAGACGCGCAAGATGGAGCATGACCTCCGGAACCAGGCAGGTTTGTCCGATCCTGCAGCTGACCCGAATGTTGTTCAGCAGACGACGCTGTCGGCACAAACAGCAGGTGCTTCTTTCTCTGGTCTGCATGGGCCACAGTCGCTTCCAGGTAAGCAGGTGGCTTTTCCAGGTCACCCCCCCCTACCTGTGCATCCACAGCCTGCATCAGTGTCGGCGCCCAAAGATCATTCCACGGTGGACTCCAGACAGCACAATCTACCACCTGCAGAGGTGTCATCAAAAGGAGGATTATGCCGCGTGTGCGATCAACATTTTCAGTGTCTAGAAGAGTTCATTACGCATCTTCAAAGCACAGAGCACAAGCAGCGTGAAGGAGATCAAAAACGCAGAATGTAACTGGCGTACCTCACAAGGAAAGTCTGACAACCAATCAGCAGCCAGCCCCCAACTCCGCAGCTTTTGACTTCGCTGGCAACTTGAAAGCAGAAATCAACAACTTGGATATGCCACACTCACTCAGCACTTCACAACTGAGCCACAAAATGTCGCATCCCTCTTTGTTGGAGCGAGAAGTGAGAGAGGCAGCATTGAGTAGCAGCAGTGACAGCAAGTACTTCAGCGCTCTACAGACAGCTCCCAGTCAGCCTGCAGGTTTCCAGGCACCGCTGATGACCCGAACTGGCTTCCAGGATCCCGGCTCGTGGATGGCGCCTGCAGAGGAGGAGAATCCAGAGCAGAAATTCAACATTCAGCCTACTGTTCCTCCGTATGTTTTTAATGGAAGCCGCGGCATGTGCAATGTGTGTAAAATCGACTTTACTTCCAAAAGCCACGCCGAGTCTCATCTTGCTGGAGCTAAACATAAAAAGGCGTTGGCAAGATGGCAGTCCACAGTGGCTGCACAGTCTTTTGATGTCGGAAGTTCATCTCAGCCCTTCAGGATGCAACAGGCTGGAGATCAGGCCGCGCCAACAGCTGCTGAGATAACTCTTTCTTCTTTTCTTCGTCAGACTCTTCAAAGGGAAATAAGCAAGCTTACCGCTTTGACGGATGTCGAGGGTATTGCTTTGCATGCAAAATCGAGCTGACATCTGAAGCCACGCAAATCAACATTTGGTTGGGAAGAAGCACCACTCGGCTACAGAGCGCTGGATCCAGGAAGGAGAAGTTTGCAACTATCCTCTGTTTTGTAACATCTGCTTGAAACCGTTCACTGGGCAAGAGAGTGCCGTCCAGCACTTCTCTTCTGAAAAGCACAAGAAGAACTCAGTCTGTCAGAAGGAGCAGCAGCTGCAAAGAAGGATCCTGAGACTGGGGCTCTGTTGATCCTCCTTGATGGACAGATGTGGTATATGTGCGAAACCTGCAAATGCCCTCTGAACACCATTGAGCAATACCGTTTGCATATTAACAGCCCTCGACACAACACAGAGGTGGAGAAGGTGAAAAAGCAAGAACACAGTAACAGATCCTCTCCAGTCGATGCAGGTGATGTAGCAGGGCAAGGTAACTTGTCGGGTGCAAGAAATAGCCCCGATCTTTCTGATTTGCAGCACTTGGTGACAAAGTCACACCTGGTCAAAACCACACCTGGAACATACCTTCCACAACCTCAACACGCCTTTTCAGGACTGGTGAAAGTAGAGCCAGGAGTCACTTGTGCCATCAAGACAGAACCTGGCCCCCAGGCCTCCAATTTGGCGTATCCCGGAAGTCAAGTGTCTGCCTCAGCCTATGGCGGCACACACCCCTCTGCCTCAGGGCATGCAGGACTACAGTCTTCCTCTTCAGCATATGCACCACCAGGACTGAACCCGAGCACGAGACCTGGTGTCAATGGTTGCAGCGCATTTACTGCTCCTGCGGGCAAGTCTGATCAAGGAGCGAACTTGAAAACAGACGCTATCAACCCCCAGATGGCCATTGCCAACCGTGGTCTTCCGAACCAGGGGGGTGGGGGGGGCTCTGGTCAGAGGAATGCTTTCTCAGATTTAAAAAAAGATCTTGGTCTCCACCAGCCCTCTCGCGGTAACACGGGCAGTCGTGGTGGCAGAGCCGTGACGCAAGTCCTGAGACCCGCAGGTGACTACGAATTGGACGAAGAACAGGACAAGGCCCTGCCACAGTCCGCTTTGACCACAGATTACCAGGATCCGAGCTTAGACAGTCGTCAGGTAGAGGACCCGGAGGGTAGCCTGGCAATGAGCTCTATTCAGGGAGGCTATGCACTCCCCAGGACAGACGAAGAGAAACAGCAGCAGCAGTCTGTGTGTGCTTCCAGCACCCTGTCAGACAGACTTACCTCCATACACACAGACCAAGGGAGCATCAACGCCGTGGGGTACCTACAGCCCAACACCGAAGGTGCCGCAGACCAGCCGCGACTCTCTAGCCACGAAATGAACCTCCTGAAGAGGTTCCGCTACGCCTGCTTCTTGTGCAAGCAGCCGATGAACACCAAGGAGGACTATGACCGACACATGAAAGGCTTGAAGCACCAGATGAAAGCAGCCACAGTCAGTGCCCCGGACAAGAGCCGAGAAAAGCTGACAAAAGTGCACGCGGTGTCGGAGGAGGAGTATCACTGCTGCAGGACCAGACCTCGCAAATATCAGGTGGAGCTGATGCGGAAGGCTATGGCTCATGATTCTTCTGTCGTCTACTTACCCACAGGTAAGAAAAGTTTGTCCTTACTACTTAACTTACTACTTACCAACAGGTAAGAAAAGTTTGTCCTTACTACTTCACTTACTACTTACCAACAGGTAAGAAAAGTTTGTCCTTACTACTTACCACTTACCAACAGGTAAGTGTCCTTCTACTGAACTTACTACTTACCAACAGGCAAGAAAAGTTTGTCCTTACTACTTCACTTACTACTTACCAACAGGTAAGAAAAGTTTGTCCTTCTACTTAACTTACTACTCAACCAACAGGTAAGAAAAGTTTGTCCTTCTACTTAACTTACTACTTATCAACAGGTAAGAAAAGTTTGTCCTTCTACTTAACTTACTACTTATCAACAGGTAAGAAAAGTTTGTCAGGACTTCTACTTACTACTTACCAACAGGTAAGTGGCCTTCTACTTACTACTTATCAACAGGTAAGAAAAGTTTGTCCTTACTACTTATTCACTACTTACCAACAGGTAAGAAAAGTTTGTCCATACTACTTAACGTACTACTTACCAACAGGTATAAAAAGTTTGTCCTACTTACTACTTACCAACAGGAAAGAAAAGTTTGTCCCTTTTTGTTGTTGTTGTTGTTGTTCACTTTAAACTATTCTGTTCTATCCATTTTTATTGTTATTTTCTTATCACTTTTGTTCTTTTTCATTTTTTAAATATTTTGACAGGGGCAGTACTCTAGAAATGAATGGTTTCTTTTATTTCTTCTTCTTTCTTTCTTCTTTTATATCGAGGATAATGGAATAAGCACTCATGTACTTTTTTACATTCAGTCCCCGTGTGTATGCAGTTTTGTAAAAGCAACCAGCTGTAAATCTTACTGGCTGTGAAGTCAGTGGGCATGAGATCAAATCTTGTCTCATGTGTGGGGATTTTTATGACTTGTCCTATTATTTTACAGTAAATAGTTACATGTATGCAAACTAGTCAATGCATTGGTGGTGTTGGATATACATGCATGCACGCAGATGAGTAGCAAGCGCATAAAAGATAATGTAATGTATGTCAATATCATTGAATATGTGGTGAGTAGCAGAAACTGGAATATATAATGATATCCTATGCACATCAGACTTTACCAGCACACTGGGTTATTTATTGTATTGTGTTTGTAGGCTAGATGCAGACTTGATTAAATGGATCCACATAGGACAAAAATCACTTGCTACACTACAGCATGCACTATCACAAATCTGCCTCGACTGAAACGGTGATGAATGCCAAACAAACACCTTGATAATGAAATGCTTTCATGGCTGCTAGTGTGAATGTTTCTGATGTTAGTGGGATTTCAGTAGGATATAAAAGCATTTTTTTAAATAAGTACTTTCATTTTATGCTATTATTTTGAGGATAATGGAATAAGCACTTGTGTGCTTTTTTTTTACAACCAGTCCCTTTGTGTATGCAGTTTTATCAATTTTGTCATCCATTCCCACCAGCACACAATGGCATACTCTTCAGAAAAGCAGAACTGGTTTTAATGTGTGTGCAAGATGTACTGTGTTTCAATGTATTATGTAGATGTGATAAATGATACGTTTCAAGTGCAGTTTTTCCAATAGTAAAGGTAAGGTAAAGGTGTCCCATAATCTGTGTGGTCGTAGGGAGCGAGGCATCAGAGACCTCAGCTTTTCTAGGGACCAGCATGTTAAGGGCGGTGCCCATCTCCTCTCCCTCGCTGCTTTACCTGACCCTAAAGAGGGCAGGCACCCATTTACAGCTGGGTGAACTGGGGGGAACTGTACTGAAACCAAGGCACGCAAACAGTCACCCATCCAATTGGCAGCCACGCTCGACGCTGCTTAACATTGGCTGGGGGGAAGCGAGCGCTCTGATCACTGAGCTATCCCATTTCCAACACT
>CM060337.1:19131067-19153567 GCA_030674155.1 Stramonita haemastoma | reverse complement strand
GTGTGTGTTGTGGATGGGTGTGGGGGTGTGGAGTGTAGTGTAGTGTTGTTGTGTTGTGTGTGTGGTGTAGTGTAGTGTAGTGTTGTGTTGTGGTGTGGTGTGTAGTGTAGTGTAGTGGTGTAGTGTTTTGTTGTGTTGTGTGTATAATGCACTGAAGAGGAAACTGGTCATGCTGAAGACTCTGCTGGAGAATTTGGGAATGTGTGTGTGTGTGTGTGTGTGTGTGTGTAGTGTAGTGTGTGTGTGAGTGTGTGTGTGTGTGTGTGTGCATGTGTGTGCGTGCGAGCTAGTCCATCATTATCATTTTTGTATCAGAACTTCACTGTACAGAAGGAAAAATAAAAACAGTTAAAAAAAAAACCCCCAAAAAAACCACCTTCTTCCCCCACCCACCCCCACCCCCTAAAAAAAACCCCCAAAAAACACACACACCAACAAAACTCTGATTTTTAAAATTTTTCTTCTTTCATCCTCCATCACCCAAGGAGGAGCAAGGATCGCCATCATCGAAGACAAAGAAGCCAAAGAACAGCTGGACCTCTTCTCGTCCAGCGCCCGCCTCGTACCAGTGTGTGTGCCCATGACCGAGGCTGAGATGGGCTTCCACGAAAAGCTGCTGTCCTACTTCATCCGGGCCTACGTGGAGCTGATGCTGTGCTCCAACCTGCAGCAGATCAGCAGCCAGAGGCTGCAGGCCCTGATGAGGACCAACCCCCCTAGCGAGGGGGACATCACGAGGCAGGCCCAACACCTGATGACTGAACCCGATGAGCTCAGCGAGATGGTGCAGCTGGCTCAGACCGCTCGCATGAAGCCCAGTGCTGCGCACCAGAACCGGTAGGTTAGACACGGGGGGGGGGGGGGGGGGGGAGGCGGGGTTGTGTGTGTTTTTGTTTTTGAGGTAGGGGTGGTTTTGTAGTGTGTGGGTTGGGTTTGGGTGGGGGGTTTGGGTGTGGGTTGTGTGGGTGGGTTTGTGTGGGTGGGGTGTGGTTTGTGTTTGTTGAGGTAGGGGTGGTGTTGTTGGTGTGGTGTGTGTGTGGTGGTGGTGGGGTGGGTGGGTGGTGTGTGGTGGGGTGTGTGTGTGTGGTGGTGTGTGGTGGTGGGTGGGTGGGTGGTGGATGTGAGTGGTGTGTGTGGTGCGTGGTGGGGGTGATCGTGATGGTGTGCGTGGTGTGCGTGGGTGGATGTGAGTGTGTGTGCGTTGTGTGTGTGTGTGTGTTGTGTGTGTGTGTGTGTGTGTGTGTGTGGTGTGTGTGTGTGGTATGTGTGCGTGTGTGGTTTGTGTGGTTTGTGTGTGTGTGTGGTGTTTATTTATTTATTCTTTTATATTTATTTATTCTTTTATATCGAGGATAACAGAGTAAGCAATCGTGTGCTTTTTTTTCATCCGGTCCCCGTGTGTATGCAGTTTTGTAAATATTGTCATCTGTTCCCACCGGCACACGATGGCCTACTCTTACAAAAAGCGGAACAGGATTTAACGTGTGCGCAAGATATTCAGATCACGAGCACAATGCCCTAACTTGTAGGCTATCCCACTCCCCCCCATCCCCAACCTTAAAGTATTATAATTGTTGTTGTTTCTCAGATATGTTTGGCTGGGTTTGTTAACATGTTTTAACAAAGCCAAGTATCTAACAAGCCGCTGCTGTAGTCTAGTGGTTAGAGTATTGGACTCGTAATCTAAAGGTTGTGGGTTCGGTCCCAGCTGTTGGCTATGGCGTTGTGCCCTTGGAAAAGGCACTTTACGGCTATTTTCTCACCCCGCCCAGGTGTAAAAGGTGTACCAACCTTGTGTTGGGGGTTAACCCTGTGATAGACTGGCATCCTATCCAGGGGGGAGTCTATGACTCTCAGTCGCTTAACGCCACAGAAACCGGGATAAGCACCAGCCTGATGAGCCTTAGGCTCAGGACAGACTTTAACTTTAACTTAAGTATCTAACAACGCGTGTAAACCTCGTGCGTTGCAGGTTTGAGAACATCCGCATGCACGTGATGACAGTGGGCATGACACTCCCCCCCAACCATTAAGTGTTATAATTGTTGTTATTTCTCAGATATGTTTGGCTGGGTGTGTTAACATGTTTAATTAAAGCCAAGTATCTAATAACGCCTGTAAACCGCATCCATTGCAGGTTCGAGAACATCCGCATGCATGTGATGACAGTGGGCATGACACTCCCTCCTCCCCCCCCCAACCATTAAGTATTACAATTGTTGTTATTTCTCAGATATGTTTGGCTGAGTGTGTTAACATGTTTAAACAAAGCCATGTATCTATAAAAAGGAAAATTTTTTAAAAGCCATGTATCTAACAATGCCTGTAAAGCGCATGCATTGCAGGTTCGAGAACATCCGCATGCACGTGATGACAGTGGGCATGACACCCCCCCCCAACCATTAAGTATTACAATTGTTGTTATTTCTCAGATATGTTTGGCTGAGTGTGTTAACATGATTTAAACAAAGCCAATTAAACTAATAAGAAAAAAAAGAAAAAAAAAAAAAAAAGCCATGTATCTAACAACGCCTGTAAACCACAACGCGTGCATTGCAGGTTCGAGAACATCCGCATGCACGTGATGACAGTAGGCATGACACTGCTCAACTCTGAAGACGGCATCGACTTTGTGCTGGAAGACCTCGAACGCCTGTTCGACCCCCAACTCAACCCGTGTTTCCAAGAGCTGAAGGAGATGGGTCTGCCCTGCGAGGACATCGCCACCTACGTGAACTCCCTCTGCGACTCAGCGAAACTCCGCTCGGCGGAAGAAGGGGACCGGAGCGAGGGCGGGGGTGGAACCCCCTCGACCATGTCCATCTTCCAGGAGCTGCTGGTGACCCTGGCCAACCCGCAGTACATGAGCTGGGACAGCCAGGACTCCATGGCGCTGGTCTTGGTGCGGGAGCGCAAGGTGGCCCACAAGTTCAAGGACCACCTCAAGCGCACCTCCTTCGTGCGGCAGCATGGCCGCCGCGTGGCGGTGGTGGTGGGGCACGGGGCGGGCAGCGGGGAGGGGGAGGGCATGAACCTGCGCAAGCAGGACAAGGTCCTGCAAGGGATCAAGGCGCACCGCTACGACATCGTCGTCGCCACCTCCGTGGCCGAGGAAGGCATTGACATCCCAGAGTGCCAGCTGGTGGTGTGCCTCAACCCCCCCACCACGGTCAAAGCCCTGGTGCAGATGCGCGGCCGGGCGCGCAAGAAGGACAGCTACTTCGTGGTGCTGTGCAGTAGCCAGCGGGAGAAGGACAAGCTGGTGGACTTGCAGCGGCAGGAGCTCAACATGAAGCGGGCCGCTGCACGCCTCACGCAGCAGCACAGCGGCTGAGTTTGTGGTGGTTTTGTTTTGTTTGTTGTTTTTTTTCTTGCTGCTGCTTGTGAGGAGGAAGGGGTGGGGGGGTGTGGTTGGAGGGAGGTGGGATGGTGTACCATGAGGAAGGAGGAGAAGAGAAGTGCAAAAAAAAAACCAACAAACAAAACAAAAAAAAAAAAAAGAAGAAGAGGAAAAAACAGTGCACCACTGAGGAGAAGAGGAGTCAGGCTGGGAGGAGAAGGAAAATAGGTGCACCACTGTTGAGTTTTTGGTTGATTGAAATTCAGTGGTAAGATGCAGCAGTGTTGGTTTTTGTTTTTTTTTTTTTTTTTAGATTCATGGAGGGTTGATTGCCAGGACCGCATCAACCGTGACAGTTAACTGCCAGACCCTTTTGAAAAGTGTGCATAGTGTACTAGGTATATTATAGTGACAGCAGATTTTCTGTATGTGAAATTCAGGCTGCTCCTCCTTAACCCTTTCAATACGGCAAGCCTGTTTTCCGCTCAGCTTTCTGCTACCTTCCAGTTCTGTAGGAGGAAAACTGGCGCAACTGAATTTTCCTTCAATTCTGGGTTTCTGAGGTGCAGAAGAGTGCAAAATGGGTACATAGGTAAATTTTACATACACACACACATAAGTTTTATAAACATTCTGTGGGAAAGGAAAAGCGGTGTTTGCGTATCAAAACTACTTTCCAGAGTCCGTTGGATGCCAGTTAGCCGCATGACGGATCATCTAAACAAACCCTCCTCTGGTACCCTATTATCGGCAAAAATGGCTGACAGGACGAAAGGGGAGAGCGCGGGGCAGAAATTCTGGATAGGGGAAGGAATTGTCAGCAGATATTTAGTACTGAAAGGGTTAAGAGTTTGTGTCACTGCACTGTTGCATCCTCACCCATTGTAAGAGCTTGCCCTGTTTTTTTGTGTGTATCCATTTGGTTTCCCCAGGGGTGTCCTGCTATGCAGAATATTGCTTGGTACAAGTTGTCTTGAGACTGTGGGTTCTTTTACACATGCTGAACGCGGGTGATTTGTGAGTCAAGTAGTAGTGCACCTGTCTTGAAAAGAAGAAGGTACAGATTCAAAAAAAAAAGGCGCAGGTGCAGTCTCACTTTGAACCTCAACTTTTCCCCCTCCCCATCCACTAGACCTGGGTAAGGTCTGGGTGCTAGTCTTTCAGACGAGAAGTAAACCACATTCTCATGTACAACTTGTATTTAGTTCACGGGGGGGCGGAGATGGTGCTGCTTTTGTGCAAGACATCCTCTGTGGGAAGAGCAGCCTGAATTCCATGTAGAGAAATTCATAGTTACTGACAGTGGCATAAATATAAGACAATACACTATGATATAGTACAGTATGTTATGATATGACAGTGCAACACAATGACAGCGCAACACAATACACTACAAAGAAAACCATGCAATACATTACAAACAATAAAATGTTGTCTCTTGCTATTTCAGTTTATCATCTCATCTGAAAGACTAGCACCCAAACCACCACTTGTTGATGAAAAAGGATCTGGCTTCGGACTGGATTGAACCTGCAATCTCATGCTTTCTAGATGGGTGCACAGCCACTGGACCATAAATCCATCCTAAGGTGGTAATTATCCTCTGCTCACAATAGGAGTGGATGAAAAAAAACCCACAACAACCCCAGCACACATACAGGTGTTGTGTTTAGACACCAACCCTGAGGAAAAATCAGGTTGTTGGGAGTTCCCAGGGCTGTTCATTCCTGTAGGCCTAAATGGTAACATTCTGGCAGCTCCTGCGATAGCACTGGAACCATTCGGATTTGGCGATTGCCTTTCCAGTGGACCATTCCAGTGATATGGAGAGAGGGAGGGGGAGGGGGATCTGCTGCATGAGAAACAGCTTGCCCTCCTGACTAACTTACCCAGGCTTTGTGCTTGAGAGCGTAGAGCGCATGTCCATAGTTTTCTGAGACGTGATGGATGCTTACTATTGCTCACAAAGGGAATACAGATGGATGATATGTGGCTCTGGTTGTTAACTGTGATTGTATTACTTCGTTCTGGCAGTCGACCCTCGCATATAATTCAGTAATAACAGATTTTTTGGTTTTGGTTTTGTTATTGTTGATTCATGCTTAAAGCTGACACATGTCAAAGCTTCTGCTCAATTGTACAGGCTATTTAAAGTCTGTATTGTAAATCATGCCATGTAGCTCACTCCAGAAAAGTGCGGTGGTGATAGTGGTATGGAACTATAAGGGAAATTGGGTTGTACTCGTCGTTCTGTTCATGTACTTCAAAGGTAGATAGAAACTTGCTTACCCACAGAATGATTTCTGTGTTCCCCATGTCTTAGCTATCGGTAGAAAAAGTTGCGTTTTGGGATGAAATGATTGTTGTTAAAAAGCGTGTTTGACATAACAGAAAACCAGCCATATTTGCAGAATCTAGAGAACTTTTCATGAATATTACTTGTTGTCATGTTCAATGTTGATGTATCCTTCCTTGTCGTTTAATGTTAAAAATGGTTGTTTAACTTAAATTGGGTGATATATGTGTGCGCAATACTCATTACAACATAATTCTGTCATTTTATTGTTAAAAAAAAATAAACCATCAACAAAAAAACAAAAGAATGAAATTATGGTAAAAACAAAACTGACAACAATTTCATTTGTTGATACGATTTGTTTTTTCACAGCCCTTTATTTACATAATCCCCTTGAATGGGATTTGAACCTTGGTTGTTGGACTGCAAGTGCAATGTTCTGACCACTGGGCTGTCTCGTCCCCTGTCCCATAGCCTGTTTGGATGCATGCAGAACATCTTGCACACACGTTAAATCCTGTTCCGGTTTTCGTAAGAGTAGGCCATTGTGTGCCGGTGGGAACAGATAATATTTACACAACTGCATACACACGGGGACTGGATGAAAAAGAGCACATGAACGCTTATTCTATTATCCTTGATATAAAAGAATAAATATAAATAAATGGTCTACGATGCTGCATTTACAAAGCTGGAAAGCTGCCAGGTTGTTTTTTTTTTTTTATACATGTGACGCTCCACCACAAAATGAGTCGCTTTGCACCTGACCCACTTTTTCCGCTAGGAGCCACTTTAGGCAGGTGGGGGTAGGTTGTCGATTTTGAGATTTTGCTTGATATAAAACTATAGCCATTTTTCTACCTTGTACTGAAATATCAAGGCGTAAATTTGTTTCCTTTTGTTTTAAAACTGTTTAAAAATACCCAAGCCCTCATTCTGACCACCTACTACAATGTTAAACTTGTCAATTTCTCATTTTGTCACTTCCCACTCATCATTTCACTTGGTTATAACTTTTCATAGAAATTGTCTGATTTTCAGTCTGTTTTTTATAACTATATATATATATATATTATATTTATCATATATATATATCTGTGTGTATGTATTTTTTTTTAGAATTTCCTTTTATTGCAGTTTAATAACATGCCAAAATCTAAATATTGACCTCTGGTGCAATGCGACTCATTAAGTGGTGGAGTGTCCACATACATATATAAAAAAAAAAAAACATATATATATATATATTAATATATATATATATTTAAATATATATATTGTGTGTTGTGATTGTGTGTAAATATATATATATGTGTGAATATATATATATTAAATATATATATATATATATATATATATATATATATATTAAATATATATATATATATATTGTTATATATATGTGGTGTATATATATATATATATGTGTGTGTGTGTGTGTGTGTGTGTGTGTGATGTGTGTGTTGTGTGTTGTGTTGTAAATAAACTATATCTATATATAATCAACAATAATATCAACATGTACTAATCTATATATGTATATCTAATATATCATACTAGTAATACTGAATATAGTAAACATACTGTCTATATCTATATATATCTATATATATATATATATATATATATTATTATACTATTAGATCTGTTAGATAGATTACACACACACACACACACACACACACACACACACACACAACACACACACACACACACATCATACATATACAAAGGACAAAAGAAACAACTGTGCTTCATACATTCATATATATATTATTATATTCTATTATATATATATATATATATATATAATCACACATATACATATGATGTAAGCACAGTTGTCTTTTTTGATAGCACTTGCCCTTTTGAGGATGGCTTTTTGCTCCTAAGATGAGAAATGTGTCCCCACACTATCCAGTTTTTTTGTTTGTCTTTGTTTTGTTGTTGTTGGGGGTTTGGGGGATTTTTTTTGAGTATTGCAAACTGTCTGTCTCATTTGACTTCATGTCTTGTGATTATCCATTTTCTTTCTTTCTGATTTTTTTTTTTATTTAAGATTTGATAAAATATTTTTTTATCATTTGATTTTCTTTTGCTAAGAATTCTCTCATTATGTTGTCTTTTTAAATTTTTGTATATATTTTTTAAAGTTTTGTCTAATGTACTGTTCTACAATATTTAGTCATTGTTTATTTTACTACTTCTAGCTTTTTTGTGAATCAGTTGTTTTGTTTCATCCTCCGTTGAAATGTAAGTACTGTAAACTTAACGTTAAAAACACATTAAATTCACGACGGTATTGACTGTTGCACATTTTGCATTACTTATAACCATGTATTGGTGTGAAAATAACTTATAAAAACATGCTGTCTCGGACCAAATTTTGATGTACTTTATGTCAGTCCAATCAGAAAAAAAACTTCAATGTTAAAAATATAGCTCTTTAAAAAATAAAAACAACCAACCCCCCCCCCCCCCCCCCCCCCCCCCCCCTCCCTTCCAAAACTTGTAGAGCCTATTGTGAAAAGACATCGATCACCGTGCCATTAAAACTATAAAAGTGAGGGGAAGTGTTCAGTGATGCTTTATTGGTTTGAATGTGTAATATTGGTGTCATCCCCCCCCCCCCCCCCCCCCCCCCCTGATTTTCTTCTTGTTCTTCACCCTAATAAATCTCTAGGCCGGTTGGCCAGACATAAATATACAATGATTATATTGATTATTTCATGGTCATGGTCATGATTTGTTTTGTTGATTTCAACCCCCCCCTCCCCCTTTCCACCCAAAATGATCAAGTGTAAAATGTGTGTAGATATGGCTCACTCATCTCTTCAGAACGATGGTGTAATTTTCATACATGGCGTTGTGATTTACATGTTCAATCACTGTTGATGAAAATAGAGAAAATGTTTATGTGTTATATATATATATATATATATATGACATATTGTTAATATCCTGTTATGCATTAGAAAATGTGTGAGATAAAAAAAAAAGTTAACTGTCACAGAGGAATTTGTGTACCACATCATCATCATCATCATCATCTTCTCAATCGACATCAACATCATTATTATTATTAATTATTATTATTATTATTATTAATCATTTTATTTTGAGGATATTGGAATAAGCACTCACATGCTTTTTTTTTGCTTTTTTTTTTTTTTTTACATCTAGTCCCCCCCATGTGTATGCAGATTTGTCATTCTAACATGTAGTAGTGTACTTTTAAACAGTATGATGTTACATATGACATCATGTTTTTCTTTTTTGTTTGTTTTTTTGTGGTTATTGCTGTTTTTTGTCATTGCTGCTTTAAAAAAGGTGCCATCTCAATCCAATAAGATATTTTATGCTTTTTTTCTTCTTCAGAAATTCATGTATGTATTTGTTGCTGTTAGTCTAGTCTTCGGAAAAACAAAAATTAAAAGGAAACAAAGCAAAAACAAGCGTGACTAATTTTGAATGCAAGCGCTTTGGTTTGTGTACTCCAGAAGATTTAGCACTATATAAATCCCATTTATTATTATTAAACCCTCTTTCAAGTATAATCTTGTGGTTTGGCCTAGGCCAAAAGCTGTGTCAGTTATTGAAATCAACTCATTGCCAAGACCTACATTAAAGTATTGTTATGTTGTAAGATGTTTTTTTGAGATTGCCTTCAGCCATGACTAGCTCTTAACATAACAACCTGCACTCTCCTTTAAAGGAGAAAAAATCCTCTGAAGTCACAGAGTTTGGCTGCCTATATGGCGAGGTACTTGAAAACAACCATACACGCAAACGTCTCATTCAGTGTGCAGTTTCATTCTCACAGCGATTCCCAGGTGGGAGGAGTACTGAGTCAGAGTGCACATTCTGGGTGACCCCCAGAGTGTTAAGCTGGGGAACAGACAACAACAAAAACAATAACAACAACATCATTACCTTGTGGTCGTTCTCACCAACTGTCAGCAGACAAGAGTGACTGACTGCACCATCTTGCTGTGAAATGTTTTGTTTTGTTTTTTTCTGATGACTTGTTTGTTTGCTCTTTTTAGGATTTTCTTTGAAAGCGAAGAAGTCTGTTTGCAGTGATGTCCTTGAGGAAGAAGATGAATGGTATATTTTGAAGTTCAGGATCGTTTTATGTGGGTTTTCTTTTAGGTTGACAGTGTTTGTTTATTTATTTATTCATTTATTTTATTTATTCATTTATTTATTTATTTCATTTATTCTTTTATTTCAAACACAATGGAATAAGCACTTGTGTTCATTTTTTTTTTACATCCAGTCCCCGTGTGTTTGCAGTTTTGTAAATTCTGTCATTCTTTCCACCGGGAAACACAATGGCCTATCTCTTCTGAATAACGGAATTGGTTTTAATGTGTGTGCAAGATAATCGTGTGTATTCGCACACTGGACCTTGGCTTATAGTTTCATCCAAAGGACTTGCATTGGATATGTCAGGGGATTGGTATTGTTGATGTTGAACTTGAGGTAATTGTGACACTCTACCACGAAATGAGTCGCTTAGCACATAATCCACTTTTCCGCTACGAGCCATTAAAGGCAGGTGGGGGTGAGGTTGTCAATTTTGAGATTTTGATTAATTATAAATTATAGCACTTATTCTACCTTGTAGTGAAATATCAAGGCATAATTATGTTTCCTTTCGTCTTTAAACATGCTTTGAAAATAGAGAAGCCCTCATTCTGACCACCTATTAGGATGCTAAACTTGTCAATTTCTCATTTTGACATTTTCTGCAGTCTATCATTTCAATTTGTAATAACTTTTGATAGTATTGTTCGATTTTCAGTCTGTTTTTTGTATTGTATAGCCATTTCATTGCAAATTAATAGCATGTCAATAACTAAAAATTGATCTCTTGTGCAATGCGACTCCTTATGTGGTGGAGCGTCACAATTGTTAATGTGAGATTTTTTGTTTTTTAATGGAAGGAGGTGACAGTGCTGATATGGCCTTTGTAATCAGTAGGGCTGTGTGCAGCATGAGAAAAAAATGATCAGAAATAGTTTTAACCCTTTTCCTTATGGGTTACCCGCTATAGGATAACCAACCATGTAACCTTTTTCTACACAGCACCCCCAAGTGGGTTACAGAAGCATACAGATGTGCACAGCGCACGTCATGTACAGAGAAAGAGGGGTTCTCTCCCTCGACGTAAGGAAAGCGTGAAGAAAATGGACAAGCGTGGTTGATTTGAAGGAGAAATGAAAGTGGGAAGTGAAAGGGCGAAATCCACGTTTGCTTAATGCCACCTGCTGTATTGGTGAAGGAAACTCCGTAGTTTTTCTGTCTTGCCTGTGACTGAAAAACCACTGACTTTTCTTTACGTGGAGAGTAGATGCTATTAAAAGTGGATATTGTTATAAAAAATTGTTATAAAAAGAAAAAAGGAAAAAAAAGGTGTGTTATTCTACTCATGAAACTGTGTGGAGTGATAAGATGATGACGGTATTTTTGTGAATAGAAGCAGGACCTGCAGCCTGGGAAAATTGTGCAAGTTAGTGGAGACCGAGTTTGTATTTTGTACCACTTTATGTCACAGCAGATTTCTCTGCGTGAAATTCGGGCTGCTCTCCCCGGGGAGAGCGCGTCACCACAAGTGCAGCGCCTACCCATTTTTTTTTTTCTTTTACCTGTCTGCAACTGTATTTGTTTCCCTATCAGAGTGGCTTTTTGTCTACAGAATTTTGCCAGGGACAACCCTCTTGTTGCTGTGGGTTCTTTAACGTGCGCTAAATATTGATGCGGAACGTCGGTTTATCGTCTCATCCTAAAGACTAGTGCCCAGACCACCACTCATGGTCTAATGGATGGGGTAAAAGTTTTGGGCCCAAACTACTTTACAGCATGTAGAATTTCTCATAGCCACTTATAGCATATGGAATTCTTTTTTGTAAGAGCAATGAATTCACCAGTGCATAAATCAAAGAACGCTTATTAGCTTTACATAGTGGGGAAAAAAAGGTGTATAAAATCGATGAAGTATCATGATGAAGTCTGTTGCATTGGAACGAGTTGTGACAACTTTGATCCTTTGTCTATGCTTTGTGCATGTATGATATATACTCTCGAATCAGTGATGGTTTCGGTGTGCCTTTGAAAAAGTGCATTGGTAATTTTGAATATGTGTGTTTAGGTAATGCTTTTTTCCCTTCACATATGCGGTTGTGCACAATCCTGGATTCAGTTTTATGTGGTAAAGGGATGAGGTTTTTTTTCAGTTCTAGAAGATACGGTGGAGGGTGAATGGTGACTGCTAGGCAGAGAGATGATATTAAAACAACTCCATGATACAACATTGAACATTCCGTCATCTTCTGTGAGGAGAGGAGGAGTGACCACCAGGGGATTTGAAATTATGTGGAAAGAGCGATTTTTCTCTGCTTTTTGGTACTGTATGTGCCAGGGAAGAAGAAGACGAAAAAAAAGAAAAATGTGTTGTTCTCGCTTTCATTTGTTTTTCTTTCACCCAGTTTGTCATTGCTTGTTCATCCAGGATGGCATTAACAGTGGAAAGGAAACAACTGCAACATGACTGACCTTTGCTGCAGTCCGTGAGCACAGTTGCCGGGATAAATTTCAATTCACAGCGCACAAATCCAACATCACTCAGTCCAGAGTGCTAAATTTAACACCCCCCCCCCTCCTTTTACCTAGTCTCAAGTGTAGTCAGTTCCTGCTATAATTAGCACCAGCTGGCCTATTTTGGACTGGGATGGGATGGGATGGAATGATTAGCAGCTGAGAGGAGCTGAAAGTGAAGGAAACCGGACAGCTGTGAATTGCTATGGGCGACTTTACAGATGCTTGAATGCTGGTTGCACATGGGACATCAGTTTACACACAGCGTCAGGTCACACAGCACCTATCAGTTGCTAACTAATGAGACTTTAAACCGAGGCCCCGTGTGCGAACGCATGCAGAACATCTTGCGCACACGTTAAATCCTGTTCCGCTTTTCGTAAAGTAGGCCATCGTGTGCCGGTGGGAACAGATGACAATATTTACAAAACTGCATACACACGGGGACCGATGAAAAAAAGCACATGATTGCTTATTCTGTTATCCTCGATATAAAAGAATAAAAGAATAAATAAATAAATAAATAATCCATCTCATCCGCCGCCGCTGTAGTCTAGTGGTTAGGGCGTTGGACTCGTAATCTAAAGGTTGCGGGTTCGATCCTCAGCTTTTCGGCTATAGCGTTGTGCCTTTGGAAAAGGCACTTTACGGCTATTTTCTCACCCCACCCAGGTGGTAAAAGGGGTACCAACCTTGTGTTGGGGGTTAACCCTGCGATAGACTAGCGTCCTATCCAGGGGGGAGTCTATGACTCTCAGTCGCTTAACTCCACAGAAACCGGGATAAGCACCGGCCTGATGAGCCGTAGGCTCGGGACAGACTTTAACTTTAACTAACCATTTCATCCCAGCCAGAGATAGGGCCAGCTGGTTCTAATCATAGCAGGAACTGACCAGCTTGGACCAGGTCAAAGGAAAGGGCGCGCTAAATTTAGCACTCTTGGTTGAGTGATGTTGGATTTGTGCACTGCGTTTATCAACTTGCTCGAAAGACTGAGAACACCTAGATCACCACTGAAGGTGTGGTGAATGAGGTGTGTGGTGAAAGTTCAGGTGCAAATGGGGGATCAAAGCCACAACTGAATGTTGTTGTTTGGTTTTTTTTTAGATGGGTTTGATTTGCCTACACTACTCACTCGCAAGGGAGACTCACTGACATGGGGTTAATTGGTGAGTTTGCTGACAGTATATTCTGTAGGATCCCACGTTTTTGATACTGTTGTTTAAAATGCTATGCTTGCATGCTGTACCCAGTGCTTGGGAAGGTGGGGATTTCAAACATTGCTTTTGAGTGTGTGTGTGTTGTGTGTCGTGTTGTGTGTGTGTGTGTCTGTGTCTGTGTGTGTGTGTGTGCTATAATTTCAAATGTTGCTATTTTTTTGGTGTGTGTGTGTGTGTCTGTGTGTGTGTCTGTGTGTGTGTGTGTGTGTGCTATAATTTCAAATGTTGCTATTTTTTTGGTGTGTGTTGGTGTGTGTGTCTGTGTGTGTGTGGTGTGTGTGTGTGGTGTGTGCTATAATTTCAAATGTTGCTATTTTTGGTGTGTGTGTGTTTGATGTATGTGTGTGTGCATGCGTGTGTGTGTTTGCGTGTGCATGCTATAATCTTTCTAGCTTGTTTTCTGCTTTTTCAATCCATCACATTGGCATTTCTTTTTCAAGCATGCCTGGGATTTTTTTCCCAACTGGGTTTGTTTTTTTTGGTGTTTTTTTTCCTTTTAGAGTTGAAAATGTCTGTCTTTAGTTTTCCTTCTCAATACTCTGCACTGTGGGCTGACTTGAAGAATGTATGATTATGCATGCATGCGTGTTATACACAAAAGAAGTCACCAAATGAGAGTTTACAGAGAACCGGACATGACAATATGAAACATTTATGAGAAAAGTTTGGTTTTTTTTGTTTTTTTTAACTTTATATTTCTTAAGGATGGAAGTGAATGTATTGACTTTGTGATGCAGACTGACGACTGCAGATATGGGTTGTATGTATAATTATGTATGCGCATGGTAATAAGATATTTGAAAATTTATGGGGTTTTTTTTTGTTTGTTTTGTGAAAATGAAGTATATTTCATGATTTGTACATGGATGTGTGTGTGTGTGTGTGTGTGTGTGTGTGTGTGTGTGTGTGTGTGTGTGTGTGTGTGTGTGTAGTTTGTGTGTGTGTGTGTGTGTGTGTGTGATACATGCACATACAAGCAAGCATGCATATATGAGCATGCTCACACACATGCACACACATACACACACACACACACACACACACACACACACACACACACACACAACACACCTACCTTTGGATGAGACTGTAAACTGAGGTACTATGTGTGAAGCACGCAGAACATTTTGCACACACATTAAGGCTCATTCCGCTTTTTGAAAGAGTAGGCCATTGTGTGCCTGTGGGACCAGATGACAAAATTGACAAAACTGCATATGGGGACTTGATGTAAAAAATAAAAAAAGTACATGTTTATTCCATTATCCTTGATATATAAGAATAAATAAATGATTTGTTTTTAAATAAACAATCTCTCTATCTCTCTCTCTCTCTGTCTCTCTCTCTCTCTCTCTCTCTCTCTCTCTCTCTCTCTCTCTCTCTCTCTCTCTCTCTCTCTCTCTCTCTCTCTCTGTCTGTCTGTCTGTCTGTCTCTGTCTCTCTCTCTCTCTCTCTCTCTCTCTCTCTCTCTCTCTCTCTCCCTCTCTCTCTCTCTGTGTACAGTTTGTAATTGATCAAGTCAAAGTCAAGTCAAGTCAAAAACACTTTAATCATCCCTGAAGGGCAATTACAATACAGACAGGCATATTGATGATACGACGTATTCGCATGTGTATACTACTTTTTAAGTCGTGCATAAAATTTGGGATACTTCGCTGAGGAAGAGAGCATCGCAAGTAGAGCCCCCCCCCCCCCCCCCCATTATTTATGTTTGTGTCTGCATGTGTCACAGCTGTCAGTTTCCCCCCCTTTCAGCTCCTCTCAGCTGCTGTCCATTCCATCCCAGCCCAGCCCAGCCCAGATGGGGCCATCTGGTACAAATCATAGCAGGAACTGACCAGACTTGGACTATGTAAAAGGAAAGGGGCACGCTATAAATTGAGCTTTCTTGACTGAGTGATGTAGAATGAGCACGCTACGGTGTTATCTATTTCCCTATCAGAGTGGCTCTTGTCAAAACAAAAGTTGCTGTGGGTTCTTTAATACGCGCAGGATGTGTGTTGCACGCGTGATCTTGGTTTATGGTCTCGTCCAAAATACTAGAACTCAGACCGCCACTCGAGGTCTTGTGGACAGGGGGGAAAGTTTTGGGTATGGAGTCAAAGTCAAAAACATTTCAATCATCCCTGAAGGGCAATTACAATACTGACAGGCATATTGATACGATATTGATACGATATATGCATGTGTATACTACTCTTTTTTTTTTAAGTCATGCATAAACTTTGGGATACTCCCAATGCACTCTTCTCGCTTTGTAGGCTTGATGGGGGGGGGGGGGAGGCAACTCTATTGCTTACTCACTGTACCATCTGGAACTAAAAGTTTGACTTTTGACTAGGCTGGTGTGTTGTGTTTAGAACAGTGATCCGCCAAGCTGAAAACTGGTTTCCATGAATTATGGACCTACCTTTCGGTGGTTGTATTTTTGTATCAATTGTTATGCTTTAAAAAAGATTCATTTTCAACCTTTTCCTACTTAATGTGATTTGCATGACAAGTGTTACAGATGTAATAAATCATGGCTCCATCATTCATTCGTATTTTGCTCATCATTTTTTGCTTATGTTTCTTGCTTATTTAGATGTCCATCTTCATGATGATAGAACGATCAGATGAATAAATGTGTTGCTCTTTGTGGATTGAGTGTAATGACTGTGAATCGTGTGTGTGTGTGTGTGTGTGTGTGTGTGTGTGTGTGTGTGTGTGTGTGTGTGCGTGCGTGCGTGTGATTGTATGTATACCTGAGTTCGATGCGCGGCGTTTACACAGTGCTGGTACAAACAAAGAAACAAACAAAACAGGACAAAGTAAATAGACTTTAAGTACTGTTGCTGGATCACAGTTAAAAAAACAAAACAAAAACAAAAAACAACCAATAATCGATAATTCTACAATAATGCCTTGCAACCTTTGAACTTTGAAACTTTGTGAAGCGCAATTAGCGCGAGGCAGTCAAACAATTGATTAAGAAGTTACAGAAAAAGTTTGCGTCATTAGAGAGACAGCACGATGGCTTTAGTCAGTCTGTAATGAGCTCCGTCTCTGCTGCAGTCTGTCAACACTTTGTAAACCCACGTATGTGGTGTCCCTAACGGGCTCTCTTGTCCCTAATGGGTCGTGCAAAACGCTCAATTGTCTCCCTAATCCGGTCTATAAGTAAGCAGAAATTAAATGCTTAATTAAGCTGAATAAATCAATAAGGCAACAGATGTGAACACTGCCAAGGAATAAATACAATAATTATATCAATCTACTAAGAAGGAAAGTGATGTAGTCTAGTGGTTAGGGCGTTGGACTCGTAATCTAAAGGTTGCGGGTTCGATCCCAGCTTTCGGCTATGGCGTTGTGCCCTTGGAAAAGGCACTTTACGGCTATTTTCTCACCCCACCCAGGTGTAAAAGGGGTACCAACCTTGTGTTGGGGGTTAACCCTGCGATAGACTGGCGTCCTATCCAGGGGGGAGTCTATGACTCTCAGTCGCTTAATGCCACCGAAACCGGGATAAGCACCGGCCTGATGAGCCTTAGGCTCGGGACAGACTTTAACTTTAACTTAACTAAGAAGGAAAGGTGGCAGGACGGTTAAGATACTCCTGCCTAACAAGTAAACCCTCATGTTCTGGGTTCAATTCCCAGTCTTGCTCTTTCTTCCCTGTTTGACACACGTCACTCAACAAAGCTTACAGAGTCTGGGGAACGGGATAGCCTAGTGGTCAGAACATTGCGCTGGCAATTTGACGACCCGAGTTCGATTCCCGTAGGAGGGGATTTTCCCCCTGGAGTTAACATCAGTGCTGACTCCACTCTCCCCAAAATTCTTTCGGATGAGACTGTAAACCGAGGCCAAGTGTACGAATGCACGCAGAACATCTTACGTACACGTTAAATCCTGTTCCGCTTTTCCTAAGGTAGGCCTTCGTGTGCCGGTGGGAACATGACATTTACAAGACTGCATACACACGGGGACTGGATGTAAAAAAAACATATGATTGCTTATTCCATTATCTTCGATATAAAAGAATAAATGAAAATGACAATAAATAAAATAATGATACAGTGGTGTCCATTTGTTTCTCTACGAACGAGAGAGAGCGTTGGACATTGTACCGTAGACATACAAAAAAAAACACAAAAAAACCTTCCAAATGTCCACACTTCAAAACTCCATACTTAGAATCCAGTGGCAGGACTGCATAACCAGTCTCCAAGTCCTGGCCCACTTAGACTCTATAAGCATTGCATTGTTGTTGTTGTTGTTGTTGTTGTTGTTCCCCAGATTAAAACTCTGGGGGGTCACCCAGAATGTGCACTCTGACTCACTCATCCCACCTGGGAATCACTGTGAGATTGAAATAGCACACTGAATGAGAAGTTTGCGTGTATGACTATTTTCAAGTACCTCGCCATATAGGCAGCCATACTCCGACTTCAGAGGATTTTTTTCTCCTTTAAAGGAGAGTGCAGGTTGTTCTGTTAAGAGCTTGTCATGGCTGAAGGCAATCTCAACACAACATTTTACAACATCACAACATTTTAGTGTAGGCCTTGGCAATGAGCTGACATCAATAACTGACACAGCTTTTGACCTAGGCCAAAAGCATTGTATTCAGACTCGTCAAAATAAATGAATAGATAAATAATAAAAATAAACAGAATTCAGACTCATCAAGGACCCGTGGATCTGGATCAAGGACCTGGTGGATCTGGATTGGAGTGAACGTGCCTGCTTAGAAAGCGAAAAGTCTGGGTCGGAAACCCATTTGAGCCCAAAACTTTTCACCTCCATCCATTTATTTATTTATTTATTTATTCTTTTATATCGAGGATAACAGAATAAGCAATCATGTGCTTTTTTTCATCCGGTCCCCGTGTGTATGCAGTTTTTGTTAATCTTGTCATCTGTTCCCACCGGCACACGATGGCCTACTCTTACGAAAAGCGGAACAGGATTTAACGTGTGCGCAAGATGTTCTGCGTGCGTTCGCACACGGGGCCTCGGTTTAAAGTCTCATCCGAAGGACTTTTGGGGAGAGTGGAGTCAGCACTGACACTGACACAGACTTCTCCATTAGACCATGAGCGGTGGTCTGGGTTCTAAGTCTTTCGGATAAGACGATAAACCGAGGTCCCAACAACAACGCGGCAAACCCACCCTGACAGTGATCACAACAGTATGATATCCATAGTTTTTTTTGTTTTTTTCTGGACAGCATCTCTTTAACCCAAGGACGTGACGTGCCCACTCTGACAGAGTTTAGCCTACAGCAAATTTCCAGTGCCCCCACTGCACCAGACTGTGTATCTCAAGATGAGAGCTGCAAAAAAAAAAACCCCAACCCACCTCGAGTCTACCCACTGTGTTGATACAAGATCTTCTTCAGACTCAAAGGACATACCAGGTCTAGGACATACCAGGTCTTCTTCAGACTTCAAGGACATACCAGATTTTCTTCAGACTCAAAGGACATACCAGATCTAGGACATACCAGGTCTTCTTCAGACTTAAAGGACATATCATGTCTTCAGACTTAAAGGACATACTAGGTCTTCTTCGGACTCAAAGGACATACCAGGTCTTCTTCAGACTGAAAGGACATACCAGGTCTTCTTCAGACTGAAAGGACATACCAGGTCTTCTTCGGACTTAAAGGACATACCAAATCTTCTTCAGACTTAAAGGACCTACCATGTCTTCAGACTCAAAGGACAGACCAGGTCTTCTTCAGACTCAAAGGACATACCAGGTCTTCTTCAGACTTAAAGGATATACCAAGTCTTCTTCAGACTCAAAGAACATACCAGGTCTTCTTCAGACTTCAAGGACATACTAGATTTTCTTCAGACTTAAAGGACACACCAGATCTTCTTGAGACTTAAAGGACAGACCAAGTCTTTTTCAGACTTAAAGGACAGACCAGGTCTTTTTCAGACTTAAAGGACATACCAGGTCTTCTTCAGACTTAAAGGACAGACCAGGTCTTCTTCGGACTTAAAGGACATACCAGGTCTTCTTCAGATTAAAAGACCTACCAGATCTTTGGATTTAAAAGACCTACCAGATCTTCTTTACTTTATGACTTTATCATTTAATACCACTTTAAGTCACGGCAGATTTCACTGTGTGAAATTCGATATGCTGTCCCTGTGGACAGCATGTCGCCACATGAGCAGCGCCACCCATTATTACTTTTTGGCTGCAACTGTATTTGTTCCCTATCAGAGTGGCCTTTTTTCTACAGAATTTTGCCAGAGATAACACTATTGTTGTCGTGGGTTCTTTTACGGTCGCTAAATAATTTTGTGTACACACAGGACCTCCGTTTTATCGTCTCATCCGAATGACTAGCACCCAGACCACCACTCATGGTCTAGTGGATGGGGGAAAGTTTTGGGCCCAAACAGGGATCAAACCGTCACACACTTCCAACCCGGTACCCGGACTTTTCGCTTTCTAGGTAGGCGCGTTACCTCTAGACCACCGATAGCCTAGTGGTCAGAACATTGCGCTGGCAATTTGACGACCCGGGTTCGAGTCCGGTCGAGGAGATTTTTCTCCTGGAGTTTACATCAGTGCTGACTCCACTCTCCCCAAAGTCCTTCGGATAAGACTTAAAAACCGAGGCCCCGTGTGCGAACGCACCAGAACATCTTGCCACACGTTAAATCCTGTTCGCTTTTCGTAAGAGTAGGCCATCGTGTGCCGGTGGGAACAGATGACAATATTTACAAAACTGCATACACATGGGGACCAGATGAAAAAAAGCACATGATTGCTTATTCTGTTATCCTCGATATAAAAGAATAAAATAAATAAATAAATAAATAAAATCCACATTGTTTGGACTCAAAGGACAACACATATCGGTGAACATGAATTCTACAGACAGTGGCTGGCTGCATATAGTAATGCACATCATCATGGATATGTAGCCTACATGTCTCGTGTGTAGCCTACACACATACCTGCATGTACGCGTGTAAATGCAAACAAACACACGTACGCGCGCGCATGCGGTACACACACACGACACACACACACACCACACACACACACACAACACACACACACACACACACACAAACACACACACACACACCAACACCACGCGCGCGCGCGCCGCGCGCGCGCATGCACATGCATACATACACAATACACACACGCGCGACTTTTGGGGGATATAATATGCTGGTAGGTATGTTCGTATTTCTGTAACTCATCAAAACGCTCACATGAATTAGTGCATATTGATCTTCTGCGGGGGTGTGTGTTATGATTGTGTGTGATTGTCTGAGAATAGTATATATATATATATATATATATATATATATATATATATATATATAATATATATATATATATATATATATATATAT
This sequence comes from Stramonita haemastoma, assembly GCA_030674155.1. Taxonomy (NCBI): domain Eukaryota; kingdom Metazoa; phylum Mollusca; class Gastropoda; order Neogastropoda; family Muricidae; genus Stramonita; species Stramonita haemastoma. Next base: position 19,132,735 of record CM060337.1, on the reverse strand, counting down.
ATATATATATATATATTATATATATAATATCCTACACGAAGGGAATTAAGGCATTAGCAGGTCTGCACTTGAAGCTGACCTGGGAAATCGTGAAAAACTCCACCTTCAATTCATCAGACGTCCTGACATTCAAACCCACGACTTGATGGAAACATATGGTTAAAAAATGCGGTCATGTGAAAAAAACAAACAAACAAAAAAACGTATTGACTTTGATCCAGAGAACCCCTGACCACGTGACAACCCCTGATTAGACATTTAAAACACACACACACACACACACACACACACACACACACAACACACACACACACACACACACACACACACACACACACACACACACACACACACAAACCGGGAATGTCTTTTTCTGACTAATTTATTTACTTTTTTTTATTTATTTTTTTTAATTCATTTATTTACTTATTTATACCACTTTATGTCACAGTAGATTTCCCTGCATGAAATTCAGGCTGCTTTCCCCAGGGAGAGCGCGTCGCCACAAGTGCCAGCGCCTTCCCAATTTTTTTTTCTTTTTCTGTCTGCAACTGTATGTTTCCTCCCTATCAGAGTGGCTTTTTTTCTACAGAATTTTACCAGGGACAACCCTCTTGTTGCCGTGGGTTCTTTTACGTGCGCTAAATAATGTGTATCACACAGAACCTCGGTTGATCGTCTCATCCGAAAGATTAGCGCCCAGACCACCACTCATGATCTAATGGATGGGGGGAAAAGTTTGGGGCCCAAACGGGATTCGAACCACCGGCACACTACGACCTGGACTTTTCGCTTTCTAGACAGGCACGTTACCTCTAGACCACCGATCCACCTGAGGAGTTAGAAATGACTTGAGCCTCTCCTGTTAAGTTAAAGTCTGTCCCGAGCCTAAGGCTCATCAGGCCGGTGCTTATCCCGGTTTCTGTGGCGTTAATTAAGCGACTGAGAGTCATAGACTCCCCCCTGGATAGGACGCCAGTCTATCGCAGGGTTAACCCCCAACACAAGGTTGGTACCCCTTTTACACCTGGGTGGGGTGAGAGCCTCTCCTGTTGGTGTGTAGCCTATCTATCTACAGATGTTACCCGAGTTGATACAGTAACTTCAGAAACAGTGATGACAGGTGGAAAACAGACATCTACCGAATCTGAAATTCTTCAAGTTGTAGTTTCTGACAGCGTTTGAACAGCTTCCCCCTGCAAACTGCTAATTGGCAGTCTGTCCCGGCCCAAAACTCCCCCCCCCCCCCCCCTATCCATTAGACCATGAGTGGTGGTCTGGGCGTTAGTCTTTCGGATGAGACGATAAACCGAGGTCCCGTGTATAACACATCATTATTTGGCGCACGTAAAAGAACCCACGGTAACAAGGGGGTTGTCCCTGACAAAATTCTGTAGAAAAAAAGCCAGTCTGATAGGGAAACGAAACACAGTTGCAGACAGGAGAACTCAAGTCAATTTTGTTTTATTTCGAGGATTAAAGAATAAGCACTCATGTTTTTTTTTTTACATTCCAGTCCCCGCCCTTATCAGGGATATCACCAAGATAAAAAAAAAAACCCACCTCCAACAGCAACACACAATGATAAACCAGTTAACAAAAGCAAGAGACAACATGCAAGAACAGTAATAAACAGAAGACAAGAAGCGAGGACAAAAAGACACTAAG
>CM060337.1:19051067-19123567 GCA_030674155.1 Stramonita haemastoma | reverse complement strand
TTATAATCTCTAAATTGGTGAACTTGGGAGCTATAGGAGACAATTTTTTTTAAAAGCCCACGCAATTATGCGACCTGTTTTTACAAAAGGAGTCTTAAGGTATGAATGGGTAAAATTGAGTTGTTATATTTTCTGCAATCTACAGATCCTCACCTATCTTTTGATGCATGATTCATTGTTCTACCTAAAAAATGTGCAAAGCTTTTTTTTCATTCAATTATATCGAGGATAAAGGAATACGCACTCATATGCTTTTTTATATCCAGTCCCCGTGTGTATGCATTTTTCTAAATTTTGTCATCCATTCTGTTATAGTTGTGAGAAATGGGCGACACAACCATTTCACATTCTGAGAAAATCGGGTTTGTAGTTTTTAGAAGGTCAACAAAAATGCTTAATTAAACACAGTTTAAAATCGAATCTAACCTTTTCAAGTACATGGGAAATTAAATGCCTACAGAATCCCTTTTTGACGAACAGTCAAAATTGAAAAGTAGACCCTACCTTCCCCTTTTGGCCTGCGAGTTAAGACTCATTCTTTAAAAATAGGTCACATATACCATTAAAACAGGGTTAAAAGTAGCTCTTATGTCACTCCTAGTATCAATGCCCCAGCCAAACATAAGGGTCAAACAAGGATAGTAACTGTGTTGTAGGAGACCCCTTAATAACACACAGAAACAGGATAAAATCTATATAAAAAAAATTTTTAAATTTAAAACCCAAAACAAACAGAACAAACCCCAAAACAAAACAAAATTGTTCATTAGTAAAGACTAACATACTAACCATGTTAACTAATATTATCCTCCACTTTGACTGTGTCTTTAACTCGAAGAGTTTCAGTTTCAGTGTCTCAATAAAGATTGACTGCATCCAGAATATTTTATCTAGGCTGAGTCACTTTTGTGACATTGTACAAAACAAATCTCACCCCACCCCCTTTTAAAAAGAACAAATTCTCACAAGCAAACACAAAATGAAATAAGCGCAGCACCACAAATGCAGTGCAACCCAATCGTTCTTTGTTTTAAAAATATTATTTTCTTTTATCTAGTGTGCACCTGCATGTGTAAGTGTTTCGCTTTAGAGTGCATTTTCTATTAAAAAAAATATATAAAATTGCAAGTGATTACTGTCTTCAAGCTGTGAATTCTTTTACCTACATATGAACTCGTTTACTTGCTTCTGTTTGCAAACAGAACATAACTGCATACACACGGGGACGGATGAAAAAAGCACATGAGTGCTTATTCTGTTATCTCGATATAAAAGAATAAAATAATAAATAATAAATAAATAAATAAATAAAACACAATGTGTAGGCTATATGCCATGGCAAAAGTTGCACCACTGCATTTAGCGTTTTTGACCATTCTATGTGCATGATAAAACGTTTTTGACACATTCTATGTGCATGATAAAACGTTTTTGACACATTCTATGTGCATGATAAAACGTTTTTGACACATTCTATGTGCATGATAAACGTTTTTGACACATTCTATGTGCATGATAAAACGTTTTTGACACATTCTATGTGCATGATAAACGTTTTTGACACATTCTATGTGCATGATAAAACGTTCATTCTTATGACAATATTACCTCCCCTTTGCAGGTCATCATTAACAGTCATATTCCTTTTTATTGTTTGAAATCACTTTGAGATCCAATAAAAGCTTGTATCTGGTAGAAATGAAACAACAATTTTTATATAAAATTGTAGACTCTGCTGTTTACCTGTCTGAAACAGGGACAGGTACATGGACAGGGTAAAGCCAAAGATTTAGAATACGCTTTTTCCTATTTCTGAACTGAGACAGGAAAAAACACCTTTAAAGTTTAGAATTGTTAGTTTCATAATACGTTGTAAAATATATATGCTACAGTTTAAGCTGTGAGTTAAATATATCAGATCTCTGTGGGGATCGCCCTTAACTTCTAATCCTCCCAAGTTTGGAGATGTGTTGTCTATCTTCTTAAGTTCCTGCTGTTTACTGTTTGTTTGTTTTTTAATATTATGGGCTGGGGGATAGGTAAGGGAGGAGGGAACAGGTAAGAAAGCGGTAGCTGGAGGGAGATAGATAAGGGGAGGTAGGGAGAGAGATAGGTAAGGGAGGGGTTGAGAGATAAGGAGGGAGGGGTTGAGAGATAAGGAGGGAGGGGTTGAGAGATGAGGAGGGGGAGGGAGAAAGATAGGGAGGAGGGGTAGAAAGATAGGGAGGGGGGAAGGAGGGAGAGAGAGGGAGGGAGGGGAGGATTGGTAAGGGTGGCTTAGTGAGGGAGGAGTCAAGGGGAGAAGTAACGGGAGGAGGGTGGGGTCAGGAGAAGGTAAGTTAGGAAGGGGTAGCACCACTAATCCCTAGCAATTACAGGGTTAGTTCATCTCTCACAGGCCAAGTCAGTTTTTGACATCTGGTCTGTGTAGCTAGCTGTTTTGTTACAAGAGTTGTAAATTTTACAGCAATTTTCTTCACATTGTGAATTCTTTTAGTGCATATGCACCTTGTTTATGTGCTTTATATTTGCAAACACACCATTATTAATATGTGTATGATAAAGCGTAGATTCTACTTTACGTTTGAGTTAGGGGGAAGAAGGGATAGAACAGGGGAGGCAGGGAGGGGAGGTCAGTTAAGAGGATAAAGAGGGGGTAGAATCAGAGAGGAGAGGGGGGGGGGGGTAGTAAGGGGTGAGAGAGGTCAGGGGAGGGGGCAGGTTTTGGGGAGGAAGGAGGTGAAAAGATATGGGGAGGGAATGGGTAGGTCGTTTATTAATTCATTTATTTGTTCTTTTATATTGAGGATAATGGAATAACCGCTCATGTGCTTTTTTACATCCAGTCCCCATGTGTATGTTAAGCTTTTTTAGTTAAGTCTGTCCCGAGCCTAAGGCTCATCAGGCGGTGCTTATCCGGTTTCTGTGGCGTTAAGCAACTGACAGTCATAGACTCCCCCTGACTCCCCCTGGATAGGACGCCAGTCTATCGCAGGATTAACCCCCGACACAAGGTTGGTACCCCTTTTACACCTGGGTGGGGTGAGAAAATAGCCCTAAAGTGCCTTTTCCAAGGGACAACGCATAGCCGAAAGCTGGGATCGAACCCGCAACTTTCGATTACGAGTCCAACGCCCTAACCACTAGACTACAGCGGCGGCTCCATGTGTATGTGGTTTGTAAATTTTGTCATCTGTTGCCACCAGCACACAATGACCTACTCTTTCAAAAAGCAAAACAGGTTCTAACATGTGCACAAAATATTCTGCATGTGCTTGCATACAGAGCCTCGGTTTATAGTCTCATCCAAGAGACTTTGGGGGAGAATGGAGTCTGCACTGATGTTAACTCCAGGGGGAAAATCCCCTTGAACCGGATTCGAACACATGTTGTCAGATTGTGAGCGCAATGTTCTAACCACTAGGCTACCCTGTACCCCAGAGGTGGAGGAGACAGATTGGGGGAGGGAGGTAGGTTAGCGTGAGGAGGGGGGAGGGAAGGGCAGGGTAGGTTAGTGGGAGGTTTACATTGGTCATGATCTATAATAAGGGGGTTATATATTTTTAAATATCAACTTAATTGGGAAACAGATGGCCAATATAGTGTTTCCATGCCAGTATTATAGAGGAGGCTCCAAAGAGTCATGCCTTCACCCTCATTGGCAGGTTTTGCCCAGTATCCTTGCATTAACCGCTGAACTACTTCCTCCATTCCTCGCGGTTCTCAGCTTCCCGAGGTACGTCTTTCCACTCAAGGCCAGTCCACTCTGGTGTTGTTTTACTGACGTTACCTCTTTTCTGCCTCTTCCTCTCCATTCTAGGACAGTCCTGGTTCGTGTCATGTGCCCGAACCTTTTCAATTTGCCTGTGTTCACTAGTCAGGAATTTTTCATAATTATGGCCCGAGGTGTTTTCAATTCTGTTTTCTTGCTAGTAATGTGATCTCTGTATGAGATACCAGAAGTTTGCGACAGCATCTCATAGCCTTTGCCTGTATCCTTCTTTCAATGTCTGCTGTTATGGTCCACCTTTCACAGCATACAAAAAAATTTTGATATGGACGATATCAACACATCCACTCTTGTTATTTATTTATTTATTTATTTATTTATTTATTTATTTATTAGTCGTTCCTCAGCTAGAGCTCCGAGGTTCATCAATGGTGAGCTTTTGCGAATGCGACCGTTTTTGCCCGCCATGAAGGAGGCCACATACTGACTTCGGGGATATATGCTGGGCATTTTCCTGTTTCCCTAACCCCAACACTGATATAACTACGGATCATTAACGCACATAGTTGATCTTATGCACACCTATATACACGAAGGGAATAAAGCCACTGGCAGGTCTGCACTTCAAGTTGACATGGAACATCGTGAAAATCCCTGATCTAGCCTTAATTCACCAGATGCCGCCTAGATTCAAACCCACGACTTGATACACCCATGGGATTGAAATCCAGCGGTCTTATCCACTCTGCTATAACTTCTGTCAGTCTCGTTATAAACATGCATATAAGCACACGAGTATGTCAAATGTGCTTTTTGCGTGTTTGTCTAAGAGAAACCCGACAAAAAATCAATGGTTATAAAGATCATTCAGCCTTCAGCGGTTTTCTTTCCACGGCAATCATCATGGTTTTATTCTTTTTCCTGGGTAGTGTATTTATTTCTGCCTGTTAAAGTTTCAGTTTGTTGAAGCCTCTGTATTTTTCTAGCTTTATACCTAGTCGTTTTATTATTATATGAATTTCATATCTACACAGGTTACCGATTTTCTGGGAGGTCTTGATTTAAAGTAATACACACGGGTACTGAATGTAAAAAGACTCACACGAGTGCTTATTCCATTATCCTCGATATAAAAGAATATAATATTTTTTAAAAAGTAATACAGGATAGCTAAGTGGTCAGAGCACTCGCTTTTTCCAAGCTTAAGTTAAGCAGCATCAAGCCTGGTTACCAACAGCTGTAAATGGGTACTTGCCTTCTTTAGGGATTCGGCAGGTAATGCAGCGAGGGGGAGGAGATGGGCGCCGCCCTCAATATGCTGGCCCTTAGAGAAGCTGAGGTCTCTGATGCCTGGACCCCCAATGACCACGTAGGTCATGGGGCACCTTACCTTTTATTTTAATATGTCTAAACACGTACTATTTTTATTGTTTGGTCAAACTTGCTCAGCATGCTCTCTATATTTACAATGGCACACGACATTCATACTGACATGGCATGGAATGGCATAGCATGGCACAACCTGAAGCCTCTTCTTATGAATGCACATCTGTCTGTTGCCTATCTGTCTGTCTGCCTGTCTGTTGTCTGCTGTTTGTCTGTCTGTTGGCTGCTCTTTATCCTAAGACAGTTAAAAAAAAAAAAAACCCAAGACAGTCATAATGATAGGGTACAGCATGGCATAGCACAGTTGGAACATCTAGCCATTAACGCTCGTCTGTGAGTGTTAATGTCTGTCTTGTGTGACTGCCTGCCTGCCTGCCTGCCTGCCTGTCTGTCTGTCTGTCTGTCTATGTGTCTGTGTCTGTGCAAAAACGTTCATACTGAACGCAGATGGCCACAGATATGTTCCTTTCGTGGCCGTCCTTGTTTGGTATGAATGCAGGGTGGCCTAGACGTTCCCCTGCCAACAAGTAGGCCTAAACCATGAGGTTCTGGGTTCGATTCCCAGCCTTGCCCTTCCTTCCCATTTTGACGAAACATCGAACTGAATGTCATGAAAGTCATTCGGATGAGACTATAAACCGAGACCTCGTGTGCGAACGCACGCAGCAGAACATCTTGCGCACACGTTAAAAACCCATTCCACCTTTTTGAAAGAGCAGGTCATTGAGTGCCGATTGGAGCCGATGACAACAACAACAACAACAACAACAACAACAAAAAACCAGCATGCACACAGGAGTTGTGTTTAGACACCATCCCTGAGGAAAAATCGGGGAGTTGGAGTCCCCTGAGCGGTTCGGGGCGTATATGGCAACGTTCTGGCGGCTCCTGCGACGGCACGGGAACCATTCTTATTAGCAATTGTCTTCCCAAAAGACCATTCCAGCGACGTGGACAGGGGGGAGGGGGGAGGAGGGGGGGGCAGATAGGGTTGGGTTATTTTTTCAAGAAGTAAAAAAGAACTAATGGGTGAGGATGCATTCCCCCTTAAAGGCAGCAGCTCGATTTTCATTCTGCCGAAGCAGAAGCTGTATAGAATACGATCCAAAGGACCATTTCAAGCGACGTGGACAGGAGGGGGGGAGGGGGTTCTGCTGCATGGGTAGCAGCTTGTCCTCCATACTTACTTACCCAGGTTTGCGCTCTAGAGCCTAGAGTGTAACATCCATAGTCTTCAGAGACTGACGGATGCCTACTGTTGGGTCAAAAATGACTTTGGTTAACTATTTAGTTTGGGAATATCGAAAGAATGCCCCTGTAGTGTGTTACTGAGAAGAAAAAGAATATTTCGTTGTTGTCTTCAATTTAACGTCTGTTCACGTCAAGTGATATCAGACGAGAAAAGTGGAAAGTGTCATGAAAGTTATGGAGACGAGTGGAAGGAGGAAAGATTGAGACATAAAATGTGTTGGTATTTTTGTGCACTTAAAAAAGTTTTTTTTTTTTTAAAGTTGAAAAGTTATAATCATAATAATGATAATACTCTTAACCAGAGGCAAAATTTAAACTCAAAAGAGTAGGAACATGAAACAACAATAATGTAACTACATAAATAATCAAGTAGTCTGTGCAATAATCATCTAGCAACGGCAGTGGAAAATAATCCATGCTTAAATGTGAATAAGAAATGGGGAGATTACCTAATAGAAGGGGGAAAAAAGAAGTGTATCATAAATCAAAATAATAGACAACAAAGTATGAGTGATCCAACAGAATGTAAACTTCAAGATAATTTTGACACATCTTTAAATAATCTGCCTCCATTGTCGTAAAAGATTCTGATTAAAAACTTAAATCCCTTACAGGGGACAAAAATGATGGACCTTACTGCCGACTCATAAATGCAAGATTATGTGCTTCTCCAAACAAGATTTCTTCTTTTCTTCTTCTTCTTCTTCTTCTTCTTCTTCTTCTTCTTCTTCTTCTTCTTCGCAATTCTTCTTCTTCTCTTCTTCGCAATTCTTCTTCATTCTTCTTCTTCTTCTTCTTCTTCTTCTTTCATTCTTCTTCTTTCTTCTTCTCTTCTTCTTCTTTTCATTCTTCTTCTTCTTCTTCTTCTTCTTCTTCTTCTTCTTCTTCTTCTTCGCAATTCTTCTTCTTCTTCTTCTTCTTCGCATTCTTCGCAATTCTTCTTCTTCTTCGCTTCTTCTTCTTCTTCTTCTTCCTTCGCAATTCTTCTTGCAATTCTTCTTCTTCGTAATTCTTCTTCTTCTTCTTCTTCTTCTTCTTCTTCTTCTTCTTCTTCTTCTTCTTTCTTCCTTCTTCTTCTTCTTCTTCTCTTCGCAATTCTTCTTCTTCTTCTTCTTCGCAATTCTTCTTCTTCGCATTCTTCTTCTTCTTCTTCTTCCAATTCTTCTTCTTCTTCTTCTTCTTCTTCGCAATTCTTCTTCGCAATTTCTTCTTGCTTCTTCTTCTTCTTCTTCATTCTTCTTCTTCTCTTCTTCTTCTTCTTCTTCGCATTCTTCTTCTTCTTCACAATTCTTCTTCTTCTTCTTCTTCTTCGCAATTCTTCTTCTTCTTCTTCTTCTTCCCAATTCTTCTTCCCAATTCTTCTTCTTCTTCCCAATTCTTCTTCTTCTTCCAATTCTTCTTCTTCTTCTTCTTCTTCTTCTTCTTCTTCTTCTTCTTCTTCTTCTTCTTCTTCTTCTTCTTCGCAATTCTTCTTCTTCTTCGCAATTTCTTCTTCTTCTTCGCAATTCTTCTTCTTCTTCTTCTTCGCAATTCTTCTTCTTTCTTCTTCGCAATTCTTCTTCTTCTTCTTCGCAATTCTTCTTCTTCTTCTTCGCAATTCTTCTTCTTCAGTTGAATGTAAAACGCTTTGATTAATTTTGTCCTGGCAAGATACAGATAGATAGATAGATAGATGATAGATAGATAGATAGATAGATAGATAGATAGATAGATAGATAGTAGATAGTGATAGAGAGATAGAGAGATAAGAGATAAAGAGATAGAGATAGAGATAAAGAGATAGATAGATAGATAGATAGATAGATAGATAGATAGATAGATAGATAGATAGATAGATAGATAGATAGATAGATAGATAGATAGATAGATAGATAGATAGATAGATAGCACCATACAAACTCCCTATCTGACCATTGTTATCCTTCATTTTATTGTGGCACTTCTACACTGGAGTTCTGTTCAGTAACACTGCCAAGTTGGGCTGGCCAGAGTTCTTGGGGTACAAGTGCAGAAGTACTGTAGAATGGTTTGTTGTTGTTTATTTGTTTGTTTTTGTTTGTTTGTTGTTGTTTTACAAATAAAGTGGAAAAATTCTCACTCAAAAAGACTAGAATCAAGATCACTTAAGTCAAGGTCTAATGGATGGGAAGATATGAGTGGCGGGGTGGGGGGGTAGGGTGGGGGAGTTTGAGCTTGAATAGGGTAGGGGTGGGGGTGGGGTGGGGAGAGGGGAGTTTGGGCTTGAACAGGGATCAACCGGTGACCCCCCCCCCCCCCCCCTCTCTCTCTATCCAGAAGGATGCGTAAAGCACCAACCCAGTTCATGTTGGTTATGCAAGGTGTCTTTCTGGATGTGAAGATGAAGAAGACCAGGAGCCGAGTTCTTGGGTACAAGTGCAGAAGCACTGAAGAAGTTGGAGGGGGGGTTTTGGTTGGTTTTTGTTGTTGTTGTTTTTACAAATAAACTTGGAAAAATTATCACTCAAAATGACAAGAAGCAAGATCACTTCAGTTAAGGTCTAATGGATGGGATGATATGAGTAGCGGGGTGGGGGTGAGGGGGGGGTGGGGTGGGGGAGTTTGGGCTTGAACAGGGATCACAGGTGACCCCTCTCTTTCAAGGAGGGTGCTTTACCTGTAGACCTTGACCCAGTTGATGTTGGTCATGCAACGTGTTTTTCTGGATGTGAAGATGGAGAAGGCTGAGAGAGAGAGAGAGAGAGAGAGAGAGAGAGAGAGAGAGAGAGAGAGAGAGAGAGAGAGAGAGAGAGAGAGAGAGAGAGAGAGAGAGAGAGAGAGAGAGAGGAGAGAGAGAGAGAGAGAGAGAGAGAGAGAGAGAGGAGAGAGAGAGAGAGAGAGAGAGAGAGAGATTCCAATTTTGTATTCTTATAAAGATGTCTGATACGTTCAAAGACCTTGTCCACGGAGGATTCAAGAAATGCAGTAAGGATTTCAAAATTGCCATTCTTTCCTCTGTGGTCAATGGAAGAAGATTTCTTAGCTTTCAGCCCAGGAAGATTAGTTGATATAAAGTAGTCCTCGTCTGTATGAATTATAGTATTCAAGTGCTGAACATCGGCACATGACACTGCTATCAGCACTACACCTAGCAGTGTTCAGAGTCATGCACACCAGCTTCGAAGAAGAATGTCTAGAGGAAAATGACAGACTGACTCCGGCAAAAACGATTTACCTTTTCTTTCTGCCTCATCTTCTTTAACGTCTTGGTCCTGCTGTTCCCAGTCCGCTCGTTTCAATCTCCCCGCAACAGCCATACCCAGATTCGTTGTGTCTCATCCTCAGGGTCGGTAGTCCACAGGGAGCTCATCAATATCAGGCCACTGCGGGGCCACCAGCCAGAGGGGCCCTGCACTTCTGCTGGGTCACTTTTGGTGGTGTTCAGTGGTGCCTGTTCTGATGTAACGTACGCAGGACACCTCTTACTAAGCCCCCTATAGCTACTAACGTCAGTTTTAGCTCAGTCGCAGAGCCAGAGTGAGTGAGTCACCCACCCGATGTGGCCACCACCCCACCGCCACAAGGATTTACTGAAGGAGTCAGAGGTAAGGGGTTTCTTGACCACCGTGTCATAAGTATTACCAAGGCATGGAAAATATTCCTATTGGTTTGAGCACAATGCCTATTGTTGTGTCCTGCTGATGTATCGTGGACTTTTCATGGTGGCGTCCTCGACAGTGTTGGGTGATGCGCAGGAAAGACACACCGGTGAGAAATAAGTCTTGAACTGACCCATGTTGTTGTTGGGCGTTCCCCAGTGTAACACCCTGAGGGCCATCCACAATATGGCTCTGTTTTCCTCAACTCACCTGCAGATCTACTTATCTGTCCAGTAGTCTGGCGACCCTGGGGGCACCCCCAAAGACTTGACAACCAGTTCCCTCCATTCCTCTGTATGTTGTGCCTTTCTCAAAATTTTGTTGAGTTCTAGGCCTGTCCATTCGCTGATGTTGTTCTCCCACCTCTTCCTTGGTCCGCCTCTTTTTCTTCCTCCTTGGACAATGCCTTGCAGTACTGTTTTGCAAGTCCCTTTGATCTTATGACATGCCCATACCATTTAAGCTTGCGCTTCTTTACAGTTGTTAAAAGGTTTTCGTATGGCCTAATAGTTTGCTGGATTCTGTTACGCACGTCTTTGTTGCTTATGTGGTCTTTGTAGGAAATGCTAAGGAGTATCCGGAATCATCTCATCTCTACACCTGCTCTTCTCTCCAAATCTGCAGTCAGGGTCCACGATTCACAGGCATACAGGGATATGGATATGACAAGGGAGCGTGTTAGTCCATCTTGGAGTTGAGTGAGATATTTTTTATCTCTCTCTCACAGTAATACCAACTGTAAAAACCTAATAAGAAGTTTTCAAGTGAATGATTTTTTTTTCAAAATTAATACCTCCATACTCCGCCTTCATGGTATTTTTTTCTCTTTTAAAAAGAGAGTGCCGGTTGTTAAGCTGAGTGCCTATCATGGTTAAAGACGATCTTTCTGTAACATCTTTGCAATAATTATAACAACATTTCAACAGACTAAACCACCATAATTATGTCCACAAAGCTGAAACTTGCTCCTTCTCCCCTGTGCACCTTTGGTAAAGAAAACCAGACAGGCGAGCACATCCTTCAAAGGTGTATGCTATTCAGCGACCTGAGGAAGAAAATGTGGCCCACGGAGACAACCCTACAGACCAAGCTGTACGGTCCACGAGAGGAGCTGGAAAGGACATGCCATTGTTTTTCCCAGACACATCTGACGGCGTAAAGCGAACGAGAGAGGAAGAATAACAACATTTTGATTAATGAAGGCTTTGACACATACTGAGCTTACATTATCTGGAGTGTAGAGGGCTTTGAGTGAGGTGGTACCCATGAGGTCTGGCTGCTTTATTCTTGAGTTGTACACTCACATAGCAACAGGAGACCCCAAGGTGTTAGATGTCCCTCCAACAACCAACAGCAGCAGCTATCCCCATCCTACGGGAAGCAGTTGAGAGAGCAATAAGATCACTAAAAAGAGGGAAGTCAGCAGCAGTGGAAAACATTCCATCAGAACTGGTCCAGGCAGGAGGAGAGACCATGGTAGAGGTGCTACATACTATCTGCAATAAGATCTGGGAGACAGGGGAGTGGCCAACACCTTGGACACAGTCCCTGATTATCACTCTCCCGAAGAAAGGCAACTGACAACTATGCCAAAGAACCATACCATCAGCCTGATCAGTCATCCAAGCAAAGTGATGCTAAGAGTCCTCCTGAACAGAAAAAAGGCTCAAGCTGAGGGGATCATCAAAGAAGAGCATGTAGGTTTTAGAGGAAGACGGAGCGCAACCGAACAAATTTTCAACTTTAGAATACTCTGTGAGAAATACTTGCAAACCCAACAAGAGCTTTACCTCGTCTTTGTAGACTTTAAGAAGGCATTCAATGAAGTTTGGCATGCAGCTCTGTGGGCAGCCTTGAGCCTGTATAACATTTATGACAACCCGATCAAAACCATAGGATGCCTGTATAGCAAGGGAACAAGCGCAGTCTACTATGACAGCAATATAGGAGATTGGTCCCAAACCACTATTGGAGCACGCCAAGCATGTCTGCTCTCTCCCACCCTCTTCAGCATCTTCTCGGAGAGAATAATGGCTGACACGCTTGAAAATCATGAGAGAACAGTCAGCATTGGAGACAGGGCAATCATAAACTTTCGTTTTGCCGATGACATCGACGGCCTAGCTGGAGAAGAGCAAGAGCTAGTCAGCCTGGTAAACTCACCTTGATGAAGCCTCTGTGATATATTTTATGCAGATCAGTGCAGAGAAAACCCAGCTGGTGACAAACAGTGCCAATGGCGTCAGCAATGACATAATTATAGATGGTAAGAAAATCAGGACCGTCCATAGCTTCATATATCTGGGAGCTGTAGTATCAGAAGAAGGATCAAAACCTGAAATTCTCTCCAGGATAGCCCAGACCACAGCTGCAATGACCAAACTTTTAAAGTCCTCGGGATTGACAAGAACATTGCCATCAGCTTCAAGATCAGACCGATGCGTTCCCTGATCATGTCCATATTTTTGTACGCATGTGAAACGTTGACCATAACAGCAGACATTGAAAGGATACAGGCAATGGAGTTGAGATTTCATTTTCAATTTTCATACCACTTAAAGTCACGGCTGATTTTTATGCGTGAAATTCGGGCTACTCTCCCCGGGAAAAGTGCGTCGCCACAAAAGCGGGGCGACTCTTTTTCTTTTCTGTTCGTGTCTGCAACTGTATGTGTTTCCCTATCAGAATGGCTTTTTTTCTACAGAATTTTGCCAGGAACAAATCCCTTGTTGCCGTGGGCTCTTTTACGTGCGCTAAATAAGTATATGTAACACACAGGACTTCGGTTTATCGTCTCATCCGAAAGACTAGCACCCAGACCGCTACTCATGGTCTAATGGATTGGGGAAAAGTTTTGGGCCCAAACGGGGATCGAACCACAGCACACTTCCGACCCGGACTTTTCGCTGTCTAGGCAGGTGCGTTACCTCTAGACCACCATCCATCTCACAAACTCCTTGGTACTACCGTATATACAGGGATCACATCATCAATGAGGAAGTGAAAACAAGAATCAAAAACGGCATGGGACCATACGCAGAACTCCTTACTTCAGTGACATGTGATCTGTTGTAAATGACATACTCTTTGATCTGTTGTGATTGACAAACTCTTTGATCTGTTGTCAATGATAAACTCTTTGATCTGTTGTGATTGACGAACTCTTTGATCTGTTGTCAATGACAAACTCTTTGATCTGTTGTCAATGATAAACTCTTTGATCTGTTGTGATTGACGAACTCTTTGATCTGTTGTCAATGACAAACTCTTTGATCTGTTGTCAATGACAAACTTTTTGATCTGTTGTCAATGACAAACTCTTTGATCTGTTGTCAATGACAAAGTCTGCGATCTGTTGTCAATGACAAAGTCTGTGATCTGTTGTGAATGACAAACTCTGTGATCTGTTGTGAATGACAAACTCTGTGATCTGTTGTGAATGACAAACTCTGTGATCTGTTGTGAATGACAAACTCTGTGATCTGTTGTGAATGACAAACTATTTGATCTGTTATGAATGACAAACTCTTTGATCTGTTGTCAATGACAAACTCTTTGATCTGTTGTCAATGACAAACTCTTTGATCTGTTGTCAATGACAAAGTCTGCGATCTGTTGTCAATGACAAAGTCTGTGATCTGTTGTGAATAACAAACTCTGTGATCTGTTGTGAATGACAAACTCTGTGATCTGTTGTGAATGACAAACTATTTGATCTGTTGTGAATGACAAACTCTGTGATCTGTTGTGAATGACAAACTATTTGATCTGTTATGAATGACAAACTCCTTGATCTGTTGTAAGTGTGACCTGATGTGAATGACAAACTCTTTGATCTGTTGTCAATGACAAAGTCTGTGATCTGTTGTCAATGACAAAGTCTGTGATCTGTTGTGAATGACAAACTCTGTGATCTGTTGTAAGTCTGTGATATGATGACAATGACAAGCAATGTGACAATGACAATGTGATCACTCTGTGATCTGTTGTGATTGACAAACTCTGTGATCTGTTGTAAGTCTGTGATCTGATGACAATGACAAGCAATGTGACAATGACAATGTGATCACTCTGTAATCTGTTGTGATTGACAAACTCTGTGATCTGTTGTCAGAAACAAACCCTGTGATCTGTTGTGATTGACAAACTCCCAATTCCATTAACGGGAGCTTGTGGACAGAATTCCAGAAAGAAAAATTTATTTTTAAAAAAACCGCCTCAGATTCAAGACGTATTCCTCTCAACAGAAAAGCGAGCCCTTAGCAATTCACAATACAAAACCAGCTCTTCTGTCAGACAAGTTTTCCCCACTATCACTACCTCCTCCTCCTCCTCCACCACCCACCACCCACACCACACAAGCGTTTCCCAGGAGACTAGGGCAGTGGAAGAACAGACAACCCCCCCTTACAAACATGGCGAATTCTTCTTTCCTCCCTTTCAACCAAACTGAAACCGGGTTGACAGCAACCTCAGCCTCCCGGTAGATGTCTTCTTACCGTGGAACAACCCCTACAACGTCATCTCACTGCAGACGTACCAGACTTTTGCCAGGGTCATGTTCTGCTACGTCAGCATGGGTCTGTACCTGGTGGGAGCTCCCAGCAACGTCATTAACTGCGTGGTGTTCTACCGCCAGGGTCTGCGGGAACGCATGAACCTCTGTCTGTTCTGTCTGGCTCTCGTCGATCTTTTGTTCGTCACCTTCTTTTACCTCGTCACGTCTTACTGCGTGGTGGGGTACTTCCACCCTGAAATCCAACAGTGGTGGAACTACTTCGCTCGCCGACACTTCACCGGTATATACCACGGGTTCCTGTACTCTTCGGGTTGTCTGACGGCCCTCATCTCTCTAGAACGTGTGTGTGTGTGTGGCGCTGCCTCTCAAGGCTGCCTCCCTCATCAGGACACGCACCATGGCTGTCCTCATCGCCCTCATCCTCAGCCTCATCCAGCTAGCAGCTGTGGTGTACCCTCTCCACCTGGAGATCGGTTCCCGTACAGACCCGGAGACGGGTGACACCGTTCTGTTTCTCACCTCCAGTCAGTTCTACCTTGAACAGAGACTGCTGTACGCAGTTGTCGAGGACACGCTGTTGATGATTGTCGTTCCCTTGCTGACTTTCATCATCGTCGTCATCAGTACTATCGTCACCGTGCTGGAGCTGAAGCTGAGGTTACGGTGGAGACAGCTGTCCTCCTCCTCCAGTGCTGGGTCTGCTGAACGTCAGCAGGTGAGTGTGTGTGTGTGTGTGTGTAGTTTACCAGCATCCACAGCAACAGTATCCTTCTCTCTGTTCATTGGTTTGCCTGCTGCCCATTTGCTTTGTTGCAGTAGCCTACTTAGCCGCCCCTGTAGTCTAGTGGTTAGGGCGTTGGACTCGTAATCTAAAGGTTGCGGGTTCGATCCCAGCTTTCGGCTATGGCGTTGTACCCTTGGAAAAGGCACTTTACGGCTATTTTCTCACCCCACCCAGGTGTAAAAGGGGTACCAACCTTGTGTTGGGGGTTAACCCTGCGATAGACTGGCGTCTTATCCAGGGGGGAGTCTATGACTGTCAGTCGCTTAACGCCACAGAAACCGGGATAAGCACCGGCCTGATGAGCCTTAGGCTCGGGACAGACTTTAACTTTAGCCTACTTAAGATTCAGTTCGTGTGTGCTTGTGTGTATGTGTGCGAGCAAGGCAAGGCAAGGCAAGGCAAATTCTTTTAGTCGAGGATAATGAATAAGCAGTCGTGTGCTTTTTTTTTTTTTTTACATCCAGTCCCGTCCTTATCAGGGATACATCAAGAAAAAAAAATCCTCTAACTAAACAACAACAATAATAATGTTCCAAATACCAAGAGCAAGAAACCATACCAAATAGCAGACAATAGACAAGAAATAAGAAAGCAATACATTAATTAATAAAGTAATACATTTTTTTAAAAGGCACGCATTCAGAAATTGAAATAAGAAGTAAGAATCGAATGAAGATTTTGATTTTTTTTTTAAAGCGCAATAAAGAGCAAACATGAGAACATAATGAGGTAAACGACTGAAAACATCAATCCACCACCATCTATAACAAAATAAGTCATTCAAATCATAACATTTTGATAAAAGGGGAGAAGAGAGAGAGAGAGAGAGAGAGAGAGAGAGAGAGAGAGAGAGAGAGAGAGAGAGAGAGAGAGAGAGAGAGAGAGACAGAGAGAGAGAGAGACAGAGACAGAGAGAGAGACAGAGAGAGAGACAGAGAGAGAGAGACAGAGAGAGAGACAGAGAGAGAGAGAGACAGAGAGAGAGAGAGAGAGAGAGAGAGAGAGAGAAGAGAGGAGAGAGAGAGAGAGAGAGAGAGAGAGAGAGAGAGAGAGAGAGAGAGAGAGAGAGAGATCTTTATTTTCCAAGGGTTACAGATAAGCATTAGCATAAATTATTTTCCTCCGGCCCTTGCCCTGATTAGGGACTATCAGCAAATCAAGAAGCAAAAAGCACAACTACAAAACAGCAATCTGACAATCAGTAAGATAAAGGAACAAGCGGTAAGTGAACGAACAGGTCACTGCAGGTACACGTTCTCTCCTTCTGTTAAAAAGAAAAAAAAGAAAAAAAAAGAAAAGAAAGGCACACAGTTCCTGAGAAAAATAAAACTAAATTGTCAACATCCTGAAGACGGCATAGGGCTTAACGCTCATTTATATAGCATGCTGTCTCTGGGAGAAGTTTACATGCAGGGTACGCAGGATATGTACTTACAAAGCCTCTTTCACTCCCTTTTCATTTGAATCGGGACGAGGGTAGCAATAGTCTTATGCCGAACAGAGAACATCTACAATCAACTTTTTTTTTCAAAAGCAAGTTAGGAAAAAATATTAAAAACACAAAATACCTTTCTTTTTCTTATTTTGCCTATATGTCCATTGGTCCATGTTGCGGTAATGCGCGACGCCTAGAATTCCCTCCCCTGACCATGAAAAAACACCGTTGCCTTCTTTAAAACTACTAAAATTCATAAAGGATTGTCGCCCCATGCTTTGAATTGCCTCCCTCAGCAAGATCGCTGTTGTCTTCTTTGTTCTTACTAAAATTCATAAAGGACCGCCGTTTCAGGGGAGTTAATTAAAGAAACCCACAAAATAAGTTACACCACGAGGAATTCTTTCGTGTCTAGTTTTGAATATATGACATCATTTACATTCCTAAAATATCATTCTGACGGTAGATATCCCAATATCATTATTTTGCTCGACTTCGAGAGATATTTATTTATTTATTTATTTATTTATTTATTTATTTATTTATTCTTTTATAACAGGGACGGGATTTAAACGTGTGCCAAGATGTTCTGCACGCGTTCGCACACGGGGCCTCGGTTTAAAGTCTCATCCGAAGGACTGTGGGGGAGAGTGGAGTCAGCACTGATGTTAACTCCAGGAGAAAAATCTCCTCGAATGGGAATCGAACCGGGGTCTTCAAATTGCCAGCGCAATATTCTGACCACTAGGCAGGCTATCGGTCGGGGCAGAGAGAGAGAGAGAGAGAGAGAGAGAGAGAGAGAGAGAGAGAGAGAGAGAGAGAGAGAGAGAGAGAGAGAGAGAGAGAGAGAGAGAGAGAATGTTATTTATTTATTGCCTATGTATTTAAACATTATGTTGACTGATTGTTGTTGATTTTTTCTGCGTTATAATTGCTGTTTCTGTTCGTATCTATAATTTTGTCATACTTTTACACGACACACTATCGTTGTTTATTAGCCTCATCTATGTTGTTTTGTCTAAGCACTTTGTGCTTCTCTAGAATGGGGAGATGCGTGGATTTCTGCTTGGATTACATTATATTAAAGGATTACATTACAGGATTGCAATCTGTAATGAGTTGGTTGTGATGTGAGTATTTTTTAGATACCCGCCCACGTCTCCAGTTATGTTTGCAATATATAGTTCAAGTGTATATACCCCTACTGAAGTTTCCTTGAAATAAAATTCTTGAATTGAACAAAAGGTACTTATATAAGGCACAGAGGTATAGGTTGGAGGTTCACGGGAGAAGGGGGGGGGGGGGGTAGGCCACTTGTGATGGTCGCCACCCCGGGTGGGCGTCTCACGTGGGGCAGCAAAAAAAAAAAAGACTAAAATAAAGATAGTTGAGTAGCTAAGACATTAACGACAATTTACTAAAGGAAACATATTCCTGTAAAAAAAAAGAAAGGTTGGAACTATCCGCCAATTATTTCGTTTTCCTGCAATCTAAACAGAGAGTCCGAACTAAACAGAGAGAAGTAAGCTATCAGACTGAGTCTGTCGATTCTGTATGCTAAGCACTGTTCTGCCATATAGGTGACGATTTTGTATGCTAGTACTGTTCTGCTATATAAGTGACGTTTAAAACACACAACCACACACACACACACACACACACACACACACACACACACAACACACACACAACACAACACACACACACACACACCTGGTTGGTTTTCTGACCTGGACAGGTCAAACTGGTCAAGATGCTGGTGGTGGTGTCCTGCATCTACATCGTGACGGCAGCCCCCAACGTGGCTCTGGGTCTCACCCATATGCTGGTGCCAGAATTCCGGTTGACACGTCGCTACGCCAACATCTTCCTGGCCTCTCACCTCATGTACCTGATACTGGCCATGGGTAACTCCTCTATCAACTTCTTCGTCTACGTCACCATGTCCTCCAAGTTCAGAACCCACCTGCTCACCCTGCTCCGCTGCCGGGCAGTGGCTCACCTGGGTCCTGATGACGTCACTGGGGCCAAACCTGTCTCTGTGAAGACTTAAAAATTATTTTTAAAAAATCACCTCAGAATTTCAGCTTTCAGGTATAATTATAGATGCTAGCTAGCCGCACACGTTAAATCCTGTTCCGCTTTTCGTAAGAGTAATGCTATCGTGTGTGCCGGTGGGAACAGAGGACATTTACAAAACTGCATACACACGAGGACTGGATGTATTATATAAATAAAAAAAAAAAGCGCAAGAGTGCTTATCCCATTATCCTCGATGTAAAAAATAAAATAAGAAATAAAATAAGAAATCACCTCAGAATTTCAGCATTTCAGGCATAGATGCTAGCCGGTTTAAGGTTTTGTTTTCAAGTCATCTCTACTGGTAAGGAACTAAACGCCTGATTGATGTGGATGTAGTGAGTATTGGGTCTGTGGTGTTAGGACAAACGTGGGTGAGATGTCAGTCTTGACACTGGAGTATCCAGGAAGGCACGTCCTGCCCAATACACTTGTTCAATAAAGAGGGAAATTTATTGTAGCTTTCACCCCCACCCCCATCCACCCAGTTAAAAAAAAAAAGAAAAAAAAAAAGGTCGTCACACTACCCACCTCAGGAGGATTACAGAGGCAGCTTTGTGCCCGTGACGCCATATTTAAAAGTCTTTCCTGCTCTCTTTCCACTACATCCGGAAGAGTCTTCACTGTAGTGCTCCTTGATCACCCTCACCTCACCATAAGTGCTTGAATCTCATGAGAAATCGTGATGCATGATTCTGCAATAGGTTGTCCATTTGTGGTGTTTAGTAGTAGTAGTAGTAGTAGTAGTAGTTAGTAGGCACCCATCAGTCTCGGAAGACTATGGAGTTGCGCTGAGCTACTCTTTAGAGCGCAAAGCCTGGGTAAGTAAGTATGAAGGGTAAACTGTTACCCATGCAGCAGATTCCCCCCTCTCAACGCCACTGGAATGATCCATTGGAAAGGCAATGACCGATACGAATGATTCCAGTACCGTCTCAGGAGCCACCATAACGTTGCCATGTCCAGTGTGGTATTTACAAGTTTGTATAATATTCCCTCTGTGAAATTCGGAGTGCTCTCCTCGGGAGAGCTGCACCTGCACTTTGCTGCACCTTCCCCTATTATTCGGTTGTTGTTATTGGTTGGTTTTTTTCAGGTATGCACCATTCCTATGACTTCTGCAAGATCCAGTGCCTAGAGATTCTTAAGATCAGTTTTCTGATGTTGTTCGTCTGAATTGATAAGTATTTAGAAGAAGAAGAAGAAGAGGAGGAGGAGGGGGAGGAGGAGGAGGAGGAAGAGGAGGAGGAGGAGGAGGAACAACATCAAGAACAAGAACAAGAAAAAACAAGAAGACAAAATTTTTTTAAAGAAAAAAAAGCAGGTTCGTGTTACGTAATTTGGAATTCAGACTTTCAGTGATGTGCGGTTTTTCATGTATTCTTTTTTTTAATTTTTTTTATTTCAAGGATAATGGAATAAGCACTCGTGTGCTTTTTTTGTTTTTTTTGTTTTACATCCTGTCCCTCCTGTTCGTATGCAGTTTTTGAAAATGCTGTCATCCTATCCAAACGGCACACAATGGCCTACTCTTACGAATAGCGGAACGGGTTTTAACGTGTGCGCAAGATGGTCTGCATGCGTTTTCACACGGAACCTCGGTTTACAGTTTCATCCAAAGGACTGTTTTGGGGGAGTGGAGTCAGCACTACTGTTAACTCCAGGGAGAAAATTCCCTTGAACGGGATTCGAACCCGGGTCGTCAGATTGCGAGCACAATGTTCTGACCACTAAGCCATCCCATAAAGGGCGCTAATTACCGAGGACCGCTTTGGAAGAATTACTTTTAGAGCCCTTTTAGGGTGAATCATTACTGTTTGAGACCTTGAGGGAAAAAAAAACTTACTTTTTTATGATGTCTATTCTGGTGGGGACGGATGCAGCTCACTGGTCAGAGCACTCGCTTTCTCCCAGCCAAGGTTTATCAATACCGAACCTGGTTACCAACTGGATGGGTAACCGTTTTGGCTTTAGTACAGTCCCCAGTTCACCAGTTGTTAATGGGTACCTGTCCTCTATAGGGTCAGGGAAGGTAAAGCAACGAGCGAGAGCAGATAGGCGCCGCCCTCAATATGCTGGTCCCTGGAGAAGCTGAGGTCTCTGATGCCTCGCTCCCTACGACCACATAGGTTATGGGACACCTTTACCGTTTACCTGTTCAGGTGATGTATAGCGTTTGTGCCTACGTGTTATCAGTGCTAAGTGTCGGTAGCGCTACAGACAAAGACTGAAAACAGTAGTGCTACCGACACATAGGGCTGTTCAACAAAGTGGCAGCTGATGTAGAGCAATATTGCTGAGAAAAAATTTATACAACTGCATACACACGGGGACTGGATGTAAAAAAAAAAAAAAAGGGCACATGAGTACTTATCCCATTATCCTCGAAATAAAAGAATAAAATAAATAATACAAATAAAATCCTTTCTTTCTTGTCTTTTTTTACAAGGCTGTTACAATCTTATACACATATCCATGCATGCACGTACGTACATACATACATACTTTGTGCGTGTGCATGTGACGGCACCCATGCACATTGCTGTGGTGCATCATATTATATATTGTCATTATTATTATGTGTACTACTAGGTAGGCCTATTAGTGGTACACTGTACCAGCTTTCCATCGACAAACTTGCTATATTGAAGCCAGGCTGTCCTCTTCCCGGCCACAGGGTCGCCACACGACCAGCGCCACCACCACACATATATAAAAAATGCTGTGTATGCATACAGTAGAGCATTCTCTTGGTGCCGTGGTCTCTGTTACTGGGCTGAAGTCGGGGTAAGATGGGACTCCAACCGGCCCATCGTAATCTTTTTGAAATGCGCTTTATTCTTGGGGGGGGGGGGGGGTGTGCGCGTGCATGTTTTTTTTTTTTTCCGCGTGTGTGCATGTGTGTGCATGTGGCGACGGCCCTACACTTTGCTGTGGTGCATCACATTGCATATCATTATTATGTGTAAACTAATACTAGGTATTACTGTGAACACTGTGCCAGCTTTTGTTCCGACATACTATAATATTCAAGACAGGCCGCCCTCTTTGGGGCTGTGGTGTCGGTACAAGACCGGCACCACACATATCAAAGATGGCAGTAAGTGGTGTATGTATACAGTAGAGCACTCCCTTGGTACCGTGAGCTCTCTTACTGTGCAACAGTCAGGATAGGAAGAGACTCAAACCAGCCCTTTGTCACATCTTTATGAAATGTGCCTTATTCTTGGGGGGGGGGGGGTGGTATGCGCATGCTCATCCCTGTATGCACGAGTTTGTGTGGGCATTACTTTGTGTGTGCGCATGTGGTGGCGGCCCCGCACTCACAGTGGTGCATAAGCATGGAGTGATGTCTGAACAAGAAAAATGGAGAGTAAAGAACAAATTACACAGCCACAACATGCAACACATGCATCAAAGCACAAGCACACTCACACACACTCTCTATCTCACAACAAATGTCATAATCACAAAAAACGTAGGTATCAGTTTGCTCACATTTAATTTGCATCAGCAATCAAAAATACGTTTACAATCTTCTTATGGAAAGTACTGATCTTCACAGTGGTGTCAAAATGAAACTTACTGATCACTTCCCCCCCCCCCCCAAAGATGATTAATTACCAGTAATTTCAAAGGCTTATACAAAGCAATTTCCATTTCACCCTCTCGTGTACTGTATTAAAAATGCACCTCCACTTTTCTTTGAAATCACAAGGCATATGGCAGGAAGAAAATGCACAGACAATCAACGAAAACCGTTTGAGTGGTGGTTTCTAACAAAGATGTGCAGAGAACTGTGACATTCATGACTACAACAGACTGGCATTAATTAATTTCAAACAGGAACCAACAGCTCTGACAATTTCCTTTACTCTACTTCCCCAAATGATCTTCATCACACAACTTGTGAAAGAACATGGCTGTAACATTATACTCCAAATCATGTCATTTAAGTGCACGTATTTGTAGTTTATGAGATGCCATTTTAGACACTTTTAATTTGGGTTTTCCTTTCAACAATTCTAATCATAGAAAAAAAAATCATGCAAAAATCACCCCAGTATATCATATATACAAACTAGCCATATGCCTACACAGAAACTATATCATTTTATATATCCAAAAAAAATCCTTTGAGAAATGTGGAAATTTTTGCCTGTGGCAAAAAAAAATTCTGAAAAGAATGAATCCTTTCGCTTTCTCAGTCCTTACCAAAAGCACCAAAAGAACTGCCCTTTCTCCATACTTGCTCCCCTATAGCCGTGGAATAAGAACCTTTGGAATAAGAACCTGAACAGTCGCACTCTCATCACAGTCAGTACATCACTGACAGAAACAGAAACAAAGGAGAAGGGAAAAACAACCAAGGTGTACATAGAAAACTGCATCAGTCTTCATTAAATGCATGGATCAACTGTTGGTTTTTTTTCTTCTGTTGCTTGTCCCAAACCCCAAAACAGTAGAGTGCAGCACCGCCCAACAACACGGAGGTCAATGTCTATCCATCATCTCTTGCTGCTAGTGCTCCGCTACCACTGTCTTTTACAACGCCTTGTCAAAAAGCTAATGGGAAAAATCAGGATCAGTGAACAGATAGAAACCAAGACACTCAAATCATTAAAAAAAAAATACACACAAAAAAAAAAACCGCCACGATTTCAGGATGTATACTCTATATTCCAGCAAAAATATGAGACCATTCAGACAACTTATTTTGACAGCAACTGCCAGGAGGGATTCTGTCTAAGTGTGCCTCCCCAATTGAGGGTAGGAATCTAGCTGGGAGGTGAAACAGGACTGAGAGCAATGGAAATGGAAAATGGACTACAGACAAACTGGCCAGAAAGCTATCTTTGTCCTATGACGGGGAGGGGGGGAAAAACTGCAAGCTGGCGAGGCAATCTGAACAGGCATGGAGGTAGGGGGAGTTGGCTACGCCGTAAACAAAACGTAACATGAGCAGGGTACATAAAAAAAATCATACAATGTAAAAGCAGAACAAAATCAATCAAGCATGGCCTGCCATCTGTACACACACCGTTTCTACTTCACAGCTGGTAGTCACTGAGCAGTGTGCAAAACCCATTTTAGTCAGTCATTCACAGCCAAGTGATCTGAACGTTGCAGAATTTTCCTTTTTTTCCCTTTCCAGGCGGTCAACAAGCTGCAGGAAAACAACACAAGGGTAAGCGGGCTGGGTTTTTGTGGACACGGATGAAGTGGAAAAAAAAAAAAAAAAAAAAAAAAAGTTTGCTGAAGGTGTACACATGGTGCCATCCTGTCTGTTCTTTGCTGCGTATTTTGTGGTGAACTACTACTGCTGCTTGCACTCCGCTGGCTTCTCCCCTTCCTGACACACCACACACACACAAAGATACAGTTGGTAACAGCCCTCTCTGAATTCTCTTCATTTTTAAACACAGTCAAGGTCTCTCACTTTACTCTGCTTACTTCAATACTGGAACCAGATGCTGTAAATTTCTTAGCTCAGAATGCTGCTGTTTATTTTTTTTTCCCTCCACAATGATCCCCTTCATCCCTGCTCCCCTTCCCTTTACTGAAACTGGTTATTGCGTACATGTGGCTTCTGCACCCCCTTCATCTCACTATCCCCACCCCTTTTCCACAGACAACCTCACCCTCCCCCCCCCCCCTTCAGATAATAAATGGGATAGCACATGGGCACTGTGATGTCGTCCTCTACTAGATCTACATAGTGTTCAACTTTCTTTTATCTGCTCTTGCTCTATCTTTTTGGGTACAGATTAAATTCTTGCTTTAAGGAAGGAAACTTGCTATTGGCCTTATAAGAAATCAAGGACTTTATTGGCCAGAGATGATTTTCAAAACTTTTCAGGCCCTTGAAAAGGTCCTTCCATTTTCCAAGGACTTGTGCGAACCTTGTGTATGACTTCAGCTTTCAAGTTAAAACATCATTGTCAGCATCACTTATTGGTTTGATTTTTGATTGCCAAGAGGAGTCTTGAGAAAACACAAGTCCACTACTGGCACTGCTAGTACTAGTGCTGCTACAGGCACTGGAAGTGACTGCTTGGCAAACTAGATCTACTTTTCACTAAAAACAGATGCTGAGGAAGAAGCAATTATATTTTTTAATCAGTCACACTACATCTTGTGAGGTTCCAAAACCTCTGAAATTCACATTTCCGTGGACAATGCCCATTCCTGTTGTTGATAAAATACCAATCTTGTCATTTTCACTTCGGGCAGTCCAGCTCAACCTACTGCAGCAAAGCTGAAATGTTTCAAGTCCACTACCCAGGTATAGTTCTACAACAGCCTAAGCAAGAGGTGGCTAGAAGCACAATCCTTCCCCATCAAAAGCAAAAGAAATAGTAACCATCTGTGATTTCCTCCATTATGCACTGAAAATAGTTTCTCTGAAACTTCCTCACACAAAAAGTCAGGGGGGGGGGGGGTGTCTGGTTCATTTTTCTTTTTTTCATTTAAATGTCTGAGTGGTTAGAGTTTTCCATAAATTCTCAACTGTCCTCCAAGTCAGTAGGTATGTCTTGAAAACTATGTTTAGAAGTGATAGAGGCATATGGAAAATTATGAATACCTACACACCTGTAAAATTTTACAAAAAAGAATGAATTTTTCAGAAAAAAGAGATGTATATTTTACAATAAGCACAGTCCCAGTCACATAAATATGACAACACATTCCCATGTGTGTCAAAACTAATAATGGAAGAATGAAATGCTCTCTCCAATTCCTTTCTCCCTCTATAAAAAAAAAAAAAAAAAAAAGAAAGCTTTTTGAGGAAAATTTTGGAAACATTTACAACTTGTGGATGCTATAAAACAAACCCATGTTCTGGATTCTGCTGAGAAACTATTCCCCAACACACAACGTGTATGCCCATATGCTTTGTGTGTACACATTGAGTTTGCATGTTAAAAATTAAAAAATCCATAGGTTCTCCAGAGATTGAAATCATAAGAAAAAAGATGGGATACTGAAAAACCATCCCACGAGCAGCAGATCTATCAGACTCATGCCAATAATATTCAGCCTTGGGGCAAGTTACACTCACAGTCATAATCAAAGCATTCTTCCTTTCAATCTAGATCCATTTTCACTTATTTAAAATTAATACAATGAATCATACCCTCTAAATTTTCAACCAGGAGATACTGCATTACGAAAGGTATATATATATATACAGCAGCAGCAAATATCATCAAGGACTCGGTGAAAGAAACTATACATACATTAACATGAACAAACAATGCGAGTGGCTTGTACTGATACAGGGGGAAGACTCCAAACCAGAAAGAAAAGGAAAGAGGGCATAGACACAGTAACTGAGAGAGCGCGAGACGCACAGGTAAATGAATATTTATGCCAACAGAAAAATGAACAATGGCAATGTATGAGTAAAGCATAGGTACTGGGTTGTTTTATCTTAAATTTGCCAAGACCTTGAAACCTGTGTATGCATGTGAATGAACCAAGCTACCCTGTTTTGCTGTGCATGCATGTGAGGGAACTGTGTGCATAAAAGATCACAAGAGACAAGATTTTTCCTACAACTGACGGCTTTGTACCCACAAGCAATATCTCCATTCATAAAACTTTATGAAACCAAATAAAACACCATGTATTCATACTTCTTTCCCCATACATTATTTGTACACATAATACAGAAAGATAAAATATAAAAGACAGGCTGCATGCAAACACAGTGGAGTGCAAGTGCTCTGCCACTTACAAAGTGCAGATTCTGCTTCCAACAGGTTATCAGCAATGCAACAGCAGTATGTTATTTGCCTTCATGCTAACTACAAAATACATGAATTTATGATACTAAACCATAATACACCATAATTTGTTCACATGTATAAAATGACATACATCAGAGACAGCTCACTATTCCATGTCAAGTTTTGATAATATGAAGACCCTCACTGACTATAGGCAACCTACGAGCTTTGATCTGAGCTTGTTTCTTAACAACAGGGTGAACTGTGTGAATGAAATGGAGCTTTCCTCATTCTGTAACAAGGACAGATAAAAGGAATGGGGTGCCCACAAGGTGACAACAAATGTGTTGGACAACACTGTGAAGCAAATTACAAAATAAATATCTCCATCATAACAAATCCAGTTATATCGGGTATTTGTCAATGAGAAATAACCGGCATGTTTAGCTTGATGCAAAGTGTAATATTCATGTGCACTCATTTCAATATTGTTCTAAGCATAGATTTCTTACATAATTGTAGTGTTTAATGATGGTGCAATGTATTGTGGAGAAATTAAGAGACCTGAACAATTAATCTACAGGCAGGAGGGATAGCACACAGGGCACAATGCACCTTTTATTACCTGTACAAGAAGAAAGTGAGTAAGACTAGACTATAAGCCATGACAAAACACCTAAACCACAGATAGAGCTGAAGGCCCCCAGTAAAATAACCATTCATTATAACAACTTATTTGTGAGCACATTTGTAACATCACCTGATGTATGCACAGGTTGTGTACTGAGTGATGCTCATGTATATATGTGCAGGCATGCGCCAATGTGTGAGTGTACTGCTGAAATTTCAGATATAGACTACTTGTTCCGATCACGTCTTTATTCACAAGACAATAATGTGAGGTGTCAGAGAGCCTCATAAATGTATCCTGTAATTTTCTTATGGACTATCAATTAAATATGTTTATGATTTGACCTAATCCAGTTGTTACTATAACTGCTGTACAGTGTACGCTTGTGAACTTAACCGTAACAAAAATTTTAAAAAAAAAAAAATTGTCAGGAAACCAGAACAGTCCACAGTGTGACTTATCTTTCAAAAATTCATTAAAAAAAATATGTAAGTATCCAAAAACGTA
The DNA here is from genome assembly GCA_030674155.1 of Stramonita haemastoma. NCBI lineage: Eukaryota > Metazoa > Mollusca > Gastropoda > Neogastropoda > Muricidae > Stramonita > Stramonita haemastoma. The sequence continues at coordinate 19,095,895 of CM060337.1, read as the reverse complement.
AAAATTAGTTCCATTTAAAAAAAAAAAAAAAAAAGCAACAATCTGAAATATAGTTATTTCTATACAAAAGGTTTCAATTCATGTCAAAGGAAATAAATACATAAAATTCTTTAGAATATGCCCATGACAGTTTGTCGACCGTTTATGCCAATTAAAGTTTGTTCAGCTTATCAAAAGGCCTGAGGATACACATCTAGATTCACACTCTATTTCAATGTTCATTTTAAACTTTTAAGAAAATCCTGTGATACAAAATCAACGAAACTATTTCTTCTTTCTTTTTTTTTTTGGACACTGAAGAAAAAACATTGAATCCAGCAATAAGTCATTGTGAATGACACCAATACAGCAACACACATTAGGAAATGGGGGCCAAAGTGAAGGAACGAATCAAAAACAGCCACCTCTCCACCAAGCCAAAACCAACAGGGGCAGTTCCACAAGTTAACAAAACTTTAAGCAGACTGGATAATAAAGGTATTACACCACTGTTGCACAAACTTCAGGCTCGCAAGTCAAGCATTCAAGGATCTTCAGGACAGTTCCATCCTTTCATCTCACATGCTACCAAACACTTGTGCTTGGACATGGGAAGCACAACCAGCCTTAGAAAGAGCACACTTGCGGCCATAGCTAGAGAAAAAAAAACAGATTCTGACATGACACCAAACAGCCATTAACCATCACTGGACACAATGGGAAGGATGCACTCGGACATTTGGACTCTCAGACAGTACAGATGGTCAATTTGTTCAACAGGCAAGAAAAACCAAGACAAGACAAACATCAAGTGTGGCACAACAGTACCATGGATTTTACCTAGGACCATCAAGCCCGAGCCTACAGAGGAAAAAAAAAAATTCAGTTGGATTGAGACAGCTTTCATTTTTGATTCAGTAATAATGGAAATCTGCAGGCATATACCTAGCAGAAATCCTTTCCTTTCTTTTTTTGTTTTAATCAAGATATCATTAGATAGTCTGAGAATCTATGTAACCAATCTTTACAACAAAAAATTCACAAAAATGAAAAAAGCTTCACAAAAATTATCTTGAAAAGATGTTTGAGCAAACTATCACTCCACTAAACAGATGTTAAACCTTACCAAAATCCTTAGACTTAAAATTCAGACAATCAAGAACTGTCCTGGACCCAACTAGGCAAAATGCAACTAAAAAACTCGCTACAATATCAGAGCAATCAACACATGCATAATACGAAGCAGATTCAGAAAAAGAAAAAAAAAGATAAAGAAAAAGACCCCATCATCTTATCCCTCTCAAAATGGAAAAGTCCAATTTTTATATTCACATCTAGGACAGCAATGTGTTTGTTTTGCTCTGTTTCCATCAATGTCTCAAGTGATTGATCATGTCGAACATACAGAAATAGCCAAGAGTACCACAAGCAATGCTTTTCAGTCATTTTCTGTCCAATAAATATCCAATGCAGCAAATTTGCAATGCTCATAAGTCTTCGAATCATGCTGTTTTGTTATTTTGGTAAAGAAATGAATTATGGCAGGTAGGCCTGCTGCTCTTCTAATACAAAGACAGTGAGAGCTAGAAAAATTACCAAAACATGTCAAACATGGCTGTAAGTAAAGCAAGGAAATAAAATTAACTAAGCTACATACTGAAGAAACAACAAAAAAAACCCCGATGAGTCTTTGTCCAGCAAACTTTCTATTATCTTTACCACAGCAGCTATTATTGTCTGTCATCTGGGTGAAATGCGTTGCGCTGCCATTAAGCGCATTGTTAAGTCAGGCCCAGTGCATCTGACTTCGGCATGGGGCAGAGATTCATTATTCAAGTCTTTCGGAGAAAAAAGGCAGAGGAATGGACCAAGATGGCAAAAACTGACCAGGATGGAATGACAGGAAGAGAAGGAGCAAGGCAGAAACTAAATGAGGGATAGAATGGAGGGAATTCCTAGCACAGAATTTCCAGAACATGGGGATGCCATTCATACTGACAGCCCCCCCCCCCCCCCCTCTCCCCCAGAATCCCCATGGAGACATCTTTACCATTCAAAAAAGGATATGATAATAATATAAAGCTTCACAGAAGCTACAAAATAAATGCAAAATTTCACAACAAAAAAATCACATAAGACAATAATTGATTTCCAAAATTGTCAAGGTTTTAGTATTTTCATTAATTTCAATTGGTGCTTTGAGAAGTCAACTTCCCATCAGAAAGTCACATTTCTTTGTACTGTATACCATTTTTCAGGCCACTCTCCCCAGGACAGCGCTTTGCCACAAGAGCAGCGCCACCCATTACTTTTTTTCTTTTCTGTATGTGAATTTGTTTATCGGAGTGGCTTTTTTCCTACAGAATTTTGGCAGGGGCAACTCACTCGTTGCCATGTTTCTTTTAAGTGTGCTAAATGAATGTCAACGTCACACGGAACTTCAGTTTATGGTCTCATTTGAAAGACTAGCACCCAGACCACCAGTCACGGTTTAGTGGATGGGGAAAAAGTTTCGGGCACACACAGGGATCAAACGACCACCCACTTTGAACCCAGACTGCTTTCTAGGCAGTGCGTTACCTCTAGACTACCGATCCAAAACTGACGCAAAACAAAAAATTCCCATTCCATTCACTTGTGCTTCCATTCAACAGTCTATAAATGTAACACTGATTTCATCCCTTTCACCAGCTTTTCAACCTGTGCATTCAAAGCTGTCTGGCCTAAGTTCAGTGATTCACAGGAAAGAATATGCATCAACTCAAAGGGAATACTATTCAGGGACTTCAAGACACACACCTATTGGTTGGAAAGCTCCATAAAAGTAATAAACTACTCCTGGTTTCCCCGATATTTCCCCCAGTTAGAAAAACCAGCATATGCATTTGTATGTGTATGAAAGCACTATAGACAGACAAGAGCATTTCCTGCATCAAAATAACATTAATAACTTAGGATATTTGTCTCGCCTGTTCTTATGAACAAATCTGCCAAATAATAAAGCACCAACACCAAAAACCACTTCTAATGGGCACCACAAATACCAACAAAAAAAAAAGGGGGTAAAAATGACAAAAGGAGGTGTAAGAACTGCTCTTACCTTTGGCTGGTAGTCAGGATCATTCTCTTCGTCGTAATCTCCATCCTCATCCTGTAACAATTTTTTTTCTAAAAAATGAAACTAACTATAGATATACCTTCTTGACCTAGATTAAAATAGATCCAACTTATCTAACAAGAAGCAAAGCAGTGCAACCTCTCTACTGTCTTCCTTTATGACCATGCGCAGAAACACACGATGCACGCACACGAGCACTATGCAAAAAACAAAATCTACAGATCTACTTTGTTTTAACAAGTGAATAAAATAACAATTTCACGATGCTTAAATTCATAAATTGAGTCAAGAGAATTGAATACAATTTCACTTTGTTCACACAACGGAGCTAAAACAAAAAAAACATTCATGGTGCCTACATCATAAAAACCACAATCACTCTCTCCTTTACATCCACGACATGCTAACAAATTAGAAACATTTTGATGTCCAACCCTATGGAAAATTTCTGATTCAAAACTAAACAGCACATAATTATATTCAAACTTTTTTCTTTTTTTTAACATCTGTAATACTCAACAGCAGTCACAGCTTAGAAAACACACTTGAGCAAATTTTCTCCATAAATAACACTTTATTTTTGTGTAAGCAAACCTGAAGTACACAGGAGTAATTGTACTACTATGCCTTAGAATTGAACTTTTAACTGTCTTGAGACCAATTTGAGAAAATAAGGCCACAACTTGCATCCATTTACGCCGATGCCGAGTTGAAAACTGATGCTTCCAGAGCAATCTTGCAGCATCCTAAGTGGCTTGTTATTTTTAAAGAAACAAAACCCCATCAGAACAACAACAAAATCAAGACCAGACAAACAAAAACCTACCACACACAACATTCATTACTTCATGGCTTTGACAGAGTAGTTAAAGACTTGATGAGTTTCAATACAGCCAGCTGATACTTGGTAAACTGAAACCTTTTTCAGTCTGAGTGATGCTTCTTTTTTGCTGTTAATCTGTTCTCACAGCTCAATGATCAAATGTCAACAAAGCTTCACACTAATGGTAACAAAGTTACAGTCTGTCCCGAGCCTAAGGCTCATCAGGCCGGTGCTTATCCCGGTTTCTGTGGCGTTAAGTGACTGAGAGTCATAGACTCCCCACTGAATAGGACGCCAGTCTATCGCAGGGTTAACCCCCAACACAAGGTTGGTACCCCTTTTACACCTGGGTGGGGTGAGAAAATAGCCATAAAGTGCCTTTTCCAAGGGCACAACGCCATAGCCGGAAAGCTGGGATCGAACCCGCAACCTTTAGATTACGAGTCCAACGCCCTAACCACTACAGTGTTGATTCTAGGATTTCAAAAAAGGGGGCCCAAGGGCCCCCTGAAATGAAAAAAAAGGGGGCATTTGCCCCCTCCCCCCTTTTCTCTTCATAAAAAAGGGAACAAGTAATAAGTAGTATATTTTGCTCATAATACCGTTAGTACTCTGATTTCTGCTATTTTTCAAGAATGAGAAACAAAACAAACAAGATGGTATATAGGCAGACAGGATTTAATATACACCTTATGTATTGCAGCTGGTCTGTAAAATGATTTTCTTACACAGGAAAGAGAGAGAGAATTTGGGGGAGATGGGGGGGAGAAAGGGGGGGGGGGGGAGATTGTGGTACATTCAGATGTGGAGGGATACATACTACATAGATACAGGAGGAGATGCATTGTTTGTATATGAGAGAGACAGAGACAGAGAGACAGAGGCAGAGAGACAGAGAGAGAGAGGAGGGGGTAGGGAAGGAGAGAGAGAGTTAAAGTAAAATTTGTATTTCCACATTTTGAGTTGGAGAGAGAGCTGGATCTAGATGAAAAAAGAGGCAAGAGCTAAAATCAGTCTCTCTCTCTCCCCCCCCCCCCCCCCCCCCCCCCCCCCCCCCCCCTTACCATATGAGAGAGAGAGAGAGAGAGAGAGAGAGAGAGAGAGAGAGAGAGAGAGAGAGAGAGAGAGAAGGAGAGAGAGAGAGAGAGAGAGAGAGAGAGAGAGATGTCAAAAGTCCATCTTGTATTTCCATTCAGAGTTGGAGGGAGAACTACCAGATTAAGATTTAGATGAGAAAGGGGGTTAAAGCCAATGTCTAAGTCTTATCTTTTCCTCCCATATGGCAGAGAGAGAGAGGAGAGAGAGAGGAGAGAGAGGAGAGAGAGAGAGAGAGAGAGAGAGAGAGAGAGAGAGAGGAGAGAGGGGGGGGGGGGGGGGGGGGGGGGGGTCAAAGTCATTTTTTTAATTTCCACTTTCAGAGTTAGAGCTCTAGATCTACATGAGAAGAAAGGTGAAAGCAAATATCAAAGTCTTGCCCCTCCCCCCTCCCCATGAGGGAGGGAGGGAGGGAGGGAGGGAGGAAGGAAAGAGAGAGAGAGAGAGAGAGAGAGAGAGAGAGAGAGAGAGAGAGAGGAGAGAGAGAGAGAGAGAGAGATTTTCTGTTAAAGAGAGATCTAGATCTAGATGAGAAGAGGTGAAATCCAATATCAGTCTTTTTCCTCCCATGCAGTGAGAGAGAGAGGGGGGGGAGAGGAGGGGGGGGGGGGAGAGAGGGGAGAGAGAGAGAGGAGAGAGAGAGAGAGAGAGAGAGGAGAGAGAGGAGAGAGAGAGAGAGAGAGAGAGAGAGAGGAGAGAGAGAGAGAGAGGGGGGGGTGGGGGGTCGAAGTCATTTTCGATATCCAGCCGATAGTCTACCCTATGCCATCATTATTGTTGCCAAGCACAGGCTACTTGTCTAGCCAGATCTGAAAAACCGCCTTGAAAACTGCCTTGAAAACTCGTAGGTCTATCAGCTTTGAACCCTGCTGGGACGCTGCCTCTTCCACTAACACCACTAACGATCTCTGTCACAATGACGTCCCTTGTTTCAGGAGTCACGGCTCCTTTGAAAAATGACGTAATGACGTAAATGAGTAGGAAAATGACGTCAGACCAGCCGCTTTGTAGCAATTGTGATGACTGTGGGCGCTAATCAGTGCATCCTGCTGTCCCTGGGGTATCAACGTAATGACCAACGCATGTAGCGCTATTTTCAAACTATACAAACGGCAGTTGCGGGGGCGCACTGTTTGTTCAAATATGCGCTATCCACAGTTTTTTTGCGTCCGTTAGGGCGCACTGGTCACATTATTTTGCGGCAAAGTTGAAAAAAATGCGGGAATCCCGCAAGGGCGCACCCTAGAATCAACACTGACTAGACTACGGTGGCGACAATGGTAACAAAACAGGAGGAAAAAAAAAAAACGGATCATGCGTCCCCCCCCAACAATAAGGCAGACATAGCCATCCACAAACATACAATGAAGACAGTAAACCCCCACATACCTCTTCTTCACCATCTTCATCATCGTACTGAAAGAGAAAAAAAATAACAGAAATCAATAAACCAGTTTTTTAAAAAAGAAAAAGAGAATCTGTTTACATTCAGATATATACCATCATAATTTCTAAACCACCACACTAAATCAAAGGAGATGCAGTGTGGTGGTGCATCATAAACAGGTACACACAGCAAGGTGCTACAGGAAATACAGAAAAAAGTTAGTACTGATTACTGGTCACTATTTTGTATCAACACTTTTATTTTCATACTGTTCTATGAACATACTACAAATGTGTATTTTATACCATATTTTATCAATAAATAATTTTTTTTTTTAAATATGGGACAAAAAACCCAAATCATACCATGGATCAAAGGCTGTTTCTTTTTAAAAGGGTACACTTGTGGGAATTTTGCTCAAATAAAATTACAGAACTTTCTTCACCTTAAAGTTATTACAGCTCTACCCATTTGAATAAGATACAACAAAACCTTATAATTTCATTTCTTTCTCTTACATCTTCAGTTACATAATTAATCCACACGCTTTTTTCAAGAGAAACACACAAAAACGTAACTCTCTCCATACATATATAAACAAAAACCATCGTCTCCAAAGATCTAAACCTATTGCAAAATTTAAAAAATCAAATCAATGTTTCATTTGGGAGGAGTGTGTGTGTGTGTGTGTGTGTGTGTGTGTGTGTGTGTGTGTGTGTGTGTGTGTGTGTGTGTGTGTGTGTGTGTGTGTTAAATTCTTGACCGACAAAAAACACATCCCTAGATTTTTCTCAGAATCTGTTGTCACTTCCACATCAGGCAGTCATGGACATACATACTTACTTCATCATTTTCTAGAGCTTCACCAGTGAAGTAGAGAACGGCACGTGGTACAATTCGTTCGCGGATGAAGTGGCCTATTTCGAAATCTGCTGCTAATAATGCCTCTGTTTCCTCATCCTGAAAACAGCATTTTCACCTGTGATAACTACCAAACATTAAAGTTCCACTGTCCAAAATACACAGATATATGACAAACGATTATCTTATTGTACACACATGTAAAATGAAATTTATCAAAACATCTAAACAAAACTCACATTTATTAACATTTAACAATTTTCCTACCCCCTCTTTACACTTTAACTAAACTCTTTGTATGCCCACAAAATACAATCACAGAAATAATTTTTAAAAAAACAAACAAACAAATTTTTTTCTCTTTGAATTATCAGTGGCAACACTACATTCCAATAAACAGAAGCACAATGCCAACTGCTTCACTTCCATTTATCAAATCATGTACACATCCCTAATTTAACAGTTTGGTTAAATCACGATCAACTTCTCCACAGTTGTTTGTTTTGTTTTTTTAAATATTGCACAACCCTTACCTCATCATCTCTGTCATTGATAAATTCAACCAAATTGAGCTTCTCAAACTCCTCATACTCAACATTGTCAACAAGCCTGCAGAACGCATCCAGAACACTGGTGCAGATGGGTGCCATTTTTCTTGGGCATGAGAAATGGATGATAGCAAGAGGCCATTAAAAAAAAAATTAATCACTCCCTAAATCAATCAAACTTCATACTGCTCATGTGTGCAGAATTATCTTCAATCCTTACTGCAGCCTTACAATAGCATGGACACTCACTGGGTGACCTTTGAAAGCGAAACGTCAATTACAATCACCTACATCATCCCGATATATTCAGCAATTCGCCACGCGGCTCTGCAAGTTTGTCTCACAATGATCCAGGAACCACACTACTGGGATTAATCTGTGCTGACAGCTCAACAAAAATAAATCAATAAAAACTGAATGCAAAACATACTTACCACGTCATCTTCGTTATCCCCCTCTGGCACTGAAAAAAATAAACCAGAGGTTTAGGGTGGTTGTTATGCTTTATATCAATATAATTTTTACATGTCACAGTATCTTAATTGCTGCTCCTCAAAAAAATTATTAATCCCCCCATAAATCAAGCTCCGTTTTTCTAACAAACTTCTATAGAAGCAATTTAAACCAACTGATGTACATGTGCAATTAACTGAAATGATGTACATGTGCAATTAAAACTGAAATGATGTACATGTGCAATTAAAACTGAAATGATGTACATGTGCAATTAAAACTGAAATGATGTACATGTGCAATTAAAACTGAAATGATGTACATGTGCAATTATAACTGAAATGATGTACATGTGCAATTATAACTGAAATGATGTACATGTGCAATTAAAACTGAACTGATGTACATGTGCAATTATAACTGAAATGTTACATGTGCAATTAAAACTGAACTAATGTACATGTGTTGTGTCGTAAAGTGGTTATCGGGTTTGGAAACTTTGTGCAAAACAAAATCCTCCTCTTTCCTTCACCAGCTGGGCTGCCAATGCACAGACAGCAAATTTTAAGACAAAGGATTCCAAATTGGCAATTCTACTGTCTTTGTGAGTGTTCGAATCGGGTATAACAGACATTCGTGAGAAAGTTTGGGAGTAGGGTGCTTGTTTTATGTTTGTAGTCTTGACTGAGATTTTATCTTTGTATTACCGTTTTATTGGCATAATTTAGGGTAGTAATTTCCTAAATAATGATAGAAAACGTGATTTTAAAAATAATTTCAAATCACTATTTGATCGGAGTCATGCAGTTGAACAGCTTAATCCAGTAACAAGGAATCCATTTAACGACACCATCTATATGCATGCATATCAAACAGAAATAAAAACAACAAAATATGGCCTCTCCCTCATGTTCTCTTTTACACACACATCGAGTTTCATAAAAAAAAATCTCAAGTAATGTTACGATCCAAAACAAAGTGTATGATATGCTCTTTTCTTTTATTTTCAAAAAATCTGTGTTGTGAAATATATGTTGAAAATTTCAAGAGAAAATCATCATATCACTGAACATTACAGGTAATAATAAATTATCTTAGCCATCACCGCCATTTTCACTCTCAGTAACCAAACAAATACAACATTTTGTAACTGGCTGTTGGTAAGGGAATCTGCCATGTCAAAAACAATTAAGTGAATATCCTATAATCAATCACAATCCCTACAACCTGAACATGGATCAGGTGAGAATCTGTCAGTAACCACTACAACTGGCAAGTGAAAAATATAGATTCAAAAAGATGAACACAAACCAGCAGAGCACAAATCTTTTAGATATATCTATCTAAACACTTTTCACATCAATTTCTAGGACTTGGCCACTGAGCTTTTACCTTGGGGCGGGCTGAAGAAGTTGAAAAAGGAGGTCTTTTTCACAGTCTTTGTCACCGTGCGTGTGATGCCCTTTCCTTTGTGCTTCTGTTTCTTCTTCACAACCTGCACTGTCACGTTCTTTCCTTTGTTCCATGTGATGGGGCAGCTGAAAAATAGACATTATCATGCAGTGTCAATATCGTTTAGTACACTTACAGTGCACAACTGGCTGATGACAGACTCGCACCATAAGCTTAAACATTCTCTTACAAAACCAAGACTTTTCATAACCTCAGCCAACAGCTTCTCCAAAAAAAAAAACTCCTAAAGAATATATATTCAAGTCGCATATGTCTTGCCAACAGTTTTTTTTTTTTTTAATTTTTCAATCACAATACAGGCAACCAGTATACTTTCCAACACCTCTCCAGTCCAAATGTATCATCACTTCAGCTCTCATGATTTATGATCCATACTCCTTGCTCTTTAGCATCTACCTACCCTTGTACCTAGCGCGACAATACTTCCCTTCAGGATTTGTAGTTCACTCACTACTTCTAGGACAAAAGTCCTTCAGATGAGACTATAAACCGAGGCCCTGTGTGTAAATACATGCAGAACATCTTTTTGCACATGTTAAATCCTGTTCCGCTTTTCAAAAGAGTAGGCCATTGTGTGCCCATAGGATCGGATGACAAAAACTGCGTACACACGGGGACTGGATGTAAAAAAGCACACGAGTGCTTATTCCATTATCCTTGATATAAGAGAATAAATAAATAAAAAAAATAAATATAAACAACCCTGCACTTCACGACTTCTTACAATCTTGCAATCTGGTACCTACTTAGCCTCCGAATCTGGCACTTCACAGTCTACTTACAACCAACATCTCACGCTTCATAGCAAACCCCTTTCCCTGCCCATTTTGCACTTTCTCAAAAGACTACTCACCCGACACATTTGACAATTTCTGGGCCCTCATACGACAAGGGGTCCGCAGGATCCTGCTCAAACCGCATGGTGTACTGCTTTGTCAGCAAAGTCTCTGTGAAGTATTCGTTGGGCTCGAAATAAAACTCCAGAGAAAAACCCTGCAACGACATGACAAAACAAAGCCTGTGCATTTCCTCATGGCCTGAAAAAAAGCTGTTCTGTCCCTGTTTTAGGGAAAAAGTAAATTAAAAGTGGTGTTGTTCTGATGGTGCTTTACTGACACTTTGCAGCTACACATGTACTTTGAGCGGATGGGATAGCCTAGTGGTTGGAATGTTGCGCTCGCAATTTGACGACCTGGGTTCGATTCCCGTTCGAGGAGATTTTTCTCCTGGAGTTAATATCAGTGCTGACTCCACTCTCCCCCAAAGTCCTTCGGACGAGACTATAAACCGATGCCCCGTGTGCAACGCACACAGAACATCTTGCACACACGTTAAATCCTGTTCCACTTTTCGTAGAGTAGGCCATCGTGTGCCGGTGGGAACAGATGACATTCACAAAACTGCATACACACGGGACTGGATGTAAAAAAGCACATGAGTGCTTATCCCATTATCCTCAATATAAAAGAAGAAAAAAATAAAATAAAATGAGCCGTCAGTCCCTGAACACTGATTTATTTTTGAACAGATGAGATTTTTTTTTTTAAATGCATGGCATAAGTCAAATAAATAAAAATTTTTCAGTGGCTTCAGACAGATGCTCTTTTTTGGACAGGCAAAACAGTGCATAGAAAATGCCCTCACATTGCTTGATGGAGCTCACAATGTGGTCCAAGTTGACATAGGTGGGAGTGCTCTACAACCTTCAGGTAGATATGTGGTACAAGTTCACATCTGAACAAAACTGGAATGCACAAACTACACCGAAGTTGGATCAGAAATATATTCCATGTAGGTTCAGACAGTCTGATCCCCAATGGTTGCATGCGCATGCTGACGTTAGTTCCAGTATAATGCAGTATGAAACAAAACCCTGGTAGCGTTTTGTGTTCTCTATCAGTTCTAAACCATTCCTATGATCACAACCCTGTTTGCTGCAGTTATGCACAGATTGTTGGGACAAAAAAGCACATCATCCTGTTTTGACAGTTTGACACAGCAGGCTGCTGCATACACTGTAATGCATCAACAGACACAGCCCCCTGACCCACCAAGATAAGCATGATTTACTTGCAGCAAAGACCTGGGTGCACCAATCACCTGCCTGCCTGTCTAGCCTACCAGCCCTGTGTGACCCTCTGCATTAGTGAAGGGTGAGGGTGAAGGTGTAGTTAATCCCTCCTACAGAGTCGCTCCAAACAGTTGACAGGCACCACAGTGCACAAATCCAACATCACTCAGTAAGGCCAGGTCCAGAGTGCTAAATTTAGCACGCTCCTTCCTTTTACCTTGTCCATGTGTGGTCAGCTCCTGCTATAAACAGCACCAGCAAGCCCAAACTGGGCTGGTCTGGGGTGGGATAATTAGCAGCTGAGAGGACCTGAAAGTGGGGGAAACCGACAGCTGTGTGCATTTCTCCTTGCTACTACTGCTGGAGGTAGAACCAATCTATAACCACAGTCTTTTCACTGATGAGCTTTAATTGCTGTGACCTGAATGAAACAGGGTACTGTAGTAACTATTTTCGGTCCGATCAATAAATCAACCAACCACAATCGAAACATTTCCATACAAGAACTGTAAAAAGGGCAGCTGTCACAAAAGAACTCGTGCACATACCTGAGGCTCGCTGTCGGAGAACTTCACTTTGATATCTTGTAAGTGATTCAAAATGGGTTCATCGTCATCCTGAAAAAAAAAAGAAGTTAAAAAATAAGATTATATATTTGAACACAACTTTCATATTGATATCAAACATACGCACACTGTACTTTTAAATAATATCTGTTAAAATAAGAGTTTTACAATAAAGAGCTAAATAATAATAGATGTGCCATTGATCGTCCCTGAGCAAAAACACGAGTTAGGTTGTTTTTCTTTCTAAACTTCAATATCTTGTCCTCTTCCCTATGCATCTTCAGATGCAGAAAACCAAATCAGTTATTCACTTTTGGGCACAAACACATTTGATTAATTAAAGCAATCTTTTTCTTTTTATTAAACAAATAACTGGTATTAAACATGGCTGAATATTGCAAGTGAGAATACTGTAAAATAATATAAAATAAAAGAATGATTTTTTAAAACATGTTGCTGAAAAATGGAAAAAAAACTTAAAAAGGAACCCAATCTGAAATAACATTAATGAAAAAAAAAAAACAGAAAAAAGAGAAATGTAGGACCGACTCTGAAAATTACTACCCCCCCCCCCCCCCCCCAAAAAAGCCCCACACACATACAAACACACGTGACTTACCTGCACCAAATCCGCAAGCATGTCTACATTCTTGAAAACAGTGAGCCAGAAACTAGGGATACCCTTTGCATCTGCACACACAAGACATCCATGTAATTGTATATTTACACTAACCTTGCTTCTATAAATCTACATTTAAATCCAGTCTACTTTATTCACACTTCACTAATACAGCTTTCACATACAAATCTACATACTCTTGGGCGAAGAATATATTCGATTTCTTTTGATCATGATAAATTCCATTTCTAGCTATCATCACTATGAAAACACCATATAATTGCTGACAGCGTATTTAAACTTGCTCAGCAGGGCCTTTCTCCATAATCTTCAAGGTTTGAGTAATGTACATAACAGCATGCAATATACACCTCTGATACCAACAGCTATGATACGAGTCTCTGCCTAGAAACAGTCATAGTACACATCTGAGCATAGCAGCAGTTACAAGCAATATAAAACTCAGGATAAACCCACCACAACAAACCACCTTATCAAAAAAAAAAGTAAATCCTTAAAACAAATCAAGCTTGCTGACGGAAAATGTCCCCACCCACTCTTAAAAACTAACATCACTCTCAAAAAAATCCTCACAACAGACATATCACACACACACACACACAAACATGCTAGTACATACATATCCATGCACGCATGTACATATACACATGCAATCATACTTTCTGTGCTTGTCACAGCAGTGAACAACACATTCAGAATTCTTCAATCCATCTATGTGCAGGGTTCGCGATAACCGGTAATTGTCGGTGTTTTACCGATTGTAAACAGGGAATACCGAAAATTTTCGAAGCAGCCGGTACCGCGTACCGATTCTGTTTGCCTGTGACCGATTAGATTTCCGTCTCAAATAAAAAAGTCTGAAGTGACATTTTCTGACAGTCTGTCATGCGCCTGTACTGTGCTTACGCACCTACCCCTTCCTACCACCACCCCTTCGGACGAACATCTTTGGCGCCAGCATGATTAGCCTAGAACGCAGAACAGCAAGCTTTACTGTGAAAGATTACAGCTTCGCGCTCTTCTCGGCATGACAGTGACTTCCATTCACAATGAGTAAATGGGGCCTAGATTTATTTAATCTTTATTCTTTTAATCTTTTATATCGAGGATAATGGAATAAGCACTCCTGTGCTTTTTTACATCCAGTCCCCATGTGTATGCAGTTTTGTAAATGTCATCTGTTCCCACGGGCACAGGATGGCCTGCTCTTACGAAAAGTGAAAAGCGGAGGGTCTTTCACTATGAATTTGCGCGTTGCTTTGAGAGAGAAGAGTCGAAAACTAAATCTAAATTGAACGAAAGATCTAGATGAGCGCTAAGCATAGAAACAAGAAAGAAGAATATAAGTCTCACGAATGATGCCATGCAAAACAACAGACTAACACGGACAGTGGCACAGGCGCTAGAAAAAAAAAACCTATTTCCTGCGTGGCTTCGTGCCCAAGAAGTGAGTGGCAGCAGCACGGCAGTCAAAGTCTGAGAGATTTGCGTTCAATTTAGATTTAGTTTTGCTGCCGAACAATCCCCCCCTCCCCCACCCCCTCACTGAATAGTTTCGTTTTGTTCACAGTACGTACCGGATTTTATTTTCTGGGGACCGATTTTGGGGAGTTGGTCAAGATATCTCTGAAATGGCAACTCGCAGTACCGGTTTTAAAAAATCCTAGCGCGAACCCTGTATGTGTATTCACTTATAAGCATGCATATACAATGTTTTCCAAAATCAAGCACACCCTGTCTGTAAATATTTTCATACTTCAAGCAAACCCAGTCTTTATAATCATTTCAAATCAGGGGTGGGATAGCACTGTTGTAGAGCATTGCATCCATGACCTAATGGCCCGGGACTGAGCTACCACTTAAGAACACACACATACATAATAGATGCCATCCCCAAAGTTGGAATGTGGCGACCTAAACAGTGGGTAGAATCAGTTGCATATGCAGTCTTACCATTGGTAATTCACAGTGCTTTAGCCAGAGAAAACACACACACACACACACAAATTCAATGATGCCAATTATCCAGGAAGCCCATGATTTTAACTGTAACTGTGCAAAACTTACCTTCTTCTTTCTTTTCTTCTCCATCTTTCTTTTCTTCTACAGCAGCCTTGTCTTTGAGCCCATCCTGCAACGCATACAGTTCCCAGGTAAAAAAATGAACCACACCATCTACCATCCTGCATTGTTAACACTTCCAAAGTAACTTATGAACATGACTAACTACTTGCCCCAAAAGTAACGCTAAAGGGGAAAAAAATGGACTGAACTGCTGTAATCTTTTCATCACTACTTCAAACAGAAATAGTTTCAAGCCTGTGCCTTTTCATCCCAGTGTCAACATAATTAACAGTCTACCAAATATATTTACTTATTTAGCAAAAATTACCTGTCCATTCATGCACACACTTTTTTTTCTTTTAGTATTTTTGCTAAAGAGAATAAACAAAAATTAAACAAAATAAACAATGTAGAAGTTAAATTCTCTCTGCATATGAATCATTTTGTGTGGACATAGTTTCAACATTTTAGCAAAAACAAAAACCTACAACATAAACTAAACAAACACCCTTGCCCAAGTTCACAGACCTCGAACAGATGTTTCAATGACAAACAAAAGCAACAACAACAACAAACGAAGATAACCCAAAATAATAAAAGTGTCCTTACACCTACAGCCAGCTTGTCCTCATCATCCTTCTCCTCATCAGATGGCCAATCACATTCCTCGTCGTTGGGTTCAGTGCCGCCAGTCAGGATATCTCGCCTCTGCCCACATCAAACAGTCCATACAGAAATCCACAATTAAATGGCCAAACTGACAAATTCAACACAGTTTAAAATAGTTACATCACTATCAGTTTTGCTTGGCACCTGTTCCATTATCAGAGAAACTGGATTGATTAATTAACCCTTTCAGTGCCGGTAAGAAATAGCAAATTGAATCCATGAGGTGCTTAAGGTTTTGGGTTGTTTTCACACTATTTACTTATTCAATATCTGAACCCCGTTCTTCTGTCATAATACCAGCAGCAATGGCTGAAAAAATTGAGAAATTCTGCACACTGCATGGGCCTGGCGCTGCATGGCAAATGCACTGCTGAAAATAAACCAGTCACACTTTTCAAGGCAGAGTTAAAAACCACAGTTTAAAGTGCACAGTTAACCTCTTTACTGTGCTGTTGACTAACAGCGTTTGTCATAGAAACTGCCACCAGCAATGCTCACTTGACAATCGCTGTTCGTCATGATTCATCGCTCTCTCTGTTTTGTCCAGCATGTGCCTGAGCAAAATAATTACAGTAAAGAAAGGGTTAAGCTATTCCTCTAGTTTTGTCACATGCCCACCAACGTGATAAAACCTGCAAGTTTTCCAGCTAAGAATATCAAATGACGTTGGACAGCATACTTAGCTGGTGGCACTGGAGCCAAACCGCTTCGCATGATAGAACGTTCAGTCAAAATCACTGAAGGGATTGTTAGGAACATAGCAACAATGTTGTTCAAAACCAGGAAGTTTATTGTGCAGAGACAGGTACATACACATGAGTGTGTTTGTCTGCACCCAAGTTGATAACAAATGAAACTGTTTTCAATTCAGTTATCCGTATTGAAAGGAAAATGCTGACATGTGATCTTTAGAACCCCCCCCCCATCAAAAAAGACAGAATAGTGACACTGATATTAATGCTGAGATAAATGGCAAAAACCAAAGGCTCAAAGTCAGGACTTGCTGATAAAAAAATTATGTAATCAAAACAAAAAAAAACTCTCTAAAAACCAAATATCAAAAACCATAACAAACAAAAAGACAAAGAAACCATCTGTTATTTAAAAAAAAAAAAAAAAATTAAGGAAAAAATCACAAAGAAAAAAGTTGAAAACGGGGTCAAAAACATAAAGCCATTCACAGAATACTGACCTTGTCAAAGAGTGGGCCATACTGAGCAGCATACTTGCACTCCAAAGCATGCACCTCTCTGTAAAACTGAGATTCTAGCTGAATGGCATCTTCTGAAGTTTCTTCAGAGCCTTGATTCGCCTTTTCACGACCTTTGGCAAACTGGAAGAGAAAAAAAAAAATTATCTCTACAATCAACATAACGTTACACCAACTAATATCACAGAAACCAACAAACAGCTGGCATTAACATACCCTGCATGCCCCTAACAAAGCTCTTCACTTATTTAATTCCTGAAAACCTTGAATTTCAGTCGTTTTGAGATTTTTATCAGTTGCACTCAACACATTTTCTCATCCTTTTTTTTTTTTTTTTTTTTTAAATCTGTGAAAACAATATCCCTCCATTTCTTTCTAGAAAGCAAGCAGCCACACACACACACACACACACACACACAACGTGTCACCACAAAAACACACACGCAGACCTTTTAAAGAAATTGATACATATATATATATATAGCACAGACTTTTGTTTATTGCAACAGCTGGTTTTTTGGTTGTTATATTGATATAACCACACAAACACTGCTTTCTAGCATTCACTGCCTTACATTAACACTTTGTACCCCAAAGGTGCAGCTGCACTGCAGTCTCTGTGGACCAGCCCTGCAGCAGCTGAGTGCAGTGTGCACTGGGTCATCATAGTAAAATCCTCATATCTTTTTTGTTTGAAGCCCATTTACATAAAACTATGGCATTGTGTAGGTGAATGACTGCCTATTGTGTGTGTGCACTAAAGTTTATATTGCATAAAAAAATAGTGTGTTAATTATAGTGTAAAATTACTTAATTGCTCTGATTTTAAGTGGTGGTGCCACTGATGTACTTATGATTCTTACATAATGCATGCAACAAATACAACACAATAACAAAAAAATTATACAAGAATCACAGAGACAAACATAGGTACTATACAAGTATAATTCCAGCATTGCATTCAATGCGAATCTAAGCGAACCATTTAACTGTATACATAACAATGTCACATTTACGGTCATGGAATATACAGATAGCATTTCCTCCCCTGCTGGAGTAAGTTCATGAACTATTCTACACTACATATGTACAGAATATTGGCACTTCACCCCATTGCTTGTGGTTCACTTTCATGTAAACAGTTGGTGTTTACCATAGCGGTACTCACAGTACCAAGGCCACGCCCCTCCCAAGTCAAACCCCCCACCCCTCTCAACTGGCTGATCTTGTTCCTCAAGTGGCAAACAGCATAGTGAGGCTCAAAGCTCTCACCATCCCTTTGGAAAACATGACCTTTATCAGCAACCTCATAACTCGTTAAAAAGTACTGTTACTTCGTCAGCAGTTAAAGTCTGATGTACCCAAACCATACTACAAGCATACGACACGTAAAACAATAAACACAACAATAACACACTCTTCATTGAGTTAAGGCCAGATGACAGATGAAGAAGCAGAAATGAGTAAGTAGGCCAGTGAAAGCACACTTTTTGCACGCGCTTGTGAAACAATCCCACTTTACTAGCCAGCAAGTAAAAGCCTTCCTTCCATTTTGAGTTCAGCAGAAAAAACTTCTCGTGTAAGGGAGACAAAAGGGGTGACTTTATCGCAAAGGCGGTTCTCACAGTCCGACAAGTATGTTTTAAACTGCCCAAATAGGTTAAAATTATGTATATATACACATTTTCCCCCACAGCTTACACCACTGAAATTCCAAAGCCTAAAACACTGAAAGGAAGGCTGTAAACATCCAACAGGAAAAAAGGAAGATTATTGTGCATACGCACTCTAAAAGAAAGGCACAGAACAGAATGCAGAGAAGGAAGGCACTCTCCTGATGTGACTGGTCGGGCGGCTAGGCGCAAA
Source organism: Stramonita haemastoma (assembly GCA_030674155.1). Taxonomy (NCBI): domain Eukaryota; kingdom Metazoa; phylum Mollusca; class Gastropoda; order Neogastropoda; family Muricidae; genus Stramonita; species Stramonita haemastoma. The sequence continues at coordinate 19,077,072 of CM060337.1, read as the reverse complement.
CTAACGGCTGGCAAGTGGTGTTTACCTCAAGGGCACTCTTAGTGCAGGTTTCGGCGGGAGATGAGTTAGAATCTGAAAGTACTTACGACTCAATGTATCCAGACGACGTCCCAATGATGGACCCCACCTTGTCCTGCAGGGCAGCCAGCACCTGAGGGTTCTTCATCAACTGGGCAGCGATCTTTGTCGAGTCTGCTACCTGGTCACCCCCGGCCTCTGCCAAAGCAAAAATATCATTTCAGCTTGGTGCAGGTATTCAATGAGCATTACATACTCCCCCGTGGGGATGCCGGAGGCCTGTCAGTATAAATAGCATCTCCACCTGATAATTTTGTGCTAAAAATTTCCTCTTTTCTATCACTCCGTTTCTACCTTGTTCCTTTTCTTCCTGCCACTGCCTTTTTTATTTTCTGCCTTTCTGGTCCATTCTCCTGCCTTTTTTCCCAGAAAGACTTACAAGAAAAATTCTCTCATGCCCAAATCAGATGTGCTGGGCCTGACTTATCAGGCGCTTAACAGCAGCGTGACGCATTTTTGCTCTTTCATTTCAGCTTGATGCAGGGATTCACTGAGCATTACATACATATTTCTATAAACACCCCAACACTGGAAGAATTCACCACTATCACTGACCATGAAACTACAAAGTGACTTTAGCTCTGAAATTCCAAAAATGAGTTTGCCTAAGCTCCCAAAACACTAAGTTTCCTTAAAACGAAGGAGGGATTACTGAGGAAATGGAAATGCAGTTATGACAATAATAACGATAATAATAAATGGAATTTATATTGCATTATATGACACATTCTGAATGTGGAATATCATAATATAGACACTGCACCACTGAAAATTCAGCGATCCCCAATCCTTATCCCTTTAACCTAGTTTACCACGACCACCTGTTACATGCCGCCCAAACAGATGTTGTAAACATATTTTACAATCGTATCCATTGCAATCAAAATGTAATATTTCTACTTCATAACAAAGGCAATATGCCTTGTATCCCATGTTTGTTTGTTTTTTTTAAAGAGACAGCACTTGAAAACACTGTTGTGTGAACTTCATCAAAACTTCTTGACTGTACTAATTTATTCTACACAGGGTTCATACAGACTTCTCAGAATGATATTCATAAAGTTTTCAAGGAGCTGTCTAAGAAAATCAAGGCTGCAATTCATGCTGTATTATATTTGTAATCTACACTAAGCTCTACTACTGATTGCCAGCCCAAATAGAATGCGCAATACCACCTCAGATGGGAAAGTCACTCAACCAGGCTCCGAGACTAAGCTAATATTGGTACAGACCTGATATTGATGGGCTCCAAGTGGACTTTTGACACTGAAGATGCAACATAACGAATCTTGGTATGGCTGGGGTGGAGAGATTGAAATAAGCAGCTTGGAATCAGCAGGAGAAGAATGTTATTAAAGATGAGGCAGCACACAAAAAAAATTAAAAACAAATTTCAATATCTAACTTGGACCATACCCCAAAAGCATTCCAAAATAGCACTGATCTCTGGAATACAATACTGCGAAAGCTACTAATTATGAACATTGGTATTGAAATAAAGAAAGTAAATCATCAAATAAAATGTATTGTTAAGGAGGCTCTCGGAATTAATTGATAACTCTTGTTCAACAGAAGAGACAGTATCAAACTCCATTCAACCACAAGTCCTCTTTACCTGTGGCTTCTTCCCCATCCTCGACCTCCTCCACTTCTTCCTCTGTATTGGGAGCTTTGCTGAAAACAACACAAAGGCTTACATAGCTAGGCAGTACAGTACTGGACACTTTATACAAATAAAAAATATGAGAAATAAAACACATCCTCCCCCTCCAAAAACACCCGAGTAATACACATCATAAATAACAATATTCACAGACAAAAAGGGATTCCTTTCTTTTTCTCCCAAATTCAAAATCAAACACTATTTTCCATAGTAGCAATGCATACACATGTACAGTGATTAAATACAGGAATATATTATATCTCTACTTCATTCAAAGCACAACAGCAACTCATAGATTCACATGACTTCTATAAACATTTCAGCCTGGTTCTTTTGTCTAAAACTATCAAAGACCTGATAAAAAATTTTTAAAAGACTGATTCAGAAGATCAGGAGTAACGCAAATTAAAACTGTCTGTACTAAATCATAAGAATTACGGAAAAATCATTCCAGCAGCTGTAACTTGAATTTGAAGTAACATAAGGAACAGACTAAAAAGGCAAGGTATCTTATGAGTTTTGACTTAACGCTTTCCTACAATTTTTTTCCTTATATCTTTCACATCTTCCCATAAAAATAGTACACAATTTACACTAACCCCACCTCCCCCCACAAAAATAGTGAGCTCCCTACAGTATCTGTATTACTTTCTTTGGAGAGCACGTATATTCTTTGCATGTCAAATTATTCTACAAATGTCATCCCTAGGCTATCTGTATTCCAAGAAAAAAAATTCTGAACACATGAATGAATCACCTACAGAAAATAATCCAAAACCCTATTCACATTTTTATATTAACAATATCTTCAGTATGAAAATTTACAAAATATTTTGTCATAATGTGTTTCACTCAATGAAACAGTATAAACATTCAAATACATTTGTCATTATCTATTTTTCTGCTTTTTCTCAGTTAGTCATTTCCAGATTTGTGTTCAATTTAAAGAGAAAGCACATCTTCCACAAAATGATACGACAGCAACTTGCAGTTTTACATTCCATTCACAAAAGAAAAGTATGTTAAATCAACACAAAAACCTGGTGTTTCCTCAAAGCTTAGATTTATGGAAAAATCTGTGCAATTATGCTATGAACTGAAGTTCTTAAGAGTAAATCTTTGCTTTGAAATAGTTGGGGGGGTTTCTGATGTTGTTTTTGTGGGTTTTTTTTTTTTATAGATAATGCACTGTTTCTGTACGCTGTATCATGTTGTACTCTCTTCCATTTGCAAATGTGACAGTGCTCGCGAAAATCATGGATAAGGTGCGCGTGTGTGTGCTTTCGAATTTGCTAGAATTATTTATTGTCATTGATTGTTTGTTGTGAGGGTCGAGTGCAAGCGCTTTGATTTGTTTTTATAAGATATAGCGCTATATAAATTCCATGTATTATTATTATTATACGGGTCAAAATTCAGAAAATGAAATTGAAGTATAATCTGAAAGAATAGACCATTCTAAACAAGACACAAAAAGCAGATTTCAATTGTCTTTATTACTTTCTTATACAGGGTTCATACAGACTTGGTGGAGCAAAATTTAGGGCTTTTTAGGGCCTTTTTTTAGGGCCTTTTAATCCAAATTTAGGGCCTAGCTGTGGGGTAACAAATGTATAGACAGCAATCTAAATACACCTTTCCTTACACACACACACACTAATATATATATATATATATATATATATATATATATATATATATATCAACCTCAAAAAGAGTCAAGTGAGCAAAGTCACCTTATGTGAAACTGTATGGTGGATACTGACACTACTTCATGTTATTCTAGAGTAGAATGTCTTTCAATCATGGGTACAAGAGACAAGGAGGTGAGAGGCAGCAGAGTCCTAAAGAGGGAAGGGGGGGGGGGGGGGTATAACAATGTGTGTGTGTGTGTGTGTGTGTGTGTGTGTGAGTGCGTGTGTGAGTGCGTGTGTATGTGTGTGACTGTTTTGATTTATTTGATTGATTGATTCTCTTATATTGAGGATAATGGAATAAGCTGTGACTGTGAGTGAGTAAGTGTGTGTGTGTCAGGGGGTGGGAATTGACAGAGTCAAAAAACTCTGAAAAGTGGGGGGGTCCAGGGGGCTTTGCCCCCTGGTGGGGTCAAGGGGCAGAGCCCCTTGTGGGGGTCAGGGGGCAACGCCCCCTGAAGCTGAAGGTTTTTCAACAATTCTAGCCTGTTTAACAGCCTCTCCTTGAACTAATTTCAGTTTTTGATACTAAGCAATTTCTGCCCTAAAATAAGCTCTCCAAGAATGACTTTCTGTCATTTCTTCAATCTAAAGGAGGTTCTATACCCAAGTAATCACATAGCAAAATGAGTATATTTCTAGACAAATGTGCACTAATGCAGATACAGGAAGAAAGAAAAGAAAGTACTGACACACATAGAGAAACAGAGAGAAAAAAACAGAGAGAAAGAAGGGGGGGGGGGGGGGAGAGGTGTGTGTGTGTGTGTCTGTGCATGTAAGAAACAGGGAGAGGTGGAGAAAATGAGACAGAGAGAGAAGTGTGTGTGTGTGTGTGTGTGTGTGTGTGTGTGTGTGTGTGTGTGTGTGTGTGTGTGTGTGGAGAGAGAGAGAGAGAGAGAGAGAGAGAGAGAGAGAGAGAGAGAGAGAGAGAGAGAGAGAGAGAGAGAGAGGAGAGAAAGAGAGAGAGAGAGAGAGAGAGAGAAATCAATACACTCTTATGAAGACTGAAGAAGATCCTATGTCTTTCTCATTTTAAAATCAAGTTGAAGCCCCCGTACAAAAGCAGATTAAAAATTCATCTGATTTCAGAGTGAACTCACCATGACAGTTTGCATGGCCAAAAAACAAGTTCTGTGTATGTGTGTACTTTCCGGCTGTCCCGTACAGCGGAGGCCGTGCTCCACACGATGTAACTTAAAAACAGTCACTCTGCCGTTTTAACGATCAACTGATTTCCCGAAGATGCGAAAGGGTTACTGTTCCATGATTTGCCAAGAAATTAGCGCTTCTATGACTAAAGTGCCGTGGTTTGTTATTTTCCGACCGTGTTTCAATTTCCGACACCATTTGCTAATGAAAGCTCAACTTTCACTATCAGGAGACATAGCGCAAGTATTAAACATTGCTCGGCAAAACGAACCAATTTTTCTGTTTGTGCATCTATATCGGCAACTGTACCTCTTCTAGCCCCATCATGGACTGTAAGCGTCATTTTGCGTTTATTCCGCGTCTTTCTTTGCTTGTAAATGTGTCAGTTCGATCTGTTTTTCCATGAAAGTCTACACTACTTTCCGCCATTTTGTTTTGAAAGAGATGCTGTGCGGATGCGCTATAAGGGGATACAACTGAACGATAGGATCTAGCAGACGACATAATGCATCTCATCGCTTAACGATAGAAGACTATATTTTTGATTTTCGGATTTTTTAAAGACAAAAATAGGATTTTTATTAATTAAACTGAATTTTCTTATTTTACAACTTTTTCCGGAACAAATACGGAAGGTGCACAGGTCTGCACAAGGTTGCACACCACTTTTTGCGAAGCAAAGCGATCACATTTCCAAGGGAGGCAATTACTATTACCTCCCTTTACGAAATAGGTGGCCCGACGCGAGTAGCAGACGACAAGCATTCTATCAGCGATAATACGATCTTCGGACACGCTTTTCGGATTTATTTCTCCAAAGTTTTATTTTGAATATATATTTTATAATTTTTTTAATAAAATCTCACACATGACTTCCATTTTTAGGGCTTTTTAGGGCCTCCAGGGCAATATGTCTCATTTTTAGGGCTTTTTAGGGGCCCTATTTTGGCTTTCCCAAAATTAGGGCTTTTTAGGGCTTTTTAGGGACTTGTGCGAACCCTGTTATATACATGTATTTGAGTCTCCAGGTGATCAATGACCCTGTTTTGAGAAAAAGCCAGTTTAAGTTAAGCAAAATTCAAATAGCTCTCAGTTATTTCCAACAGAACATTATTAAAATAAGATACTTCTAAGTTGTATTTGTTCATAATACTTGGGAATTTAGCAGAAAAAAATGTTATAGAATGTAATCTATTTAAAACTCAAAACTGATATTTTTAGCCTTAGTTGCTTTACCAGCCCACAGCAAAAAACTATAGCTGACGACTTCTCTGTTATGATTTTCGCGTGCAGCGTTACAAATCATAACTGAAATGTAACATGACCAAATTTAACAAACTAAGATGTTATTTAGTAAAAGTATAGTGAAATTCATTCCACACTGTGTATGAAAATAAAATCTTCAATGAAAATCCTATTGAGAAGACAATTCATCAAAACTTTCACTGACCTTTCTGGTTCTGCCATGTTGATCTGGAGCACTCTAAAAAAAACAAAAACAAACCCACAATATCAGAATATGTCAATGATACTAAACATCCATGAGTCAAAAAAAAAATCAGTAACATGTGTAGCATCATTACATTAGAACATGAATCTGTATGCTAAATCAGTCAAAGCAAAGACAAAAGATAGCAAAGCTTTATTTTCCCATTAATTTAACAATACTGGGAAATGTCTGCATCATTTCCCAGACAAGAGTTCATTCAGAGCTTTGGGAAGAAAATTCAAGCCTTGAGTGTTTTTTTTTCTTTTCAGCTAATCAAATGATCATTAATGACTGGTTAATTTTTTAAAACATTGTTTTGATTACAAATTATTTTTTGAGAATTTCAGGATCTTCTTCAGAAGAATGCCTACACAAAAGTTATGTTTATTTGTCTACTATTTTGATTTCATTGAAGATGAATAAGACTGTGCAAACTTTTCGGTGGGTGAAATCGATGGGTTCAGGAATTTAAAAGTTTTTTTTAAACAGCTAGGCCTACTTTTCATATCAAATTACTTGTGAAACATATTTCAACCACCACAAATAAAACCTATGTTCCCGTCAATGCAGCATCCTCATGACCACTCTGGGTTATTGGATTAGTACAGTAAATTATTACAAATACAATTAGCTTAGACTGTGTGTATTGAAGGCACAGGCTTTTAAGAGTATCCATGGATCAATGATTCAATCACTCATTCGCTGCCTTTCAAAAATCAAGCAAAATAACTGATGGGATTACACAAAAAAAGAACCTCGTTTCTGAGAAAATGTTTCCCAAGCCAAAGTGTGCACAGAAAGAGGATCTGTGATTATGTCTGCCTTTATCCACGATTGATTAAAATAAATTATCTGCCCTACACATTTTTCTTACTCAGTTACTGACTATAGTTTTAACTCATCTGAAATCCACTGATACTACTGACTTCAAGATAGTTGTATTCATTACAATTTAAAGAGCCATATATAATATTTTTCCCTGTTTGGTCATGTTACGCTCCACCACATGAGTCGCATTGGACCAGAGGCCAATATTTAGTTATTGGCATATTATTCTGCATTAAAATGGCTATACAATACAAAAAAACAATTTGAAAATCTGACAGTTCTACAAGTTGACTGCAGGAAATGACAAATCATGAAAATGTGAAATTGACAAGTTTAGCATCGAAACAGGGTCAGAATGGGGACTTGGGTATTATATGTTTAAAGGCAAAAGGATACAGAATTATAACTTGATATTTCACTGCAAGGTAGAATAATGACTTCAGTTTTATAATCTATCAAAATGTCAAAATCGACAAGCTGACCCCCCACAGCTAGTGTCAGTTTCCCCCACTTTCTTCTCTTAGCTGCTAATTATCCCAGCCAAGCCCAGCCCAGATCTGAGATGGGGGCCAGCTGGTGCTATTTATAGCAGGAGCTGATCACACTTGGTCAGTGGACTAGGTAAGAGGTAGGAGTGGCTAAATTTAGCACTCCTCTACTGACTCTACTCTCTAGGCCCAACTGAGTGATGTTGGATTTGTGCACTGTGCCCCACCTGCCCTAAAATAGCTCCTAGCAAAAAAGTAGGTCGGTGCTAAGCTACTCATTTCCTGTAGGAGCATCACAACTCATATTGTATCCTACTTGTGCCACATGATTATATTGCACCAACCATGTGATATCAAATTTCTAAGACAACGGCAGACAACTGCTTGAAAATCTAGCCAATCACTGCATCAGATGGAGTTACCTCTTTCGGTAACAACAGTTTAAAACTAGGCCTAAATAGCATGGTATTTTACTGAAAACCTGCTATGTCAAAGCACCATTTTTTTTCATTCAAGTAAGAATGAGGTACTTTCGATCGGACAGTAGGCCTATCACACTGTCCCCTTTTTAGGAAAAATGAATGTCGTGGTGCATCGATTCTCAGCCCTAGCTAATGGCATGCTGTAATAGTCTGTAAATTTCATGTCACTTGTAAAATAATGGTTTTTTTCTGGCAACCTAGACATGGCTCTTGTGGTTAACTAGATTGTTCAGTTATATCCTACTACTTAAGGAAACCTGCAAAAAACTATGAACCCTGCATATATCATTTTCAGTCATGATTCTTTTTTCCTAAGTCAATGAATGAATGAATCATATTCATAAAAATGTCGCAGTCAATAGGCTTATAGATAGGCTCGTGCTTCGGTATTACAGAAGTGACTTAGTGTAACCTTCAACACGGAAACGTTCCAAATGAGCAGACATTAAACATCAATTACGGTTCGTCGGTGACTCTTTGATTTGTCACCAACAATAAAACACGTTTATTGTAACCGACAGGAGAAACAAAATGGCAGAGATCGAAAGAAAGATGTCTGTCGTTGCGTCAAGAAACAAAAAGAAAAAGGGTAAATCCCGAGCAGATTTCTATTATCTCAGAAATAGATACTCTCGTCCATAACAAACACAAAACTGGGCCTTAAATACAGTTTTCCCCACCAAACATCACAATGAATAAAATGAAATCGTTCATACAATTCTCACCGTCTTCGCAGCAGAACACGAGGAATATGGTGGCAGCGTAAAAGGACCTACAAGATAGCTGAGTGACGGTTGGTCAATTTTTGAGAGTAAAAATAGTGATCCAATCAGAAATGTTGTATTATTGACTCTCCCTTGCGGGCAGAGGCTGGTATTTGGCGCCATATATAATTCCAATGTCTTGCGACAGGACAAAATTATTTTTTAATATCAATATGGAAAGAACATGTTTAAAATATCAGTGTAAAAAAGCTGATGACATCTATAAAATTTTATCATCACAACGAATACATTCCATTCTGGCATTCCCGACAATAAGGGAAGTTACTCTATATTATTTTTCTTTCTCTTCCTCCTTGGCACCCTCCATCTTCCACTCCCCCCCCCCCTTCTTTTTTTTCCCCCCGCTGATTCCACCTACAAACTGTAAAATCAGAATTTGTGATTTGAAAGACGAAGTTTCATTCTCGTTTTAAAAAAAAATCCTACAATTGTGTGCTTTGGTGTTTTCTAAAAGAGACATAATTATGAACATTCTGTGCTGCTTTCGCTGCAAAACTGATTTTTCTTCGTTAGGCCCTAGGTCAGAAGGGAAATGTATTGTACACCACTTTATGTCCCGGCAGATTTCTCTGCGTAAAATTCGGGATGCTATCCCCGGGGAAAGCGCGTCGCCACAAGAGCAGCGCTACCTTTTTTTCTTTTTTTTTTCCTATTCCTTTCTTCAAATACATGTTTCCCTACTAGATTGGGTTTTTTACTACAGACTTTTGCCAGGGGCAACTCTCTTGTTGCCGTGGGTTCTTTTACGTGCGCTAAATGATCATGTATGATTATCACACGGGATCTCGGTTTATAGTCTCATCTGAAAGACTAGCATCCAGACAACCACTCATGATGTAATGGATGGTGGGGATGGGGGAAGAAACGGGGCCTAAATGGGGATCGAACCACAGCACGCATCTACCCCGGACTTTCCGCTTTCTAAATTCTAGGCATGTGGGTAACCTCTAGGCCACTGATCGACCTGTTTTGAATTTGTTTATAACCATCGGGTTGATAAGAAAGCCCACATTTGAACCGAACAAAAATTAAGCTCTTGTCAGCGGTTGTGGATCGGCCCGTCGCATCTGGCCTATAGGTCTACCAGTTCAGTGGTGCTGTGCGCCATGGCACACTGCTGAAAGTGCATGCCGATGTGTAGACTACGTTCGATCTTACTTATACAAATTATAGTGATATTAGACACATATGATACCAAACAACGAAACAAAAAGAAAGAAAAAAAAACGAGGAGGGGGGGAGGGGGTGTCTGGGATAGGTTTAGGGGATGGAAGCGTACATTTTCCATTAATTATGAGTGTGTTTCACACGCACGCGCGCGCGCACACACACACACACACACCACACACACACACACACACACACACACACACACACACATATATGTGTGTGTGTGTGTGTGTGTGTGTGTGTGTGTGTGTGTGTGTGTGTGTGTGTGTGTGTGTGTGTGTATTTTTTAAAGGGATTGAATTAATTTTATAATGATGGGGATGTAGACATGCTTTATGCAAGAACATGGTCTGCAATGCAAGGGACAAAGGGAAAAAAATGTTAAAATAAAGGATAGCGTGTTACCATTGACATTGAGATGAAACTGGGTACTTTGCCGGTTTGTCTTGTGCTGGTACCAGTGTTGTGTCATAAAGGGGCCTTTGTCCTAAAGTGGATAAACCTCAACGGGAGATACGAACTCCTCCTTTGATCTGGAAACTTCCTCTTTAAAAAAAAAAACCCTTTTCTTTCGACGGGTGGGCTGCCACTGCACAGACTGCAAATCTCAAAACAAAAATTTATAAATATAAATCACAATTTCTATTTTCCTTTGTGAACGCGTAAATCGGGTAAATCAATTTTTTTCCCCGGGAAAGGGATTAGTGGTTTTACGTTTACTACCATTATTTTGGGTCGTGTTTTCGTGTGTGCTGATAAAAAATTAAAAAAAAAAACCGACATGATAATCAGTTCAAAACTAATTTTAAGTCACATTTTGACAGGGTTTGCGCAGCAGCCTAACTGTTAAACGTGTTAATCCAGAAAATCGTCATGGTATCCGTTTAACCACACCAGACATGGGCGCTAAAACTGGGCTAGTGGGTTTTGCGGATATGCATCCCTCTAAAAAATAAAACCGAGGTCCCAAGTTCAATTCCTGTCTGATAGCAGTCTCCCCCCCCCCCCCCCTCCCCCTATCCACCGACTAAACTACAATTTGCGGCTTGACTGCTAATCTTACGGGTGATACAATAAACTGAGCTTCATCAACATGAAAGAATAGCGACGGTACAAAGAACCTACGGCAGCAAGACAGTTGTGCCTGACAATGCTCTTTCATAGGGAAACCAGTAGGCTACACAGTCTGCAGACCAAAAAACCCAACCAAAAACAACTGAATAAACAAAAAGGGTGGCCCTGCATTTGTGGCGATGTGTTCATTCTGCAGAAAGCACAGAAATCACGCAGAGATTTTGCAAGTGACTTTGAGTCGTAGTAGCCTATACAACGTTGGCTAACATTGTGACGGTGATAGACTGATACGTAGGTAGACTTGCGTATGTGTGAGCTTGCATAACTTGACTTACTTGACTTGAGGTTAATACTGTGTCGACACAGTACAGGTTGCCTACTAGTGATCAACACGATGTTTCTTCGAGTTAAATAAAAAGAAAACAGAAAAAAGATAGTGGTACATTCTTGTTTTTGCATTCCTCGGCTAGAGCTCCGAGGATCACTTATGGTGAGATTTTACGTATGTGACCGTTTTTACCCACCATTAAGGTAGCCACATTCCGAGTTCGGGAATGATGTCTAACACGACACCAGTGTGCCTGCGTTGGTTTTATGTTTTTTTTTAAAAAGTTGTCATCCGTTGCTACCGGTACAACATGGTCTACTCTTTCGAAAGGCGGAATGGGTTCTTAATGTAGCGGATGACAAAATTATAACAAACCAGCATGCACACATGGTGTCGTGTTTAGACACCATCCCTGAAGAAAAATCGGGGAGTTGGAGTTGGGATCTTTGCGCCTGGTGGCAGCATGATCTGTGGCTCTGTAGGTCAAATGCAAGCGCTTTGATTTGTCTTTACAAGAGATAGCGCTATACAAATTCCATGTATTAATTAATGTGTGCGCAAGATGTTTTGTGTGCCTACGCACCCGGGGCCTCGGTTTATTGTCTCATTCGAAGGACTTTTGACTGAAAAGTAGGATGGTTTGTATTATGGATTGTAGTGAGTATGTAAATGAATGACATCCCTTTATCAACTCAACAATACAATCCCCCAAAAGGGGTGCCTCCTGGTGGTTCGATCCCGGGCCGTCAAATCACTAGGGCAACATTCTAACCACCAGGATGCCCGCCCCCCAGTGATACACGTTCATAATACATAGATCTAGCGACTGAAATGTACGAGGATTTGCATTATGGATTATATTATGCAAATGAGTGACTAGTGTTGCACCCCTTTATGAGCAGCCCTGATAATTTTACGTGTCAAACTTTTATTTCCAGATGGTACATTGAGTAAGCAGTGCAATTGCTTTTTTTCATGAAGCCATCCATCTAAGAAAAAAAGAGAAAAATCATATATATATATATATATATATATATATATATATATATATAAAATATATATATATATATATATATATATATATATATATATATATATATATATGCATATATATGCATATTTGAAAAAGGAACAACTTTAAGAAGATTATGTCGTACAAAAGAAAAGATTAAAAATGAAATTGAAAAAGATCGTGTGTGTGTGTGTGTGTGTGTGTGTGTGTGTAACCAAATGAAAATATAGTAATGCTGCCTTTTACAAGGGCATCTGAGTTGGTTACAAGATCTCTCTCTCTCTCTCTCTCTCTCTCTCTCTCTCTCTTGAAATTTGTTATTGTTTGCATTTGACATGCTTTTTTTTTTTTTTTTTGGGGGGGGGGGTTACCTCTTTGTGTGTGCCCCAAGGGAATGGGTGGGTGGGGTTGAGGGCATGGTGTAATGAAGTTGTAAGCTTATCCATTTATCCTCCATAAAAATGTATTCGTTCTCTCTCTCTCTCTCTCTCTCTCTCTCTCTCTCTCTCTCTCTCTCTCTCTCTCTCTCTCTCTCTCTCCTCAATGTGTGTGTGTGTGTGTGTGTGTGTGTGTGTGTGTGTGTGTGTGTGTGTGTGTGTGTGTGTGTGTGTAGTGACATGGAATCCAGGTCATGATGATTATTTGGGCAGTTGCAAATTAGCTTTACTTCTTGATTAAAATATGTGTTTGTGCCTAGTTCTCATCCCACTGTCCCCTTGTGAATGGGCTTGAAAAAAAAGTAAAGGTAAAGGTGTCCCATAACATAGGCGGTGGTAGGGGAGCGAGGTGTTAGAGACCTCAGCTTCTCTAAGGGCCAGCATACTGAGGGCTGTGTCCATCTCTTCTCCCTTGCTGATTTACCTTCCCTGACCCTAAAGAGGGCAGGTACCCATTTACAACTGGTAACTGATGATTCTTGTCACAAATCAACTTTGCTTCTGGTGTGTTGCTGTTGGTTTTCTGTTTTCTTTTGTTTGTTTGTTTGTAATTTTTTTTTTGTGCTTTGTTTTTAATTCACTGAAATACTAATCAGTTGGATACCCCTTTTATGTATGTATGGGAATAAATCATTTGAGTTTGAGTCTCTCTCTCTCTCTCTCTCTCTCTCTCTCTCTCTCTCTCTCTCTCTCTCTCTCTCTCTCTCTCTCTCTCAAATTCAATGTACCTCGGCCTGGGACACAATACATGGTAGGCGTAGGAGAAATTGACAATGCCACAGAGTGGGGAAAAATCTACAGAAAGTATACAATATCAAGCTGAATTTGTCTGCAAGGAAAGATGATGACAAATACAGAATAAGCCACGTGAATCACACAAAATTCACAGTATTGTTTTAAGTGCACTTTCCTTGTGCCTGAGAAAGTCAGTGTACATATAGCTACTCAAAATCATATTTATTTTTATTTTATTTTATATCTTATTTTATACTCCTTTATGTCACAGCAGATTTCTATGCGTGAAATTCGGGCTGCTCTACCCGGGAGAGCGCATCGCCACAAGAGCAGTGTCACCCATTTTTTCTTCTTTTCCTGTCTGCAACTGTATTTGTTTCCCTATCAAAGTGGCTTTTTTTTCCACCGAATTTTGCCAGGGACAACTGTCTCGCTGCCGTGGGTTCTTTAACGTGCGCTAAATAACTATGTGTAACACACGCGACCTCAGTTTATCGTCTCATCCGAAAGATTAGCACCCAGACCACCACTCATGGTCTAATGGATGGCGAAAAGTTTTGGGCCAAAACGGTATTCGAACCAACGCACACTTCACACTTGGACCCAGACTTTTCGCTTTCTAGACAGGCGCATTACCTCTAGACCACCGATCCACAAAATGATAACTATTGTTTCCATTTGTGAGATAACATTCTAATACAACACTTCCCCCCCCTCTTATTGATGGCGTGAAAGATATATCTAGACAGACAGTGATTTTTGTCTCTGTTTTCTGCTTTAAACAGATTGTGTAAAATTAATGAGTACAACACAATCACTTAAAAATTTAATTCTGAAATCATTATACATGAAACACTCATAGAGGAAATGCCTTTCATCTTCAACTTTCGGTTTAGAAAATAGGCATTCCTTCTTTTGATTCTGTTCACTATATCGATGTACATTGTTGTTTAGTGGCAAAGCATTACAGTTCACCCATGACACAGCAACTCTAAAGCGGTAAATATCTAACTTAAAAAAAACAACAACAAAAAAACACACCCAGAAGTAACTATCTAACTGTAGGAGATATTCTTCTTTAACAAATATTGTTTGGAAGCTCCTATATCTGTCGTACCTGTCTGTTTCTGATTGCACAGTACCATTCCTGGATAAACATCCCATTAATTTAGTCTTTGCCTAAACAGACGTAAGAAATGTTTTAACGTCCCTAACTCCCTGTTAAAGCCACACAAAACTGAATCCTGTACCACATAGAATGTGTCCAATCTTAGAAACCCCACAGTTCTTTCTTGATATATCCTGTCAAGCAACATTTGATAAGCATTATATGGTAGTCTGCTGTAGTCTGGTGGTTAGGGCGTTGAACTCGTAATCTAAAGGTTGCGGGTTCGATCCAAGCTTTCAGCTATGGCGTTGTGCCCTTGGAAAAGGCACTTTACGGCTATTTTCTCACCCCATCCAGGTGTAAAAGGGGTACCAACCTTGTGTTGGGGGTTAACCCTGCGATAGACTGGCGTCCTATCCAGGGGGAGTCTAAGACACTCAGTCGCTTAACGCCACAGAAACCGGGATAAGCACCGGCCTGGTGAGCCTTAGGCTCGGGACAGACTTTAACTTAATATGGTAGTCTGTTGGGATTTATTTAAACATCATAGTAGTTTACCTTTCACACCACTTTTATTTTATGAGAATGGGCCATAAAAAAAAATCCTGTTGATAGCATCGAAAGCCTTTTCAAAATCAATGAATGCTACATATAACTTCTGATTATTAGCAACCTGCTCCTGAACAAATACAAGGAGGCTTAACATAAGGTCTCTTGTGGAGTATCCCTTCTTATAACCTGCTTGATGCTCACCAGTAGTATTATTTGCCTTTACCCATTTCTGTAATCTTTTAGGGGGACGGATAGCCTAGTGGTCAGAACATTGCGCTGGCCGGTGGAGGAAATTTTTCTCCTGGAGTTAACATCAGTGCTGACTCCACTCTTCCCAAAAGTCCTTCGGATGAGACTTTAAACCGAGGCCCCGTGTGCGAACGCACGCATCTTGCGCACACGTTAAATCCTGTTCCGCTTTTCGTTAGAGTAGGCCATCGTGTGCCGGTGGGAACAGATGACAATATTTACAAAAACTGCATACACACGGGGACCGGATGAAAAAAAGCACATGATTGCTTATTATGTTATCCTCGATATAAAAGAATATATATATATATATATATATATATATAATATATAATATATATATATATATATATATATAGATAGTTCACTTGATAAAAACCCACAGTTCTGCTGGCACCACTCCCTCCAGCACACATTGAGTAAAATAGTAAAAAATAATAAAAACACACTGTGTTCAACTTCATCTCTTTATTTGACAGCAAATTTTCGCTTCTATTCTGAAGCTTCATCAGGCTGAATAAATAAAAATTGTAAAACCTGCTTTTATAAGCATCACATACGATTATATTCAAAATGATCACCTTTCCCCACACATAAAAATGCATGCTAGCCACTGAGATCTTTTCAACTTTGACTCTCTTTCTCCTTCTCTCCCACCCCCTCCAAAACAAATATCTTCATCATAAGACCCACCAAAAACTCAGACTACACCAAGTATGGACAAAACAGTGTTAGACTACATCCTACAAGAGACGCTAGGGGGAGAAGAGAAGGGGGGGGGGGGGATGGTGGAAGGTGGGCAGATTGAAGAGTTAGGCAGCAAACGGCGAAGAACGGAGCGACCTTGACATGTCAGGGCTAACCTACTAGGAAAAGGTGAAGACAGACAAGCCTTGCTGGGGGGGGGGGGGGGGGGGGGGGGGGAACTAACGATGACCAACACGTGCCCCCAAACGCCCAACCAGGTCAGAAAGCTGCTCCCCTGCTGCTGCTGATGGTGAAGATGATATGAGTGTTGGATGTCATACTGAATCAAGTTTGAGCTAGGCCTAAATGTAGGCACACACACTCACACACCACACACACACACACTGGGTTCCGCTTTTCGTAAGAGTAGGAGGCCATTGTGTGCCGGTGGGAACAGATGACAAGATTTACAAAAATGCATGCACACGGGGACTGGATGTAAAATAAAAAGCACACGAGTGCTTATTCCATTATCCTCGATATAAAATAAGTAAATAAAAATAAAAAATAAAAATGGGACTGAATGTTAAAAAAAAAAATAAAAAAAGCTCAGGAGTGTTTATTCCATGATCCTCATATAAAAGAATAAAATTAATAAATAAGAAAATAAAATACCTTAGGCCTAATGGGAGGTCCTGTAGGAATGAGGGCCAACACTAAGCTGCTCATTGTGGCGACCAGGCAGATGCTTTGAGTAGTTTCAAGCTGTTCATAATAAATTTCAGAACTGAAGAGAAGGTTTTGTTGTTGGTTTAAACAGTTATTAGTTCAGAAACAACAAGCAACAATATATGAAATGAGTACAGCAAGCAAAGCTTGTATGTGTACCCAAACATCCATATATTATATGCAAGGATAGGCTGCAGCTGAACAACATTGCATCAAAATAATGAACAATAAGACAAGATAAGATAACTAAGTATTTAAAGATTTTGAAAATACCACAAAAAAACAAAAAATAAACAATAATAAGGGGGTAGATGCATCATGGTAATGCAAGGCAACACCATTGCAAGACTGGTTGTGACATGCTTACACCAGAAAACAATAATACAACATACAATTATGATATTTAAGACACGAGGTTGCAGCTCTCTCATAAAATGCTATGTGCATTCACGTGCGCGCACGTATGTACACGCGCACGCACACGCACACGCACAAGGCCACACGCGCGGGTGCCATGAATGTGCAACACACAATATTAAAGATGTATTCGTAATAATTTGTTGTTCAATAAAAAAAAATAAAAAAATATGTATATATTGTTCAATAGCTCGATCAGACTATATTGTAACAATGGTGCATTACATTAACTTGAGTTGATGACCTATTTACCTGACCCATACTTATGAGAAGAAAAAAAAAAAAGGGGGGGGGGGGGGGGGGGGGGGCTGACCTATTCGTACATATTATTTTGCCGATTTTCAAGAGTAATCTAGGCCTACACATTTAGAACAAACACGTTAACAGACAATGCACTTTTTCTTTCTTCTAAACACATTGTTTCTTAAAGTTTTATAGCTATGAATTTCTTAATTTTTTGCATTCATGTTTGTTATAGTTTTTATATTCATTGACTTGGACCTGCATGGGTTTTGTGATTTGGGCATTTAAGTTTGTTGATTTGTTTCTTGCTGGTTTAAGTTTGTGTGTGGGGTTTTTTTGTTTTTGTTTTTGTTTTTTGTTTTTTGTTTTTTTTGGGGGGAGGGGGGGAGGCAAAAGACAAAAGACAAGAAAACCACCACTGTCAGTTGTAAAACTATTACATTCAGATCGGCTAGCTGGTTTTGTTTTTTTTCGGTAAAATCGTTTTTCATAGATTACCCTGTTATTTCTATATGCTCGTTTTTAAGTTTGTGGCAAGTCAGCGTAACCTATCTATCATTGACTTCAAGTTAAAGAGTCTTAGTTTACAATGATAGCCACAGTGTTCATGTTCACATTTGATGTGGATTATACCACAATAGGGCAGCATAATATGCATATAAGCTTAGCATTTAAAGTATTCTTTGTAAATTTATTATTTTTTTAAACAAACAAACAAACAAAAAAAACCACGGTGTCTTGTCAGCAGACAAGTTGTGGAAGAAAAATTGCAGTTTTCACACTTATATTTCATAGCTCTCCTCTTGCAGAAGAGGACAATGGGGGGTTAGGGGTGGGAGTGAGAGATACCCTCCTCCCTCCTCTTATCGAAGCTACAACCTCATGTCAGTAGGTCCTACTGTATGATGCAAGTATTTCCTCTTATCTCCACCACCCCTTGTCAAAACTGTCCCCCACCACACCCCTACCCCTCACACACACACAGAGTCCCGCTCCAAACTCCATTTCATTGTTTGTTGTGATTATGTTTACGTTTAAGTTCCCGATTAATTGAGAGACTGGTCTGACTTTAATGGAGAGTGGCACGGTCTAAATGGGTCAAGGCATGGGACAGACAATATGGACATACACCCTTGAGTCCGAGCAAAGATAGTACGCAGCCGCGGCTGTAGTCTAGTGGTTAGGGCGTTGGACTCGTAATCTAAAGGTTGCGGGTTCGATCCCAGCTTTCCGCTATGGCGTTGTGCCCTTGGAAAAGGCACTTTACGGCTATTTTCTCACCCCACCCAGGTGTAAAAGGGGTACCAACCTTGTGTTGGGGGTTAACCCTGCGATAGACTGGCGTCCTATCCAGGGGGGAGTCTATGACTCTCAGTCGCTTAATGCCACAGAAACCGGGATAAGCACCGGCCTGATGAGCCTTAGGCTCGGGACAGACTTTAACTTTAAAGACAGTACGCACTATCTTTGGCCGAGTACAGCCAGCACATAATCGGCAACACTAACAAACGCTCGTCATCACCTACTGGGATCTAACCCTCTATTTTTCTAACCCTGACCTCTACCACGAACTAGCTAGCCATGCTTATTCCCAGATCTTTTTTTTTTTTTTCCAGATCAGATTTTCAGATGCTCCTGTCATCAGCTAGATCTAGATGTGATAGAATCACATATGCAGCCTTGGGAGTACTGAATAGAGAATTTTTTGTTTTTTCTATTTCTGTTGTAATGGACATGAATAATTGAGCATGCATTAGTCTCTCTCTCTCTCTCTCTCTCCTCTCTCTCCTCTCCTCTCCTCTCTCTCCTCTCCTCTCTCTCTCTCTCTCTTCTCTCTCTCTCTCTCTCTCTCTTATTCCCAGATCTATCTATAAGACTCTAATACGCCATTTCCTGATTCAGTTTTTGTTGTTTTTTGGGTTTTTGGGGTTTTTTTTCCCCTCTTAAAGAATTGGTTTTAACCGATTCCTTTAACTGAAACCAAAAGCAGTTTCAAAATCAGCTTAAGTGAAATTTCGTGTGTGTGTGTGTGTGTGTGTGTGTGTGTGTGTGTGTGTGTGTGTGTGTGTGTGTGTGTGTGTGTGTGTGTGTTGTGAATAAAATAACTTTTTGATAAATCTTACAACTTTGTCAAAGGGAGGGCTGTAGACCCAACTGAAGCCAAGGCGCCATTTTGTGTAAAAGCAAAAATTCAATTCCTTTATTTAAAAAAAATATAAGAACAACCCCCAAAAAGCAAACTGCATTTGGGCACATCGAAAAACGTACCCCAAACCATAATCAGCAATCGAGATATCATTTCTTTATTCAAAATGACCATTGATATACGCCATGAAAACGGAACCGCGACAACAAACAGAAACAAACAGAAACACACACACACACACACACACACACATTTAATGACTTTCGACAAACCAAACAGCTTTTCTTACTATCTTACTGCAATTTTTATTAACTTTGCACAGGTCCAAGAGTAGGCTACTTTTTCTTTCTTAAATTGCTACTGAACACTGCTTAAACCTTCTTAATGACACTTGACCCTTTAAACTGGTATGCATTTTTAAAACTTTTCCATACTCTCCGAAAAATATGGGGATAAGAGAATAATGGAATTCGTCAAATTCAATTGATTTCACTGTAACCCACTGGACCTTACTCATATGTAATATTCAAGGAGTAAGGGGCAGGATAGATTTTGCCTTTCTCTGCTAACAAGTAAACCGTGAGGTTCTAGGTTCGATCACCAGCCTCCCCCTTTCTTCCTAGTTTGACGGGGAAAGTCCAACGGAGTGTGAAGGGAGACATTGAACCAGTACGCACTTGTGCGTGTCGAAAGAACCCATGTCAGTTGAAAATTCTGTTCTGGAAAAAATGGTAGATCCATTCCCAACTGGATCTATCTTAATGGTGTGTGTGTGGTGTGTGTGTGTGTGTGTGTGTGTGTGTGTGGGGGGGGGGGGGGGGGGGGGGGGTTGCAGGGTGGTTGCCATACGCAAAAATCTCGTCGTTGATGAACTTCCAAGATGTAGTAGGCGAGGAGTGCAACAACAAAGAACAAACAGTACCCCCACTTTTCCTCCCTTTCAAAAAGATATTTAACTGACCAGAAAGTATTTGTATTAAAACTGTGACACTAGTTTCACTTTACATGAATATTTTTTTAATGTGTATTATATCAAGAGCTCTGGCTGGGGATGAAGGAATGCATTGCATGATCATTATTTTTCATGGGTTACAGAGAGAGAGAGAGAGAGAGAGAGAGAGAGAGAGAGAGGAGCTAGTTTATCAGTACGCCTGTGTGTTGTGCTGATAATCATGGATTAGCGCTGGGAAGGAGACCACAAACGTAATAACCCAAATCAAGGAACTTTACATCCCATAAAAGCCCCCCTCCCCCCCCCCCCCCCCCCCACACACACACACACTAATATCACTTTAAGTGTACAGACATAAAATCAAAGACACACACACACACACACACACATACACACACACACAGACACACACACGAAGAATCAAAACAAACGCAACCCCCCAAAAAACCATGTTAAAAGACAAGAGATCAGCGCAGTTTAAAAACAACTACACGCTTGTTTGATACTCCCCATTGCTGTTGTCACAAAAAGAAGAAGAAGAAAAAAAAAAAAAACCCTCTACAAAACACCTGCACTGAACGGAGCGAAAGTTCCGGCCAGTCGGAACCCCGCGCTTCCCTTTGAAGTTATTTCGGTCCCGTTAGAGTGACGACGGAGATGGGGGAGTTAGTAGAGAAAGGTTTGGGGGGGGGGTGTTGTTGGTGGAGGGGGGGCGGGGGCAGGGGGGGGGGGGCTCCAGGGTGAGGCTGGAGAATGTCTATGTTTTGTCCATGGTGGGCAGAATATCAGAGGGACACAACCAATCAAAGTTTGATAAAATATGAACCAGTGATCTCCCTTAGCTCAAAGTGTCTGCATTTTTAGCCAAGTAAGTTCGTAAATCAATAATCAAGAAAAACCCTTTTATGAAAACATTGTTAAAAGCATTAACGCAAGAATTTGACGCATCCAGAGGCAAATCTCTTAGATCATAATTCGTTTTGTTTATTTTCTTGTCCAGTTTTACGGCAAGTTGGCAAGACCGCGCCTCTTGATAGGCTGTTCACAAACTGACGTAAAGACCTATGGAGGTGTGGCGATACTGCTGATTTGCATATCAACTCGAAAATTCATTGGAACAAATATGCGCATGCGCAGTTTTACATAGGGCAGAAGACAACTTTGCCGGATTGGAAGCCGATAAAGCCAAGTCTAAGGTGGAAATGATTCGGTTGACGCCGGCAATTGGAGAAGGAGAGATGGAATCGTTGAAAGGTGCACCGAGTGAAAGTGGGCTTCTTGCCTTGATGGAGAGAACGGGATTTCCCATGGTACAAGAAAATGGTCAGAGAAAATTTGGACCCCCACCCAAATGGAAAGGACCACCGCCACCCAGAGGCTCTGAAATATTCATCGGCAAAATTCCAAGAGACATTTACGAAGATGAGTTAGTACCCGTCTTCGAAAAGGTGGGACCTATTTATGAATTTCGTCTTATGATGGATTTTAGTGGGTCAAACCGTGGGTATGCTTTCTGCATGTATACCTCGCGTGGAGATGCTAAACGGGCCATCAAAGAACTGAACAATTACGAAATAAAAAAGGGTCGTCTGCTTGGAGTGTGCAGTTTCTGTGGACAACTGCAGACTTTTTGTTGGAGGAATTCCCAAGAATAAAAACAGAGAAGACATTCTAAGTGAGATGGCAAAAGTGACGGAAGGAGTTGTAGACGTGATAGTGTATCCCAGCGCTGTCGACAAAACGAAAAATCGTGGTTTCGCTTTTGTGGAGTACGAAAGTCACCGGGCAGCAGCAATGGCACGACGGAAACTGATTCCAGGACGAATTCAGCTGTGGGGGCATCAGATCGCTGTGGATTGGGCGGAACCAGAGCAAGACGTTGATGAAGACACGATGTCCCAGGTGAGATAATCAATCATATGGAATCCTTGCCGCAAAGCTGATCAAACCCAGTATGTCGAAATTTGACTTTAAAACTGTAATAGGCTAGTAGGCCCAGTGTGTATGTTACGGCACACATTTTCACTTTTAGCTACTTTTGTTTCACCTTACCGGCAATGCATTGGGCTTCATTGTAGGATGCCAGAAATCTCCGTAATATTTCATTGGAAATTCAAAGTTAAATGATCTGACAAAAAATGTTCGGGGGTCTATTTGTCATTGCGACTTGCGTGTAATAGAAGTTGGCCCAAATGGTGAGTTTTTTGCCCCCAAGAAATCTACAGATCTGCAGCCAGTGCACAGGACCATGAAAACGTGATAATCGACCTTGAAACAATGAAAGGAATGGTTATGCATGCACACGTTAATCTGTTATATTTCATTCCCCGACATTCCCCGTGGTCAGAATACGGCTACCTAAATGGTGGGAAGAAAGCGGTCGCATACGCAGAAATCTCACTAGCAGTGAACCTTGGAGCTATAGCCAATGAACGATTAAAAAAAAAAAAAAAATCCCGGACACATTTCGGGCCTAACTCTTCAAAATCTGTGAAAACAATATCTATCAATGCTCCGTGCCGCTGGACGGGATAGTCTGGTGGTCAGGGTGATGCGCTCGTGATCTGCTGACTCGGGTTCGAATCTCATGAGGATTTTCCCTCTGAAGTACTAACATCAGTGCTGACTCCACCCCCCCCCCCCCCCCTCCCAAGTCCTTCGTATGTGACTATAAACCGTGGTCCCATGTGCGGCCGCAAGATAACATCTTGCGTACAGGTTTAAACCGTTCCGCTTTTCGGAAGAGTAGACTATTGTGTGCCGGTGAGAACAGATGACAAAATTTCAAAACTGCATACACACAGGGACTGGATGTAAAGAAAAGAAAAAGCACATTAGTGCTTAATCTTTTTGTCCTCGAAAAAAAAAAATACTGGTGAATGTTTATCAGTCATACAGTTTACTTATTTCCTGGTGAAAATTGTACCTTAACAAAAAAATTCAAATGCTGTGGACCTAGTGTTAATTGCACCATAAAGATTATTGTTGCGTGAATGAAAAGTGGTGTTTATCCAATTCTAATAGTAGGCTAGTCATCACAATTCTGCTCAGTATTGATTTTTATGGTGAAAATTATCTTTTGACACTGTCATGTCATCCATCCTTTGTACACAATTTTCCATCACAGCAGATATCTCTGCATGAAAGTTAGACTATTTTGTATTCAGGGGAAGCTATTCTGTTTTCAGGGGAGACCATATTGATCACAAATACTGCAGAAGTTTGTGGAATGGGGGGAGGGGTTCATTAGTCATGTTGAACCTTTTCAGTGCTGGAGAAAATGAGGTTCTAGTACTTTCCGGTACCAGGGAATTTTTGAGGAAGTTAGGATGATGATAACAAATACTTTGGGCAAGAATGAAGATATGCAGTAAAGAAACATTTAGCTTGTTGGGGAAAAGGAATTGGGATTCTGAAGCTGTGCTTGTTTTTTCAATTATTTTTTTTTTGTTTAAACCCTGTCTGGCATTCAAAAGTGCAATAACTCTGGAATGCAAGTGGACAGCCTTATGACAGTAGAGAATCACTTTTGCCCAGGAGCATCAGTCTACCACCTCTATGGCTTAGGCATTGAAAGGGTTCAGTGAACATTGGCAAATTTTATTTTCCATAGAAAATGCGAAAGTTAGGGGCAATTTGTGTTTAGAGAATCTGTATGCAAGAGGACCAAGTGTGAAAGAGCGATTCACATCTGTTTTGATTTTCCTGTTTGATTTTGAGTGTGTTACTTTTTTGAAGAGTTTTTTTTTGTTTTGCTGCCTTATCTTCTGCAACATCCCCATGCTGCTGTTCCCATGCCGCTCATTTCAATCCCCCACCACAGCCATGCCGCCGCTGTGGCCTAGTGGTTAGGTGGTTGTACTCGTAATCTAAAGGTTGCGGGTTCGATCCCAGCTATTCCGCTATGGCGTTGTGCCCTTGGAAAAGGCACTTTACGGCTATTTTCTCACCCCACCCAGGTGTAAAAGGGGTACCAACCTTGTGTTGGGGTTAATCCTGCGATAGACTGGCGTCCTATCCAGGGGGAGTCTATGACTCTCAGTCGCTTAACGCCACAGAAACCCGGTAAAGCACCGGCCCGATAGCCTTATGGCTCGGGACAGACTTTTAACCACAGCCATACCCAGATTTATGTCTCATCCACAGGTCGGATCCCAGAAGCCCCATCAATATTAGGCGCCAGGGGGCCACCACCAGAGGGGCCCTGTTGTCTGCTGGGTCACTTTGGGTTTTCAGGGGTGCCAGTTCTAAACTAACATATGCAGGACCCCACCTACAAAAGCCCTTTTAATGATTTTTAAACTCAGTTTTTGGAGCCAACGAGTGGGTCACCCACCCCGAAGGGGGCGCCCACCACAACGCCCTCCAACGACTGTCTCCCGCAAACCCCCAAACCCCCCAAAGGCTTTGACAAAAACCAACACAGGCTCAAAATAATGGGTAAACCGAATTTTGGGTCACCATGAGACCAAGCAAGGGGGCTACCAAATAAAAGGGCACTTTTTATTATGCATGATGGTCAATTGATGAGATATGTAATGAACTGCTTTGAGAATTTTCACAGGTTGTACTCTCCCTTTACATCAAAAAAAATCCCAGCATCATCACCGAGAGATACAGACACCTCCATTTTGGGTCGGGAAATTTTGCGCAACCTCAAATTCACTCCATTAAGTGGGTTAAGCCGAGGTGGGTCCCATGTCCCACTAAGCCCACACACACTCACTCTGGGGAGGATCCCCGGGGGTCCGAAAAATCCCCCATGAGTTTGTAGGAATCAAACCCCCGACCTTCCCGTCCCAAAAACCAAGGTGCTAACCCCGTGCATGGCGGGTGGCTTTTTTTTCAAAAAGTTTTTTCACATGGCCTATGTTTAACTGATTGTTTTCTTTTTGATTCTGATTGACAGACGTTATTTAAGGAACTTTGACAACCGGTCCTTTGAACAATTAATGTAAACAAACCATTTTACAAAGTCAGTAATGTGAGAAATTTTTTCAATTAAGGGTGATTTGGATTCTAAATTTCTTTAACAAGAATTGAAGATTTAGCAAAACGCACCAAATTTGCTTTGTAACACCATCAAATCGGTAAAGAAGTAAAAAGCAAGACACATTTAAAGGGAAAAAAACTTCAAAGTCTCTTTTTTTTGTTTTTTTTTTTCCCCTGTGTGGTTTGGGAACGCAAACCGCAACTTGCAATTTTCTCATTTTTTTTTGTCTGTTCCAGGTGAAAATCCCGTATTCAGATTTTAAAGCTACAAAAACAGAAAGGGTCTCAAAGATTTTTTTTTTACGACTGCTGGTGGTTGTGAAATAAAGAGTAAAAAAAATAAAACAAGCCTTTTTTACACTTTAAATGCGTAAGAGCTGGAAGGCCCTAATCAACAAATGGTAATTCAGTCTTGTGTTTAAAAAGTTTATTAAAGTTTGTTTGGTTTTTATTTGTTGATGTTTGGTTTGTGTTTAGGGGGGGGGGGGGGGGGGGGGGGGGGGGGGGGGGGGGGGGGT
>CM060337.1:18986776-19050967 GCA_030674155.1 Stramonita haemastoma | reverse complement strand
CCCCCCCCTCCCCCCCCCCCCCCCCCTTTTAATTTTTTTTTTTATGTCGATGAATTGACTTTAGAGGTTGTTGAAAATGGGAACGATAACGCACTTTTTACAGACGAAATGCTAGATATTAGAAAACCGGAGAGAGAGAGAGAGAGAGAGAGGAGAGAGAGAGAGAGAGAGAGAGAGAGAGAGAGAAACTCGAAACTCGAATGTTTTAATGAGGGTAATTGGATAAGCCACAAGCTTCTTTCCACCAGGCCCTCAGAAAAACAAACAAACAAACAAAAAAACAACCCAACAAAACAACCCAACATTAAGAAAGAGAAATAAACAAGCCAAACAAACGTAATGGAATCAGCAAGTAATAAACACATCAAGAACACTGTACCAAAATCAATCACGTAGTTATTTACATAACCACTCAATGTGTCCAATCAATTCTAAACACTTCACTCCAAACACACACACGCGCGGGCAGAGAGAGAGAAAGAGAGAGAGAGAGAGACAGACAGACACAGTGAGAGAGCCAGAGACAGAGACATGTCCTATGGAACCCTGTTTGACTATGACATCAGGGTTTTTCAGTTCAGTTCAGTTCAGTGCCACAGTGAAAACCCCCCACTAAAGTGTTTAAAAACGGTAAAAGGTGAACTTTCGAGAAACATCAAAGAAGCAACCTACTGCAGTCTTCCTAAATAAAGACCAACCCTAGCGTCTGTTATCACTCTTTAGATACCACAAAACAAAAAACAAAAACAAAGAAAAGGAAAGAGAAAAAAAATCATAATAAACAAAATAACAAATTTGAGCTTACTTTAATATCTTGTTTCAGCTATATGGCTGACATCGGCAATTTGTATGTTTGTTGGTTGGTTGGTTGGTTAGTTTGTCCGGTTTGTTACTGAAATCAGATCAGGCTTTTACGTCAGTTGTCCGCTTTGCTTCATCTCTGTCTTTGTTCTCTTGATGAATAGGCGGATCCAGTCTCAGTTTTTACTACATTAAAAAGCTAATAAGTGTTGACACATTTCTCATGCTTCTGCGTCTACAGACGCAATGAGACAGCGGAACCGGTTTAAAAAAAAATCTTTTCTTTCGAGGTTAATGGAATAAGCACTCATGTGCCTTTTTACATTAAGTCCCCCAGTGTATGCAGTTTTGTAAATTTCGTAATCTTTCCCACCAGCACTCAATGGCCAACTCTTCCAAAAAGTGGAAGAGTCTTAACGTGTACGCAAGATGGCTACTTGAGTCCGTCAGTGCCCAAACTGAGACAAAAATACCGTGTGTTGTCTGACAGACGCACCAAGTCAGCATACCTAAACTTGCTCAATTCAATTGTTAATCAAGGGCACAGTTCTGTTGCACCCCATGCTTCAACTTGAAAAGTTTTACCTTTCTAAGTTTTACTTTTAAATTAAACATAAAGCACATAAATATTGATAACAATCATAATCACGGCATTATCATCAACCCGTCGAACTATAAACATCGTAGATCTAGTCCTGAAGTAAATGCTCATTCAACAGGATCTAGTCCTGAAACAAATGGTCATTCAACAGAGATGCAGCGGTAATAGTGACAATGAGCAAAATTTTATGTAACATGCAACTTCAAATGCCCCCACCCCTGCCTCCACTTGGCTGCATGTTATTAGTAGTGTAATAGGTCCTGTAGTAATTAAGTCTATATCCATGCAGTCTTTATTGTAGTTCCAAGGAGCAGATTGGTGGTGGTAGTTGGTTGATACAGCCTCCACAAGCACTTAAACATGATCAAGAAAGTTCACCATGGCCTTGGCCAGAATATCAGAGGGACACAACCAATCAAAGTTTGATAAAATATGAACCAGTGATCTCCCTTAGCTCAAAGTGTCTGCATTTTTAGCCAAGTAAGTTCGTAAATCAATAATCAAGAAAAACCCTTTTATGAAAACATTGTTAAAAGCATTAACGCAAGAATTTGACGCATCCAGAGGCAAATCTCTTAGATCATAATTCGTTTTGTTTATTTTCTTGTCCAGTTTTACGGCAAGTTGGCAAGACCGCGCCTCTTGATAGGCTGTTCACAAACTGACGTAAAGACCTATGGAGGTGTGGCGATACTGCTGATTTGCATATCAACTCGAAAATTCATTGGAACAAATATGCGCATGCGCAGTTTTACATAGGGCAGAAGACAACTTTGCCGGATTGGAAGCCGATAAAGCCAAGTCTAAGGTGGAAATGATTCGGTTGACGCCGGCAATTGGAGAAGGAGAGATGGAATCGTTGAAAGGTGCACCGAGTGAAAGTGGGCTTCTTGCCTTGATGGAGAGAACGGGATTTCCCATGGTACAAGAAAATGGTCAGAGAAAATTTGGACCCCCACCCAAATGGAAAGGACCACCGCCACCCAGAGGCTCTGAAATATTCATCGGCAAAATTCCAAGAGACATTTACGAAGATGAGTTAGTACCCGTCTTCGAAAAGGTGGGACCTATTTATGAATTTCGTCTTATGATGGATTTTAGTGGGTCAAACCGTGGGTATGCTTTCTGCATGTATACCTCGCGTGGAGATGCTAAACGGGCCATCAAAGAACTGAACAATTACGAAATAAAAAAGGGTCGTCTGCTTGGAGTGTGCAGTTCTGTGGACAACTGCAGACTTTTTGTTGGAGGAATTCCCAAGAATAAAAACAGAGAAGACATTCTAAGTGAGATGGCAAAAGTGACGGAAGGAGTTGTAGACGTGATAGTGTATCCCAGCGCTGTCGACAAAACGAAAAATCGTGGTTTCGCTTTTGTGGAGTACGAAAGTCACCGGGCAGCAGCAATGGCACGACGGAAACTGATTCCAGGACGAATTCAGCTGTGGGGGCATCAGATCGCTGTGGATTGGGCGGAACCAGAGCAAGACGTTGATGAAGACACGATGTCCCAGGTGAGTTAATCAATCATATGGAATCCTTGCCGCAAAGCTGATCAAACCCAGTATGTCGAAATTTGACTTCAAAACTGTAATAGGCTAGTAGGCCCAGTGTGTATGTTACGGCACACATTTTCACTTTTAGCTACTTTTGTTTCACCTTACCGGCAATGCATTGGGCTTCATTGTAGGATGCCAGAAATCTCCGTAATATTTCATTGGGAAATTCAAAGTTAAATGATCTGACAAAAAATGTTCGGGGGTCTATTTTGTCATTGCGACTTGCGTGTAATAGAAGTTGGCCCAAATGGTGAGTTTTTTGCCCCCAAGAAATCTACAGATCTGCAGCCAGTGCACAGGACCATGAAAACGTGATAATCGACCTTCAAACAATGAAAGGAATGGTTATGCATGCACACGTTAATCTGTTATATTTCATTCCCCGACATTCCCCGTGGTCAGAATACGGCTACCTAAATGGTGGGGAAGAAAGCGGTCGCATACGCAGAAATCTCACTAGCAGTGAACCTTGGAGCTATAGCCAATGAACGATAAAAAAAAAAAAAAAAAATCCCGGACACATTTCGGGCCTAACTCTTCAAAATCTGTGCAAACAATATCTATCAATGCTCCGTGCCGCTGGACGGGATAGTCTGGTGGTCAGGGTGATGCGCTCGTGATCTGCTGACTCGGGTTCGAATCACATGAGGATTTTCCCTCTGAAGTACTAACATCAGTGCTGACTCCACCCCCCCCCCCCCCCCCTCCCAAGTCCTTCGTATGTGACTATAAACCGATGGTCCCATGTGCGGCCGCAAGATAACATCTTGCGTACAGGTTTAAAACCGTTCCGCTTTTCGGAAGAGTAGACTATTGTGTGCCGGTGAGAACAGATGACAAAATTTCAAAACTGCATACACACAGGGACTGGATGTATAAAAGAAAAAGCACATTAGTGCTTAATCTGTTGTCCTCGAAAAAAAAAAATACTGGTGAATGTTATCAGTCATACAGTTTACTTATTTCCTGGTGAAAATTGTACCTTAACAAAAAAATTCAAATGCTGTGGACCTAGTGTTAATTGCACCATAAAGATTATTGTTGCGTGAATGAAAAGTGGTGTTTATCCAATTCTAATAGTAGGCTAGTCATCACAATTCTGCTCAGTATTGATTTTTATGGTGAAAATTATCTTTTGACACTGTCATGTCATCCATCCTTTGTACACAATTTTCCATCACAGCAGATATCTCTGCATGAAAGTTAGACTATTTTGTATTCAGGGGAAGCTATTCTGTTTTCAGGGGAGACCATATTGATCACAAATACTGCAGAAGTTTGTGGAATGGGGGGAGGGGTTCATTAGTCATGTTGAACCTTTTCAGTGCTGGAGAAAATGAGGTTCTAGTACTTTCCGGTACCAGGGAATTTTTGAGGAAGTTAGGATGATGATAACAAATACTTTGGGCAAGAATGAAGATATGCAGTAAAGAAACATTTAGCTCGTTGGGGGAAAAGGAATTGGGATTCTGAAGCTGTGCTTGTTTTTCAATTATTTTTTTTTTGTTTAAAACCCTGTCTGGCATTCAAAAGTGCAATAACTCTGGAATGCAAGTGGACAGCCTTATGACAGTAGAGAATCACTTTTGCCCAGGAGCATCAGTCTACCACCTCTATGGCTTAGGCATTGAAAGGGTTCAGTGAACATTGGCAAATTTTATTTTCCATAGAAAATGCGAAAGTTAGGGGCAATTTGTGTTTAGAGAATCTGTATGCAAGAGGACCAAGTGTGAAAGAGCGATTCACATCTGTTTTGATTTTCCTGTTTGATTTTGAGTGTGTTACTTTTTTGAAGAGTTTTTTTTTTGTTTTGCTGCCTTATCTTCTGCAACATCCCCATGCTGCTGTTCCCATGCCGCTCATTTCAATCCCCCCACCACAGCCATACCCAGATTTATGTCTCATCCACAGGGTCGGGAGTCCACAGGAAGCCCCATCAATATTAGGCAGCCATGGGGCCACCAGCCAGAGGGGCCCTGTATGTCTGCTGGGTCACTTTGGTGGTGTTCAGTGGTGCCAGTTCTGAACTAACATATGCAGGACACCACCTACTAAAGCTCCCTATTAATGATAGTATTAACTCAGTTTTGGAGCCAGACTGAGTGGGTCACCCACCCGAAGTGGCGACCACCACAACGTCCCTCCAACGACTGTCTCCCGCAAACCTCCAACCCCAAAGGCTTTGACACAAACTCAACACAGGCTCAGAAATGCATGGGTAAACCGAATTTTAGGTCACCATGAGACCAGAGCAATGGGGGCTACCGAATCAAAGGCACTTTTTATTATTGCATGATGGTCAATGGTGATGAGGATGATGTAATGATGCTGCTTTGAGACTACTTCACAGGGTTGTACTCTACGCTTACTATCATAATATATCCCAGCATCATCAGCCGGAGAGATACAGACACCTCCAGTGTTGGTCAGGTATATTGCGCAACTCTCAAATTCACATCCATTAAGTGGATGAAGCTCGAGTGTGTGGTCCCAGTGTCCCCACTAAGCCCACAGCACACTCACTCTGGGTAGGAGTCGGCCGGAGTCCGAAAAATCCCTATGACGTTTGTAGGAATCAAACCCACGACCTTCCAGTCCAAAATCCAAGGTGCTAACCACTGTGCCATGGCGGCTGGTCTTTTTTTCAAAGAGTTGTTTTACATGGCCTATGTTTAACTGATTGTTTTCTTTCTGATTCTGAGTTGACAGTACTGTTATTTGAGGAACTTTGACAACCGGTCCTTTGTACACAATTAATGTGAAACAAACCATTGTACAATGTCAGTAATGTGATGATTTGATCAATATAAGCTGAGTTTGGATTCTAAATTACTTCAATCAAGAATTGAAGATTTAGCAATGCTGCACCAAATTTGCTTTGTAATTCATCCATGCAAATTGTGTAAAGAAGTAAATTGCAAGATCACATTAAAGGAAATATGTCTTCAAAGTTCTCTTTTTTCTGTTCTTTTCTCCATGTTTTGGTTTGAACTGCAAACTGCAACTTTGCAAGTTTTTCTCCTTTTTTTTTGTCTGTTCCAGGTGAAAATCCTGTATGTCAGGAATTTAATGCTTACAACGACAGAAGAGGCTCTCAAAGATTTTTTTTCACGAGCTGCTGGTGGTTGTGAAATAGAGAGAGTAAAGAAAATAAGAGACTATGCCTTTGTACACTTTAAGTGCCGTGAAGATGCTGTGAAGGCCATGAATGCAACAAATGGTAAGTTCAGTCTTGTGTTAACAAGTTTATTATATGTTTGTTTGGTTTTGATTTGTTGTTGTTGTTGTGGTTTGGTGTGGGGGTGGGGGGGGGGGGGGGGGGGGGGGGGGTGTTGGCTATTTCAATAATTTTTGTTGCATTTTTTGTATCATGCATTGTAAACTATTGTCAAGGCAGTTTCTCTGCATTTTGTATACCTCCATCATGGTAAGCTCTTAAGTTGCTCCTTGGGGAGAGTATATTGCAAGAAGAGCAGTGCCACCCCACCCCACCTCTCCTCACATCCTCTTCTCATTAGCTCTCCAATGCAAGAACAGAACTTATGCTATTAGATAAATATAAAAAAAAAGGAAGGAGAGAGAGAGAATGAGGGTGTGACAGAGAGAAAGAGATGATAATAATAATAAAAATTATGAATTAAATTGAAATGGCCATGAAGGTAGCTGCAATCTGACGTAAGAGATGTATGCTGGGTACATGATTAGTGTTTCTATAACCCTTACCTACAGAATGCTGACATGAATTATGGGATCTTGTCCATGCATATTTGATCTTCTATATTTGTGACATGAAGGAAATCAAGGCACTGGCAGGTCTGCATTTGAAGTTGACCTAGGAGATGGATAAAAAACAAAACAAAAAAAAACCCATTCTGAATTCACCAGATGCTACCGAGATTCTGACCCAGGACTTCATGGACCCATGGGATTGAAGTAGAACAGTCTTAACCACATGGTTATTAAAGTGTCTGCCTGAAGACGATGAGTTAATCAACTTCATGAAAAACATACCAACTCAAGTGTGCTGTCTGTCTACCAGTCATTATTATCGCTGTTCTGTCTAATGGATCTCATCTGATTGATGAGGAAAGCTAGGAAAAAACTCAGCCAACTTCTGTTGAAAGTAGTTGACACAGTGGCTGGAGGAGGATGATTTAACTCTTTGACTTCTTCCAGCTTATTCTGGAACAAAGTGATCAGTGCAGTGTAGGGTGTAGATCTGGGCAGTTAGCAGGCCAAGCCATACAGTTGAGACTCATAAGTTGTTGTTCATTACTCCCGCACAATAAGACTTTAGCAGACAGAGGCACATGTCTTTTGGGGTTTTTATTAGAGTTCAAGCAGAGCTATCCAATATAGGTCCGACTGTACCATCAACTGACCACCTGTGTACTTGGATGTCTCTCAGATCTTCTCTTTTAAGTGAGTGAAGTGGATGAGATTGCAGAATTACTTTGACTGCCTGGCAGATAATAGTGGGCACACTTGTACTTCTTCACTTTTTCAGCTATGTTTGTGTGACTTTGAAGTACTTACTATGGTTATTTTATTTATTTGGCCAATAGTGATAGTGTGAATGAAAGCAAAATTGGCATTCTTTTAAAAAAAAACAACTTTTTAATATCAGGGAAGCGTGACTCTTTAATTGACTCCTGTATGTTACTCTTAGGCATGCTTGTGAAAAACAGATCTACAGTTTTCAAGCAGCATGGCTGACACTCCCAAGAAAACCAGTCAATACTCGATACAGTTCCCAGATTGCACAGATCAAATCCAAGTGTAAAAAAAAATATCGCTATCAGTGGAAAAGAAGAAACGGAGTGTGTACTAGCCTGTGTTCTCCTAGCACAGCAGTTTATCTTAACTTCCCCAGTTGTGCAGTAAAGGACAAGCCAACACAGTGGCAGTAGTTGGGGTGCCTGTCCTGTTATCAGTTGGCAAATATTTGAGAAGTCTGAGCCAATGTCAAGGTGGTTTGTCTGCCAGGTCAGTCCTGAAGCCAACTCTCCCAGTTTGATTTCATATGTTAGTACACACTTGGCCCTAATGCGTGGGTGACCCAGTTTGATGTGTAGACCTAGGTGTTTGTAGTTAGAGATAAAGATTACGTTCGCTCGTTTGTAAAATGTACTGTACAGTATTTTTTTTTCAGAAATAAAAGCTAGTTTTAAACTGCATGGGAATTTTTTTTTTATACAAGTGTTATACTTGTTTAGGTTTTAGTAATGCCAATCATTCATTCAATTATTCATTCATTTATTTCATACAGATCTATTATCAGTTTGGCACAAGCTTTTATGTATTACTTTAAATACAACTTTTATTAATGCTATTTATTATTTTTTTTATTTCATTGTGTTAAATTATCATTTTTTTGCCAGTGTCATTCATTCACTCAGTTATTCATTATTAGATTTATCATTAGTTCAGAACAAGATCTCTCTCTCTCTCTCTCTCTCTCTCTCTCTCTGTCTCTGTCTCTCCCCCCCCTCTCCCTCTCTCTCTTCCCCCCCCCTCCTCCCTCTCTCCCTCCCTCTGAACATTGAACATACACTGCACAGCAGTCACTCTATTCCCCCCCCCCCCCCCCCATCTCAGCCTTTCCCCCCAGGAGTCTTACTGTACACTGGCTGGTTTGCTTTTTTACATGTGCACACACGTACACACGTACACACATGCCCAAACATATGTGCACACACACACACATGCATGTATACAAGCACACCCACATGCACACCCACATGCACGCACACATGTACACCCACATGCACACACACATGCACACACACATGTAGTGATGTACTCACAAACACACACACACACACACACACACACACACACACACACACACACACACACACACAATGCTCACTTCCTCTGTCTCTGTGTCTGTCTGTCTGTCTGTCTGTCTGTCTGTCTGTCTGTCTGTCTCTCTGTCTCTGTCTCTGTCTCTGTCTCTCTCTCTGTCTCTCTCTCTCGTCTCTGTCTGTCTGTCTGTCTGTCTCTCTCTCTCTCTCTCTCTCTCTCTCTCTCCTCTCTCTCTCTCTCTCTCTCTCTCGTAAACACACACATGCACATTATTTAGAGCTTAGCCTTATGTGCCTTCCAGATTCACTGAAAGAGCAGTACTCACGTTCTTCACATGATCGATAGTGTGACAAAGTGGGTTTTTCCATAAAATATAGATCTGTATAATGACTAATCTGATGCTCCTTATTTGTGCTTTGTTCAATTTTTTTTGTGCTGAATTTAACTCCACATTCTTTATTTTGACTATTGTAAATCTGTTTATTACCTTCTTAATTTTTTTTTTTTTTTTAATTTAAAATTTTAAAAATCACATAGTCATATATCACATGGTTCACACATATATATACACATGCATGTGGAAAAAAGCACACATGCATGCGTATGCACATTTAGCTTGCTCACATGTATGTGTGTACACGTGTGTGTATGCAAGTGCATACATACACGTGAGCAAGCTAAATGCACATTTAGCTTGCTCACATGTATGTATGCACTTGCATACACACGCATGTACACACATACACACTTTAATGGCTAGTTGTCCGCTTTGCATTTTCCCCTTCCTCTGATATTATAACATCCTCTTCATAGGTGTTCATACGAGTACACAATCACTGTTTGCTTACTTAAGAACACAATGCATCATGCCAAGTATGTACACTTACACTTGATGCAAGTTCTTACATGCTTTTTGTCTGCATATTGATGAGTGAAGAGTACATGCTTGTTTAAAGGAAAAACTTGCGATCTTTCTTTGTTCATGATTGGTTTACAGGAAGTAGATCTGTGTAAGCTGTACTCTTTTGTATATTGGGGTTTGTTAATTTGACATTTTTGCAACTTTTTTTTTTTTTTTGGGGGGGGGGGTATAGATGCTTTTTTTTTCTTTTTATTGATGGAGGAGAGGGATTTATCCACATCCCTTGCAGCCTGATGTCATCATAAGTGGCTGACAAGGCTGTAGCACTCTTAAAAGAATTTTTTCTTAAAAAAAGAGATCCCTTTTCTACTCTGAATCTTAATCACTTTTCTCCTCCTCAGTTTATTGTTGAGAACAAAATTTCATGCTTTATTACATACAAGCTTTAGTTGCCCTGTTAAATGTGTGTGTGTGTGTGTGTGTGTGTGTGTGTGTGTGTGTGTGTGTGTGTGTGTATTGCAATTTCACACTGTTTCAGGAAGTAGCATTGAAGGGTCTGAGGTAGAAGTGGTCCTGGCCAAGCCTGTTGATAAGAGCGACCTACGACTTGCGAAGACAAGGGGCTTGCAGGTAACTGATCAGACCGAGGCAAGTAGATAGTGTCAGTCTACACAAATAGTGTCTGTCTACACAAACCTTTGTTCACATAATCTAAACCAAATAATTATAAAGAGATCTTCACTAACTGCCATGGTGCAATGGTTAGTGTCTTGGGTTATAGACTGGAAGGTCGTGGGTTTGAATCCCATAAGAGCCACAGGGATTTTTTTTACTCTGGCCGGCTCCTTACCAGAGTGAGTGTGCTGGGAGCTCAGTGGGGAGACTGGGACCACACAGTCAACCTCATCCACTTTATGGATGCAAGTTTGAGAGTGTTGCTCAAATTACCTTACTAACACTGCAGGTGTCTGTATATCTCGGCCCAGTTGTCAATGGGATATATTATGAAAGTAAGCGTAGAGTACGACCCTGTCAAGTAGTCTGAGGGGGTATATGCACTTCCATAGCAGCATTGTTACTTTATCCCATTATCATTGATTATTTAGTTTGAAAAAAAAAAAAGCCTCCGTTTTGGTGGCCTCAGTTACTCTGGTCTTATGGTGACCTCATATTCAGTTTCTCATAACACTTTTGTGCTTCTGATGAGTTTGTGTCAAAGCCTGTGAGGTAGAGATGAATGGGGGACAGTTGTTAGAGGAACATTGTGGTAGTCACCACCTCGGGTGGGCGACTCACTCAGTCTGCCTCCGCAACTAACACTGTCATAGGTAGGGGGCTTAGTGGGTGGTGTCCTGTGTATGTTGCATCAGAAAGGCAGAAGAGATCTAAAAATAATGAAAAAAAGATTCTTTTTAAGAAAGAAAAGAATGACGTAGACCTTAATGTTTAACTGAAAATGGTGTTCTGAAAAACCACTACGAAAAAATATTTATCATTGAACGCTTGGACAACATCAATTGTTGTCTGTTGAGTGAAAATGTGTTGCGCTGCCATTAAATGTGTAACAAGTCAGGCCCAGCCCATGTGACTCTGGCACAGGAGAGGATTATTATCTTCTTAGTCTCATTGGGATTAAAGGCGGAGAATGGACCAAGAAAGCAAAATACAGACAAGAAGGAAATGGCAGCAAGAAAATGAACAAAGCATAAACAAAGAAAGTGATAGAAAGTAGGGAGTTTCTAGCACATAATTTTTAGGAGGGGATGCTGTTTATGCTGACAGGCCCTTGGCATCCCTATGGGGGAAGAAAAATATAGTTTTTCAGGTTTTTTTTTAAATTATGGTTTCTTGGCTACAACTTTAAGGTTTACCAATGGTGAGATATTACACATGGGACCATTTACACCCCCCCTCCCCCCCCCTTCACCACCAAAAAAAAGGTAGTGGTATTCCAATTTCAGGGATAGTTTAATAACCTGAACTGTAACAACACACACAATATGTTTTTTCTGTATTATTATAACATGTCATTGTTGTTATATTTTTACCGCCAAGGCTGAATGACTTATTATTACCACTAGAATCATACCAATGCCCCTCCATCAGTGGAATTATATTAATGTCTAGGAGAAGATGTCTGATTTTCAGCTTGAAACTATGTTATTAGTACAGTTGTAAAGATTTTTGTATAGATTTTGCCATCTGTGTATTGTAGCTCTGGTCCCCCCCCCCCCCCCCCCACCCCCAGTGATATCCTTGCCCACCCCTCTACCCTTCCCTCTCCCTCCTCCCCCACCTTTTCCCCCCCTCTCCATGTCTGCTCATCCTTCCCTTTCTGTTTTTCCCCTTTCCCTCCCTCATTTCCACTCTTCCTGTCTTCCACATTCTCCCTTTCTCCCTCCCCCCTTTCACTCTCCTTCCCTCCTTCTATAAAGAGTTGATCACAGACACAGTCTCTCCTGGTATGTTTTTCATGCTATCAGTAGACAATAGAAAAAGCATTTTGTAATTGTGCTGTTACTTGTACTCTTGTTAGCAAAAATAAGTTGGTGTGGCTGCTTGATATGTCAGTATTTTATATTCATCAAATTCGTGTTCTGTTTTTGCATGGTTTATTGCCTTCTTGTTTTGTTAATTTGGATGATGTATTTGGTGTGATGCAACCTGGAGAGCTGGCTTAGATGGAACTTGGTGACAATCTCCTTTTTGCCCTTCTCACTGTCAGTATTGTGGTCAAAGGCCAATGTTGTACTTTAAACCTGTTAAAGAGTCCCCCCCCCCCCCAACCTCCACCCCACCCCCTTCTCTTTTTTCTCTTTTTCTCCCTATTCCTGTCTCTGTCCTTTCATCCAGTCACAGGCTCCACATCTCTTTCTTGTCTTCCTGTTCATCCATATCTCATTTTTGTCTTCCTGTTCCTCCAGATATTCACATCTTGTTTTTGTCCTCCTGTTCCTCCACATCTTCACATCTTGTTTTTGTCTTCCTGTTCCTCCACATCTTCACATCTTTTGTCTTCCTGTTCCTCCAGATATTCACATCTTGTTTTTGTCTTCCTGTTCCTCCACATCTTCACATCTTGTTTTTGTCTTCCTGTTCCTCCACATCTTCACATCTTGTTTTTGTCTTCCTGTTCCTCCTTATCTCATTTTTGTCTTCCTGTTCCTCCACATCTTCAATCTTTTTGTCTTCCTGTTCCTCCACAGCTTCACATCTTGTTTTTGTCTTCCTGTTCCTCCCCATTTCTTTCTTGTCTTCCTGTTCCTCCACATTTCTTTCTTGTCTTTCTGTTCCTCAGCATCTCTTCCTTGTCTTCCAGTTCCTGTACGTCTTACTTCTTTTCCAGTCCCAGTACATCTTTCTTTTCCAGTTCCCACCATTTTTTTTTTGTCCTCCCTCCTTTTGTCTACTTTTTTTGGAATGATGATAATCTTAGTTAAAACAGTTGTTCAATATTCCCAGGATGTGGAAGATAATGTAAAGATGC
The DNA here is from genome assembly GCA_030674155.1 of Stramonita haemastoma. Lineage (NCBI taxonomy): Eukaryota > Metazoa > Mollusca > Gastropoda > Neogastropoda > Muricidae > Stramonita > Stramonita haemastoma. Next base: position 19,037,850 of record CM060337.1, on the reverse strand, counting down.
AGCTGTTGGAAGCACTGGCAGTTCAACAAGCGATGGTATTCAGAAGCTATAAAATGAGCAGAAACTGCTGTGTAAAACCATCAATGTTGTCAAATTTAGTCATGGGACCAGATCTGTTTATCATACATTTGACAGTGTACATGTATTCATAATTTTTATTTGTAACATGGTGATACTTACATAAGGTGCCATCAAATGTTCACATGAAAAAAAATTTGTCTTGGTTAAAATGGTTTCACTCATGGATAAAGTAAATAGTTATAAATGTAGACAATACCCGAAACTTGAACTTTTTGGGGGCTGGTTCAGAAGCTTTTGAATGAAAATAACATCAGAATTTCTCTGGCTGTTAATTTCTCTGGATGTTTACAGTATTTTTTTTTTATATGTAGTTGCTATTGTTGGTTTTAGTGTGGGGGTTTTTTTGTGTTTTTTTTTGGGGGGGAGGGGGAGAGTATGTTTATTAGATTTTTCAGAATCAACAAACCACTATATAAAGTGTCAGATTTCAGTAAAGGCCCTAGTATTAAGCTTTTAGAATAGCTATTTGTATGGTAGGGAGGATTTTTTTTTTTAAAGCAAACATGCATAGCTCTTTTTTGATCAGTGATATTATTTACTTTGGTCACAAGTTTCTGACAATGTTGTTTATAGTCACAGGTCAAATTGATATCCCTGGTGTAAGAGGCAGACTGATAGGATTATCAGCAAGGTTATTACTGACAAAAGGCTTTATGCAAAGAACTGGATGAGTTTGCACTTTCGCAGATTGCAATAGGTACAAGATTAAAGATTGTACAAATTTGAATGAGTTTCACAGCAAGTTCTGCTTTATTTTTGAAAGATGAAATTGTTAACTGTGTTTATTTTAGTGTTTATTTTAGTTATGTTAATTTTGTGTGTTGGTGGGTTTTTTTTCTGGTCTATACTTGTAGTTTTGTTTTTTGTTGGCTTTTATTTGGGGGGGGGGGGGAGGTATTTATGCTATGTTTTGTTTTTGGTCGTTTGAAGTGTTGTTGTTTTTTATACTGTCTTCAGTAATCTGTTGAATTTTTGCTGTTTTTTCAATGGGCATGAGAGAGAATCTATACAGTCTATCTGTACATCTGTTGTGTCTGTTGAATGTTGAAACAATGAATGTGGACTGTTTTTCAGCTTTTGTAAGGAAAGACATACAGTACTATTTGTCATTGGCTAGAAAAAAAAAGGTGGATGTGATTTTAAAACTGCATAACGTTGCACAGTTTTACAAGCCCACTGGCAATTCGTTGGTTGTCCTTGCCTTATTCTAGATCAAAGTTGCTAAAATGTTGGGGTGGGATTTTCATGAGCAGCAGGATTTATGTACAGTCCAGCTGTACTTGACCAACCCCTTAATGTGCAGTGATATCAAAATCTCCTTGGTAATTAGCTGTCAGTGAGCACCAGATTGGCATGTCAGCAATGGGTTTAAGCAAACCTGTGGAATCATCCCAGCAAAATTATATTGTATTTGAATTCCTGGTAAACTTATAAGTTTTGGATGAGTGCCAAGCATTTTATCAAATAAGGGTTGCTGTGATTTTTTTGTTTTTATGGAAAGATGTGAGAGCCAACTAGAGACAAATAGACATCTGAAACTTGATTAAAAAAAAAGAAAAAAAAAAAGAGTTGTATTGTTAAACCTTAGTTGATAACTGCATTTCTTTTTGCTCTAAGATGTTTTCAGCCAGGTCAGCCATAGAGGAAAAGCATTTGAATTGGACAACTATGGATGGTAGTTGTTATATGAGAGTCTGAAGTGATGCAGATATATATATATAATATATATATATATATATATATATATATATATATATATATATATATATATATATATATATAAACCAAAGATTTTTGGTTAGGGAAACATTTTTGCTCAGTTGGTACAGAGAGCCAGTTAGATAAAGGGATACTGTAGTTTACCTGGTGAAAGAAAAAAGGAACATTGTTACAAATTACTTTTTAAATGTTCCTTGGGGTGGTATAAATGGTGCAGATGTAAAGCATTGTGTTCTTCAAAATTGCTTTTGTTATTTTTTGGATGTTGTTGCTTGAGTTCATTGCCTCTATATATGAAGTTTTAAAGCAATCTGTGACACAATTGCTTAAAGTTATGAATTGCCCTGCATGTATTATGAGATCAGAAGAAATAAACTAATCGTATGAGTCAAAGAGAGGGATGAAAAGTGAAACTTTGTGAGTTTTTAAAACATTTTTTCTACTTTTAAGACCAGTATAGATTGATTTTGGACTTCTCAGTCCGTGCAAGTTCTGAATTGACTGTGTGATTGGGGGCTACAAAAAAAAAAACCCATTAAGTATTGTGAGTGACAATTTAGAAGATAACTGTTCAAAGTCAGTATAAATTGTTAGCCACAATATTGTTATCATGATTAGGCAAAACCTTTAAAATGATTAGAATATAAATAGAAGAGAGTAAAACAAACATCTGGGAGTGGGTGTGGGCATTTGTTTGTTGTCAGTATTATTCTAAAGATTTTATTTTGTGCATAGTGCAAATTTTATTTTTTAGTCATCTTCTTGGAATTCATCTTAAGAGTTAATTTCCCTACAACCCGTCACCACTCATGTTTTTTAATTTTATATTTATTCTCCTTTTTTTTGGTGGTGGCTTTTTTATGTACTGTCTTTTTCTGTCTTCAGTTATAGCTCCAAGATTCATCAAAGGTGTGATTTTGTGTATGCATCCACTTACTCACTGTATAGGTAGCCACACTCTGTGACCTCAGGGTTTTTATAGTTTCAGATTTATTCTGTGCTTGTGAGTGTTTGAAATCTTTTTTAAACCATGTTTTAATTTTGTATTCAAAATGTTTTTTGATAAAGACATGATCAAATAGATGAAAGACTTGCTAGTGTGCTAAATTGTGGTGTTTTTGAGAAAAGCATTGTTGGGGGGGGGGGGGGGGGGGGGGGGGGGGGGGTTAAAAACCCTGAATTTGGTACATAGAAAGGGCGTGAACATTTAAAGTATGACCATCAGTAGGCTTCATTTGAGTTTTTGATGATCTATTATTGAAACAGCGTTTTGTGTATTTTTGATTTCGATGCAGTTATAAAATGCTAAATAAGATGAGGCCTGGTGTGTGGAATGGATATAACAGGTGGTACACGTCAAAGTGTTGCATAAGAATCCCATTGGCATCAGTCAGGCTTGTGTAGACTTTCTCATCAAAACTAACATTTGTCTTGATCCCAGCTTCCTCCTTGTCCTTCCAGTGAGACTGTAAACTCAGGTCCTGTTTATGACACAAGGTGTAACAGCCATGCTCCTATGATAAATCATGGTCAATCTCTTGAAGAAAAGTAGGCATTTTGGTAGAAATGGATGTTGCTAGATTTTTTTTTTTTTAAATGCATTCTTGTGTCATTTTACATTTCATCCCAGGAGATGGAATATGACTTCCCAGTGGTGGGAATAAAAGATAATTACAGTAAAAAAAAAGTTCTCACTTTTGGTGAATTTTGGTGTGATCTTCTTTCTTACACTCCAGTGTCTTAGCCATGGGTTTCAGTTTCACATTTTAGTTTTGGTGGCAATGGCTAAAATTGATGGTGGTTATTGGCTGTCCTTTAAGTTCAAGCTAAGGAAAGAAAAAGAAAGTGGATGCACAAAAATGATGGCTATAAAATCATGGGTTTTTTTCTATTATTAATACACTCTATATGTGTGCACTTATTCTGTGTATGATTTCGTATACTAGGTTTATGGCCTGGAAGGTTATGGAGCAGCAGCAACACCTTTTGCAGCACAAGCCTTGAACTATGGACAGATGATTCCACAAGCTGGGAGGTAAAAAAAAATTGTTGATCTTAAGTTCTAATGACAGTATATATTTTGTAACTTACAATTTTTAATCAGCCTTTCTATGCGGAGTTCATGGCATTTAGCATTTCATTGCATGCAAATTAATGTCAAATCCCCCAAATCTCTGATATGGTGGTTGATATTTACATATTAATTCTCTTAGTAAAGATTATGTTTTTAGTGGTATTCATATTACTGCCTGCCATTACTTGTCACACAAGCAATAGTAAACAAGTTACAGAGAAAGTCTGTGTTTTATCTGACCCAGCTGATCAGTTAAATCCTTCTTCTTCTTCAAATGCTCTGACCGGGGGATTTGAAGATTAAGTCATTGTGTAAGAAGCAAAAAGTTTGTCATATTGGAAGCTGGAATTGTTGAATTTTCTGCAGTCTACACTTATGGCACAAGTTCAGTATCACTCTGTAGCCAATACACAGTCATCCCATCCTAAGTGTTATGTCTTTTTGAATAGTAAATGACACTAGTGACAATTTGTTCAACTTTTAAAGAAAATAATCAAAACAATTTCATATGATAAGATGGTGTGAAAGAGTACCAACAAGTAATCTTATTCATACACTTGGGGTGAGATAACCTAGCGGTTAAAGCCTTAAGCTAGCAATCTGATGGCCCAGGCTTGAGCCACCACTGAGACACCTTTCAAGGTTTTTTTTTTGTCGTTTATTTTTTTAGTTGATATCAGTACCTTGCCTGAAAGTCCTTTGAATGAGACTATTAACCAAGGTCCATATGCAAACCGACTCAGAAACATCTTGTACACATGTTAAAACCCTAAAAAATTTGTAAAAAAAAACAAACACACACACTAGAAAACCCATGCACATTGGTGTTCAGTTTAAACACCGTCCTGGAAGTCGAAAGTGTAGCTACCTTAATAGTGAGCAAAAAACGGTCACATATATGCAAAATGTCACCATTAACTCGCTTTTTTTTTTCTCTCTCTCAGAGGGATACAACGAGGTGCCCTTCCTTTGAGAGGCATGATCCGTGGTCGAGGCCGAGGAGCAGCAGGGTCAAGAGGAGCAGGAGGGTCACGGATGTACATGCCCAGCAGTGGCAGTTCCGGGTACCGTAAACACCCTTTGATGGTGAGCAGGACAGTCAGTTGGCTTCACCACTATGTTACTTCAGCACCCATCCATATTGCCCAGTCTGATCAGTCAGAGTTGGTCCCCATGCCTGGCTGGGGTTTCTGCATGGGTTAAATACGTGTTTGTCCAGGAAATCATAAATGAAAGAAACCTCTTCTTAAGAGGGGGGGGGGGGGGGGGGGGCAGAAGCATCAGAATATGCTTGAAAACAAGTAGGAAAAAAGTTTTTGTATTAGATGCTTAGGAAAAAAGTGTTTATTTTAGAAAATTTTGACTTTAGCTGGCCTGAACTCTGTTGGAAATCATAGGGACAACCCCTGAAGAGGTGTTGACCAACATGACATGTGCCAAAGCCTGGATTTTTACAGATGGTCTCCTTGCCCATTCTGCTGTGTTGTCCATCCACAGCTTTTCTTTCTACTAAAGACAGTTTCCCAGCCCCCCTCTGTCCCCAAGTGCCTATTTTGATGTGTTCTCAATATGTAAGCCTAATTAGAATGTTTTAGTAGAGGAGAGTCACATTTTGCCAATGTCATGTTTTGTGTTCTTTTGCGGGTAAAAGGAAAACTTTTCCAGCAATGACCTTTGTGAAGCTGTTACACCAGTTCTGAATATGGTATAAAACAGTTGAATAACTTCAAGGCTGTATGGCATTAAAATGTAGAGTTGGTTTGTGGTGATCAGCCACTTCCCGGTCATTTTGAATTTGGCTCCTATCTGTATTTGTCCACTGGGACGAGAAACAATCACAACAAAAAAATTATCTCACAAATTCAAACCTTGACCTAAAGGAGAATCTCATGTCAAGAACTGTAATATATATAAATCATACACGATGTTAATGATATCATTGTAATACTGCTCATCTGTCACACAGTCTTAACCAACAAATCTAGCAGGTGAGTTAGATGAGCTGTTACTGATACTAATACCTGAACAGAAAATCTAGTACAAATTTTGGAGAATTGCTTGCTCCAAAGATTGCTAACTGAAAAGGAATCAAACTTGACTTTGTGGTAAGAAGTTAGCTGATTTATTTCATGCAGACTTTCCTTTTCATGTTTTTGTTGGGTTTTTTTTTTTTTAATTTTATGTTCTTTATTATTGTTATTATTATAATTGAGTAAATTTCAGAGAATACCCAGAAAGAGAAGAATTTGTGGTTTTGAAACTAGTAACCTCTCAAGGAAAATGAGTTCATAGCAGAGCTTTCAAATGGCTTGGGGAACTACCACCACAAAGAGTGTGAGATGTAGTGGAGGAAGACATTATGCAGTAGACAAAAGTTTTTGTGAATAAAAGGAAAATCGTAAATCACAGAAAGAGAAAAAAAATTGTGAAAGAATAGAGACTAAAGATAGCAAAAATTGCTGTTCAGCTATTGGTTTGTGCAGTTTCAGTAGATCTAGTTGGACTTGTCTAACTTCGACTGGGGTACAAATCTGTACTCTCAAACTGAAGGTGGGTGATTTGGGGCTTTAGAAAAATAACAACATTTTTTGTTAATCCTATAGAATGATGTGAAGTAAAATGACTGACAAAAGCAGGTACAAGATGACTAGTGTCTGCAGTGTTGTTTTATGTGCTCTCTGCATCCCAGGGCCGGCTGTATGATCTGCTTCCTGGCATGGAATTGATTCCTACTAACCCCATCACACTAAAACCACAATCGGTCAAATCCTCAGTACAGGTATAGAATGAGATGAAGCATTGTATCAGTCTGCCTGCTTCTGCCTCACCATATAACCTGCAATCTTGTCTTCACTGGCTTCAGGTTTCTGTGCTTTCCTTTATATAACCTGTTACCCAAAGGAGATTTCTTTTTACACAACAATCATCTGTGAAAAGTCCAGAAATATTTTTTTCAGATTTACTTAAGTCACAATCTGATTAATTAAATTGTGGGTTTGTGGGGAAAAACTTCATGCAATTGGGGCATGTAAGGTAATTTTTCTTGAGTTCACAAATGAACTGCTGTCAGGAAAATTATAGTTATATGCATACCTGCCACACATGTTACATACTAACACAGAGAGATGGAGAGAGAAAGAGAGAGATACAATATGTTGTGTGTGTGTGTGTGTGTGTGTGTGTGTGTGTGTGTGTGAGTGAGAGAAGAGAGAGAGAGAGAGAGAGATTACAGTGTATTCATGTGCACACAAGTATGATATGATAGGACAGAAAGAGCTATACCAAATGTCTGTGTGTAGGACATTTTTCATTTTTTGTTCTTTGTTTGGAGGGGGGTATATGTTGCTTAATCCCAGAATGAATTAAACAGAAAACATTAATACTGAAATTGGAAGGATGTACTCGATAAGCTTGAGACAATCTTGTATAATACTGCACTTTAGAGCAAGCTCTTGATTTGACTACGAAAGACTCTTTTACCCATAGATTTCATCCTTATCAGGTGAGTGCTTATGTGTGCAGGAAGATATTTTTTCTTTTTTTACTCTCCGGAAGATTGCTTTTGAGCGTAGAGAAAGATTAGTTCTTATACTTCATCCTTTCTGGGTGTTTGCTTTTGAGTGGCTTTGCAGATGCTTTTGAGTGGCTTTGTGGAATAGCTCACTAGTTTTAATCAGATACTAGCTGCTTTCATTGTACCTGTATTCACCCATACTCTATACATGTCTTTTTTCCTTTGAAACTGCAAATGTACCTTTGTGAGGGTTTTTTTTAATTTTCATATTATTTTTTTTGTACCTTTGTGAGTTAATACATAGATGGCTTCATCATTTAACAAAAAAAATTGGTAACCTCCTTCGTCTGAACTGGCTTGCTAGGATTAAAAAAAACTTTTCATTTTAAAACTGAAACAGGAGGGTGGCAGGATAGTTAAGACATTCACCTGCCAACAAGTTAACTATGAGGTTCTGGGTTAAGTTCCCAGCTTTGCTTTTTCTTCCCAGTTTGATGAAAAAAATCAAACTGAATGTCAAAGTCCTTCAAATGAGACTATAAATCAAGTCCCAGTGTGCAAACACACGCAAAACGTCTTGCACACACATTTAAAACCTGTTCCGCCTTTCAGAAGAGAAGGCCATTGTGTATCGGCAGGAACGGATGACAGAAAAGAAAAAAACCTAACAAACCAGCATGCACACAGGTGTTGTGATTAGACACCATCTCTAAGACTGAATGCAGCTACCTGAATGGTGGGGGGTGGAGTTGTATTCATATAAACCTCACCATTTGTGAAACTTAGAGCTCTAGCCAAGGAATGAACCCAACACTCTCCCCCCCCCCCCCCCCCCCCCCCCCTCTCTAATAAAAAACAAACAAACTACCAACTGAACAAAGCCTTGTCAGCTTGGTCTATGTTTTCTTTTGCTCTATGGTGCTCTAGAAATAGAGTTGTGATGTAAATCATGTATGTGTATATATCTGCTTTTAATGTTATTTGCTGTATCGGTGCATGGATTTTCTCATTTATTTCTCTTTTCTGTATTTCAATTCTCTCTTGAGCCTTCATCCTCACTTTTGTTGTTGTTGTTGTTCTCTCTCTCTCTCTCTTCTCTCTCTCTCTCTCTCTCTCTCTCTCTCTCTCTCTCTCTCTCTCTCTCTCTCTCTCTCTCTCTCTCTCTCTCTGTTTTTGAGCATTCATATTTAGAAAAGCTGCTGTCTCATGAGAAAATGGCTCATTTTTGCTCTGATAGTGTTTTCATACATTTTCTGCTCCAACGGGAGCACAACCTGTTCATAGGGGCCCCGGCCTATGTATGAATTAATTGAATTGGAATCTCTTTCCTTTTGTTTTTCCTCATTCTGGTTTTTTTTTTTAACTCCATTTCTAGATTGAGGATCAATTCATTTATTTTTTTAAAAATTTCCATTCTATTGTTTTACTTCAAGGTCAATGGAATAATTCCTTCAGTTCCTTTTTTTTTTCTTCTACATGGTGTCCCTGTGTGTATGCAGTTTTGTCAATTTTGTTATCCATTCCCACTAACTCATAATGGCCTACTCTTCCAAAAAGGAGAACAGGCTTTAACTTGTGCACAACATGTTTGCTCATGGGACGTTAGTCTCACCCAAAGGATATATATGTATATAAGCATATTTCTAAGATGGAATGATATATGTAAAATTCACTGACACCCCTAAAATTTCAGTTAAACTTGGAAATGATCAGGTTAGCAATAATCCATAGTGAACTTACTTGTTTTCTTTTTGTAGTTTGTACTACAGCTACAGTATTGTAAAATAATGAGAACTCCACTTTACAGTGAAGAAATGTTGGTAAGCAAGCGTTCCCTATGTGGAGGTGATTGTGTGTGTGTGTGTGGGGGGGGGGGGGGGGAGTGATAAATAAACAAGAGTGACACATTAGACAGAGGGTTTTAACGAACTATTGTAGTTATTATGGATTCGGTATTGATATGCTTAGTGGCCCATGTGGGCCACATACATTTTTACGTTCTGGCGGCTTCTGCAATAGCACTGGAACTGTGCATGTGGGTGATTGCCTTTCCAATGGATGGGGGGGTCTGCTGCATGGGTAACAGCTTGCCCTCCATACTTATTTATCCAGGGTTTGTAATCTAGAGCCTAGAGCACAACTCCATGGTCTTCAGAGACTGACAGATGCCTACTAATGTCAGTGGCTAATTGATAGTGATTTTTTGTTGTTTGATGATGCGCAAAGAATGAGTAGCTGTTTTGCTCCAAAATTGACAAAGGTAAAAGAGCTACCTACTGACTGAATGTTTTTTTTGTACCTTGGCTAGAGCCCTAAGGTTCATCAATTGTGAGATTTGCATATACAACCGTTTTTGCCCACAATGAAGGTAGCCACATTCTGACTTAAGGATATCCATAACCCACCAAACTCTGACAAAAATTACAGGATCTTCAAGGTTCATATTTGATCTTCTGCATGTGTATATATTCATGAAGGGAATTAAGGCACAGGCATGTCTGCACTTCAAATTCTTCCTCATTGAATGCTCGGACAGCAACTATTGTCTGTCATATAAGTGAAAATGTATGGTGTCTGCCAATAAGCACCTAACAGGTAAGGCACACTCAACTTAGGCTTAGGAGAGAATTGTTATGTTTCAAGTCTTTCTAGAAAAAAGGCAGGAGAAAGGACCAAAAACACTGAAAATAGGCAAGACAGAGGTGATAGAATAAAAAGAACAAATCAGAAACAGGGGGATAGAAAATAGGAAATTCCTAGCACAGAATTTCCAGAAGGTGGGGATGCTATATATACTGACAGGCCCCCAGCATTGGGGGGGGGGGGGGGGGGGGTTACACTCCAAACTGACGTGGATATTTAAAAAATCCCCACCCAAATTCACCAGACACTGCCAAGATTTATGACTTTATTGACCCATGGGATTGAAGTCAAACAGTTTCAACCACTTGGCTGTGGTAACTTTATTTAGTTATGTTTGTTGGGTTGTTGTTGTTTTTTTTTGGGGGGGGGGGGGTAGTTTTTTTTGGCTGTGGTAACTGAAATATGAAATGATGAAGAGAACAACAGTGTAACAAACAAAACCTATAAACATGACGAGTAACATGTTGATATGAAACAGATTCTGGAGGAGGTCTGTCAGAAGAGTGGACTGGGCTGTCCGGTTTACCAGCTGCACTCCACAATGCAACGCAGTCCTACAGGACAAGAAGATGTGCAGCTTTTTCTCTTCAAGGTTTGTGTGCATGCCTCTGTGACTTGTCTCATCACTAAAAACTGACTTGAAGACCCAGGAAAAATCCATTCATAGGTCATGTTTGTTCTACATGCTGCAAGGGAAGAGGAGGGGGTGGGGGGAAGTTTGGGTGGGGAAAGTTGCTGAGAGTGACTTTACTCTTGAGTGTATATGGACCTGTGTTTGTTTCTAGGAAATGTAAAAACAGTTACAGCATTGGAAGATATTAGATTTATGTTGTGAAAATCCTCACGACCTTATAAACCAGTCTTACCAAATGGAATAAGAGCATGATGAAATTTAGGTAACATGTTTTTCAGGTGGGAGGTTGTTGAGTAAAACATTTATTCTCATGTTTGTCATTTGAAAGTTTTGAATCATATTACTTTTTGGATTGATTCTGCATGTTGGAAGTATATTCATAGCACAGAAGCAAATGACTGATAAGGCGTGTCAGTTTTGTGGCTTGCTGACACTACAGAGTGTTGTCGAGTAAATAAGGTTTTACCATTTCTGTTGCTCACTAGCATGCCTCTTTTCACGTTTTTAGGTATCAGTTCCTGCTCTGATGACTCAGAATGCAGGTCCCTTCCAACCTGATAAACTGTGTCGCACAGTGGAGGCAGCCAAGGTGTATGCTGCTGAATATGTTCTGATGCAACTAGGGATGCATATTGACAGTGAGTACTTTGTCGTCTTCATTCCCATCCACCCTCTTTGGTTTTTGGTGGTGTTTAATTTTGTTGTTGGTTGGTTTTTGTTGTTGTTTTGTTTTTTTAAAAATAACATTGACATTTTTCTTTTAGTTTCTAAGGTTTTTTTCTTATGCATAATCCTTTCTGCACTCAAAGGGAAAGTAACGGCAAAGTTTATTGGGGTTTTTTGTGGGTTTTTTGCAAGTATGAGTCTGCTTTAATTTTCTTCACATCTAAAGATCTTTAAGATAAGGGGAAAAAAGAAAAGGTTTCTTGCAATGATCCATGTCTGGTGTGACCAGCATCACTGTATCATAAATTTTGTGAAGTGGACTTATCACAAAAAAAACACCAAAAAAATCTGTTTTAATAAAATGCCAGTCGGGAGTGAATAAAAGGAGTACTGTAGCCTTTGATGTCTTGCTAAGTTATATGAGCCAGTGAAAAACACACATCGAGAAAATGCTCGGTCATCAGAACACACACTGTGTTGACTTAATAATGTTCTAAGTATTGTTTTCATACTGCAATGCATGTACTTTTATGTCATTTCTGGCAGATTTTTAGTTGTGTTTTGATGGTGTATTGTGCTTCAGCTGGCTTTATTAATGCGTTTTTGTTTATCTTTCATAGAAATGCTTGCTTGATTTGGTAGAATTTGGTGCTGAAATATCATAGCATGTAATTGGTCAATGGGCTTCTTGTTGTTGTTTGTGTTTCTGTTTTGGGGTTGTTGTTTTTGTTACCCCCAAGATTTTGTTTACTCTCTCACCTGCTGTCTGTCTGTCTGTCTGTCTGTCTGTCTGTCTGTCTGTCTGTCTCTCTCTCTCTCTCTCTCTCTCTCTCTCTCTCTCTCTCTCTCTCTCTCTCTCTCTCTCTCTCTCTCTGTGTTCCTGAACTGGGTTTGATTCCCGTTTAAATGGATTTTTCCCCTCGAGTTTTTTGGTTTTTTTCTTTTTTCCCCTGGAGTTAACATCAGTGCTTTTTCCACTCTCTCCAAAAGTCCTTCAGATGAGACTATAAACCGAAGCCCCGTGTGCAAACACACAGAACATCTTGTGCACACTTTAAATCCTGTTCTGCTTTTTGTAAGAGTAGGCCATTGCGTGCTTATGGGAACCGATGACAAGATTTACAAAACTGCATACATATGGGGACTGGATGCAAAAAAGCACACGAGTGCTTATTCTATTATCGTCAGTATAAAAGAATAAAACAAACGGCAACTATTGTTGTCTGGCATATAAGCAAAAATGTTTTGCACTGCGGCCATGTGGTGTGCCTGACAAGCCTGACGCAGTGCATCTGACTTTGATGTTGTAGAGAACTATTGTATTTTAAATCTTTCTGGGGGAAGAAAACAGAAAATAGACTATGTCTTTGAGGGGGGGAGAGCAGAAATAGACAATGGCTGTGTGCTCTTTCATTGTCAAAAACCGTTTATGGTTTTTTTCTTCTTGTATAACTATGTAACAACAAAAAAAAACGAATAAAAAAGTTTGAAAATCTCAACAACAACAAAAAAAAAAAAAAGACAATGGCAGGAAGAAAAGGAACCAGTGAGAAACAAAGATAGAAAGATAGAATTTCATGGACATAATTTATGGAAGGTGTGGATGCTATACAATTTATCCTGGCATCCCCAAGAGGGGAATTTCAGGCATCTTGAAGTATGATCTTTAGAATTAATACTTTGGATCAGTTGTTTCTTTTTGTTCTGTCAGTGAAGTTTTGATGTACCATAAAGGTTACCTTTTTGACAATGTAATATTTCAAACTTCGGGAACCAGACAATACAACAGATATACTTCAAAGTGTATTCTTTGTGCCAAGAGTAATTTTGAAATGGCTCTTTATTCAGGTTTGAATAGTGCTTTCTTAGTGACTGCATCACCATACTTGTTTTGTCTCCATATTATTTGTCAGTGTGTTTGTGAAGGCATTGTTTCACTTGTTTTATTAGCATCTTTTTATGTGCGTTTGTCGGTGTATTGCCATAATTACTTTTCCCTGCATTTTATTTGTTTGCTATTTTCTTTAAGAACACATGTAACATTTGTTTAAACTGACCTTGTGTATCATGCTGTTAAGATTATCACATGTATGCAGACCTTGTGCACTAATAGTAAAATAACACCCATGCCTGTGCAGTTGCATGCAAGCACGCACACACAACACACACACACACACACACACACACACACACACCACACACACACACACACACACACACACACACACCTTGTCTATCATCACTTGATGTGAAAAGATGTTCAGTTTCTTCTTTATTTACTAATACATGCTAAAACATTTTGTTTTTACTTATCACTGTTTAATGCTGTCAAAACTAACTTGGAAGTAAGGCACAATCCAAAATCGATCTTGCAAACAAAGATTAAATAAGCATACCATTATGTCCATATTACTTGTAGATATCTTTTGTATTTTGGTTCTTGTGAAGGACAAAATGTAAATATCAGAAATTAGTATAAGGAAAAACCAAGTTGGTGAAAGAGTAGAATTATCACATGAAGCGTGACTTAAGTTCTATTTCTGTGAAAACTTAGGAAGAAAATCATCTGTTTGTTTTTTTTGGTTTAAATCTCCTCTTTTGTAAGAAATAACTCAATTACAAAGACTAAGACTCAAGCTTTATAATCATCTCTTCAAGTTTTGTGTGAAAAACATTTTTACTGTGAGAATTTGATTCTCTTCCTCAATAACAAGTTGATAAATAAATAATTCAAAATGCCTAAAATCTTTTACATAACCTGAAATACAGCAACAATGGTCGGAACAGAATGTGCCAGCTTTTTCTGTTTTTTTTGTGTGTGGGGGATTGATTTTATTTCAGAGGAGGGGGGGGAGGCAGATCATCCATGGCTTTTATCTACAAAATTGAAAACCTGCCCCCAGATATTTTTTGTTGCTCAGTTCTTGACGAATGCTTAAGTACAGTTTATGATGTATATATATACTGGCTTGCTGTCCTGGTCGCTGGTGTAGCGGGAATAGTGCTTTGCATCGCCATGCTGTCTGTCTGTCTGTGTAGGTTCTGAGGTGTCCACAGGGACACAGTCCACTCTGCTCCTCCTGCTGCTGCTGCTGCTGCTGTGGGAGCTTTTCATGGTGGGCCGTTAGCCCCGCTCACTTTTGCCAGCCCCTCTCGAAGTGTGTATTCTACCTCCTTGCCTGTAGTCACCACTGCTTCCTATGTTGTGGCAGGGAATGTATTGCCCAGTAAGCTGCCGACTTTGTAACTCTTTTTTTCTGTGCTTTTTGTTCTGTTGTCATAGAGTGTATTCGTTGACTAACAATGGTGAATGGGAATTTGTTGGTTGTTTTATTTATTTATTTTTTTAAAAAATTTGCTGTAGTTCATGCTTTCTTTGTCGATGGGTTTGCTTGACTTGTGCTTTGTCTTTGTTTTCATTAAGAGTATTGTTGTTTTTTTTGTTTTCATCCCCTCCACTCACAGACCCATTGTTAAATCATTTTGGGGTTGGAATTTTTTTCATTAAGGGGGGGGGTTGTTGGCTTTGTTTTGTTTTTCAGGTAGTACACACACGCTATGCCTGTACTTCACACACAAACTATGAATATGCCCAAATCATGTATTTCCCACTTTCAGAGATTGTGGCACTGAGATTCCACAAAAGTCTTTTTTTTTTTTTTTTTAAATGGCTATGGCTTCGAACTACGAAATCAGTTAATCTTTCAGATAATTGTGGTTTCTTTTTAAGGAAGGTGGCAGAATGGCTAAGACATTTGCCTGCTAACAAGAACACCTTGAGGTTCTGGGTTTGATTCCCACCCTTGCCCTTTTTTCCCAGAATGTCAAGGTCATTCGGATGAGACTGTAAACTGAGGCCCTGTGTGCAAATGCATGCAGAAGGTCTTGCACACATGCTAAAAAGCCATTCTGCCTTTTGGAAGAGCAGGCCATTGTGTGCTGGTAGGATCAGATGACAACAAAATAAACAACCAGCTTGCACACAGTTGTCCTGTATAGATACCATCCCTGAGGAAAAATCAGGGAGTTCGAGTCCCCAGGGCAGTTTGGGGCTGCAGGCCTATATGGCAACGTTCTGGCGACTCCTGCAAAGGCATTGGAATCATTGGTATCGGTGATTGCCTTTGCATTCCAGTGACATGAAAGAGGGGGGGGGGGGGGGGGTGCTGCATTGGTAACGGCTTGCCTCCAGACTAACTTACCCAGGCTTTGGCTCAAGAGCCTAGAGTGAAACTCCATAGTCTTCTGAGACTGAAGGATACCTACTATACTACATTTTGATTCAGTGTAAATGGTTACTAAATCTTTGCAACAGGCAGCAAGGTTTAAATTCTTTCACAAATTTAATAAATCTTTTTTTTTTCTTTAATTTATGGAATTGGCTGCAGTTTGGCTAAGATGTGGCATTATCGAAGTCATTACAAAGTCCTTTGGATGAGACTCTAAACCGAGGCCCTGTGTGCGAATGCACGCAGAACATCTTGCGCACATGTTAAATCCTGTTCCTTTTTTTGTAAAAGTAGGCCATTGTGTGCCGGTGGGAACAGATGCAAGATTTACAAAACTGCATATGCACTGGGACTGGATGTAAAAAAGCACATGAGTGCTTATTCCATTATCCCTGCTATGAAAGAATAAATGAATAAATTAATAAATTACTCGTAATGCAAAACCAGCTATTTTGATATACTTTTATATACTTCTGTAACAAGCATAAATATTCTTTGAAACACTGTCAAGCATCTTGTTAATCGACTTGTTTCATTGTGATATTTCTTCTGTGTTATGATAGCTTGTTTGAGGTTTTACTGTTTTTGTCCAAAATGATATTAATGCTTTTTTTTCTTTAATTTTTGTTGAGTCATGTATGTTGATTTTCAGTTTCTCGTACCATTTGTAATTCATCATGAATGATGTGGAAGAAAAAAATTGTTGGTAAAATAGTGTACATACTTCTTCACCATATATCGTCAAATTAGTGAACAGACAAGTGTTTTTTGGGGTAGGTTTTTTTTGGTTTTTTAAAATATTTTTTCCTTTTTTTAAAAAATATTTTTTTATGCCTCTGTCCATTTGTTTTATTGTTACAGTCGACCATAGTGTCCACTTTGAAATGGTAAACATTTAAAATAAAAGAGGAAAGGTTGACTCGGGTCAATACGCCCTTTAATCTTCAGAGCAGTCATAGATAGGGAAGTACTAATCCCTTGGGCAAGCAGTTGGGAAATGGGTTATGCCAGAGTTACTTATTTAATGTGATAGCCGAGTGCTTATTAAAAGCAGCTCATATATATCATGAGTTTATTAGGGTATGTAAGATGAATAGTAATCTCTCACTGTCATAGCTACCTCCTCCTGTCTTACTGATTCAGCATATTGTCCCCCACCCTGAAATTCCGAAGGCTAGTCCCTGCACACTTCATATCTAAACACTGTGAACCTATAGAGGACGTTAAAGTCACGTTAGTCCCTACACACGGGGGTAGTTAAAACACCGTTAGCCTATTGTGGCAAGAAAGGACAGTTGAGTCATGTTCCCATACTCACACACTTCTTAGTGCCTGTTCCTGAATGGCCTCTTGAGTTTGTCAGTTCAGGGTGTGTTTGATCACTGTGTTTGCTCAGGGCCTTATCAGCAGGGATAGTTTATCATGTTTTGACAGAGCCCCCATAAAACTTATCTGGGGGAAAAGCACACACTGCTCCCGCCTAGCCTCTCTCCGCAAGGACTGAAAAGAAGTATGCTGTTTGGGGATATTGGCCTGGAAAGATTAGGCACAGTGAGAACTAGGGTTGTTTTTTTTCTCTTTACATTTTTTTTTTATAAAGTGGTTTTGGTCCAAAGTACTTAAAAGAGTTTACACTTGCAGGTTTTAAGAGCAAAATGCACATTCCACATTGTTTTTCAAGCGCCAGAGCTTTTGGTTAATTTAAGGTAATTCTAGAATCCCACACTTGAACGTAACATCATATAAAAGTTTTTGCTGATAAGAAGTGAGAAGGAAGATTTTTTAAAACAAAAATTAATGCCTGAATTTTTTTAAAGATCTATCTTATATCTTATGAGCAGGTTTACCTTGCTTGTCAAAGAAGAAAGAAAGACTGAACAAAAATCACTGTTAAGCATTAGCAACAACAAAAAAAGCACTCATAGCAATTATGCATGTTTGCATGTCCTTGTACACACTACACAGTGCATGCTATCCCATGTACATATGTACATGCATGCATGCACGCATACACACACACACACACACACACACACACACACACACACACACACACACACACACACACACACACACACACACACACACACATTCAATAAAGAACATCACAGTCAGCATGGGGAAATGTAGATGTGTTAAGTTGCAGCTACAAAAGCCAGTTTCTTTCAAATTCATATATAATACAGCAAACTGTTGGATAACTTTTTTCTTGTTTTCAGTCTTTGTCAGTTTGAGTATGTTTTTTTTTTTTATCAGGCTTTGCTTCCCCTATGAAAATGTGATTACCATTATAGTTACTGTTCATATATTCCTATCTGTGACAGTGTTGGACACAGAAAACTGCCCCCTTGCCAGCCCTCTTGAGACTCTTTCATCATTGTCATTATTTTTGTTGTTGCAGTTACAATAATCATTAATCAGTTTGAAAATATGTAAATCACCACAAAGTGAATAAACCGTTGTTACTCTCTCACTCACTCACTCAGTCCCATGTCCCAAAGGACGTAGGGGGGACATGAGAGAAGACGCAACGGAGATCTTTTTCCATGCTTCACGATCCTGTGTGGCTAGTAGGAGGCGTTGCAGGGGTTGGGCAGTCCAGTCTTTGATGTTGTCAACCCATGATTTCTTTTGGCGGCCTCTTCTTCTTTTGCCCTCGACTGTTCCTTGCAAGATGGTTTTTGCTAGGGTGTTGTGTCTTGTGGTGTGACCAAACCACATCAGCTTTCTCCTCTTTATGGTGGAGAGCAAAGGCTCTTGGGGGCCCACACGCTTTTTGATTTCCTCTTTCACATAGTTATTGGTCTTGTGTTCTTTGTATGATATTTTGAGGAGTCTTCTGTGGCACTTGTTCTCGAATGCTTGGATTCTTCTCTCTAACTCTGCTGTCAGAGTCCATGATTCACAGCCATATAGGAGGATAGATATTACGAGGGATTTGTAGAGGTGGTATTTGGTGCAGAAGCTGATGTTGTTGCTTCTGATGATCCTCTGGAGTCTGACTAGAGCAGATGTTGCTGTTGCAATGCGAGCTTTCACCTCATTGTTTGATGTGCCATCTTTTGTTAGGATGGAGCCTAAGTATTTGAATTGGCTCACCTCTTCCAATATTTCTCCATTCATCTTTATTTCCGTGCTGTTATTACTCGCGCTGTTGACCATGATCTTCGATTTTCTTGTACTGACCTCCATGCCGTATGCGCTCGCTCGGTCTGTTAGACTGTCTGTGAGGATTTGCAGTTCTTGTTTGCTGCTGCCCATGAGGTCAATGTCATCTGCAAATCTGAGGTTGCAAAGGGGTCTTCCACCAATGGAGATGGAAGTGTGGTGGTTTTGCAGTGTCTCTGTCATGATGTTTTCGAGGAAGAGGTTGAAGAGTACAGGTGAGAGAAGGCAGCCCTGGCGGACTCCAACCGTGGTCTTGAAGAACTCGCCCACGTGGTTGTTCATGAAAACTGCACTTCTTGCATTCTCGTACAGAGCCTTGATGACTTCAATTAGGCAGTTGTCAATGTTGAAGTGCCTGAGTACTTGCCAGAGGCCGTCATGCCATACCCTGTCAAAGGCCTTTTTGAAGTCTATAAAATTGTGGTACAAGTCTTTTTGGTGTTGGAGATGCTTCTCTATCAGAATTCTCAGGTTGAAAATTTGTTCCATTGTGCTGCGTTTTGGTCTAAAGCCCGCTTGTTCTTCTGCCAGGAGTTTTTCTGCTTGGTTTTTCAGTCTGTTGAGGACTACCTGCAGCATGATCTTGCTAGGATGGCTTATGAGACTGATGGTTCTGTAGTTCTGGCATTGCTTGAGGTTTCCTTTCTTTGGCAGGGGTATTACAAGAGACTGTGTCCATTCTTTTGGCCATTCTTTGGTGTCGTGGATCTTCTGACAAAGGTCTGTGAATCGCCTTGCTGTTTCATTCCCTCCATTTTTTATGAGTTCAGCTGGGATGTTATCGATTCCAGGGGACTTCCCCTTCTTCAATTGCTTAATAGCTGTGTCTACTTCACACCTTAGTATTGGTGGGTCTTTATCTTGGTGTTCAGGGGGTTTGTTGGAAACTATGTTGGTATCTGGGCGTAGTGGGTAGTTATACAATCCCTCACAGTATTCTGTCCAGCGCTGGAGGATGGCATTGTTTTCCGTTAAAAGATTTCCTTCTTTGTCTTCAATAACAGAGGCTTTAGGCTGTGTGGTTTTCGTTAGTGCTTTCAGAGTGTTGTAAGCTGTTTTGCTGTTTCCCTTGGCCATTCCATCTTCGATGTTGTTGCATTGTTCTTCTATCCACGCTTCTTTGGCTTCTCTCATCTTTTTCCTCACTTCTCTGTGGCTATCCATGTACTTGTTGTTGGCTTCTTGACTTGTGAACTTTTGCTTCTTAAGTTCTCTTCTTTTGTCGCAGAGGTCAAGAACCTCATTTGTCACCCAGGGTTGTTTCTTTGTTCTGCTTCTGCCTAATGTTTCTTCTGCTGCTGTCGTTAGCACTTCTTTGATGTTGTTGGCTAATGTGTTCACATCATTGTCAATGGCTGTGAGTGCGGCGAACTTTCCTCCAATGTTGGCTTGGAAGATCTCAACCACTGTTGGGTCTTTGAGTTTTTCCAGGTCGAATCTTATGCGTGGGCTTTTTGGCTGTTGTTTTGCTTTCAGTTTCAGCCTGATGGTGGTAAGTACAAGGTCGTGGTCACTGCCAATGTCAGCTCCTGGGAATGTTCTTGTATTTGCCTTGTTTATGCTGGATTTGAATCTTTGGGGTGACAGAATGTAGTCAATTTGATTATGAATCAGACCATTTGGTGAGTGCCAGGTTGATGTTCTAGATGGCTTGTGAGGGTGGAGTGTGTTAGCCAGAGTTAGTTTGTGCTTCTTTGCGAATTCCAGCAGCCGCTGTCCTCTGTCATTTGTTTCTCCCAGTCCAAAGCGTCCTGTGGTTCCTGCCCAGGTGTCATAGGCATCAGGTCCCACCTTAGCATTCCAATCGCCTTCGAACCATGTAAACCGTTGTTAACTGATGGCAAAAAGTAAAAAGGCTACTCCCCTCAAATGCAAATGTAAGTTGAATTGCTTGCCCCAGACTTATTTCTCCTCATATTGCCTTCTCTAAGAAAGGTTTTTCAGTCACTTTTGTTAATGAACTTTCCATTTGGATCGGTGGTCTACAGGTCATACACTTGTCTAGAAAGCAAAAAGTCTGGGTTTCAAGTGTGTGGTAGTTCGATCCCCATTTGTACCCAAAACTTTCCCCCATCCACTAGACCGTGAGTGGTGGTCTGGGTGCTAGTCTTTTGGATGAGACAATAAACTATGTTTCGTGTACAATTCTCATCCAGTGCTCGCAACAAAAAAAAGCCCCAAACCCTCACAGTAACAAGAGAGTTGTTCCTGGCAAAATTGTTTTAAGAAAAGCCACTCTGATAGGAAACCAAATACATACATGCAGACAGGAAAAGGAAAAAAAAAAGAGGATGGTGCTGTTCTTGTGGTGACCCATTCTCCCAGGGGAGAGCAGCCTGAATTTCATGCAGAGAAATATGCCCCGACTTAACAATACACAAAACAATGTATTGGCATACAGTGTGACAAGCAAATTGTGG
This sequence comes from Stramonita haemastoma, assembly GCA_030674155.1. Taxonomy (NCBI): domain Eukaryota; kingdom Metazoa; phylum Mollusca; class Gastropoda; order Neogastropoda; family Muricidae; genus Stramonita; species Stramonita haemastoma. Next base: position 19,016,702 of record CM060337.1, on the reverse strand, counting down.
TGAATAAGTGGTGGTTGTTTTTTTTCTCAGGGGGATTTGACTACAGCCAGGCAGCAAACTACCCCCCACCAGCTCAAGCCACCGGGCCTGCAGTGTACCAGACATACTGAGATGGTGTCTTGAAGATGACTGCTGCTTTCTTGAGAAAGCGGCACCACCTGCAACAGGCAGGCATTGACTGACGTAACCTCTGAACTGGACCAACAAGAAAGATGGGGGGGGGGGGGGGGGGGGGGGGGTAGGAAGGGGAGAACCACGTTGTATTTTTATTGTCTGTCTGTCCATGATATTTAAATATTTAAAAGTTGTTTTCTTCTTCCTTTTTTTTTCCATTATTATTGACATTATTTATCACTCCTCTCCAGCTTATTACTCTCATGTAACGGGGGAGGTGTGTGTGTGGGGGGGGGGGGTGCTTAGGAATTTCTGCTCATGATTTTGGTTGTTTATCTAACATTCCGTTTTTTACTGTCAACAGAAACTGGGCAGTGTTTTCATTGGGCTGAAGCTTCATAGAGGTAATTCCATTTTTCGTCCTCCATCAGTATTCTGGAGACTGTAGATCGTGATAGAAAAAGGTACCCTGGTGTATGAAATGGTAAAACATATCACATCTTTGAGAGTTGAAGGAAAAAATACCCTTTTTCCCATGCTGAGAGAGTTGAGAAGATGAATATTTATAAATGGGAAGTAAACTGTGAAAATGTGAAAGTAAACTGTTTTTGTAACATACTGGATGCGTGTTGATGTCAAAAGAGTTTGTGTAACACATCAAATTTCTATTGATATCCAACGAGTTTGCAAAGTCATCCATTTCTGGTTGATCACTTATGTTCTATACAAAATCTTTTCTTTTTTTTTTTTCTTTTTTTTTTCAGAGCAGTGTTTTACGTAGAAGTGGCAGTTTCTATGTGCTAGGGGTACACTGTCTAACTTTATTGTTTATGAATGTTAAAGAGTTGTTCTACATAGATGTCAAGATGTAGTCATCAGTCTCCAGGTGTTATATTCCAGTTCAACTTTTTCCTCATTTTTATATTCCACCATGCTCATTCTTTGTTTTGTTTCTAAATCAAAACAAAACAGTTTAAAACAATATTTTCTCTCTCAAGGATTGTTTATTGATATGACTGTACATACTTCCATATTTAAAGTGCCTTACAGACCAAGAAGTTTATGAAGCTAGCAGTTCATGTATCCCAGCTTGTTCATTGTGTGTTATGTGGTGAGACTACATTGTGATGCTTTGGAGCAATTGGGTCATTTGGTTTGAACTGTTGGCATTACTGTTTGGAGTTTTATTCAGCGTTCCTGTTTTAACCCTTGTTTTAACCTTTGTGTCTGCATAAGTGGTATGCACATCAGCAGTTGTAGACAAACTGTGGTCTGATGCAACTGTATTTGTGTGCTCAAGTGTCCATGTTTGTGTACAAGTCCTTTTATTGAAATGCACATTACTGCCCCCCCCTCCCCAAAACAAAAAACCCCACAAACAGCACTTAACCTTTCTTGATATATGTTCACTGATGAGTCGCATAAAACATCCTTAAGAGAGGATTCTTTTCAGTAACTGAAAAGGTTTTGGGTTTTTTGTTGTTTTTTGTTGTTGTTTTTTTAAGTAACCGAAAAGTTAACACTCCATTCTGCCCATGAGTGTTTGTGCTGCATTCTACAGCATGCCAAAGTGGGTAGTAAAAGTGCACATCACTGGTTTCTTGACAGTTTACAGTGATGTCAAAGTCGGCAAAGCAGTGGATATATATCCATATTAATCTGTTTTTTTTCCCTCTGATGGCTTAGTTAAACGAATGGAAACAGCCAGGTGACCTTTTTCTTCCCATCCTGTATCCCTACTGTATCCCTTTTGTATCAAGCTACTGTAACGTTACATCAAAATCTTTTTTTAATCTTTTTTTAAAAAGACTTGTTGGAGCAGTTTGCTAAAGAGAAAGCTGCCTGTGTTTGAACTATGAAAAAGCCTGCTTGAAAACCCTATGTTTGATGAATATTCCCAAAGAAGTTGCAACCTGTTAGTCGGGCATAAAAATATATGCAGAATGTGCATAATGAGTTTAGATGCCCAGACCCACAGGAAACGGGTCATTTCTATGGTTTTGGCCAAGATATTTGCCTGGAGAAAACTCGCAATTTCTTACATGGAAAGTAGGATGGCACCTCGTGAAAATGTTGCTGCTTTGTGCACTTCAGAGGCTTTATTATAAGCCTGTGTTGTGTGATTTGACATTTCAAGAATGTTATTCCTATGTCTGTCTTTCTTTGTCTGTTGTGCCCCAATATGAATTTTCAAAGTTGGCTTCGGGCCAAAGTGCTCACAATCTCCCTCCCTTTCATGTGCCAAAATGTGCATTGCAGGATGACAGGGTTTTTTTGTTGTTTAGTTTTTGTGTGCTTGTTTGTTTAAATGTTGGGTCACAGACTTCATGAACGAGAATGTGCACTGAAGAGTTTGTTTTTTCCACTCAGTATTTTTTTTCCAGAGTGAAAAGGAGCAGTATTGTGTAAGGAGAAAAGCTTGTGTGTAATTGCTCATATTTTGTATCCCCAAATCCAGTCTTTTGCATTCCAGAAGTTTCAAATATGTTTTTTGTTCACAGGGATTTTGTTTTTGCTGTTTCCTGAAGTGTCATGCCATTCCAGTCATTGAAATATCACCTTGTTTTATGTAAAAACCCAATTTTATTCTGAGCTTATCACTGTGGAGTTACTGTTCAAGGTTAATATATTTTGTTTTGCAATTTCCTTTTATCTTTTGGTTTGTTTTTTAAAAGGGTGGACATTGAAAGATGTCTGAAAGCACTAAACTTTTTATTTTCATGAAAGGTGATTTGAGAGTCGCGTTTAATATATTGTAGTCTCATTCATAGAAATGGGTTTAGAGTTGTTGTGAGCATGTAAATGCTTAAAGAGATCAGAAATTATTAGTGGTTGCAAGGTGATATTAGTGGTTATAAAGTGAAAGTAGTTTAAGCTGCATTGTTTTGGAATGGTTGTGACGAGTATGAAAAGGTTGGTTTCTTGACAGTGCAGCCCACCTTTGTTAAAGTGTTTCCTCTTTGTCTTGAGATCCAGTCATCCTCTTTCTTACTTTTCTCTTATTGTTTTTGCATTAGTCCTTGTCCACTTAATTGTTTGGGCTATTTGATCACGTTCATAGGCTTGGAGTGGTGTTTAGTGTTTTACTAGACGTTGTGTATGGGCTGTGAGCAGTAATACAGAAAAACAGGCTCAGAAATAAACCATGTAATTAGTTGCACTCATGCTTGTAGACTTCTTTTTCATCTTTTCTGGGCTTGACCCACTTAGTGTGCCTAGGTGGAATTTTTGAGTCGGCAACAGATCAGAATCCAGAATCCTGCCAAACCCAATCTTCGGAGCAGAGCCAAGAACCCAAATTCTAGCCATTACGCATTCTTAGAATTCCAAATTCTTGGTTTTGAAGGTATTTTACTTACATAGTTATGGAACATTTCAAGTTCTTGTTGAGAATTGAGGCTTGGTTTACTCGGATTACTGCCTGTTCTTGTGCCCAATGTGTCAGTGCTGTGTTAAATGTCACGCTTTTGATAATGGGAGTTTTGTTCTCTATTATTAAATTCTTATTTTTTGTTCTTTATTTTCCCTTGTTTGAAAAAAGGTATGTATAACCTCACAGCAGGGACTCGTCTTAACCTGTATTTGCTTAGGTGTGCATGTTGCTGTACTTGATTTGTTTTCCATTTTTCCTACCAGAACTTTGTCTGATCTGAACGTACTGGAAAGCAGTCATTCTACTTGTTTCAGGTTTTGTGTTTTTTTGTCTTGCTGTTGTCTTCTAGCTGCTTTCAGAAACTATGTTGAACTTTGACGGTAAGCCCCGCTTTGCATTTCTTACAGCGGTGTAATTGTGGGCAATCAGTTGCAAGACAGATTTTTTTCCCATTCCTCTGCTAGAGGAAGTCATCTATAGCGAAATTTTTGTACACACACACACACACACACACACACACACACACACACACACACACACACACACACACACACTATTAAGGTAGCTGCTTTCCAACTTCAGGGACGGTGTCTAGATAGACACCTGGGTGCATGCATTTTTTAAAAAATTTACCTGTTGCACAAATGGGTTTCTCTCCCAAAAGGTGGAACAGGTTATAGGCTCATACAATGGACTTTGACATTGAATTCAATTTTCCTGTCAAACTGGAAAGAAAGGGCAAGGCTGGGAATCGAACCCTAAACCTCAGTTTACTTGTTAGGCAGGGGAACATCTTAAATGTGCTACCACCTTGTTGTAAGACAGAGAAAAATGAGAGAGAGAGAGGGAGTATCATAAAGTAATTCTGGTCAGACTTACAGCTGTGGTCTTCAGTTTTGAAATACAGGAGCTTATCCCAGACTTCTTTGGCAATACGACCCATTATGCCTCTCAAAGCTCTGTGTTTTAAGGCCGTTTGTTGTAAGATGTATTTTACTCTTGAGCAGAGAAGTTTATCTGTTCAAAGTCATTCTGGTTGTATATGTGAATGGTTTTCTGCCCCCTTGAACATGTCATTAGAGTGAAGAATTTGTCAAAAGCTGTGGTCAGGATTCTGGATTATTTAGATTTGTCGTTGGCAGGTAGGGAGAGAAATGTGGGTGGTGGATTTGAAACTCTGGACTTAGATGAGTTCTTGTTGGTATTTTTGTCTTCTTTTTTTTGGGGGGGGGGGGGGGGGGGGGTTGTTTATAAGACAATATGCTCATGCGCTTTATTTGGCGCGTTAGCATCTGTCTTTTAAGAATATTTAGCAAGAAGTATTTCATGACAGCATTTCAGTTCTGTGTCAAATGCGTGTCTTATGTCCAGTTAAGTTTTTCTCTTTCTTTTTTTATTTCTCTATTTATTTATTTATTTATTTATTTATTTATTTATTTTTTAATAGTTTTGTATGTTGCCTTTTGTGGTGTAATTCTCATTCTCTCTCTCTCTCTCTCTCTCTCTCTCTCTCTCTCTCTCTCTCTCTCTCTCTCTCTCTCTCTCTCTCTCTCTCTCTCATACCTCCCCCTCCCTCACTCCATCCTCCATTGACAGTATTGTAGTTCAAAACTATGATTCATGTGGGGAGATATTTTTCCCTTTGTAAAGTTGTTTCAAACACAGAAATTCTTAAGTGCCATCTTACAGTTGTTCTGACATGTGACAAATTTTGTAAAAACAAAAAAAACAAAAAAAGACATGCTGTATAAGAGTAGCAAATATTTTAAGGTGATAATGACTCAAATTGGACAATATTGGAACAATTCTGTCAAACAAATTAGAAGTATCTAAAATCTACACAAATCTGAGCTGATTATCAAAGAGATAAGTATTAATTGATTTCAGTTTGTATTGGAAAAAATTCTGTTTAACAAATCAGAAATATCAAAAATCCATTTAAATCTGAGTTAATGATTAATTTTGGAGATGAAAATTCATTGATTCTAATTTGCATGATCCTTACAAAGGTTTGATTTAATAATATATAAATAAAGGTTACAAATAAAGTTGGGGTGATAGATTCCAGTGCAAAAAAATGAGGGCTGGGGTATGAATTAGAGTCGGGTGATTGAGGACATCTTGTGTCCCGGTATCTAATGATCAGAGCGTCACATCATGACAAGTTTACCGCCAAAGAATTGCAGTTTGTTGGAGGAAAGAAAAAAAAAGACAAAGATAATCATCAGAAAATTGACAAGAGGACTGTTTTCATTTGATCGAAACCCTCGATGACCAGTCTTGATTGCTGTGGTATGTTTTTGATCAGTAGTGCATGATGCAGAATGATGACCAATTCTGATGAGTTGTTTTGCCATCTCTCCTCCGGGGAGAATGTTTGGTGCTATGGACTTGTTGACAGTTGTTTACTGGCGGTTTTCAAGCTGGTTCATTATTTTGGCAGTCTCTGCTTTACCCCCCACCCTTTTTTTATATATATTATCTGGGTTTTTCCCATTGTTGTTTGGACTAAAGTATCTCCTTTGAGACTTTATTCCACCGTTGTGTTTTACTGTAGCTTTTTAAGCAGTGGTGCAATGGGAGGACAGTGTCAAATGAGAATTTGGTAATGACGGCAAATTGCGCTGCAGAGAACAAGATCATTTGAAGTTGTCATGTTTTACCTTCCTTTCTGTTTTTTGTGTGCATCTCTTTGCATTTTATTTTTCGTTGTGAGTCTCAAAAAAGTTCCTTCAGTGAATCTTGACTCTGCATTTTAACTTTTTTTTTAATATGAAAACGGAACAGCACGATTCAGACTGATCTTTAGGGCCTTTGTTAGTTTTGTCAGCATCTTCAAGAAAGCTGCATCATGATCTAAAACTGACCAATTCTGATTCTGACATATACTTGGGATATAGTTTTTAAATGAATAGCATTTGCAGGCTGTTTGATCTTGTTACATTTTAACTGAGAATTATTCACCTAAAAGTATTATTACGAATTTTAATTGTTCTTGATTCACAAAAAATATCAAATGAGTTTCCCAGTCTTTCCATGTTGGCATATTGTTGCTGTGTTAGGTGTTGAGAATCTCACCTTTGAGAATGTATGCTTTGATTCAAGCATGAACACCAGAAATCAAAATGCTGTTGGTAAGAAGCTAAATTGTATTAAAAAAAAAAAAAAAGTTAAGGAAGTGAATAATTGAAAACAAGCAAGAAATTTTGCAAATATGGAAGATCAAACATTGTAGTTAAATAACAGAACATTTGTTAACATTTTACTTTATTCACTTATCATTTTAAATTGATCCGTATATCATTTTACAAAAGTTTGTATTTAAAGTGGTAAAAAAGAAGAAGTTTTTGTGGCTTGACCATTCCTCTCACCAGTTTCATTAAACTGTTTAAACCTTGTTCCCCAGATGGGTAATGTTACATTTAAGAAACATCCCAGAGTAAGTTTATGCATGATACACAGGGGTAAAGTAATGCACCCAAAGACACCCCTAAAATTTAGCTTTGATTGAAGCTGTAGTGACAAGAGCACAGAATTTCATACTTTACCGGTTATGATTTGCACTGTCATATGGTATCGAATTATAAGTGATCGGTCGTAAAGTTGTTGCAGAAATCATACCTTTACAAAGATTAAGATTTTTAAAGAATCGTTGTTTACGTGATAAATTTTCCTCTTAAAAAGAGATTAAATACATGCCTCCTTTTCTGTCTGTCTCTCTCCCTCTCCTTTTCTTTTTTTTTTTTAAAGACATATAAACTTGAGTATATTAGGTGGGTGTAAAATTGTTATTGTAGAACAGACTGATTAAGTTTCAGATAATTAGACAAAGATTTATACAGTTATGGCTTTTATTTGGATTATGTCTAATTTTAAAAATGATTAATATTCTATTTTTCAGAGAAACAAATTTTTACTGACATCAAGATTTTAATATCAAGGTCATTTACTGAATGATAGATTTTGACCATAAAAAGATATGTATAACATTATATGTGAGAGAAATGTTTAATGATATATTTTCAAGAGCAAGTTCGAGTTTAAAAATATCTATTAAAAAAAAGAATGAGTTGTGAAAGGCTCGCGTTTATCTTGTCTTTGGTGTTGATTAGTGTTCATAGAGGGTGTTCCATTCAATCTGTTTGTTGTGACCTTGCTTTTCATGTTGGTAATTTATCTCAGTCCTTCGATTTGCAAGTACTTGCACACTCGTACACCAGTGTGGCCTTATTCACACACACACACACACACACACACACACACACACACACACACACACACACACACACACACACACAATGACTGTTGAAGTCAGTTTTCTTACTCATTTTTATGTGGATAAGTAAAGGAGTACTGGGTCAATTGTCTAAAGATACCTTAAGTGTACTTTACTGAGATGTGGAGATATCTTTTCCTTGCATTTTCTTGTTAGAATTTTCTTAAAACACATTTTCAAAGCACAGCATAGTACATTGCAAGTGGCTTGTAATATACTTTTCACATAGGTAATTTCTTTTTAACACATGAGGCTCGACTGGTGAGAGAAACTTCAACAGTATTTTTGTTTCGTGTTTGTTCAAATGAATTTGTAGGAAAACATCTACATGCTAAAGCATTTTCCTTTGATTTTTCTTCAGATCATTGTTTTAAGCCTTTCTAAAAATAATTTTGTTTTTAAATCATAAAGTTTGCTAACAAGCAATGTTTTTCTCTCTCTCTCCTCTCTCTCTCTCTCTCTCTCTCTCTCTCTCTCTCTCTCTCTCTCCTCTCTCTCTCTCTCTCTCTCTCTCTCTCTCTCTCTCTCTCATTGCCAGTAAACTTTTTTGTTATTTGATTTCCGTCATTCCAGACAGTGTTGTTTCGATGAGTATTGTTCGTAAATATTTTTTTTTAATCTAATCTTTATACCAGTGACAAGTCCATACTTTTAAGTCGGCTCATTCCTTTATTATCAGTCTCTTGATCTTTCTGAATTGGTTGATGGAAGTGTGCTACATCAGAACATTTCATAGACCCATCTCCTGCTTCTGAGGAAGTAGGCATAAGTCCTGGATGGGATTTTTTTTTTTTGGGGGGGGGGTGTTCCTGATCAATAGATTTATTGAGATAGATTTAAGGAGCTTTTATATATATATAATTGAGAAAATATAGTGGAAAAAAAAGTGCAGGTAACAATATATATATAATAATATCATATATATATATATATATATATATATATATATTTCTTATTCTGTAGGTAAATTTTGTCATTAAGATTCATTCAGGACAGGAGCAAAATAGTGGGGAAAATGATAGAGATGATGAAAGAAGTCTTTCTCTGCACAGATAAACAGAATACAATCTTCACCAAGCTTGTAACTCTGGGAAAGGCATGCATCCACAAGGCAAAGATTAACTTATGAAACCTTCGCATGTTAGCTTCTTCCATATTCCAACACTGTAACAGAGAGGTCATGAGACAGGGTGTAAGGAAAAAGGGTGTGCTTAGGGCTAATTACTGGTTTTACTCGTTCAAGTAAGTTGTTCATTGCTGGATCATTTTTGTTTGTTGCTGAAATATGCTGTCATGATTGGAATTCAGTTTCTTGGACCTTTTTTTCTTTTTCATAGTTCAAAATGTGTTTAGGGTCAAACACACTTTTTGTTGGTTACTTTACCTTCCAAAATTGGTTTAACTGCAGAACTTGATAAGTATGACCCGCAGATTTTATTTATCAACTACCCCCCCCCCCCCCACCACTGATTTTTTTTTTTTTTCATATATGTATAATTGTAGTCTGTCTATTCCAGTGTAGTATTGTGTGATTTCTTGTAGCTTGGTTTTGGTTTGCTTGCTTGGTATTGGTCAATGATATATTTTAATCAGAATTCCTGGAAAGAGCAGTTTGTTTTGTGGCTTTTTTTTTTTTTAAATCACAGATCTTTTCATGTGAGCATTTTGAAAATTGGTGTGGTTTGATCATAATATTTTGTGATGACATTTCAGTTCGTTTTATCCAATCAGTGACCATTGTTTGTGTGCATTATGTGGTGCTTTTTCATATTGCTAGTTGCCATATGTTCGCCGTTTTCTTGAACAGAAGTTGGTTTTGTGTAGACAGCAATGTGCTTGGATTCCTGCCAACATGTGAACACACAGCTGTGCTCATGCACACATGCTGATCACACACACACACACACACAACCTACCTATCTACCTACCTACTACCATACCTCATTACTTGTATTAGGAAAAGTAATAAAAGCATACAACATTGTATTGGTTGCAAATTTTTTCAGTTTTTGTACTAGATTTTTTTTTTTTCAGTTTTAGTTTTCATCGAATTCAGAAATGAGAAGTTTCATTGAAGTTATTATTTCAAAGATTGTTCACAAGCAGACAAATAATTAAAACTTTTTGGCTGTATTGAAGTCCTTTGATGAACATGTTTGAAACGTTTTACAATTCAAAACCAAAAATAAATTAGTATTTCAATATTTCAGCACAAAAGTGTTCAAGAAGCCTATGGGAAAATAATTACAATGGACGTAAAAATTGGCTGATTGAAAAAGATTTTTTCTTTTATGTCTGTCATGTAAAATTTCTTTTTGAAAACAAGGAATCACTTGAAGGACTCTGCAAAACACAGAAACTCACAGTTTCTCCTTCTTAAAATCATAAAATATAGGTAAAGGGTGTTTATTTTGAGAGTAAGTTCATTTTTGCTTTACCTTTGTGGTTTTATTTAACCATTGTTTTGAAAATGGTATCGGCTTCTGATTGGACAGTTTTTACCTGATACATTGAAAAAATCAAGCTTTCTTTCAATGATACTGTGATGATTAGTTGAATAGTATCACCTTTCGGTTAAATGGCATTTTTTCCCAGAATTAGTTAAAATATTACCTTGCTCATGATTGTTACTGATAGATAGTTGAATATTTGCTTTCCATTGGATGGTATCCTGTAAGAACTAGTTTGAAAATATCTGCACTTTGTTCAACGGTATTCTGTTGTAAATTATTGAATAAGTCAGTGCACCATTTGATGGTATTAAAAAAAAAAAAGAAATAAATGAGAAAGGTGTTTGTAAATTTCATGATATAATGTACAGAAAGGAAAGAAAACTTGCACCAATCAGTCAGTTTACAGAAAGGGAAGACCTGGCCGCTGTGATATTTGTGTATTGATTTTGGTTGCTCAAGAACGATGTTGGTCTGGCACTAACATAATATGTTCTCTACAGTTAGGTTCTTTCAAATAATCTATTGTTTTCATGGGAATGTCATTGAAGAAACTTGGAAAAGATGACTTGATGCGGTCTTGCAGTTGTGTTGAGAATGTTAAAGGCATTAGTAGAATCACTAGAAGAAACCAGTTCAAGCGTGAGAAAATTTAACGCAATTTTGTTGTTGATGGGATATTGATGATGCTGAAATAAGTGTGTTACAAATCTGGTCAGCTTTAAACTTTCAATGTATTACATGCTTTCGAAAGAAACCACTGACAGTTTTAAATATCAGTATGAAGTTCTCAGGAGAGTTATTGTTCATGAAGTTTTTGTGTGTTCTGAGAACAGTTGTTAAAATTTCAAGGATTGTTATATTTCTAGTTAATGATTGTTGCTACCTGAATATGTTTTTCACGCATGCATAATTGAACTCGTGTGTATTAGAATTTTGGAGAGAAAAAAAAAGAGCTTGCATGGTTATGTGTGTACAGTAATGTATGCATATGCCTACATAACCACAGACCTACATAGATGTGCATAGATGAATGGATGCATGCGCACACATGTGCATATGTGCGTGCGTGCGCACACACACACACACACACACACACACACACACACACACACACACACACACACACACACACACACGTGTATAAATCAAACCCTGTTGATCAAACACATCAAAAAATGTTTTGGCTTTTATCTGATGTTGATCACATCATTCCCCGCCATATATATATATATATATATATATATATATATATATATATATATATATATTATATATATACATATAATAATAATATATGTAAAATTATATACGTTGCTCTGTTTTCAATCGCATGGAAATCCAAGATGTGTAAAGGAATGATAACAATCAGAAGCGCTTATCAGTTACAATTATAGCTGCAATAAAAGAAAATGCTAATCAAAGTTATCCTGTTTTCAAGAGTTGTCTTTATGCGACTGTCTTTGCAAACTTGCAGAGGATTGTTCATATCATTTTCTGAACAGGCCCAGTTCTCTCTGTCTCTCTGTCTCTGTCTCTGTCTCTCTCTCTCTCTCTCTTCTCTCTCTCAGTTTTTGTTTCCTCTCTCCCCCCCACTTCATGTATTGTGGCCTAAAGCCAATGTACATACTTTTTAAAATTTATTTTATACCACTTTATGTCACAGCAGATTTCTCTGTGGGCTGCTTTCCCCAGCGCATCGTTTAAGTGCCGCGCCAACCCTTTTTTTTTTTTTCCCTGCCTGCAACTGTATTTGTTTCCCATCAGAGTGGCTTTTTTCTACAGAATTTTGCCAGGGACAACCCTTTTGTTGCCATGGGTTCTTTAACGTGCGCTAAATAATGCTGTTTAACACACAGAACCTTGATTATTATCTTATCCGACAGATTAGCACCCAGACTACCACTCATGGTCTTATGGATGGGGGAAAAGTTATGGGCCCAACGGGATTAGAACCACTGCACACTCCAACCCGGACTTTTCGCTGTCTAGGCAGGCGCATTACCACCTACACCACCGATCCACCTGTTCAGTGCTCTCTCTCTCTCTCTCTCCGCTTTTCGTAAGAGTAGGCCATCGTGTGCTGGTGGGAACAGATGACATTTACAAAATTGCAGACACACGGGGACTGGATGTAAAAAAGCACAAGAGTGCTTATCCCATTATCCTCGATATAAAAGATAATCAATCAAATCAAATCAAATCTCTCTCTCTCTCTCTCTCTCTCTCTCTCTCTCTCTCTCTCTCTCTCTCTCATTTAAATAATTACCAATGTATCCAGTTGGGGATTATGCATTTGTTGAATGTATTCAGATTTCCTTTCATGAAAATCATAAGTTGAACTCTTTGTTGGTGGTGGTTTTTTTGGTGAAGGAGGGGGTTGCTATTACTTTTTTGGTTGGGGGGAGGGGTTGTTTGTTTCTTTTTGTATTGGTTTGGATTTTCTTTATTGTCCCTAATCAGAGCAAGGGCAGGATGAAAAAGGATATGACGGCTTAACTGTAACCCTTCATTCATTCATTCATTCTCTCTCTCTCTCTCTCTCTCTCTCTCTCTCTCTCTCTCTCTCTCTCTCTCTCTCTCTCTCTTCTGTCTCTGTCTTCTGTCTCTCTCTCTCTGTCTCTCTCTCTCTCTCTCTCTCTCTCTTCTCTCTCTCTCTCTCTCTCTCTTCTCTCTCTCTTCTCTCTCTCTCTCCTCGTGCTTATCTATTATCCTCAAATGAAAAAATTTGCCTTGCCTTCTCTCTCTCTCTCTCTCTCTCTCTCTCTCTCTCTCTCTCTCTCTCTCTCTCTCTCTCTCTCTCTCTCTCTCTCTCTCTCTCTCTCACACACACACACATGGCAAGCACACAGAACAATCTAACACAGGTGTGCAGGCTAGTGTGTCTCTAAAACATATGAGTGTTGCCCTGACATACTGCTCGTCTGTAGCATTCCCTAAGACTTCAAATGGTGATGAGCCTCCATGGCATGGTAGTTAGCCCCTTTGCTTACTGAATGGAACATCTTGCGCACACGTTAAATCCTGTTTCACTTTTCGTAAGAGTAGGCCATCGTGTGCCGGTGGGAACAGATGACACGGTATACAAAAACTGCATACACACGGGGACTGGATGTAAAAAAAAAAAGCACACGAGTGCTTATTCCATTATCCTCGATATAAAAGAATAAAATTAAAATAAAAATGAACGTCACAGGTTCAAGTCATATAGTTACAGGAACTTTTCTAAATCAGTTGGGCTCCTACCCAGAGTGACTTTGGTCTTTGCTCGTTGGAGCAGCATGGTCAAGTTTCAACAACTTGGTTGAAAGTGAAATATGGTTTCCTTATGGTTGTAATGTAAAAGATAACTTCAAAATAGATGATTTATTTAAAATGTGCTTAACCAGTCAGTTTCCTTTTGAAAGCACCCACGCAAAATTTTGCAGACAGATATTAGGAGTTCACAAAAAAAACAATGGTCTTGCCAGTTTTCGGAGACTTAGGCAGATACCCATTAACGTTAAAAGTTATTAGTCATTTAATCAATTTTTGGATTCACATAATAGATTCAAAAGAAAATAGCTATTTGAAATTGTTATATAATGAAATGCACCAAAACAATGAAAAAGATCACTGGATTTATATAATCAAAACAATAATTCATAAGATTGGATTCAAGCATGTGTGGAATAATCATAGTACATTAAATATGAAAAGATTATGCTATGCTATAAAAACAAAACTTGAAGAATTATACAGACTGTTTTGGAATCAACAAAAAAAGTTATTTTCTAAGCTGAATTTTTACAACTCTGTTTCACATGTTTACAGATTGGAGCCGTATCTTTTGATATGCAGGAATGAAAATTATAGGCGCCTATTCAGCAGATTTCGCACCAGCTCCCATGATTTAATGATAGAGCAAGGGAGATATATGAATATACCAAAAGAAGAAAGAAAATGCAAATGGTGTAACAAAAAAGAAGACGAGTATCACTTACTTGATGTTTGTACATTATATGATGATTTAAGAAAAAAATTTCTATCTAATGTCAATATTAAGGAAATGAATAATATGAATAACTACAAGAATCTGAGTAAGTTTTTCAACAACGAGGACTGTCTGCTAGATATGATCAAATATGTGCATGATTCTTTTTCCAGAAGAGCAAGAACATAGATACATTACATATGTAAGAATCTACATCTTTTAAGAATGTTAAATACGTTTACGTTTGGTGTCAAATAAGTCTCGTTCTGACTTAATGGCAATAAAGTTTTCTGATTCTGATTCTGATTCTGATTCTGATTCTTCACATGCGTGGTTTCAAGAGTGTTGTGCAGATTACCTGACCAACACTGCCGGCGCTTGTGTATTTCTGGTACCTGATTATTGCCGGGGTATATCATGATAAGAAGCATATAGTTCGCCATGGCAGGTAGTATGTTGACGCTTTCAGAGTCGGAGGTTCACAGGAGATGGTTGGGTTGCTGGGAGGGATAGTGTGGTAATCACCACCACCCTTGGGGGCGGGATAGCTCAGTGGTCAGAGCACTCGCTTTCCCAAAGTCAAGTTAAGCAGCGTGGAGCATGGTTACCAGTTGGATGGGTGACTGTTTGCGCGCCTTGGCTTCAGTACAGTTCACCCAGCTGTAAATGGGTACCTGCCATCTTTAGGGTCAGGGAAAGTAAAGCAGTGAGGGAGAGGTGATGGGTGATGGGCGCCGCCCTCAATATGCTGGCCCCTAGGGATGCTGAGGTCTGATGCCTTGCTCCCCTACGACCGCCTAGGTTATGGGACACCTTTACCTTTACCTTACCTTTACCACCCTTGATGGGTGTCTCCGTCCTGCTTTGCTCACTTCAATCTATCTACCCCTGTCATATCCAGATTCATTATGTCCCTCTTAAGGTCAGAAGTCCACAGGTAGCTTACCATTATCAGGCTGCCATGGGACCACAAGCCTGAGGGACCCTGCATTGCTGCTAGGTCACTGGAGGTGTTCGGTAGTGCCTGCTCTGAGTGAACATACACGGGACACCCCTTCTTTAGCCCCCTATTAGTGACAGTAATTGCTCACTCGCGGAATCAGACTGAGTGAGATGCCCAACAGGGGTGGCAACTACCCCAGCATCCTTCCAACAACCATCTCCTGCGCTCCAACCCCAAAGGCTTTGACACAAACTTTGATTTGATTTATTCTTTTATATCGAGGATAATGGGATAAGCACTCTTGTGCTTTTTTACATCCAGTCCCCGTGTGTATGCCGTTTTGTAAATGTCATCTGTTCCCACCGGCACACGATGGCCTACTCTTACGAAAAGCGGAACAGGATTTAACGTGTGCGCAAGATGTTCTGCGTGCGTTCGCACACGGGGCCTCGGTTTAAAGTCTCATCCGAAGGACTTGTGGGGAGAGTGGAGTCAGCACTGATGTTAACGCCAGGAGAAAAATCTCCTCGACCAGATTCGAACCCGGGTCTTCAAATTGCCAGCGTAATGTTCTGACCACTAGGCTATCCGTCCCCCAGGCACAGAAGAAACTGAGGTCACCATGAGGCTAGAGTAACCAAGGCCGCAGAATCGAGACTACTTTCTTTCTCTGCATGATGATCAAAGATGATGAAGTGCTGCTACTATGGAAATGGATGTGATTTAAGACCACTTGACAGGGCTATAACCTGTGTTTCCCATCATCAATCAACCCCCTGTCCGCTAGGCCTGAGAGAAACAGACTCTGCAGTGTTGGTCAGGTATTTTGAACAAACTCTCAAAATTGGATCCCTGAAGTGGACGAAGCTCAACTGTGCAATCCCAGTCTTCCCAATAAGCCTATAGCAGACTCACTCTGCGGGTTGGAGTCAGAAAAATCCTATGACCCATGACCTTCCAGCTCATAACACAAGGAGCTAACCAATGGACCATGGCAGCTTGCTACTTTTTATTTTATTTTTTTAAACATTGATTACAGACTATCCTGCCACCAAAATGCTTCTTTTGTTTAAAAGTGCATGATCTCTACATACAACGGAAGAGGGTAGCGTTTACGCAAATCTGCCGCTAACCTGGCAAAGGAAAACTCCCCAACTAGCACTTTAGATCCAATAGGCACTACTGAAATTCACTCCCTAAATTCACTCTTTAATTTAAGCTGGCATAGGAAAACTCCACACAACACACTTTAGATCCCGTGGGGCCTGCAGAAATTTACATCTACGCTGACATTATGTAGCAAAACTTCCCTCTAAGCATGTTAGATTTAGATCCAATAGACACTGTCCAAATACAGACAGACCCATGATTTGAAAACCTTTAAACACGAAGATTTTTTAAATATAAATTAGATCGATCCATCGATTCATTTATTTATTCTTTTATTTTGAGGATGATAGAAGAAGCACTCGTGTGCTTTTTTCACATTCAGTGCATCTGTGTGTGTGTGTGTGTGGGTGTGTGTGTGTGTGTGGTGTGTGTGTGTGTGTATGTGTTCAAGGTAAATAGGCTATAAAGCATTATGTGGACGCTCAGTATTTGGTACCATTAGAAAAGCTCACAGAACACAGCGTAGGATTCGCAGTTAGAAACAGTTTGCTTGGATCTATAACCCCACCAGCAGAAAAGAACAGAGCGTATCCTGTCTCTCCGACTGCAGACATCCTCAGGACCAGTCAGTCTAATCAGTGCCAATGCACCAACTTTGGCATCCACAGCAGAAGCAAAAGACAAGTTTTATGACGACCTCAGTGGAGAATTCCTGACAAAGAGCTACTATTCATCACCTGTGATTTCGTCACCAGAGTGGGAGTCGACCACGGGGTCATGCAATATGTACGTTCCAGTACCATTGTGTCCCCCAAAAATCCGTCCAATGCGTCCCCATTAAGCAATCCCACTGGGTCCCCTACTATTGCATCCCAACAAAATTGCGTATCGATAATTTCCATGAAAATTGCATCTCGATGTGTCCCATAAAGGAATCCCAGTAGCCTACGTCCCGGAACCATTAGGTCCACACAATTGTTACTTGAGCAACGCTTGATGCTGCGGTGGGCGTGTGTGTGTGTCCGTGTGTGTGTGTGTGGGGGGGGGGGGGGGAGGTGGATGTGTGGCTAGAATGAGGGTGGTGGGTGCGGGGAGGGGGGGATGGAGCAGAGGGAAGGGGGGGGGGGGGGGGGGGGTGCAGCACGGTTTGTCACAAAGGCAGGGTTTGTCACAACTTGTGACAAAAGTGCAGCACATACCTATTAATTTTTTGTGTGTAATTTGCTGTACGATTTGTCACAACTTTTTGTGGCTGCAGTCATTTTGGACTGTGTGTGTCTGGACAGTAAACGTTGGGGAAGCCATTTCTCAGAACTCAGTAAACACTCGGTCTTTGAGACTTTGCAGGTGTTTGGGTATTACTTGAGGATGGTGCAGGACCTTTTACTTGAATATTTGGACATTTAAGACCCCCAAAAAACCCCGGTAACTTTTAATTTTTAACCTAGCTTCACCAAAGTTGGTGTGTAGATGCAGCGGGCTATCCCAATGAAGCTGGACATTATGATTTTGAATAATTATGTACTTCTCAACAGCCTAACTGACCAATAGTGACCACGACTGAAATCAGCTGGAAACGACTTCTTTGGACCTGGGGAGGTCAGAAATGATATTTATAATGTAAATTGACTTCAATGACCACTAATGACCACAAGTGACCACAAATGAAATCAGCTGGAAATTACTTCTCCAGATCTGGGGAGGTCAGAAATCATAATGCTCATTCTGACCTCCCATATCCGAAATGTCGTGCAGATGATTTCAGTAGAGGTCACTATGGTTATAAATGTCACTTCTGATCTCTCCAGATCTGAAAAGTTGTTTCCAGCTGATCTCAGTAGTGGTCACTCATGGTCAGTTAGGCTGTTGAGGAGTACATATTCAAAACAGCATGTCCAGCTGCATGTACACACCAACTTTGATGAAGCTAATTTACCACAGGCACAGAAGCGTATGGGGAAACGAATCTGAGGTCACCATGAGACCAGAGCAACGGGAGCCACCAAATCAGAGGCAATTTTTTCATTGCATGATGATCATGAGAATGAGGATGGTGTAATGATGCTGCTGTGGAAGTGCATATGCTTGGAGACTATTTGACAGGGTTGTACTCTACGCTTACTATAATAAACAACACAACACCTATATTATTATTTATTATTATTATTATTATTATTATTATTATTATTATTATTATTATTATTATTATTATTTTTATTATTATTATATTATTATATCCGGCGTCAACCGGGCCTGAGAGAATACAGACACCTGCAGTGTTGGTCAGGTAATTTGAGCAACACTCAAATTCGCATTGGTAATGTCCACATGCTTATCTGACATCACCATACACATCTTTTTATTTTCTTTTTATTTGTGAAAAAGTGCTATGTACCAACATGTTTTGTATAGAAGTGCGTTTTGTAATAATTTTTTTTAAAAACATATTTTAACAAAGAACTACGATTTGCAATAAAAATGTGATTTACAGTAAAATTATTGTCACATAGGTTATTTTAAGATATCGTACAGTCTGACTTTGGAATCTTTAAAATTCAAGGGAAATCACTATCGAGTGGCAGCTTTGGAAGATCTTCTGAGTTGGAAACAAATATTTTACCATAATCGAAAAATCGAAAATGGACACACGATTCAATGCTAGTCCAGAGTACGATATTTGAACTACTCTTAAGCTATCATTCCATCTTCCACAATGGAAAGACAAGGCAGTGACAGAAAGAGCGGTGGATTTAAGGCTAGTGCTGATGAGGGATTACCTGATGTGCACACAGTCTTTCAAGGCGAGGTAAGGAAACAAACTTTTACACAAGTAGAGTAAAATGGTTGAAGTGAGCGAGGAGGCGAGAGCTCTATTCATAGGCCTACTTTGTAGCCTATTGGAAGTGACGGGTTCGAATGATTGTTGAGGAGATCGGCTGCAATGGATCCAGTTAAAAGGACATATATTGTATAAAATATGCTCTGTTCAATAAGATCAAGAGACTCTAGCTCAGTAGCTGAATTCCACTCCAGTAAAACAAAGGTCTATTTAATACTTTGCATTGCAATGACAATGTGCAGGTGGACAAACTGCTTAAAAAACAAAACCTG
This sequence comes from Stramonita haemastoma, assembly GCA_030674155.1. Classification (NCBI taxonomy): domain Eukaryota; kingdom Metazoa; phylum Mollusca; class Gastropoda; order Neogastropoda; family Muricidae; genus Stramonita; species Stramonita haemastoma. Next base: position 18,997,352 of record CM060337.1, on the reverse strand, counting down.
TGTGTGTGTGTGTGTGTGGTGTGTGTGTGTGTGTGTGTGTGGTGTGTGTGTGTGTGATTCAATTATTTCATTTTTGAGGATAATGAATAAACAGCACTTTTTTTTTAAACATTCAGTCCCCTTGTGCATGTGGTTAAAATTGTCAGTTTTGTGATCAGTTACCACTGGCACATAGTGGCCTCTTCCAGAAGGTGGAACGGGTTTTAAAGTGTAAGATAATGAAGATTTTGAGTGTGCATTTGCAAGATGTGTATTTTGTATTAGTGTGTCGTTGTGTGTGTGTGTGTGTGTGTGTGTGTGTGTGTGTGTGTGTAGTGTGTGTGTGTGTGTGTTGTGTTGTGTGTGTGTGTGTGTGTGTGTGTGTGCATGTGTGTGTGTGTGTGTTCAGTGTGTTTGTGTTGTGATGTTCATTGTTGTGTGTTGTGTTTGTGTGTGGTGTGTGTGTGTGTGTGTGTTGTGTGGTGTGTGTGTGTGCATGCTTGCAGTTGTATGCATGTGTGTGTGTGTGTGTGTGTGTGTGTGTGTGTGTGTGTGTGTGTGTGTGTGCATCACTGCATCATCGGCATGTGTGTACTTGTACACATGGTGCCATTGTTGATTGTATGTAAATTGCATACATGTTTTTTTTTTGTCTTAAGGTACCAGAAATTGAAAAATGATAATAATTAATCCACAGGGTGTTTTTTTTTGGTTTGTTTTTGTTTCTTAGAAAAGTCCCTATGTCTACACAGTGTGTGCATTACATACTTAACTTCTGTACTAGTAATAGTACATATTATAATTATCAGTGTGTGTGTGTGTGTGTGTGTGTGTGTGTGTGTGTGTGTGTGTGTGTGTGTGTTGTCTTTATAGGTGGCATCAGTACAGAAATATGGAGTGTTTGTCTCAATTCCTGGATACAAAAGACATGGTGAGTACTTTGTGCTGTAGTCATTGCATAACATGTGATGTATACATATCAAAACAATTTTTTATTTACTTAAGTACAAAATCACTTTAAAAAAAACCAACCCAAAACAAACCCCAAACCATTGTTTAAAAATTGATGGAAATTTGTTGTAAAGTCTGTTTCTTTAAAAGTCAATGCTTGTGCTGTAGTCATTGCCTGTATACAATATCATAAATTTATATATATATCATATCAAAACAATTTTTTATAATTTACTTAAGTACAAAAATCACTAAGAAAAAACGCTGAAACCATTGAAGAAAAATAGTCATAAATTTGTTTGTAAAGACTTTTTTTAAAAGTCAATGCCAAGGTTCTACACTGTCTACAGGTTATCACTTTTGCTCTGAAAAGCTTTCTGAAATAGGTTTGTTTGTTTCCTCTACAAGTTCTAGACTTAACTTTCAGTATCAGTACAATACTGCACTGTGGGCATAAGGCATGGTGACATTTCTAGGGAAAGATAACCCTCCCCCCCCCCCCCCCCCCAAAGAAACACCACCAATTATTAAGAACTGAAAAGAACCAAACCAACCCCCCCCCCCCCCCCCCCCTAAACACCCCCCTTCCCTTGACACTGGCACTGTTTTGCCCAAACCAGATAAACTTATTTATATGCCTGAAGTTATCGGAATGGGAAGCTGGGATTTAGTGGTTAGAGCATTGTGCTAGCAATTTGCAGGCCCCAGATTGAGCCCAGGCCTGAGCCACCATCCAGATGCCTATTTAAGAAGATTCTTTCCCCCCCCCCCCCCACCCCGCCTCAGAGTTTTGGAATAATTTTATTAAGGGTCTCTTTTTTTTGTTTGTTTAATTTTATCATTCAATATATGTAGGGAATGGGATCTAGCTCAGTGGTCAGAGCACTTGCTTTCCCCAAGCTATGGTTAAGCAGCACCGAGCGTGGTTACCAAGTGGATGGGTGACCATTTGTGCATCTTGGCTCCAGTACAGTTCCCCAGTTCACCCAGCTGTAAATGGGTACCTGCCGTCTTTAGGGTCAGGGAAGGTAAAGCAGCGAGGGAGAGGAGATGGGCGCCACCCTCAATATGCTGGCCCCTAGAGAAAAAAGCTGATTTCTCTGACACCTCACTCCCCTATGACCTCATAGGTTATGGGACACCTTTACCTTTACCTTTTATTTAAAAAACTATAGTGTTGTGTTTGCTGATTTTCACTCAGGACTGGTCCACGTCTCCCAGATGTCGTCTGCACGCATTGAGGATCCTGGAGAAATGTTGGCCAAGGGAGAAAAGGTCTACTGTAAAGTCATTAGTGTAGAGGTTAGTAGGATTTCATACTGATACTCCCTCTCTTTCTCTATATCTTTCTTCCTCTCTCTCCTCCTCCCTCCCTCCTCCCTCCCTCCCTCCCCCACCCCTTCTCTCCTCCCCCACCCCCCCTCTCTCTCTCCCTCCTCCCTCCCTCTCTGTTTCCCCCTCCCTCCCTCTCTGTGTGTGTATCTCTCTCTCTGTCCCTCTGTCTCTCTCTGTCTGTCTGTCTCTCTCTGTCTCTCCATCCTTAAACTCTCTCTGTGTCTCTGTCTGTGTCTCGGTCTGTCCGTCTGTCCGTCCGTCCCTCTCTCTCTCTCTCTCTCTCTCTCTCTCTCTCTCTCTCTCTCTCTCTCTCTCTCTCTCTCTCTCTCTCTCTCTCTCTCTCTCTCTCTCTCTCTCTCTCTCTTTCTCTCTCTCTCTCCCTCTCTCTCCTCTCTCTCCCCTTTCTCCCTTATCTTCCTGAGAATGAGAGGGATACTTTACTTACATGTGCCCCGAGTTACTTCATCATCCGGTGATGAGTCCCATATTCTGAAACCTTTCCAAGTCAAGTCTGCCCTGCTTTATGCTCAATTTACAATGAATGAATTTATTTAAAGTAAATCGGTAACTCTATCATTTTATCCCACTTAATGCACATTTTACAATGAGTGAATTTAGAAAGTAAATCACTGTCTTTAGGGCTGAAGTCAGCGGTATCGGGCCATAGGCGCCCTCTGACAAATCACGATACCATGCAAAAAACCGCATGAAGACACTACTGTCTTTCTATCCCACTTTATGCTCATTTTACAATAACTGAATAAATTAGTTTATTACTAGCTGTCCTTTTTTGATTCACTTGTGTCTAAAACTAAAGGTTGTATTTTCAAAGGGAGTCATCCAAAAGTTTGCCTCTTGTTTAAATTGCTTTTTTAGTGGTTTGTTTGTTTTGTGAAATAATGGAAAAGCAAATCTTGTGGCAGTTTAGCCATTTTTGTGTGTGTGTGTGTGTGTGATTCGTGTGTTCTGTTTTCTTGTTTTGCCCCGGAGTTGTTAAGATGGTTACAGTCGTATACTGCATCTATTCAACTGCCTCAATGCTGCTGGACTATTGCTTGATGTTAGGTCTTGTAGTAAATATACATTGTAGGGGAGATGCAGATCTTCACTCTGACAAATGCTATAGCTGATTGGTAACTTTAAAACAAATTGTTTTTAGACCATTTGACTTCAATCCCCTGGGTCCATGAAATCACAGGTTTGAATCTTAGTGTTGGTGTCTGGTGAATTACGGGTGGAGATTTTTTATGGTTTCCCAGGTCAACTTCAAGTGCATACCTGCCGGTGCCTTAATTTCTCTGTGTACATATTTATATATATAATAGTATCATGTATGTGAATCATGTCATCATTTGGTGGGTTACTGAAACGTGAACACAACACTAGCATACAACGTGCACAAAGAAATGAGTTGCTCTGAAGTTGAAATGTGTTGGTCGAGGCCAGCAGGCAGACCTCAGATTGCAAAGTTACAAGCACAGGAGAAGACCAGGTACAAGGCATCCCACCCAGTAAGAGAATGCAGAGAAGGAGAGAGAATACATGTGAAATACTGCCTGAGCCAGGTGACTGTGTTTCTGTTTGCTTCAGACAGAGGGGTCCAAGATTGGCCTGTCCATGAAACTGGTGAACCAAACCACTGGGCAGGATCTGGATCCTAACAATGTTCAGCTCAGGTCGGTTCTTCTGTGTGTGTGTGTGTGTGTGTGTGTGTGTGTGTGTGTGTAGTGTGTAGTGTGTGTCTTCAATTTTATGTCTGTTCACATAATGTAATATTAGATGGGGAGAGTGGAGGGGAGGGGTGGGTGATGAGATGGGAGATGAGGGCTACAAAGTAAGAGATGCGTGTTGGTAATAGGGGGAAAGTGTGTGTGTGTGTGAAATTTGTGTGTGTGTGTGTGTGTATGTATGTGTGTGTAGATATATACGTATGTGTGTTGGTGCATGTGTGGTATGAGTGTGTATTTCTATTTTGTCTTGGTTTGTTTACAATCATAACATAGTAATCCAATGTCAGTTTTACATGTTGTTCTGTCGATCTTCTGTTCAATATGTTTGTAATCATATCATATAGTTGCTCAGTATTATTCATATATGGGTTATTCTCAGAAACATGTGAGGTTTTTGTGACATAGACCTTGAAAAATAAATGTCCTTGGAAGTTTTTGCCTTCTTGTCATATATTAGAGTACTCTGTTGCAAAGTGCAATCTGTTGAAAAAATTATGAATCATTAATTATTTTTTTTGTAATTGAGGCATAAAGGTTCTATTTTTAGCTGTGTTGCGGTTGTGACATGGAAACCAAAAGTAGCATTAAAACATCTTTTTACACAAAATATCAAAACAAAAAATACTCACAAATGCTTTTGTTTTTATCTATAAAACAACACTATCAATTGGAAGTATGACAATCATCGACAAAGCATATGTTTTTGCTTTTTTGTAATGACACTCTAAGACATTTTGTATACCCAGATTTAAAGTTTGGTTTTTGTACAAATGACCACAGCAAGCATCCCCAGATTATCCTGAACTTAAACCACAGAATGATATCCATTAAACTAAACAGTTTTCTTTACATAAGAATGGAAGCTGTTTAATATTAATGCCTTATAGAAGTAATATGTTTCGGTTGTGACATGGAAACCGTTTGGTTGTGACATGGAAACCACACCCTTCAAAAGCACAAAACCTGAAATTATAGCAATAAAAACACAAATCAAATAAAAAAAACAACCTACTTGATTTGGGAACAATGCATTCTATTAACATTATTATGATTATTTACATTGATTTGTCATTTTAGAGTGATCTGTTATGGTTGTGACATGGAAACCGTTTGGTTGTGACATGGAAACCGTTTGGTTGTGACATGGAAACCACACCCCTCAAAACCCACAAATCACTGAAGTGAAGCAATTTAAACACAAATTGAAAAAAAACCCACCATCTTAAATTAGAAACAATGCATTCTATTAACATTATTTATACTAATTTGTCATTTTAGAGTTAGATGTTTTTTGTTATGGCTGTAACATGGAAACCGTTTGGTTGTGACATGGAAACCACACCCTTCAAAACCACAAATCACCCAAGTGTAGCAATTTAAACACAAATGGAAAAAAAAACACCATCTTAAATTAGAAACAATGCATTCTGTTAACATTATCTACATTGATTTATGTAATTAAAGTGATATATCAATCAATATTATTATTGATCAAATGCTGCGTTTGGTTGTGACATGAAAAAACTGGGAGAAACCAAAGACTGGAACTCTAATTATAGCATCGCGATACTCCTTTGGTGGGAAAAAGTATGTGTCAGAGATATTTAAGGTCAAGATGAAGTACCTACCTGAAAATCTCGGTCAGTGAAAGAATGTGCCGGATTTTGCAACAGATTTACATCGTTTGGTTGTGACATGAAAAAAGGGAAACCATGTTGGTCATCTGGGGTTTCAAGCATTTTACGAGGATAGGAGCTCCAGCTGATCAAAAACAATGTTTTCTTTATACTGTTAACAGTTTAATTCATCCCTTGTGGATATAATGTGTTGATGATAACATATAGTTCTTTGTGAGTAAATTGTTAAAATTGGGCCTACTTTGGGAAACCAACGTCACAACCGCAACAGGCTTTTAATCTGCCCTCTATTTAATGTCCATGACAAAGAAAGTACAATTTTTCTTCTAGGGAACTTGAAACAACATCTGGGCATTACTTTAATACAAGTTGTGTTTCAAATTAGCAGTCTTTCAAGTCAGAAGAACAATCTGAATAAAGTATGCACCAAAATGTCACAAATCCGCCATGTTCGAATGAGCAATTTGGTGAAATAAATTCACAATATTTAAAAGCAAAAACACAAATGGTCATAAAAACATTTAAATTTTATTTTTTTTAATTAAACATAACCAGTAAACTGCATTCATCACAATTTTAAACTTAATTCAGCCAAATGGCAGATGTGTAAAGTAGGTCACTATCATGCCTCACATGTTTCTGAGAATGACCCATATAGTTCTGTCTGTCTTCTTTCGGGAAGATGATGATAAAGACCATCATCAGAGATTTTGTTAAATAGTTTTAGAAAGAAAAACACAACATTTTCACCCCCCTCCGCCCCCCCCCCATTTTATTGATGATTTCCTAATAATTTGGTGAGAACCTGTTGCTGTTGTGAGTTTGTTATTTTGGGGTTATTATCTAAGCATTAATAAATATTTCATCTTTCAATGTAGGGTGATCAAATGGTTTGTCAGTTAATTTTTCTACTTAGGTGATTCAGATCAAGCTTCCCTTGAATTTGTTTGGAAACAGTCGTGTCATTTTGTTGTGCTTCTTTTTTCCAGCCAAGATGAGAAGAGAAGGAAGCGGTTCTTTGCTGGAGACAAGCCCCCCATAGAGCTGGGAGCTGTTTATGACACGACTTGTCGCAACTGTGGAGGACATGGTGAGTGAGTGAGTGAGTGCCAAAGTTATTTAGCGCAGACAATATTTCGAATAAATATTAAGTTCGAAATCTTAGCGATTGAAAGATTTGATTCGAAATTTGAATCATGTGCCTGATTGTGATTAAAGGGAGTGGGCCAGTTTTATCAAAAGATTAAAAAAAATGTGATATATAATAAAAGACGTGTAATATGAAGTGCAATATCTTTTTAAGAAACACACACACACACAAAATAACCCGACATTATTGTGTAAATCACTACCACTACTTTATAAGGTTCATAAATCTTTCTTGGGGGGCTTATAAATCCCAGGCAGCCAATATATGCACTGAAGCATACACATATTCAGAGCCATTCTGGTCTATTTCTGGTCATGACTAGTGAACTCAATTGCCAATAACACATACTAGGACTTATTTTACTTACTTACTTATTTATTTATTTATTTATCTATTTATCTGTTATATTCTTTTATATCGAAGATAATGGGACTGACCCTGTCAGGTGTTTACCTTTCTTTTGAAGATGTATCATGTATGCTTTATGGGCCACAAACTGATAATTTTTGTAAATGATTTTTTTTTAAACTGGTTTTTAGCATATTTTCAGCTATCATCTTAAGCACCATTATAACAAGACAATAAGTTATGCACTGCCTTAGGACTCAACGCAGCATATAGTGAAAAAGGTTAACTCTGTTCTTACCTGTGTACTGCCTTAGGACTCAACGCAGCATATAGTGAAAAAAGTTAACTCTGTTCTTACCTGTCCAGGTCACCTGGCCCTGGAGTGTTTTGTGGGCAAGGGAGGCAAGCAGTATTCCTTGCTGCCAGAACTGGAGGATATGGTTCCCTCGGATTCGGAACCTGTTCCCCCTCCTCCCTCTGAACACAGCGGCAGCACACACTCAAAGAAGAAGAAGAAAAAGAAGGTAACTTCTGGGATTAATTTTTTATTATTTTTTATATTGGATATTTGCTTATGTGTGGTTTTCATCATTGAGACTTCGGTACTTATTGAATTTTTACACATCTACATTTTACACCACTTGAAGTCATGGCAGAGTTCTCTGCATGAAATTCAGGCTACTCTCCCCAGGGAGAGCATGTCACCACAAGAGCAGCGCCACCCATTATTCTTTTTTTCTCTTTCCTATCTGCATCTGTATTTGTTTCCCTATCAGAGTGGGGTTTTTTTCTACAGAATTTGGCCAGGGACAACTCTCTTGTTGCCATGGGTTCTTTTATGTGCGCTAAGTAATTTTGTGTAACACACAGGACCTGGGTTTATTGTCTGATCTGAAAGAATAGCACCCAGACCACCCATCATGGTCTAATGGATTGGGGGGGGGGGGGGGGGGGAGTTTGGGGCTGAAACAGGATTCTAACCACCACACACTTCTGACCCGGACGTTTTGTTTTCTATGTGGGTGCGTTACCTCTAGACCACTGATCCAGTTAGTGAAGGAGTAAAAATAGTAGTGAAAATAAGGTCAGTCTTACGAGATTAGGCAAAAGTTGGTGTTGTTCTTTGCGTTGCTCGTTCATTTATTTTAGATGGAAACAGAGAGGAAAAAGAAAAGAGATTGAAAACCAGATATAGAGATATAATATTTTCATGTTATTTTCAGGTCAGGCCAAAGGCATGGTTCTTACTCAGAAATGCCTACAATGCTGCCACTGAAAGACATTATTCCCTAGAATTTATTTTCATTTTATTAAAAAAAAATTTTTTTATTTGAATCTTTGATAAGTCATTTTCAAAATGATTGAGAAGTTGGTACCTGCACTTGTCTTTCCTCACTACTTTTTCCTCAATAATAACATTTTCATTGATGATAAAGGGAACTGTTGAAAACATTGACATATTTGTCTTAAAAATGTTTGGACATGTGTGCTGTGTTAACAATGTGTGTGTGTGTGTGTGTGTGTGTGTGTGAGCTGTATGTGAGTGTGTGGCTGCGTGAGCATACTGGTGCGCACGGAGTGTTTGAGATTTTATTTGGATGAGTTTATACTGGCTGAGGTATTGCTGATTTGTGGGTGCTTTTTACTTTGTAATGTGTGCGAGCTGATGTTCAGATACTGTGTTGTGGTATTTTCCTGTGATATGATGTTTATTGTTTTTATGTATGGCTTGTAACCAGCATGAATTTCTCTGTCTGTGAGATAATAAAGTATTTGAATTGAATTGATTTCTTTTATATGAAAGCAGCTTTTTATATCTGTGAACTCAAACCTGTCAAGCATTCTGTGGTTCTATGGTCAAGACTTAATATCAGACCTCAGCCTCACTCTTTCAGGCCCTATGGCTATCCCCACCATCATTTTAAAAGAATTTTGTCTCGTCAACTGCTTGCTTTCAAAAAAAACGATCTGTCTGCAAAGTATTATGCCAGCAAACCTGGAGATTTGTTCTAAATGTAGTCGTTAATTAATAAAGTCTGATATTTCAGCATGGGGATGGGATAGGTCAGTGGTCAGAGTGCTCTCTTTCCCCCAGCCAAGGTTAAGCAGCATTGAGCGTGGTTACCAATTGGATGGGTGAGTGTTTGCATGCCTTGGCTTCAGTACAGTTCACCCAGCTGTAAATGGGTACCTGCCCTCTTTTGGGTCAGGGAAGGTAATGCAGTGAGGGAGAGGAAATGGGTGCCACTCTTAATATGCTGGCCCCTAGAAAAGCTGAGGTCTCGAATGCCTCGCTCCCCAAGGACCACATAGGTTATGGGACACCTTTGCCTTTTACCGGATATCTCATTATAACGGTCATCATTGTTTGATACAGGTCTGAGGATGGCAGTGATTGTGCATACTTATGCTCTGGCTTGCCTGTCAGTGGATGTTAACATTTTTAAAGCATTGTATAAGCTGTATGATCATTTTTCGTTCATTTGAATCCCTTTTTTTTTTTCTTTTATAGCCATGCTTCTGTTACCTGGGTTTAAGAAGCACATGCTCTTTTTTAATCATGCTTCTGTTACCTGGATTTAAGAAGTACATGCTATTTTTTAATCATGCTTCTGTTACCTGGGTTTAAGAAGTACATGCTCTTTTTTAATCATGCTTCTGTTACCTGGGTTTAAGAAGTACATGCTCTTTTTTAATCATGCTTCTGTTACCTGGGTTTAAGAAGTACATGCTCTTTTTTAAACATGCTTCTGTTACCTGGGTTTAAGAAGTACATGCTCTTTTTTAATCATGCTTCTGTTACCTGGGTTTAGGATGTACATGCTCTTTTTTAACCATGCTTCTGTTACCTGGGTTTAAGAAGTACATGCTCTTTTTTAATCATGCTTCTGTTCCCTGGGTTTAAGAAGTACATGCTCTTTTTAAACATGCTTCTGTTACCTGGGTTTAAGAAGTACATGCTCTTTTTTAAACATGCTTCTATTACCTGGGTTTAGGATGTACATGCTCTTTTTTAATCATGCTTCTGTTACCTGGGTTTAAGAAGTACATGCTCTTTTTTAATCATGCTTCTGTTACCTGGGTTTAAGAAGTACACGCTCTTTTTTTAATCATGCTTCTGTTACCTGGGTTTAAGAAGTACATGCTCTTTTTTAAACATGCTTGTGTTACCTGGATTTTAAGAAGTACATGCTCTTTTTTAAACATGCTTCTGTTACCTGGATTTAAGAAGTACATGCTCTTTTTTAACCATGCTTCTGTTACCTGGGTTTTAAGATGTACATGCTCTTTTTTTAATCATGCTTCTGTTACCTGGGTTTAAGAAGCACATGCTCATTTTAAACCATGCTTCTGTTACCTGGGTTTAAGAAGTACATGCTCTTTTTTAACCATGCTTCTGTTACCTGGATTTAAAAAGCACATGCTCTATTTTAACCATGCTTCTG
>CM060337.1:18954276-18981776 GCA_030674155.1 Stramonita haemastoma | reverse complement strand
GATTTTTTTTTTTTTTATCAAACTGGGAAGAAAGGGTGAGGCTGGGAATCAAACCAGAACCTCACGGTTTACTTGTTGGCAAGGCAAATCTTAACCATCCTGCCACCTTCCTTCAAAAATACTAAAGCAAATTAAAAAACTATTTTCCTTGACTTTCTATCCTCAGTCTCATTTGGTGATTTTATGACTCGCCAGTTCATTCTGCCTGTTGTTTTTTTTTCAGACAAGTCTAAGACATTTTTCTAAATATCATATGACATTCTGTGCATGCTGTTTTGCTCTGGCAACCAGATAGCGAAACAAAATATTAGGATGGGCGCAAAAAGTCCATTTTGTAGCATTAACTATCCATGTGGCATTTTATATATATATATGGAATTATCTCTTTTTTTTTTTAAAGCCCACACACTGAAAAAGCTATCATTGACTAAAGCCATGATGAAAACAGATTTAAATAGTTCAATAGTCAGTTAGTCAGTCCATTTCCTCAGCTAGTAGGCTACTCCGATGGTCAAAAGTCCTTCGGATGAGACTTTAAACCGAGGCCCGTGTGCAAACGCACGCAGAACATCTTGCGTACACGTTAAATCCTGTTCCTCTTTCGTAAGAGTAGGCCATCGTGTGCCGGTGGGAACAGATAACAATATTTCCAAAACTGCATACACACGGGGACCGGATGAAAAAAGCACATGGTTGCTTATTCTGTTATCCTCGATATAAAAGAATAAATAAATAAATAAAACCAATGGAGAGATTCTCTGTGTGTGATCGTTTTCGCTGCGACCATGAAGGTAGCCACAGTCCAACTTTGGGGATGAGTCAGTCCATAAAATTGACTTTGATAGAACAACAACCAGTCAATCTATGAAACTGATTTCGATAAGATGAACAATCATTAATTCCATGAAGCAGAGAGAAAACCAAGCAAGTATAAAACTCGAACTTTTCTTAAAAAAAACAAAAAATCCCCAATTAATCAAATAATCCCTTTGGGCGAACACCAAACAAGTATCCATACTTTTGGAGCAAAACCAAGCAAGTTTAAAACCCTACTTTTAATTGAAGAGCAATCAGTCAATTTGTCCCTTTTGGGAGAACACCAAAACAAATATAAATCTAAACTTCTAGAGAACTATCAATCTCTCCATACGTTTGGAGCAAAATGAAGCAGGTATAAAACTACATACCTGGGCAAAACTAACTAGCCCATTCCAAAGTCGACTCACACCTGTTATAGGTACTTTGCCATAATTAACAGCATTCCCAAAACCACTCATACCTTTTATAGGTACTTTGCTATAGTTGTTTGTTTGTCCGTCGTGTTCGACGATGACCTCCAAAACAGCAGAGGAGGCAGCTACTGTTTCGGAAATTGGGCAGAAAATTACAAGACACTTCCACTCTCTCGGCCAAGAGGGCATAAGGACAGTCAGCGTTGGAGATGTTCTCCAAAGGCCAACAAACCTCCTGAGCTGCAGCACATAAGGACTGTGCAAGTCAAGACTCCTAGTCAGAGAGTCATAGTCAATCACTAAAGACTAAGCTGTAAAGTGGAATTCCATGAGTGGGAAAGAAAGCCACTGATCATACAGCCTCTCACTTTGCTGTTGCCCCCAGCGTCAGTGGTTTAATCAAGAACTGTGATAAAGCCCAGGCGCTGAAGGCTGGCCATAGTTAACAGTCAGCCATCACAATTTATTGAACATTCAGGTAAAGGAATGTCTCCATTGTGGACGTGCACAAACAAAAGACAAGCTCTGACCACGGGATAGATAGCCTGGTGGTCAGAGTGATGCGCTTGTGATCTCCTGACCTGGGTTCGAATCTCGTTCAAGAGGATTTTTCCTCTCGAGTCAAACATCAGTACCGACTTCACTCCCCCTTAAGGTCCGGATGAGACTGTAAACCGAGGTCCCGTGTGTGAACGCACGCAGAACATCTTGCGCACACATTAAATCCCCTTCCGCTTTTCGGAAGAGTAGGCCATTGGGAACGGGTGACAAAATTGACAAAACTGCAACCACACAGGGACTGGGTGTAAAAAAGGGTCATGAGTGCTTATTCCATTATCTTGAAAATAAGACTAAAAAACAAAAACAAACAACAACAACAACAAAAACTCTATGATCAGACAGCAAGATAACCTATTTGTTAGAGCAATGAGCTGGCGATGTGATGGTTCAAGTTCAAGCCACCACCAATAGCCTACACCGGTTTGGGGGAATTTCCCCCTCAGACACCCATTTCGCCCTTTGGAAGAACAGGCCATTGCATGCTGGTAAGAAGGGGTGATGACAACAATTTTTGAAAGACATGCAGCACACTGTTGACATGTTCAGACATCATCCCCTAAGTTGGAGTCAGGCTACCTTCATGGAGAGCAAAACATTTATTATTATTTTTCTTTCTTTCTTTCTTTATTCTTTTATATCGAGGATAACAGAATAAGCAATCATGTGCTTTTTTTCATCCGGTCCCCGTGTGTATGCAGTTTTGTAAATATTGTCATCTGTTCCCACGGGCACACGATGGCCTACTCTTACGAAAAGCGGAACAGGATTTAACATGACAACTGGTGAACCTTAGAGCTGTAACTGAAAAACGAAAAAAAAATTGCTTTCTAGACCATTGATCCGCCGACTGTTTCGTGAAAAACCATCTTTGTGTGACCTACCTCTATGATAAGACGATATATATATATATATATATATATATATATATATATATATATATATATATATATATATATATATATATATATATATATATATATATATATATATTCATATATATATATGCACTGGAGAAAAAAGTACACAATCTTATTATGTATTTTTTGTTTTGATTATTGTTTGGTAGTTTACAATTATTTCCGGCCAAACAAATATCCAGTGTCTCACTACTACAGCACAGGAGATTGCTAGGATTGGAAATCTCTTCACACTCTGTCTACTGAAATAATATCTGACAGTGTCTTCATGCGGTTTTTTTGCATGGTATCGTGATTTGTTAGAGGGCGCCTATGGCCCGATACCTCTTCAGCCCTCTAGGTTTCTGTCAGGGTTACCCCACCCTTATCTCCTGTTACCCTGGGAGCCCAGGGGGCAGAGCTTTTAACGCGGCTCTTGATCGCGTGATGTTCCCGTCATAGGTCATATGGGATTATTTCATGGAGACAACAGAGCCACCTGTTGTCCCGCCCCGTCCTGGTAGGAACATCGCCAGTTGGTCCGGGACTGCTTTCGCAGCTAACCCCCATTTCTGAGGGCCGTCCCCCTATCCGCCACCCGGGGACCCGCCTGGTTGAGGATGGCCGCCTCGCCAGGTGTCTACTGAAAGAGAGAATAGACAAATCAGATGCATGCATTTTTCTTATTCTGACATTTTCTTGATGTCTGTATCATCTCTTTCCATTTGTTTTTCATTCTTTTGTTGTTGGTTTGTTTTGTTTCGTTTTTTTGTTTGTTTGTAAAAATTATGATTCTATGTAAGCTGTCAAATGTAGGTTATAATACTATGTGTGTTCTGAAAAGGTTCAGACTATAATTGCGTATAAAAACAGACAGAAAGATATCAAGTGAAGGTTTACCAACCTGCCAATCTGTGGATGATCACTTTCCCCTACAGGAAAGTATTTTCTGACTTTGTTTTTTCCAGGCTTTGCATGCTTACAAATTTCAAAATTGTTCTACCATTAAATTTTGTCTTTTAAACTTCTAGGGTACTAGATTTTTTGAGATAACCACATATTTTCTGAGTTGTCTTAGTAAGGAAAAGATCAGGAACATTTGAGAAAGAAAACAAAATTCAGCTTGTCAAATATTTGTATTTTTAGTTAACTTTCATGTTTGCTATACCTTTACGTTACATCCAAAATGCAAGCATAAGACAGTGAAGTAAGACTTTAAAACAGTTTTTTTCGAACTGGAAATTTTCTTCAAAATGACACTTTGATGGGGGGAAAAAAGAAGAAAAAGATTTGAACTCGATGTGACGTGTGAATGTTTGTGCTCTTTTCTGTAACTGTGGACTAGCCTACAGTGTTTATATTACTAGGCCTATCGTTTGGAGTGCAGTCCCATGCAATGTTGTTGCTGGCCATATCTTCATGGAATCTTGACAGATGAGATACTTCTTTTTATGATCGAAAATCGTCAGGCGATATGACACGAGTTGTCTGATGTAAGATGCAAAGAAAAACATGTTATTCTTCAATGATACATTATGTGTCGTTATAAAAACTGATGCATATTAGTAAATGTAAAACGGATATCAAATAAAATCAATGATGAGTTACTGGTAATTAGACTCGCAGTCATCATCACTTTTTATGGTATCTCTGAGTTGAATCGAACAATGCTATTTTTTCGACAGTTCTTTCTGGTTAGTTTTGTCTGCTATCTGACTGATATTCAGCCTGATATATTAGTTTATGCCATTAGGAGCCACTTTTTCGTTTGTAGACCATCACTGATGGTGGTTACCTTCTCCAGACACCGAGACAGTCTTCTTCAGTTGATTCATCGCTACTTCATTGTCATTGTGTCAATTTCAACGGACAAGGTCTGAACACAACCGCGGACCGCATAGGCCTAGTAGGCCTAGACACAAACGCAAATCAGGATTAAAAATTGTAAAAAAAAGGTTGCAGATGTAAAGTCAGCTTCATGCAACTTTGCAAGATATTTTTTTCTGCACCGGGAGGAATGTACAATTACAATTTTACAGATCATGGCTATCTCATTTGTGTCAACTTTAATTTAGTTTTGCTTTACTTTGTTCGCATTTTTCAATTTTTGTTTTCATTTGTTTAACTTTTTTTTTTTGAAAGATAATATTTGATGTGCAGTGATAGATAATATTACAACAAAAAATACTATTATGCCTGAACTTATGGGAAGACGGGGGAAAAGAAATCTTAGCAGAATACATTTTTCTCTCATTAGAAGGTGTAACTCCCCATATAATTATTGGATATCTTATCCTGAGTAAAGAGAGGTTGTTGAAGAGAAGAAATTTATCCAAGTTTATATTGCTTTAAAAGATCTGTGAAAGGAGCTTTAACTCAATGGAGTTATTATGAGGCTGAATGGTTTATTCTGCTGTGATGGGCTATTTTGGCCTTAGTTTAAACATTCAACACACATATGCTAAATTACAAAACCATGCAAATTGTATATGACTAAACGGTGTATTTTGTCCACTTTTATGACTAGCAATAAGCATTTTTTGATGTGTGCTTTTGCTTTTTTTTTGTTTTGAATTTTAAAATCTTATCAAGAAATACAGAAAAAAGGAAACATAGACCATGTACGCTTATCTCCCAAGGCAAGAAATATCCACCACCCAATTCACTAGGTAAAATAAAACTTGTGGATTTTTATAATGTTCCATGGATCTTATGAAGCGCTTCATAGAAAAATGTTCATCTACACACCAAGTGAAGGAAGAAAAAATGTCACAGGACACAGATTGCTTTATGATAGATTATGTTGCAAAGAAGAAGAAGGAAAAAAAAAAGTCGTAGAGTAGAAGTCTAGAACATTTTAGTTTAAGCACACTTTCAGTTAAAGGGAGATAACAAGCTTTACAGCCTGTGTAGTTTTCCTTAGATTGCACAGGCAAAGTTAATATATATATATATATATATATATATATATATATATATATATATATATATATAATATAATATAATTCTGATATCTGCTGATGTTATTGTTCCTGCGTAATTTAGTGAAATTACAGAGTGCTGAAGCTATAGTATTGGCACAATGTCAGTAAATTAAGGGCCTTGATTTTTTTTTTCCACCTGAGGTCATTGCACAAATTTTAGGAGCTGTATATTATATAGGAACATTTTTGGTGTGTGTGTGGTGTGTGTGTGTGTGTGTGTGTGTGTGTGTGTACTCCATAGGAAGTGAGCATGCAGATAAGTCACAAACTGATAAAGTCTAAAAAGTATATTATGCCTTTACAAATCAGTCATAAGAGTGCTTAAAATGCATTACACACATATGCACCATGCACTATATATACATACACACTATGCATGCACGCACACACACACACACACACACACACACACACACACACACACACACACACACACACACACACACACACACCACACACACACACACATTCTATCCAGCCATTTCTTCAGCATTCAAAATTATCAGATTGATGATTCTTTGTGTTTGTTTTTACACAGTTATAAATCATTGTCTCTTAAAAAAGAATGAATTTCAAAATAACGAATATTAATTGTTATAACAGATGGTTGAGAGTTTTAGTCACAGGTATTTAATCCTCTTAGTCCCAAACTGGGATTTGCCGGGATTGAATAATTACCCCCCTTGAACCTGAACCGGGATTTACACACAGTAGATTTCCATCACACTGCTACCATCACAATTAATTGCTACCACATGCCAAAGCTCTATCAGGCTAGAGGTAGAAACCCCGGCTGAGAGTCTGGAAGTAATTCTAGCTGCTGGTATGTACTTAGAAAAAGGAAAAGACATGCGAGCATGTGTGCCTGACCTGATTTCGTGATGGAAGGCGAAATGTAGGTGCAGTTTGTGTTTAGAGAATCCGAACGCAAGAGGGTTAATGCAATTGTAAGTTAACCAACCGAAAACTCTTACTTTGATCTGTTTTTCAGGTGGTATGGAGTGGGCAGGTGCAAGACATTATCCCTAAACATGATGGCTGAAGAAGCAACACCTGACAGTGCTGGAAGGATGTCCGACAAGGCCGAGAGCGATGATTCTCCAGTTCACTCGGATCACTTTCTCCGGCGCAAGACACGAAGACTGCAATCTGGACAAGAGCCCCCCCTCCCCAGGCCTGAGAGGGGAAAGTCATCGCCATCAGCACGCTCACAGGGCAGGGGGACGGGTTCAGGTCGGACGATCCTGACCACGGGCAGTTTTACCCCCTGTCTGCACAGAGCTTGGTGTCTGTGGGGCAGGAGAGTCAGGGCGACGACCTGCCTGTGGTGTTCTCCTTTGCCAGCCACGAAGACGACAGCTCCAAGGTCTACAGCTGCCACATCTGCAACTTCAGGACCGCCTTCAAGAACAGCCTGGTCAACCACCAAGCCGTGCACTCCGACGCCCGGCCGTGGATCTGCGAAATCTGCGACTACGCCGCCAAGCGGAAGCAGGACTTGAAGAAGCATCTGCAGACGATGCACGGCATGGTGGTGGACTCCCTGTCGCTGCGGATGGGCAACAACCCGGCACCTGCGTTTCCTCCACCAGCCTGTCCAGCCCTGTGGACACCAAGCCGGTCATCGTCAACAGCGCTGTAGCGGCGGCGGGGGAGGAGGGGGGGGGCACAGCTGCAGGGTTGGGGGATCCCACGGGATGAACTCTGCGGTCCACATGGCCCAACAGCAGCAGCCCCCACACACCGTGACGGGATTCAGGCAGCCGCTGGCATCCTCAGCCATGCTGAGCCCCACGACGCCTCGATCAGCGCCTGCAGCGGTGAAGATCAAAGAGGACCACTTCTCGTTCTGCCGAATGCCAGGGGAGGAGAAGACCTCCAGCAGGTTCATACCCAGCTCGTCCACAGACACCGGCTTGCACCATTTGAAGCAAGAGTTCCGAAAAGAGCTGGATTCCAAACACTCGTCCAGCTTAGACAATCTGTTGTTGCAGAAACTGCATGCGCACAAAGAGGAACACTTTATACACAGCTGCTCGGAAAACGCCGGCTCAAGGAGCGTGGCACACGTGGAGAGTAAAGAGGGCCGGAGCTTGCCGCCTGTCAGCAAGCTGCTTCCCAAGCGGGACAGGAGTAACAGCTCCAGTATTCATGATGAGTATCCGCCTGAAAATTTTTCGGTGCCAGACAGTTTGAGGTTTTCAGATTCCGGGGAAGGAGTCATGAGGTCCGAGGCGCTGTCGCTTATGTGACGGCATTTTCACAGTCAGGAGGGGGGGGAGGAGGAGGAGGAGGAGATCTGATGCAAAGGCGGAAAAGAGCTTCAGCCAGTTTCAGCGAACGAGCATCCATCAAAATTCCGAGGTTCCAGTCTCCTGCCTCGGAACAGGAAGGCTGCACTCAGGTGAGCAGTCAGAGTGACCGAGGCGGGAATGTGGAGTCCATCAGTAGCACCGTCACCCATTCCCGTGCCCTGGAGACCAAGAAGTCCTTCCACTGTGCCCACTGCGACATTCTCTTCTTTGAAAGTGCCATGTTCTTGATGCACGCTGGTCTCCACGACAGCGCCAACCCGTGGAAGTGCAGCATTTGTGGGCGCACGTTCTTTGAGAAGTACAGCTTCACCTCACACTTCATCAATCAGCACTAGCTTGGGACAAAGCCACCGCTGTAGTCTAGTGGTTAGGGCGTTGGACTCTAATCTAAAGGTTGCGGGTTCGATCCCAGCTTTGGCTATGGCATTGTGTCCCTTGGAAAAGGCACTTAACGGCTATTTTCTCACCCCACCCAGGTGAAAAAGGGGTACCAACCTTGTGTTGGGGGTTAACCCTATGATAGGGTGGCATCCTATCCAGGGGGGAGTCTATGACTCTCAGTCGCTTAACGCCACAGAAACTGGGATAAGCACCAGCCTGATGAGCCTTAGGCTTGGGACAGACTTTAACTTTTTTAACTGCTTTGGCTGAAACTTGGGAAAGTTACAAGATCACATGCGCTCAGACAATTTATTGTTATTGAATACAAGCTTCATTTGAATGACGGAAAAAAAATTTATATTCCCAAAAGTGGAACGCGACTGCCTTTTAATGGTGGGTAAAAACAGTCGCAAACGCAAAATCTCACCAGGTCAACTGTGGAACAGAAAAATACATGTGCTATATATATCTTTTATGTATGTATATATATAAGTGAAGATTTTACATAACATGGTGCAGGACATATCTTGTGACTGTGAAGAAGATTGTTCATTCTTACTGGCTGTCCAGGAAAGTGGGACGAAGAGATTGAGAAGGTGCAGCAACGAAAGCTGCAGTGGATGTTTGTAGTTGACAAATTGTTGGCTTTTAAAGAAAAACACATTTTTAATTTGTTATTCTGGAAGGGCAGAATGAGGGGAAGAAAAACAATTTTTTTCTGCCTTTAATTAAGAGCACTTCAGCTTATCTTATTGAATTGTTTGATAGTACAATCAAAAATTTTAATAAGTTGTGCAAAGTTCACACTTCACATAACCCTCATACGTAAGACCGGATATCATGTGACATGAAATTCATGTTTGCAAGTTCAAACAGGTGGAGATTTTTTGCTTAAAAATGGAGAAATATGCCTCAGCCATTTCACCACAACACACACACACACAAATGCATTCAGCCTTTATTTTTGGCGTTGTCTGCAAACTTGTGCAATGGTGTATGCTTGTGTTTTGTATTTTTATACTGGTGTTGCAAGACTTTCAAGTGTTGTTTGTTTGTTTTTGATTCATCCCTGGAACTGTTCATTACCCTTGGGGAATCATTAATGATTATTTTTTTTAACTTGTGTTGTTTTCGTGGATGTTGTGATGGATTGAAGCATCCAGGTATCCAGTTCCTCTTCTGCATTTTTATAGGAGGCTTTTGGCGAGTGTTCTAAATCTAAAGCACATTTCACAACAGACTTACCTGCCACTGTTGGAAGCACATTTTTGCGTCTGTGCCATTGGGGTTTTTTGTTTCTGTATTTGCTTGGTTGGGTCTTTAAAAAAAAAAGTTTACTTTAAAAAAGGCAGCCATTCTTTGTTCTTACATGTTTCAAAGAAAACCTGGGAGCAAAAAGGCAGATGAATGGATTTTAGAGGCAGTAAGAAGAAAAGGAGCTTGAGAGATACACACAGGTATGAATTGTGACAGGAAAGAGAAATCTGATAACTTCTAACTACTCAAGATTTCCTGTGAGTTCTAGAACAGATGTTTGTAGCCTACAAAATGTGTGCCTCTTGATCGAAGAAGAGTTCTAGGAGCATGTTAAATGAGCTGTTTAAGAACGTTCGCGCGGTGAAATCTTTGCTGTATTTTGTTACAGCGGTTCTTCTCTTAATAGTGTTTTTTTTTTTTTTTACATATTTTATTTCTGATTCTTCTTGAAGTATGAATATGGTTGCCTCATGACAAGGTATAGTCATATGCAAAATTCTCATTGAGAGAAGCGTAAACAAAAGCAGAAAAAAAACCTAACTCACCTCAAACCCTCCCCGAAATCTTTCTCGTTCAGTGTGTACAATTGTACGTTACAGTCTTGCAGTGATTTTCAGGTGGGAGTAATGAGACAGAGTGCTGATTGTGGGTGACCCCGAAGGTGTTAAGTTGGGAAACGCATAAGAACAACACAACACCACCACCACCCACCACCACCACCACCACCACCGCCACACGCCACCACCACCACCGCCACCACCACCACACCACCATTCTGGCCCTTTTCTGGCATGTTTGTTTTGAACATCCTCTGTCTCATGTTCTTACTTGTGGCCTGATAACCTAGGTTACTCACTCCTTTCTGCTTCAGATCTATACATGTTTACCAAGGTGCAGTACAAATGTTAGTTTTTTGTTTGTTTCTTAAACTGTGCAGAGAGACAGAAATGTACAGCACCATAGTCTGTTCTTAGTCTGGGGATGGGATAGCCTGGTGGTCAGAGTGATGCCCTAGCGATCTGCAGACCCCGGTTCAATTCTCATTGAAGAGGATTTTTCCTCTGTAGTTACCCTTAGTGCCTCCTCCACTAACCCCGAAAAGTCCTTTGGATGAGGCAATAAACTGAGGTCCCATGTGCAAACGCGCGCAGAATATCTTGTGCACACATTAAAACTGTGTCACTTTTTGGAAGAGTAGGCTATGGTGTGCCGTGGGAATGGATGATGACATTGAGTACTTATTCTATTATCCTTACAAAAAAGAATAAATGAAATAGATGAATAAATAAAGAACTCCCCCCCCCCCCCCCACCAAACCCTTCCACCTTGAAGAAAAACCAACACAACAACAGTGAAAATCCAAACGAAACAGGCATGTCTTTAACAATTACTTAGTTAGACCCAGTCTTTGTATAGATCTTATCTTGATTCTCACCTCCCCCTCCTCCACATTGAAGAAAAACCAACACAACACATGAAATCCAACGAAACAGCATGTCTTTACAGTTACTTACTTAGACCAGTCTTGTATAGATCTATCTTGATTCCACCTCCCCTCCTCCACCTTGAAGAAAAACCAACACAACAACAGTGAAAATCCAAACGAAACAGGCATGTCTTTAACGGTTACTTACTTAGACCCAGTCTTTGTGTAGATCTTATCTTGATCTCCCTCCCCCTCCTCCTACCTTTCCCCCCCCACCTGCACTTTCTTTTCTTCTTGGCCTTTTTTGTTGTAGTTGTAGTTGTTGTTTTGGTACTGTGACCTAAGTATTGTGATGTATATATTGAGGAGACAGTCAGTCATTCTTTGTCATTCTTTTTTTTTTTTTTTTTCAATAATCCATTCTGTAGTTCTCACAATTTTTTTTTTTTTTTTTTACAGCTGTTTAAATTTTGTATTAACGGGGAGAGAGAGAGAGAAGAGAGAGAGAGACACTGACACTGACACTGACACTGACACAGTTTATTGTCCATACAGCATACAGCCCTGTAGACAAGGGGAATAGAACAAGTTCAGATAAATTGTTAACATAATAACATTTTTCAAATTTCATCTCACTCGCACTTACATAGCTACTGCACATTCTAATTGCCACGCAGTGACACACAACACACACCACACACACACACACACACACACACACACACACACAACACACACACACACACACACACACACGCACACACACACACACTCTCTGAAGAGAGAGAGAGAGAGAGACAGAGACAGAGACAGACAGACAGACAGACAGACAGACAGACAGACAGACAGGACAAGACAAGACAAGACAAGACAAGACAAGACAAGACAAGACAAGACAAGACAGACAGACAGAGTGCGTATTTCATTGTTTGTGAAAATTGTGTTATATGAATTTATCTTCATCATTATATTAGCGTTATGCATTTTCAGCCTGAAAAACGGTGTCTTGTGGTGGTGTATCATAATATCCTGTTATGAAAACATTGTACTATGATGTATCATACGATTTACAATCAAAGTATGTTTCCCTTTTCACAATTCTCTTTGATGCCATTAAACCTCAAGTAACATAATATTTTTTTATTACTATCTATCATTTGTTGAACATTACAAGTGTTAAAATTAAAAAACTTAAAAACTGTACCACTTGCAAGTTTTCACCCACACTCCAGAATGTTATGTGAAAAGACAGAAGTTGCAGGGGTGTTGAGACGTTTTGTTTGTGTGGATTTGCAGTGTCACCTTTTATCAATATCTACGTTTGCTGTTTCATAAATTGGGAATACAGGTAACTTGGTCCCAGGCCTATTTTGTCTGGCAGTATATTAGGCTATTTATTTATTTATTTATTTATTTATTTATTTATTTATTTATTTATTTATTCTTTTATATCGAGGATAGTGGAATAAGCACTCACATGCTTTTTTTCATCCAGTCCCCGTGTGCATGCAGTTTTGTAAATATTGTCGTCTGTTCCCACCGGCACACAATGGCCTACTCTTACGAAAAGCGGAACAGGGTTTAACATGTGCGCAAGATAGAAAGGCTTCGAGGCAAATTGTATCCTGATTCACAGCAGTGACATCAAGTGACCAACCTAGTCTTGCAGTCCACAAAACTGGAATATTGTATTATTTACTATTATATTCTATCCTTTCACTGTCCAAGTCAAGGCAAATATCTCTGTATGAAATTCGGTCTGCTCCTCCTGGGGAAAGCTTTTTGCATGAGAGCAGTGTCACCTTTTTTTTTTTTTTTTTTTACTTCTTTTGTGTGCATGTGTGTGTGTGTGTGTGTGTGTTGTGTGTCTGTGTGCATGTGTGGTGTGTGTTGTGTGTGTGTGTATGCTTACTGCGTGCATGTGTGTGTGTGTGTGTGTGTGCTGTGGCGGCATGCGTGCGTGCACACACATTTTTTCTATCTGCATGTGCTTTCGCTTCCCTATAAAAGTGACTTTTGTACGACATAATTTTGCCAGGGACAAGTGTCTTGTTGTGTTTTCTTTAATTAATAATGATTGTATGCTGAATGCGTGTCACACACAGGACCTTAGTTGATCGTGTTATCTGAAACACTAGCCCCCAGATCACCAACTTGGTTGTGTCTGGTAGAGGGGATAAAAAGTTAGGGTTCAAACGAGGATTGAATCGGCGACTTCTTGCTTCTTGGCTGGTTGTCTTGTCTCTTCTGCTTGTTCTCCTCTGTGGTTTCTCCATTTTGGAAAGAATTAACTTCTCCTGTACCATGTTTTTGGTTCTTAAGTCATTTAAATGATCAACATTCCATCACATGCACTCTTTTATTCTGCCATTCTTGACTGGCATGATGGCCGCTGAGTGTATTCTTATTACTGCAATGTGGGGTTCTTATTTTGATGATCCTGGGAGCCATGGGTTGCCGGTTTGAGTCCTTCCATTACTTGGGTGATTTTTATTTATTCATTTATTCTTTTATGTCGAGGATAATGGAATAAGCAGTCATGTGCTTTTTTTTTTACATCCAGTCCCTGTGTGCATGCGGTCTTGTCATCTGTTCCCACCGGCACACAATGGCCTACTCTTACGAAAAGTGGACAGGATTTAACGTGTGTGCATTTTTTTAAATAAGGATGAGGATGTTTAGAATTGCCCAAGTTAACATTTGTGAAGCAGACCATCCAGAGTCGGCATCTTTTCTTTATGTAGGCACAAATGCTTAAGATCAAGCACAGTATGCATGCAAACAACCGGTGGTTCATGTCAGCATTTGATGGTTTGTGGTTCAAGAACGAAGTAACACAGATTGTAGCAGAGGTTTTATCTATCAGCGCGTTGGCTGTATGCGTTTAATTAATGTATCCAGCATCTGCTGCCTGGTTTCTTGTCAGACATAGTGCAGGTTCTTTTCTGTTATTGTTTGTCGGGCGTTCCCCAGCTTAATCAACAACCTGGGAGGTCTCTAAGAACATGCATGTTATCTCACTTGTACTCCTGGGAATCACTGTGGGACTGTAACTAGTGTAAGTACATACTGGACAAGGAGTTTGTATGTACTACAGTATGACTGTCTTTACATGCCTTGCCATATAGGCAGCCACACTCTTACTTCAGAGGATCTTTTATTTTATATTATTATTTTTTTTACTTCTTTTTTTTTCTTCAGAGTATCTTGTTTTCTCCATTAAAGGAGAGAGTAGGTTATGCTAAGAGCTTGTCATGGATGACGACAATCTTTTTGTAGAGAGGGTATGTATCCTTCCCACTAAGTCCTTATTTTATGGAACAGTTTACTGTCGGCATTTGGATGCTCCGATTCCTTTTTCATCTGCTGCAGTACAAGTTCAAGTTAAAAAGTGATATTTATTTATATGTTTTGAAGCATAGGCCCAGGTCTGTGTACTGGCCCTTCAGCTATCGATGTAATACATGTGTGTATCTTCTTCAGAGCATAATCAGGAAAAATGTAACAGCATAAAAACATGAGTGCGTGGTGGTGCGTGCGTGTGTGGTGTGTGTGTGTGTGTGTGAATATATATATATGATATTGATGGATTGTATTGACGGATCATGAAAAAAATATATATGAAAAAATAATGCTGTAACAAACCATTTGGACAAAAACACAATGAGTGATGTGTTGTAATGCTCAACAGTGAGATATGTGCCATAGAGAGTTAATTATATGGTGGAAGATTAGTCAATGAAAACTTCTCTCTCTCTCTCTCTTTTTTGTTGTTGTTGTTGTTATCTCTGGAGAAGACTCTTGGTTGTTTGGAGTGGGTAGGTGCTTGTACATTGGTACTGATACAGTGTTATCTGAGGCATTCAATTTTGATTTTCAGTCAAGTCAAAAACACTTTAATCATCCCATGAAGGGCAATTACAATATATATATATATATAAAATATATATAAAATATATATATAAATATATATATATATATATATATTATGTTTTATATAAACGTGCATATCATTTAAAAAAAACCCAAACTTTGATGAGTCGTTTTTGTGCTGTGAATATCTATTTTTATTGCCTTTGTTCCACCTTTTTTTTTTCCCCACCAATTTTTGTTTTGTTTTTGTATTGGATGGTTTGGTTTTGTCAGATTATAATATAACAATTACAAAAGAAATGCATAAAGAACGTTGTCGAGTGCTAACTTTGTCATGGAATTTTAAAGCGAAAAAGTGACAGCTTCTTCTTCTCAGACGCCCAGACAACAACTCTTTGTCTGTCATATGAGTGAAAATGCATTTGCACTGCTGTTAAGCACCCGACAAGTCAGGCCCTGCACATCTAACTTCAGTGTGGGTGAGAATTGTTTTTTTGTTTGTTTTAGGGGTGAGAATGGTTATCTTTTTAAGTCTTCCTTCCTCCCTCACCCCCCCCCCCCCCTCAGGGCCCTGGTGGCCCCTGGACTCTGACTCCTTTAAAAAAAAAATTATTTTTTTTTGCCTCTGTACTCCCTAAGCACTTTGTGGCAATTTCCATGCCTGGTGTTCCTTCCCCTTTGATCAGTCTTCAGAGTTTTAATGCAGCTGTTTCCCATTGCTATATGATTCTGTGGTCATTCTTCAAACAATATTTTTAGTGCATTTTTTATTTCTCCTTCTCCTCCTTTGTTGTTGTACAGCCTTTTGAATATGCACTTTTGTCAGAATTTACCTTCTTTATTCTTTTTTTTCTCCTTCTTTTAAGATTGGAAAAACAAAAATAAAGAAAAAAAAACCAGATTTACCTTTTTTTTTCTTCTTGTAAGATTGGAAAAACAAAAATAAAGAAAAAAAAACCAGATTTACCTTTTTTTTTCTTCTCGTAAGATTGGAAAAACAAAAAAAGGAAAAAAACCAACACACAAATGAAAACTAGATGACTGAAAGTTGACCAGCTTATGGGAAATGGTCAGATGATTCTGGTGGAAAATGTGTTTCTGAAAATCAGGATGACTGGCAAGAATCGAAAGTCATCATTAATTTTTTTTCTTCGTTTAGCTTATTGCATGCACTGTTCGCATGCTGTGACTTGAGTAGTCTCCCTGTTCACCCTGCTGTTAATGGCTTCCTGCCCTCTTTAGGGTCAGGGAAGGTAAAGCAGCGAGGGAGAGGAGATGGGCACCACCCTCAATATGCTGGCACCCTAGAGAAGCTGAGGTCTCCGATACCTCGCTCCCCTACCACCACATAAGGTTATGGGACACCTTTATACCTTTGATGCACTGTAAAAAAACAACATTTTTCATATAATTTTTATGTAGTTCTATCCCTTTTAATTTTGTTCTTTTCCTTTAGACTCTTGTTCAGATTGTCTAGCGCATTTTTTTTCTACATGAACAGTTCTTATTAAAGCAAAATCAAAAACAGTAACAACCGACAAAAAAATGTTATCTAGTCTCCCTGTGCAGGTTTGAATCAGTTAATGTAACCACCATCACCCCCAAAACACTTACTCGCAAATCACCATAATTATGTTTTCCATGTTAAACAAAAACATACCAAAAAGTATTATTTTATTTTTTATTTTTTTCTTTTATATCAGGATAATGGGATAAGCACTCTTGTGCTTTTTTTTTTTTTTACATCCAGTCCCTGTGTGTAGGCAGTTTTGTAAATGTCATCTGTTCCCACTGGCACATGATGGCCTACTCTTACAAAAGCGGAACAGGGTTTAATGTGTGCGCAAGATGTTCTGCGTGCTTTCACACATGGGGCCTCGGTTTATAGTCTCATCCGAAGGACTTTATTTACACAGAAGGAGCTGCTTTGTGGTGGTTGTGGTTGGTAGAAACATCCCCTACATGATCGATAACTCCACTAGGACTCTATCTATATACCAACAACAACAATAAACACAGTCTTTTTTTTCAGTTATGTCATGACTTTGTGGGGGATAATACCCAACCTGGTGATGCTTACAGAAGAGAATCACTTTTGGTGTGTCTTTGTGTTCCACAGAGCAGTTATTTCGAGAAGAAAGTGTGCTGTAAAGCATAATTGCCATCTGCCGAAACAAGCACAAACACCATTCTAGCTCCAGTTACTTTTTGAAAGAATGTGTGTGTGCGAAATGTGGATTATTTTTTGATAGATTTTTGGTTGTCAACAAAATCAAAAAAACTTAATGCATACACAAGAGTGTATAGGAACATAATTGTTGTCATCTGTTGAGCATTTATGTGCTTTTTTTTTTTTTTACCACACACTTTATTTGCATTAAATTTTTTATAATTATTATTATTTATTTATTTATTTTTTTAACTTTTTTTTTTTTGGTTGGGGGGGGGTGGTGGTGTTGGATGCTAATATTGTCATTAATTACTAGTCATGGCCATAAGTGTTTCATTGTGATTTTTGTGGAGTTTTCATACATATTTTCTCAATGATTAAACTGCACAAACAACTTGGTGTACCTATGTTGTGTGTGTGTGTGTGTGTGTGTGTGTGTGTGCTTCCTGAGAGAATTGTGCTTTTTTTTTTTTCTGCGTCTTTTGAACCTCCTGTCCCTGCTGCTCCCATGCCGCTTGCTTTAATCTCCCCACTACAGCCATACCCAGGTTTGTCATGTCTCATCCCCAGGGTTGGAAGTCCACAGGGAGCTCATCAATATTAGGCCATGGCGGGGCCACCAGCCAGAGGGGCCCTGCACTGCTGCTGGGTTACTTTGGTGGTGTTCAGTGGTGCCTGTTCTGAGCTAACATACGCAGGACACCACCTACTAAGCCCCCTACTAACGACAGTATTAGCTCAGTCGCGGAGCCAGACTGAGTGAGTCCCCCACCTGAGGTGGCGACACCACAACATCCCTCCAACAACTACCCCCCTCAAGCATCCAACCCCAAAGGCTTTGACACAAACACACCACAGGCACAGAAGTGTATGGGGAAACCAAATCTGAAGTCACCATGAGACCGAGCAACTGGGCCCACAGAATCAGAGGCAATTTTTTCATTGCATGATGATCGATACGAATGAGGATGATGTAATGATGCTGCTGTGGAGGTGCATATGCTTGGAGACACTTGACAGGGTTGTACTCTACGCTTACTATCATAATGTATCCAAGTGTCCACTGGGCCCAAGAGATACAGACACATGCAGTGTTGGTCAGTAATTTGAGCAACACTCTCAAAGTCACATCCGTAAAGTGGATGAAGCTCGACTGTGTGGTCCAGTCTCCCCATTGAGCCCACAGCACACTCACTCTGGGTAGGAGCTGACCGGAGCCCCCCAAAATCCCTATGACTCTTATGGGATTTGAACCGTGACCTTCCAGTCTGGAATCTAAGGCGCTAACCACTGCACCATGGCAGCTGGTGAATTGGGCTTTTTCCGTCTGATATGGGTGAAAGTGGTATAGTTGGTCTCTAAGGACAAGGTTGTTTTAAGGAATCTGGTTTTGGTTTTATCTCATTTTATGTGTGATCGATGTGGTTTTCCCACAACGCTGTGGCCGTCTCGGCTGACCCTTAGGTTGACCAGGGCGTCGATACAAGCAAGGACAGTCAAGTTGGTTTTATACCCTGTTTTAATCTGAATATAGTTACAAATTTTAATATGAGTTTTAAAACTAAATAACATCATTGGATTGGATTGGATTGGATTGGTGTGTGTGATGCGTGTGTGAAGCAGTGCAGTATCTGTGTGGTTAAACCAAGTCCAGGAGGGACTGGATAACTCAGTGGTCAGAGCACTCGCTTTCCCCCAGCCAAGGTTAAGCAGCAGTAAACTTCGTTACCAATGGATTGGGTAAGCTGTAAATGGGTACCTGCCCTCTTTAGGGTCAGGGAAGGTAAAGCAGCGAGGGAGAGGAGATGGGCTCTGCCCACAGCTGTCAGTTTACCCACTTTCAGCTCCTCTCAGCTGCTATCCATCCCATCCCAGCTGGTGCTAATAATGGCAGAAACTGACCGCACTTGGACTTGGTAAAAGGAAAGGGACAAATATTAGCACTGGGCCCTGGACCCTTGACTTGAGTTATGCTGAATTTGCATGCTGTGCGCCCTGAATATGCTGGCCACTAGAGAAGCTGATGTGGTTTGGTCACACCACAAGACACAACACCCTAGCAAAAACCATCTTGCAAGGAACAGTCGAGGGCAAGAGAAGAAGAGGCCGCCAAAAGAAATCATGGGTTGACAACATCAAAGACTGGACCGCCCAACCCCTGCAACACCTCCTACTAGCCACACAGGATTGTGAAGCATGGAAAAAGATCTCTGTTGCGTCTTCTCTCATGTCCCCCCTACGTCCTTTGGGACGTGGGACTGAGTGAGTGAGTGAGTGAGAGAAGCTGAGGTCTCTGATGCCTCGCTCCCCAACAACCACATAGGTTATGGGACACCTTTGCCTTCCTTTACCTTTACCAAGTCCAGACCACCAGTGTCTCGGACTTTAGACATTTGTGATTGGGAGGGACTAGACTCGGGTCAAACTCATATGTCTAAATACCAAGCATGTTCACCCAACAAGATAAAGTAGAAAAACAGTCCAATGGTAAAATGGGCTCATTTCTTTTTTCTCATTTCTGTCGCAAAACATACAGAAACAAAAATCAGATTACATCTAAAAGCAACTGAAATATCCATTGAAGAATCAAACTTACAACTTGCAATCATTCATGCTATCAATAGCAAAGCCACAATGAAGAAATGAACACAGTATCTATATATATTATATATATATACACCAACAAATATGAACGATATCACCAAATACGAATGCACACAGAAACACCTTTCTCAAATTTTGCACAAGTGCTCGTACACATAAACAAGCAAACACCCTTGTGCATGTAGCCTACATGCATACTCCATACCAAAAGATTCAGAACATTCATTTCAATGCTGAAAATAATCATGCTTAGATCTGACTCGCATGTCTAGTTTCTGGTCTGCCACACATTGGCTAATCTCAGTTCATTTTCCTCCCAAACCTTTCCCCTTTTGTCATACAGCCACATCTAAAGTAATCATGCTGGTAAAATAACACAGAAAGGAAACAGAATATAGTATAAAAAAAAAAAAAAAAAAAAAAATCCAGACAAAATCAACAACCCCCCCCCCCCCCCAAAACCCTACAGAGTACAGTACATTGTAAACACTACATCGCCTTAACTCACATGTATGGATCAGTATTTTATACAGTAACGGACTGGGACAATGGCCATAAGGACGAGACAACCAGCTTCCTTAACCCTCTTAGTCCCAATCCCGGATTTGCCGGGATTGAAAAATTACCCCCCTTAAGTCCCGAACCGGGATTTGCCGGGATTTACACACTGTAGATTTCCATCACGCTGTGAGCATCACTAATTACTACCACATGTCAAAGCTCTATCAGGCTAGAAGGAGAAACCCTGTTGAGAGTCTGGAAGTAATTATAGCTGCTGGTATGTACTTAGAAGGAGGAAAAGGCCAGCGAGCATGATGCCTGACTTGATTTCGTGATGGAATGTGAAATCTAAGGGCAGTTTGTGTTCAGAGAGTCTGAATGCAAGAGTGTTAATAACAGCCTTACACTCA
Source organism: Stramonita haemastoma (assembly GCA_030674155.1). Taxonomy (NCBI): domain Eukaryota; kingdom Metazoa; phylum Mollusca; class Gastropoda; order Neogastropoda; family Muricidae; genus Stramonita; species Stramonita haemastoma. Next base: position 18,961,166 of record CM060337.1, on the reverse strand, counting down.
CAAGTCCTGGGTTCAAACCTCAGCACACAGAGAAGAATATGGGGGAGGAGATCTCCAAAAAGCTAGGGTAGTCCAGACTTTTTCATTTGTTTTATTCTTTTAATCTTATATTTCAAGGATTATGGAATAAACGCTCATGTGCCTTTTTACATCCAGTCTTCATGTATATGCAGTTTTATAAATTTTGTCATCCATTCCCATCGGCACACAATGGCCTACTCTTCTGGAAAGTGGAACAGGTTTTGACATGTGCAAAAGAAAAGGCTGAAGCAACTTAACCCCCCCCCCCCCCCCACCCCCCACAACAACACAAAATAAAAACTGCATTATTAACAAATATCACTGCAGAATAGGTATTTCACGTCCCTACCTGTGCTCAAACTAACATGAAGTAACTGCCAGATCAAAAAATTCTTGACCCATCAAAAACAACCCCCCCCCTCCTAAAAAAAAAAAAGCTGAGTCTTGCTTGAAAGAAAGGGGCAACCATAAACAACAGACAAAAACGACAGAGGGGAAAATAAAGGGCAGAAACAAAGAGAGTGACAGAAAAGGGGAAATTTCCAATATGGAATGTCCAGGATGGGAGATGTATTTGTAAAGATTCCCTTGCCATACCCATGGGAGAAAATCATGCGATAAACATTTCAATTTATTTTCCTACATTTTGTTTTTTAAAGAAAAAAATATATTGCATTTGACAATAATAACGTACAAACTCTCTTACACAACACACAACACACACTTCTCCTCTCTCTCACACACCACACACACACACAAACACACACACACACACACACACACACACCACACACACCACACCACACACACACACACACACACACACCACTCACACACACACACACACACACCCACACTCACACACACACCACACACACACACACACCACCAACACTTACTCACTCACTCACACTCACACAATTTCTTGGAGTGCAGTTCTGCCACCCAGTGGAACATTAAAATTTGTTGCACATCAGTCCCTTTACATCGTCCTTGTACGTACTGGTGTAAGTACCTGTCTCTTAGGTGAGACAGGTGAGTCATACAGGTCTTAAGGGATTTAACAATGGGATATATCTGCTGAAATTATCAACTCCTGAGAAAAAAAAAAAGGTATCGAGTGCACTATTACGTTAATCAAAAGTATCCATAAATCGCCAGACATATTCATGCTGCAAAATGATGAAGCTAGGTTGGGGAAAAACATCAATGTCAACATTTTTTAATTTTTTATTTTGATTCTGAAATTTTTTTTTTTTTTTTTTTTTTTAGATTTTTTTTTTTTTTAGGGGCAATGTGGGGGTTGGGGTAGGGTTAGAATGTCAAATTTTTTTAAATCTCAATTTTTTTTACACAGCAAAAGCATAACTGTGTCCTTTAACTTTTTAAATATATTTTTTTAATTATATTATTGATAGATGGATGTTAAACTGTCAGGAACAAGCAGACATGTTTTCATCAACTGGTTCATTTTTCAAAGTGAAAACTCAAAGAAAATTTAGAAAAAAAAACGCAACTTCAACAGCATTTTTCTTTAACATCTTTTTGTTTTTTTTGGAAGGGGGGGGGGGGGTATGTTTACCAGTCACTCGTGGTTAGAAATTCTACCCTACTTTGTTCACTACCCTGAGTTTGAATTGTTCACAAAAATACACTCTTACTTAATACTTGCTGTACTCACTTGCCAAAAACCGCACCCAAATGACACGCCATAACTAATTTGGTTAGGCTCCTAAGGGACTGTATCTCAAAAACTTATAAAGATAATAATCATTTTCTTGTCAGGGTGGGTGGGTAAAATGGGTGGGTGGTGGTGGGGTTGGGGGGTGGGGTGTTACATTTTTCTAAACGGTTTCATTCTTCTCTCTTTTTTCGATAGAATATCAATCTAAAATTTCGTGCAGTCTGAACTCTCATTATGGGGGATTGGTTATTATATATTTTTTTCCAAACTGGTTCCTTCTTCTGTCTTTTTTTTTTGACAGACAGAATATCAAATCTAAATTTACGCAGTCTGATCCTCTCATGATATTTTTCGCAGGAGAACTCAGTGGTGATTTTTTTCAGGCACAGACGCAAAGCTGGCCCTCAGGCCCTCTAGATGCAATACAAACAATACAACTGGATCAGTCAGGGTGTGGAGGATGCAGAGCAGCAGCAGCAGCAGCAGCAGCGGCAGTAACTGAGGTCTCATGCCCATTCGGCAACAGCATTTTCCCAGTCCTCCTCTTCCACAAACAGTTTGTCCACACACCTGTTCAACAAGATGCACAGATGAATCAAGTCAACTCAAGTCAAGTGAGTAGAGTCAAGTCAGTCGAGTCGAGTTGAGTCAAGTAAGTCAAATCAAGTTGAGTCAGTCAAATCAAGTCAAGTCAAAAGCACTTTTATTAATCATCCATGAAGGGCAATGATAATAAAAAGTCTGTCCCGAGCCTAAGGCTCATCAGGCCCGGTGCTTAATCCCAGTTTCTGTGGCGTTAAGCGATGAGATCATAATCACCCTGATAGGACGCCAGTCATATTGCAAGGTTAGCCCTCAACACAAGGTTGGTAACCACCTTTTACACCTGGATGGGTGAGAAATAGCCGTAAAGTGGCTTTTGTCAAGGCACAATTGCATAGCCGAAAGCTGGATCGAACCGCAACTTTTAGATTACGATCCAACGCCTAACCACTAGACTTCAGCGGGTTAATATAATACTGACAGGCATTTTAATATGAATCATAATCTCAAAAGACGCAAGATAGCTACATTTCGTACTAGTTCAAACAGTCTAAGATAACTTCAAATAAAAATATCACAAATAAACACAAATGTACAACATGGATGAGCGCGCACGACAAACAACAATGTAGGAATACAATGTATTAAGATCATTGAGTAGAAAAGACAAATAAACTTATTATTTATGTATGTACGCACATACTCACATACACGCAGCACACACGACTCACCACACACACACACACACACACACACCACACACACACACACACACACACACACACACACACACACACACACACACACACACACGCACACAACCACACACACACACACCAATCAATACAATGTTATAAGACCATGACAGACAGATACACAAAAATGCACTGGGAACATCGCTTCAAAAAAAGACCGATCAAAAAGATAAAACTTATTTATTGTTGATATTTCTTCAATACAATGTTATAAGACCATGACAGACAGATACACAAAAATCACTGGGAACATTGCTTCAATAAACAGACAAATCAGAAACTGGGGCCACTGAACCCGACAGTATCTTTTATCGCATGATGATCAATGGCGACGAGGACGACATAATGCTGCCTGCTGAGGAAGTGCATGCACTTTGAGACAACTTGACAAGGGTAATACTCTACACCCCCTTCATATATATCCCAGCATCAACCCAGCCCTGAGAGATACAGACACCTGCAGTGTTGGTCAGGTAATACGAGCAACACCCTCAAAAATTGCATCCATAGAGTGGATGAAGCTCGACTGTGTGGTCCCAGTCTTCCCACTGAGCTCATAGCAATAGCAAACTCACACAGGGTAGGAGCTGGCAGCAGTACATAGAATCCCTATGACTCTAATGGGATACAAACCTGTGACCTTCCAGCCCATAAGCTAAGGTGCTAACCACTCTGCCTTGGCTACTGTCTGCATGAAATTCAGAATACCCTACCAAGACATTCTACCTTGATATAGGTCCCCCCCCCCCCCCCCCCCCACCACCACACCACACTCTTGTTAGGCACTGACCTGATCATGAAGTCTCCACAGTAGATGCATTCCGCTGACACCAAGTCATCCAGTTTGTGCTGCAATCACACACACACACACACACACACACAGACACACACACACACAGACACACACACAGACACACACACAGACAGACACACACACACACACGCACACACAGACACACAGACACACACATGCACACAGAGACACACAGAGACACACAGAGACACACAGAGACACACACACACACACACACAAACACACACAGACACACACGCACGCACGCACGCACGCACGCACGCACGCACGCACGCACGCACGCACACACACACACACACACACACACACACACACACACACACACACACACACACACGCACGCGCACACACATAACACACACATGCACACACACAGACACAGACACACACACGACACACACACGCACACGCATGCACACACAGAAACACACCACTATCTCAGACAAAGCAGTCTTTGAATAATGATAACGATAACAACAGCCACATATGCCAACATCATTAAAACTGTTACATAGGAAGTTTTGTCATGAATTTATGCATTTAATTTAGGGACGATTGCATTTTCTGAAAGACAGAAAGAACAAAGAGAAAAAGAAGCGAAGAAGAAGAAGAGAAAAAAAGAAAGAAAGAAGAAGAAGAAGAGAAAAGAAGAAGAAGAAGAAGAAAAGAGAAAAGAAGAAGAAGAGAAGAAGAAGAAGAAGAAGAAGAAGAAAAGAAGAGAAGAAGAAGAAGAAGAAGAGAAGAAGAAGAAGAAGAAGAAGAAGAAAAGAAGAAGAAGAAGAAGAAAAGAAGAAGAAGAAGAAAAGAAGAAGAAGAAGAAGAGAAGAAGAAAGAAGAAGAGAAGAAGAAGAAGAAGAAGAAAGAAGAAGAAGAAGAAAGAAGAAGAAAAGAAGAAGAAGAAAGAGAAAAGAAGGAAGGAAGAAGAGAAGGAAGAAAGAAAGGACAAAAGAAAAAAAAAGAAAAAAAAAAAAAAAAAGAAGACCAAAAAAGGAAGATACCCCCCCCCCCCCCCCCCCCACCTAAAACAAACCAAAACAACTACACACCAATAGATTCATCCATTCTAAGCAGCGGTATATACCGTTACAACCATTACCTGCAAAAAAAACCCAAACCCCCCCGTTACCTGCACAAAAAAAAGAAAGAAAAAAAACCCTGTCTACCTGCACTTCCATTCGCTCTGCCCCTGCAGGTCCTCTGCCCGGTCGGCTGGAAGGACTTCCGTCCGTCTCCGCCAGCTTCCGCTGCAGTCCTTCCACCTGACTCTTCTTCGACGTCTGCAGACTGGGCAAAACCTGAAGGAAAACAACAAAACATTTATTTATCTATTTATGTATTCTTTTATATCCAGGATAATGGAATAAGCACTCATGTGCTTTTTTTACATCTTATTTTTTAATTTTTTTTTTATTGATTCTTTTTATCAAGGATAATGGAATAAGCACTCATGTGCTTTTTTTTGTATTTTATATCCGGTCCCCTCGTGTGTATGCAAGTTTTGTCAATTTTGTCCTCTTTTCCCACCGGCACACAATGGCCTACTCTTACGAAAAGCGGAGCAGGATTTAACGTGTGCGCAAGATGTTCTGCGTGCGTTCGCACATGGGGCCTCGGTTTATAGTCTCATCCGAAAGACTTTTGGGGAGAGTGGAGTCAGCACTGATGTTAACTCTAGGGGAAAAATCCCCTCGAACGGGAATCGAACCCGGGTCGTCAAATTGCCAGCGCAATGTTCTGACCACTAGGCTATCCCGTCCCCCCATAGAAGCACAAATGTAGAAATGCTCATTCACAGAGATGGGATACAAATTGTCCACAACATGGACACTGAATAATGAAAAGTAAAAAAAAAACCAAAAAAAAGGAAGAAAAAAAGAAAATACTGAGTCAAAGATCGGTACTTCTTCTTCGAATGCTCAGACAGCAACTATTATTCACATCTGTCATATGAGTGAAAATGCTTTGCACTGCCGTTAAGTGCCTGACAAGTCAGGCCCAGCACATTTGACGACGAAGTGAGACTGATACCAATCATCGATGACACATGGACACTTGGATGTTAAAATGTACAGAAGCAGAAGGAAACAGCCAAATGCAGCAGAACCCCCCCTCTTCATGTCAATGGAATGGTCCAATGGAAAGGCAATCGCCAATACGAATGGTTCCAGTACCTTTGCAGGAGTGGCCGGACCATTCCCATATAGGCCTATAGCCCCAAACCATCTTGGGGATTCCAACTCCTGATTAACAGTCAAATGCAGCAGACCCCCCCTCTTCATGTCAATGGAATGGTCCAATGGAAAGGCAATCGCCAATACGATTGGTTCCAGTACCTTTGCAGGAGTGGGCCGGACCATTCCCATATAGGCCTATAGCCCCAAACCATCTTGGGGATTCCAACTCCTGATTAACAGTCAAATGCAGCAGACCCCCCCTCTTCATGTCAATGGAATGGTCCAATGGAAAGGCAATCGCCAATACGAATGGTTCCAGTACCTTTGCAGGAGTGGCCGGACCATTCCCATATAGGCCTATAGCCCCAAACCATCTTGGGGATTCCAACTCCTGATTAACAGTCAAATGCAGCAGACCCCCCCTCTTCATGTCAATGGAATGGTCCAATGGAAAGGCAATCGCCAATACGAATGGTTCCAGTACCTTTGCAGGAGTGGACGAACCATTCCCATATAGGCCTATAGCCCCAAACCATCTTGGGGATTCCAACTCCTGATTAACAGTCAAATGCAGCAGACCCCCCCTCTTCATGTCAATGGAATGGTCCAATGGAAAGGCAATCGCCAATACGAATGGTTCCAGTACCTTTGCAGGAGTGGACGAACCATTCCCATATAGGCCTATAGCCCCAAACCATCTTGGGGATTCCAACTCCTGATTAACAGTCAAATGCAGCAGACCCCCCCTCTTCATGTCAATGGAATGGTCCAATGGAAAGGCAATCGCCAATACGAATGGTTCCAGTACCTTTGCAGGAGTGGACGAACCATTCCCATATAGGCCTATAGCCCCAAACCATCTTGGGGATTCCAACTCCTGATTAACAGTCAAATGCAGC
>CM060337.1:18929276-18949276 GCA_030674155.1 Stramonita haemastoma | reverse complement strand
TTCATTCATTCATCCAACCAGCCAGCCAGTCAGTCAGCCAGCCAGCCAGCCAGTCAGCCAGCCAGCTAGCCAGTCAGTCAGTCAGCCAGCAAGTCAGTCAGTCAGTCAGTCAGCCAGCCAGCCAGCAAGTCATTCATTCATTCATTCATTCATTCATTCATTCATTCATTCATTCATTCAGTCAGTCAGTCAGTCAGTCAGTCAGTCAGTCAGCCAGCAGCAAGTCATTCATTCATTCATCCAGCAAGTCAGTCATTCACTCATTCATCCAGCCATTCACCCATCCATCCATCCAGTCAGCCAGCCAGCCAGTCAGTCAGTCAGAACATCCAGAAGAGAAGTGCACCCACTTGTTTCGGAAACTCTGAATTTCCCGCCTGATTTCTTCGGCACTCTGTGTGGCCTCCTCCATCTCCTCCTTCAAGGAGTCAATGTGCTGGTTGTACTCCTGCAGGGAAGAGATGATGGCCTCCTGCACACACACACACACATGCATGCACGCATGAGTAGGCATCTGTCAGTCTCGGGAGACTATGGAGTTTACAGCTGTCAGTTTCCTCCCCCACTTTCAGCTCCTCTCAGCTGCTAATCAATCCATCCCTTCCCAGCCCAGATTAAGCCAGCTAGTGCTATTTATGGCAGGAACTGACCGCACTTGGGCTAGGTAAAAGGAAAGGGCGCGCTAAATTTAGCACTCTTGACTGAGTGATGTTGGATTTGTGCGCTGTGAGTTGCTTTCTAGGCTCTACAGCACAAAGCCTGGGTAAGTAAGAATGGAGGGTAAGCTGTTTCCCATGCAGCAGAACTCCCCCCCCCCCCCCTCTTTTCACATCACTGGAATGGTCCATTGGAAAGGCAATCGCTGATACGAACGGTTCCAGTGCTGTCACAGGAGCCACCAGAACATTGCCATTTAGGCCTAAATTGGTTCCAGTGCTGTTGCAGGAGCTGCCAGAATGTTGTCATTCAGGCCTACAGCCCTGAACTGCCCTGGGGACTCCCATTCCCTGATTTTTCCTCAGGGATGGTGTCTAAACATGACACCTGTGCACATGCTGTTTTTTAAAATTATTTTGTTGTTATCTGTTCCTACTGGCACACAATGGCCTGCTCTTCTGAAAGGCAGAACAAGTTTTTAACGTGTGCACAAGATGTTCTGCATGCATTTGCACACAGAGCCTTGGTTTAGTTTCATCTGAATGACTATGACATTCAGTTTAATTTTTGTGTGTGGTCAAACTGGGAAGAAAGGGCAAGGCTGGGAATCGAACCCAGAACCTCACAGTTTACTTGTTGGCAGGTGAATGTCTTAACCATCCTTCCACCTTCCTTACATGCACATGTACCCACATATACACACACACATATGCATGTACTGATATTATATACACACTTGCACGCACACACACATGCATGTGCAAATACAAACACACACACACACAAAATGCATTAAATAATACAAAGTACACTTCATGTAGCCGCCGCTGTAGCCTAGTGGTTAGGGCGTTGGATTCGTAATCTAAAGGTTGCGGGTTTGATCCCAGCTTTCGGCTATGACGTTGTGCCCTTGGAAAAGGCACTTTACGGCTATTTTCTCACCCCACCCAGGTGTAAAAGGGGTACCAACCTTGTGTTGGGGGTTAATCCTGCGATAGACTGGCATCCTATCCAGGGGGGAGTCTATGACTCTCAGTCGCTTAACGCCACGGAAACCGGGATAAGCACCGGCCTGATGAGCCTTAGGCTCGGGACAGACTTTAACTTTAAACACTTCATGTATCATAACTGACAGACTACAAGAAAGGCTCTCATTGCAATCAATTTTGTAAGGCTTCAATCCACAATAGCATAAGCTATCTTACAGATACAATCAACCATAGTAGCACTGTTCCTGGAACATTGATCTTGCAAAGTCGCATGATATAGGTGATCATAAGTGACAGCTAACTTTCGCTTTCAAAGGTCACCCAATATATGCTAACACTAATGCAGGACCACAGAAAGGGTTTGAAGGTCATTCTGCACACACGATCAGCATGGATTTTGATTGGTTTAGGGGGTAATTCATTATTTTTTCTGCACAAGTCGCGATGGTGGTCCATCTCTCTCGTGCTTAAGAAAAATGGTGGCCAATTTTGCACCAGAATTTTTGTTGTGCGTTTTGTGAGCTTTTTGACAATGTTGACAGCTAAGAGAGATTTGAGAGGCTCAGTTTGGTTGGATTAAACAGTGACAGAGATGACGAGGTAAGGACTGTGCAATTAAAAAAAAAAACTTTGTAGAAGCTGATCGTGATCCGTCCCAAACAAAATAGCTTCAAACATTTTGCCCAAATCCTTTCTATGATAAACAAAAAAGGCAAAGGTGCCCCCAAATCTAATGGTTATAGGGGAGTAAGGCATCAGAGACCTCAGCTTCTCCAGGGGCCAGCATATTGAGGGTGGCGCCCATCTCCTCTCCCTCACTTTACCTTCCCTGACCCTTAAGAGGGCAGGTACCCATTTACAGCTGGGTGAACTGGGGGGACTGTACTGAAGCCAAGGCGCGCAAACGGTCACCCATCCATTTGGTAACCACTCTTGATTCTGCTTAACCTTAGATTGGGGAAAGCGAGTGCTCTGACCACTGAGCTATCCTGGTCCCCTATGATACACCCTTAAAAATCTCACTCCCGAAACATATTCCCGGTCGAAGGAATATTTCCTCTGGAGTTAACATCAGTGCTGACTCCACTCCCCTCCCCAAAAGTCTTTCGGATAAAACTATAAACAGAAGCCCTGTGTAAAAACGCACTCAGAACATCTTGCGCACACGTTTCGTAAGAGTAGGCCATCGTGTGCCGGAGGGAACAGATGACAATATTTACAAAACTGCATACACACGTGGACTGGATGTAAAAAAGCATATGATTGCTTATTCCATTATCCTTGATATAAAAGAGTGGTAAGAAACTCATGTAGAGCATGGTAGCAGAGAGTCCTCAGAGGATAAGCCCCCTTCAAACAAGTGTTTCAGGCCTTTAACCTTCCTAACACTCTAGGGAGGTCGGCCCACATCCAGTTCATGACTCTGGATGTCTCTCTGCTGCCCCTTTATGTATGTGATAATAAATAAATAAATAAATAGAAATAAAATATCACGTCAGACACCCGACCCCCTCCTACCTTGAAGTGATCGATGGTGACAAAGTCAGGGAAGAAGGGCAGGATGTCTTCGATCTTCAGCATGTCACACTCGTGCAGAAACTCCATGGCGTGCCGGATGTCCTCCTGGTCCTGGACAACGTGGCGAGCTGAAACACAACACCCTGCTCTGACAGACACCTGCTGAGGGCTCACTGATCAGGTAAAAAAAAAAAAGGTAAAGGAGTCCAGTAACCTAGGTGGTTGTTGTAGGGGAGCGAGGCATCAGAAACCTCAGCTTCTCTAGGGGCCAGCATGTTGAGGGCAGTGGCGCCCATTCTCTCTCCCTCGCTGCTTTTTTACCGTCCCTGACCCTAAAAAGGGCAGGTACCCATTTACAGTTAGGTGAACCTGGGGGGGTGGGACTATACTGAAACCAAGGCGCGCAAACTGTCCCCCATCCAACTGGTAACCCCGCTCGACGCTGCTTAATTTGACTTGGGGAAAGCGAGCACTCTGACCACTGAGCTATCCTGCCCGCTTACTGATAAGGTACACATAGGTAAAAAAGTTAAGTCACAATTTTTTTTCAAGTCCACAATATTTTTAAGTCAAATTTTTTAACTTTCCAGAGGATACATTGAATAAGGAAAAATTTGCTTTTTTTCATCAAGCCATCTATCTAGGACAAATATAATTTTATCAATAACATTTAACATTATACATATACATATATATATATATATATATATATATATATATATATATAGGTGTAGTGTGGTGTAGTGTGGTGAGGTGTGGCGAGGTGTGTGTGTGTGTGTGTTTGCGTGCGTGCATGCATGCATGTATGCATAAGCATCACGACCGCAAGCGCGCTTACACACACATACAAATATGGGTGAGTGCTTCAGGTACATTTTTATTTCAGTTTACAACCAACTGTATCAAAGTTTAGTCAGAACAAAACTAAACAAACAACCCCCCCCCCAACAAAAAAAAGCCTCTATCCCACCCTAAGACAAACAGTTAGAAAAAACAGCTCATACCAATGCGTAGCCAGAGTTTCTTTCGTAATTCCAAATCCTCTTCATTGGGCTTGTTGGCTTGTTGTTTGGCAAGCTCCACATCCACCTGTTGTGACAGTGGTGCAAAAACATCTGTGAGTGTGCACATCATGCATGCCCACACATCGCACACACACACACACACATGCACACACTCACACACACACACACATACACACACACACACCTGTGCACGCAGACAACATATACATGCATGCACACACTCACACACACAATCACACTCACACACACACACACACACACACACACACACACACACACACACACAACACGCACACACACACACACACACACACACACACACACACACACACACACACACACTCACACACACACACACACACACAAACATACACACACACACACACAGAGTGTGCACTATTCTCTTTCACCGTGGAACAAGAAAAGGTATGTCATAAGAAAGCTCCATTCCGACTTGGGGACATAGTTTAGAACGGAGCCTTCCAATTTTGCCAGGACAGTCCAGAAGGGACCTCCCTGCTCTTTTCAATTTTCATTGCCATGGGTTCTTTTGACGTGCGCAAGTGTGTGTACATGGGTCGAACTGGTTTAGAGTCTCCTCCGAAAGACTTGACATTCAGTTCCATTTTCCCGTCAAAGTGGAAAGAAGGGGGCAAGGTTAGGCAGGTGAACATCTAAACTGCCCTGCTACCTTCCTTCTTAGGTATTGTTTCTTTCTTTCATTCTTTCTTTTACTTTGTGGATAATGGAATAAGCACTCATGTGCTTTTTTTTTTTTTTTTACATCCAGTCCCCGTGTGTATGCAGTTTTGTCAATTTTGTCATCCGTTCCCATCACTACACAGTGGCCTACTCTTCTAAAAAGCAGAACAGATTTTAACATGTGCAAAAGGTGTTCTGCGTGCGTTTGCACATGGAACCTCAGTTTATAGTCTCATCCGAAGGACATCTGGGGGGAGAGGAGTTGGCACTGATGTTAACTCCAGAGGAAAACTCCTCATGAACAAGATTTGAACCCGGGTCAGCGGATCACGAGCATACCACTCTAACCACCAGGCTATCCCATCCCCCCATGAATGAGAGTGTTAGTGTTATTGCTGTTGTTGTCATCATCTTCATTACCATTATCGTCAGCATATCATCATCATCACCCTCACCATCACCACCAACACCACCAACAGCACATCCACCACATGATCATCATCATCACCCTCATCATCGCCACTTTCATCCTCATCCGCTTTTTTGTAAGAGTAGGCCATCGTGTGCCGGTGGGAACAGATGACATTTACAAAACTGCATACACACGGGGACCGAATGTAAAAAAGCACAAGAGTGCTTATCCCATTATCCTCGATATAAACGAATTAAAATAAATAAAATAAAATAAAAATAAATACAAATTACCTCCAGTGCCATGTCTACGGCCTCTTCATACAAGCCCATCAGAGAGTAGACATGCACACAGGCCCGTTTGTGCTCGCACTCTGAGCACAGACGCAAGGCATACTTCACATCATAGCAGATGTCGTCCAAACTCTGAAAAGGAAACAAAAATGCTAAAACAAAAAAGGAGCTTGATAATCAGGTTGACTTTTCCTTTGGAGATTTCAAATCCTAAAAGCAATCTTACACCCCCTGTAAAAGGTTGATATGAAAAACCAAAAAAAAACCCCATGTGTCTAAAATTTATTTTCTTCAAATGTTGTCTTGAAATATATGGTGGTTTCTCTTTCAATTTTCATAATAAAAAAAAAGACATATTTTTCTATACCATAGATACACGTACAATAATTGTCTGGTAATTTAAAAAAAAAAAAAAAGGTAATAACTACTGATCAAAAACAGCAAACACATCATGACATTATATGTATAGTGTAAGCATAAAGACACACAAACACACACACACACGCATGTACACACGCACGCACACACAAAAACACAGACACAGACACAGACAGACAAAGACACACACACCACAACACAACAACACACACCACACACACACACACACCACAACCACACACACACACGCACTCAGCCAATCTTCACCTTATCACCCACCTCCCCACCCTAACACACACACACACACAGCCAATCACTTACACCTTCCTACTACACACACACACACCCCTCTCTCTCTCTCACACACACACACACACTCTCTCTCTCTCTCCTCTCTCTCCCTCTCCCCCCCCCCCCCCCCCCCCCCCCCCTCCCCCTCTCTCTCTCTCTCTTGACACACACACACTCTCTCTCTCTCTCTCTCTGACCCCCCCCCCCCCCCCCCCCCTCTCTCTCTCTCTCTCTCTCTCACACACACACACACGTCTTCTCACACACACACACACTCTCTCTCTTTCACCCCCCCACCCCACCCCCCACCCCCCCACAAAATCTCTTTCACCTTCATACACCACACACACACACACATCACCACCCCCTCCCCTCCTTCCACCCGTCCTCCCCCACCTTCCCCCCCACCCTCCCTCACCCCCACCCTCCCTACCCCCCACCCCCTATCTCTCCCCAACAAACAACATCTCACCTCTCCCTGCAGCTGCAGGTAAGTCATGAGATGGTCAGGCTGCAGTTTGGCATAGAGGGAGAGGAGAAAGTTGTGGATGGCTTGGTCGTGGTTGTCCATTTTCTGCACGCACGTCTCCAGGTAGCGTATGGCCTCGTTACCCTGTGAGGGCCACACACACAACAATACCTTTGCCTTAGGGGGGACGGATCTAGCCTAGTGGTCAGAATATTGTGCTGGCAATTTGACGACCCGGGTTCGAGTCCGGTCGAGGAGATTTTTCTCCTGGAGTTAACATCAGTGCTGACTCCACTCTCCCCAAAAGTCCTTCGGATGAGACTTGAAACCGAGGCCCAGTGTGCGAACGCACGCAGAACATCTTGCTGCACACGTTAAATCCTGTTCCGCTTTTCATAAGAGTAGGCCATCGTGTGCCGGTGGGAACAGATGACAATATTTACAAAACTGCATACACACGGGGACCGGATGAAAAAAAGCACATGATTGCTTATTCTGTTATCCTCGATATAAAAGAATAAATAAATAAATAAATAAATAAATAAATGCATACAGGAAAAAAAGAGAAAAAAAAAAGGGTAGGCGCTGCACTTGTGGCGATGCGCTTTCCCCCCGGGGAGAGAGGGAGAGCAGCCCTGAGAAATTTCACGAGCAGAGAAATCTGCTGTGACATAAAGTAGGTATAAAATACAAAATACACACTGCTCACACACCGTCAAGTCGCAATCAAGTCTCAGAAACTCGTGGTTCAAATATTTGTGTTGTGTGTGTGTGTGTGTGTGTGTGTGTAGTAGGAGGAAGGTGGAAGTGATTGGCTGTGTGTGTGTTGGGGTGGGGAGAGGGGAGATAGGAAGGTGAGAGAGATTGGCTGAGTGTGTGTGCGTGTGCGTGTGTGTGTGTGTGCGTGTGCGTGAGAGGGTGTGTGTGCGTGTGTGCGTGTGTGTGTGTGCGTGTGCGTGAGAGGGTGTGTGTGTGTGTGTGTGTGTGTGTGTGTGTGTGTGTGTGTGTGTGTGTGTGTGTGTGTGTGGTAGCGTATGGCCTTGTTGCCCTATGGGTAACACTGATCACCGTCAGTCGCAGTCAAATCCTTCTGTTGTGTGTGTGTGTGGGGGTGTGTGTGTGTGTGTGTGTGTGGGGGGGGGGGGGGGGGATGGAAGGGGTGTGGGGGTGTGGGAGGGGGGGTGTGTGTGTGTCTGTGTGTGTGGGTTGGGGGTATGTGTGTGTGGGGGTGTGTGTGTGTGGGGGGGTGGGAGGGGTGGGGGGTGGGTGGGAGGGTGTGTGTGTGTGTGTGTGTGTGGGAGGGTGTGTGTGGTGTGTGTGTGTGTGTGTGTGTGTGTGTGTGTGTGTGTGTGTGTGTGTGTGTGTGTGTGTGTGTATGTGGTGGGTGGGTGTGTTGTGTGTGTTTGTGGTGTGTGTGTATGTGTGTGTGGTGTGTGTGTGTGGTGTGTGTGTGCGCGCATGCGTGCGTGCATCCCCGCGTGTATGCCGTTTTAAAAATCTTGTCATCCATTCTCACTGACACACAATGGCCCACTCTTCCGAAAAGCGGAACATTTGTCAGTGTGTGTGTGTGTGCGTGACCTTGTGTGCATGCATGCATGTGCGTGTGAGAAAAATCAATGAAACAAGGAGCTCTTAACAAAAAAAACTATAAAAAAAAGGAGGGGAGCTGAAACAAACCTGCTTGTGACTTCTCTGGTCGTACTGGACGTGTGTATCCTTGCGTGTGTGCATGCAAGCGCACCCTCGCGCATGAAAAATCAATGAAACAAAGACCTCCAACAAAAAAAAAAAAAAGAAAAAAAAATTGGAGGGTAGCTGACCTGCTCATGACCTCTCTGGTCGTACTGGACGAGGGCGGGGATGAGGCGTTTGGGGTCCAGCTGTCTGCCCAGCTTGATCCAGGCGTCCACCGTGTCCTTGGGCAGGTACTGCATCAGCAGTGGGCTGAACTTGTAGTACATCTCCAGGGACGGCTGGAACACAACACCCGCCAGCATTCATCACCAGTCCCACATTGCACAAATCCAACACAACTCCGTCCAGAGTGCTAAAGAACGGCTGAAACACAACACCCGCCAGCATTCATCACCAGTCCCACAAATCCAACACCACTCTGTCCAGAGTGCTAAAAATTTAGCCCGCCCCTTCCTTTTAAGGTAAAGGTAACTTGTAGTACATCTCCAGGGATGGCTGGAACACAACACCCGCCAGCATTCATCACCAGTCACACAAATCCAACACCACTCTGTCCAGAGTGCTAAAGAACGGCTGAAACACAACACCTCCCAGCATTCACCACCAGTCGCACAGTGCACAAATCCAACATCACTCCGTCCAGAGTGTCTCTGGAGATGTGCTACCAGTTTTTTACTTGTAGTACATCTCCAGGGACGGCTGAAACACAACACCGCCAGCATTCATCACCAGTTGCACAAATCCAACACCACTCTGTCCAGAGTGCTAAAGAACGGCTGAAACACAACACCTCCCAGCATTCACCACCAGTCGCACAAATCCAACACCACTCCTCCGTCCAGAGTGCTAAAAATTTAGCCCGCCCCTTCCTTTTAAGGTAAAGGTAACTTGTGGTACATTTCCAGGGACAGCTGAAACACAGCACCCCCCAGCATTCATCACCAGTCGCACAGCGCACAAATCCAACACCACTCTGTCCAGAGTGCTAAAAAACTGGTAGTACATCTCCAGGGACGGCTGAAACACAACACCCGCCAGCATTCATCACCAGTCGCACAAATCCAACACCACTCTGTCCAGAGTGCAAAAAATTTAGCCCGCCCCTTCCTTTTAAGGTAAAGGTAAAGGTGTCCCGTAACCTAGGCGGTTGTAGGGGAGCGAGGCATCAGAGACCTCAGCTTCTCTCTAGGGGGCCAGCATATTGAGGGTGGCGCCCATCTCCTCTCCCTCACTACTTTACCTTCCCTGACCCTAAAGAGGGAAGGTACCCATATACAACTGGGTGAACTGGGACACTGTGCTGAAGCCAAGGCACGCAAACGGTCACCCATCCACTTGGTAACCATGCTCGATGCTGCTTAACCTTAGCTTGGGGAAAGTGAGCGCTCTGACACCGAGCTATCCCGTCCTCTAAAGAGTATTTAATTTCAAAAGATAACAATTTTCTCCCATACCGAAGCAGGACGTGCTGGGCCTGACTTGTCAGGCGTTCAACGGCAGCACAACGCATTTTCGCTGATATGACATGACAACAATAGTTGCTGTCTGAGTGTTCGACAATGAAGACGAAGAAGAAGAAAAGGACACACTGCACAGCTGTCAAGTTTCCCCCACTTTCAGCTCTTCTTAACGGCTAATTATTTGATCCCACCCTTGGCCCAGCTGGTGCTAGTTATAGCAGGAGCTGACCACACTTGGATGAGGTAAAAAACAGGGGGCAAGACAGCTAAGTGATCAGAACGCTCGCTTTACCCCAGTCAAGTTAAGCAGCGTTTTCGCATGGGTACCAGTTGGATGGGTGACCGTTAACGTGCCTTGGCTTCAGTAAAGCCCCCCCCACCCCCCTCCCCCAAGTTCACCCAGCTGTAAATGAGTACCTGCCCTCTTTAGGCTCAGGGAAGGTAAAGCAACAAGAGAGAGGAGATAGGCGCCGCCCTCAATATGCTGGCCCCTAGAGAAGCTGAGGTCTCTGATGCCTTACTCCCCTACAATCACATAGGTTATGGGACACCGTTACCTTTTTCTTTGACACTACCCCTATGTTAAGGGAGAGAACCCCTCTTTCCCAGTACACATGCACCGTGCACATTTGTATCCTTCTGTTGCCCATATGAAAGCTGATGTGGTTTGGTCACACCACAAGACACAACACCCTAGCAAAAACCATCTTGCAAGGAACAGTCGAGGGCAAGAGAAGAAGAGGCCGCCAAAAGAAATCATGGGTTGACAACATCAAAGACTGGACTGCCCAACCCCTGCAACACCTCCTACTAGCCACACAGGATCGTGAAGCATGGAAAAAGATCTCCGTTGCGTCTTCTCTCATGTCCCCCCTACGTCCTTTGGGACATGGAACTGAGTGAGTGAGTGAGTGAGTTGCCCATATGTGGGTGTTACGAAGGGAAGGGCTAGGAGATGGTTGGTTGCCCAATAGCGGGCAACCCGATAGGGAAAAGGTTTAAATCTTTCCTCTTTGATAACAGGGTCCAGGTCTCCTTTGTACTGGCTCCAAAAACCAACAATGACAAAGAAAACAATAGCAACAAAATGTTTAACAGACTATGAAAGGATCAGTGAACGGACAGGCCTAGAACTCAACACAACCCTGAGAAAGGCAGAACAGAGAGAGAGAGGAATGGAGGGAACTGGTTGTCAAGTCTTCATGGATGCCCCCACGGTCGCCAGACTAAGGGAGGGATAGATAGATAGAAATATAGATAGATATAAAGATAGATCTATAGATATAAAGATAGATAAATAGATAGATAGATAGATAGATAGATGTAAAGATAGATCTATAGATACAAAGATAGATAGATAAATAGATAGATAGATAGATAGATAGATATAGATAGACAGATAGATAGATAGATAGATAGATAGATAGATAGACAGATAGATAGAAAGGATCAGCGCAACAAAACACATGGGTACATGAGCACAGAGCCGCCGCTGTAGTCTAGTGGTTAGGGCGTTGGACTCGTAATCTAAAGGTTGCGGGTTTGATCCCAGCTTTCGGCTATGGCGTTGTGCCCTTGGAAAAGGCAATTTATGGCCATTTTCTCACCCCACCCAGGTGTAAAAGGGGTACCAACCTTGTGTTGGGGGTTAACCCTGCGATAGACTGGCGTCCTATCCAGGGGGGGGTCTATGACTCTCAGTCGCTTAATGCCACAGCAACCGGGATAAGCACCGGCCTGATGAGCCTTAGGCTCGGGACAGACTTTAACTTTTTAACTATCCAGGGGGGAGTCTATGACTCTCAGTCGCTTAACGCCGCCATAGAAACCGGGATAAGCACCGGCCTGATGAGCCTTAGGCTCGGGACAGACTTTAACTTAACTTTAACATGAGCACAGCAAAAGGGGTGTGTGTACCTGTTTGATGAGGCAATCCAGAGCTCCCTTGTAGTTCTCATGCTGAATGTGATGGGTGATGACTCGCTCGTAGTCTGAAACAACCAGGATGATGTTGTTGTTGTTGTTGTTGCTGTTGTTGTTGCTGCTGTTGTTGTTGTTGCTGCTGTTGGTGTTGCTGTTGTTGTTAATGTTGTTGTTGCTGCTGCTGTTGTTGTTGTTATTGTTGTTGTGCATTCCCCAGCTTAACACTCTAGGGGGTCACCCAGAATGTGCACTTCTGACTCACTACTCATCCCACCTGGGAATCACTGTGAGATTGAAATTGCCACACTGAATGAGAAGTTTGCGTGTGTGACTGTTTTTGAGTACCTCATCATACAAGCAGCTACACTCCAACTTCAAGAGATTTTTTTTCTTCTTTAAAGGAGAGTGCGGGTTGTTATGTTAAGAGCTTGTCATGGCTGAAGGCATATCTGAAAACAACAGTTTACAACGTCGCAACATTTTAGTCTTGGCCTTTGAAATTAGCTGACATCAATAACGGACACAGCTTTTGGCTTGGGCCAGCTCCTATATACCATGGAGCATTTCATGACTTCTGATCATGATGCAGGCATGCATATCTGCTTTTATTTCACTCTGTGATCACTATAAAAAAAAAATCTTAAAAATAACCCCAACACATAAGCACCAAAATTCCCCCACATAGCTTACGTTAATTCTGTGTGGATTTTTTTTTTCAGTGGAAGTGGATTTTTTTTCAGTTTCATTTTCTTTAATGTCTATTGATATTTCATAAAGGTCCAATAAATAATCTACAATAAAACACCACAGTGTCAAAAGAAGGTACCCCCCAAAAAAGTGAAAGCTGAAAAAAGGGGAGAGAGAGAGAGAGAGAGAGAGAGAGGGAGAGGGAGAGAGAGAGAGAGAGAGAGAGAGAGAGAGAGAGAGAGAGAGAGAGAGAGAGAGAGAGAGAGAGAATGTTTATAACTCAGTACAAATATGTCTTAGAAAACACACACACACACACACAGAGGAAAAAATGATAAAACCGATACCAGACAATTCAACCTATAGACAGACCTATGGATCATTTCAACACATATATATACATTTTTTTTTCCCTTTGATCATGTCAACATTGAATCTATACTGAGCAAGACATCACTGCTCCCACTCACTCATATACATTCTTTTTTCCTTTGATCATGTCAACATTGAATCTATGATAAGCAAGACATCACTGCTCCCACTCACTCATATACATTTTTTCCCTTTGATCATGTCAACATGGAATCTATACGAAGCAAGACATCACTGCTCCCACTCACTCATATACATTTTTTCCCTTTGATCATGTCAACATGGAATCTATACTAAGCAAAACATCACTGCTCCCACTCACTCATATACATTTTTTCCCTTTGATCATGTCAACATTGAATCTATACCAAGCAAAACATCACTGCTCCCACTCACTCATATACATTTTTTCCCTTTGATCATGTCAACATTGAATCTATACTAAGCAAAACATCACTCATATACATTCTTTTTCCCTTTGATCATGTCAACATGGAATCTGTACGAAGCAAAACATCACTGCTCCCACTCTCTCATATACATTTGATCATGTCAACATGGAATCTATACTAAGCAAAACATCACTGCTCCCACTCTCTCACCTTCCATGAGTCGAGCAAAGAACACCAGATCCTCCACATCTCCGTGACTAGCGATGAGGTCATAGATCACGGCACGGTTCAGTGTCATGCACTCCTGGTAACACACAAGCAGACAATATTGACCACTGATGTGATTTGTGTGGAGTGACATGGTGTACAGCTGCCGCTGTAGTCTAGTGGTTAGGGCGTTGGACTCGTAATCTAAAGGTTGCGGGTTTGATCCCAGCTTTCGGCTATGGCATTGTGCCCTTGGAAAAGGCACTTTACGGCTATTTTCTCACCACACCCAGGTGTAAAAGGGGTACCAACCTTGTGTTGGGGGTTAACCCTGCGATAGACTGGCGTCCTATCCAGGGGGGAGTCTATGACTCTCAGTCGCTTAACGCCACAGAAACCGGGATAAGCACCGGCCTGATGAGCCTAAGGCTTGGGACAGACTTTAACTTTTTAACATGGTATACAGATGAAGACAAACACAAAGCCAAACAAACACAGCTAATGACGGGACGGGATAGCCTAGTGGTCAGAACATTGCGCTCGCAATTTGACGGCCCGGATTTGATTCTCGGTCGAGGGGATTTTCCCCCTGGAGTGCTGACTCCACTCTCCCCCAAAGTCCTTCGGATGAGACTATAAACCGAGGCCTCATGTGTGAACGCACGCAGAACATCTTGCGCACATGTTAAATCCTGTTCCCCTTTTCGTAAGAGTAGGCCATTGTGGGAACAAATGACAAGATTTACAAAACTGCATACACATGGGGTCTGGATGAAAAAAAGCAAACGAGTGCTTATCCCATTATCCTCAATAAAAAAGAATTTTAAAAAAGCCCCCTAAAAAGCCAAACAAACATAACTAATGACAGCCCACCAGGATCTCTCATACAGCTACATTCAGAAAACTCATCAGCCATACTGCCTACAGTCATTGGGATGAGACTATAAACCAAGGCCCTGTGTGTCAATGCACGTGGAACATCTTGCCCACATGTTAAAAAACTGTTCTGCCTTTTGAAAGAGCAGGCCATTGTGTGCTGGTAGGAGCAGATGACAATAAAAATAAAAAACCAGCATGCACACAAGTGTCGTGTTTAGACACCATCCCTGAGGAAAAATCAGGGAATTGGAGTCCTCAGGGCAGTTTGGGGCTGTAGGCCTATATGGCAACATTCTGGCGGCTCCTGCGATGGCACTGAAACCATTCGTATTGGCAAGTGCCTTTCCAATAGACCATTCCAGTGACATGGGGGGGGGGGGGGGGGGGGGGGGTCTGCTGCATAGGTAACAGCTTGCTCTTGATACTTATTATCCAGGCTTTGCTTCTAGAGCCAAAAGCACAACTCCATAGACAGTCTTCCGAGTCTGACAGATGTCTACCTGGCTGCCTATACTTACCTTCATCATTGCAAGAACAAAATAACTGCATCATTTCAATTCAGCACCTACCTTAAAGTAACCACAACAATGACAGTCTTATATATCACTATAAGTTTTAAGCGTGAGGTATCTTTTAAAACAGCAACAAAAATCAACACAGGCAGAAGATCAAAAAAAAAAAAAAAAAAGATGCCCAAAGCAACGAAAATAGTCAATAACAGTAACTAAGAACTGCACACGAGCTGTTTGTACACTTTGGTTTCATAGTCTGTATCAGTTATTCCTTAAAAGACAATTGCATTACTCCTCTCTTTTTTTGGGGGGGGGGGGGGAAGGGGAGGGAGGGGGATGGTGGCGGTGACTTGCATGCTTCTCGAACACAACTACAAGAACTGCCTGTGGCAGTCATGTCCCATCATCCTGCATTCATGATGGCTATCCCGACACTTTCACCTTCTGGTGATAGCGGCATTTTGGCTTGTTCGGGCTTGATGTGTTGGTTGGTTGGTTGATTGGTTGGTTGGTTGGTTGGTTAGGCTGGCTGGCTAGCCAGGTTGTTATTGGCAAAGCATACTTACACAGCAGCAGACATTGCCTCTTTAAAACGGGGCCCCATGTGCAAACGCACGCAGAACATCTTGTGCACATGTTAAATCCTGTTCCGCTTTTCGTAAGAGTAGGCCACTATGTGCCGGTGAGAACAGACAACATGATTTACAAAAAAATTGCATACACACAGGGACTGGATGTAAAAAAAAAAGCATGTGAATGCTTATTCCATTATCCTCGATATAAAAGAGTAAGATGAAGATGAAGAAGGCCTGTCCACTCTCTGATGCTGTCTTCCCATCGTTTCCTCTGTCTGCCTGTTTGTCTTCCTCCTCCCCTTACTGTTCCCTTGTAGCAGACTTACACAGCAGCAAACATTGTTGTTGGGTTTTTAAAAAATTTTTTTAAAATAAAAAATTATTTTTTTTTGTTTGTAGACATTGTTAATCAAAAGCACTGACTGACCTTGACCCTGGGGTAGGCCATGAAGCTCTGTTTTAAGTTATTTTTTAAAAATTTATTTTTTATTTTTTTTTTATAGACATTGTATATCCAAAAGCACTGACCTTGACCCTGGGGTAGGCCATGAAGCTGTGTTTTAAGTTATTAAAAACTTTTTTATTTATTTCTTATTTATCATTTTTTTAAGACATTGTTATTCAAAAGCACTGACCTTGACCCTGGGGTAGGCCATGAAGCTCTGTTTTAAGTTATTTTTTAAAAATTTATTTTTTATTGTTTATTAACTATTTTTTTAGACATTGTTATCCAAAAGCACTGACTGACCTTGACCCTGGGGTAGGCCATGAAGCTCTGTATTAAGTTATTTAAAAAAAAATTATTTTTCATTTTTTATTTATTTTTTTTTAGACATTGTTACCCAAAAGCACACTGACTGACCTTGACCCTGGGGTAGGCCATGAAGCTCTGTTTTAAGCTATTTAAAAAAAAAAAAAATTATTATTATTTTTTTTTTAGACATTGTTACCCAAAAGCACACTGACTGACCTTGACCCTGGGGTAGGCCATGAAGCTCTGGAGGCGGTCCTGGATGGCGTCGTACTCGGAGGTCTCGTCCAGACCCCGGTCCTTCAGCCTGCCCAGGGAGGTCAGGAACAGCTCCACCAGCCACGTCACCAACATCGTCATCTGCGTCTTGTCCTGCAACCAAACCACAGGGAGCCGCCGCTGTAGTCTAGTGGTTAGGGCGTTGTACTCGTAATCTAAAGGTTGCGGGTTCGATCCCAGCTTTCGGCTATGGCGTTGTGCCCTTGGAAAAGGCACTTTACGGCTATTTTCTCACCCCACCCAGGTGTAAAAGGGGTACCAACGTTGTGTTGGGGGTTAACCCTGCGATAGACTGGCGTCCTATCCAGGGGGGGAGTCTATGACTCTCAGTCGCTTAACGCCACAGAAACCGGGATAAGCACCGGCCTGATGAGCCTTAGGCTAGGGACAGACTTTAACTAACTTAACAAACCACAGGGGGACGGGGATAGCCTTGTGGTCAGACTGACTGCTTAGTTGTTGATGTTGTTGTTGTTCCCCAGCTTAACACTCTGGGGGGTCACCCAGAATGTGCAGTACTCTGACTCACTACTCATCCCACCTGGGAATCACTAGCGTGAGGTTGAAATCGCACGCACTGAATGGGAAGTTTGCGTGTATGACTATTTTCAAGTACCTCGCCATATAGGCAGCCATACTCCTCCGACTTCAGAGGATTTATTCTCCTCTGAAGGAGAGTGCAGTGTTGTTCTGTTAAGAGCTTGGTCATGGCTGAAAGCAATCTCGACACAACATTTTACAACATCACAACGTTTTAGCGTAGGCCTTGGCAATGAGCTGACATCAATAACTGACACAGCTTTTGGCCTAGGCCAAACTGCTTAGTTTAGTTCTGTAAGTTTGTTTCTTTGCCAGCACAAGTTCTGCACGCCATGTAGTAGCAGTCTCTCGTTTCATGTGCCGGTCGGAACGGATGACAATATTGACACAACTGCATACACATGGAGACTGGATGAGAAAAAAAAAAAAGCACATGAGTGCTTATCCCATTATCCTCGATATGAAAGAATAAAAAAAAATCCCAAACAAACAAAAACCAAAAAAACCCCCAACATTGCGCTCAAAATTTGACGACCCAAGTTCGATTCCCGGTGAAGGGTATTTTTTCCCTGGAGTTAACATCAGTGCTGACTCCACTCTCCCCCAAAGTCTTTCGGATGAGACTGTAAACTGAGGCCCCGTGTGTGAACGCACGTAGAACATCTTGCGCACACGTTAAATCCTGTTCTGCTTTTCGTAAGAGTAGGCCATTGTGTGTTGGTGGGAACAGATGACAATATTTACAAAACTGCATACACACGGGGACTGGATGAAAAAAAGCACATGAGTGCTTATTCCATTATCCTTGATATAAAAGAATAAAAAAAAACAAACAACAACAAACCCCACCATGGTGCGCTGGTTCAATCAGATATTTATGACTGTTTTTCTGCCCTCCTTCCTTCCTTCCTTCCTTCCTGCCTGCTTGCCAAACTTCCACGCTCATACACCACTAACCAGAAATTAATGCAGTGTCTTTAAAATCCCTCCAAATATATCATGTTCCAACAAGAAAGCGCAAAGAACCCCAAACGCCACTGGGAAGTGTTTTTACAGCAATTTTCTGTCAGTTTTATAATTTTTATATGGCAGGCAGAGCAATATTCAGGCTGTAACTGCAATTGTCTGCTATAATGTAGTAACTGTCTGTTATAATTTAGTAACTGTCTGCTATAATATAGTAATTGTCTGCTATAATATAGTAAGTAATTTACACGGAAATACAGAGTTCCCATAAAGTATAACTTCAATCACAAAGTTTAAAGCAAAACTCACAAAGTTTAAAGCAACGTTTTTGAAATTTTTAGGAACCATAACTTTGGATGGTTGTGGAGGAGACATGAGAGACGATTCTGCAGCCAGCCGTCGCCATCCAGCCCTGTCCTCTGCCTTCCTAATGAGTGTTGGACTGTCCAGGTGGGTCCACTCCTTAATGTTATCCATCCAGCTTTTGGTTTGTCTGCCTCGGCGTCTGCCACCTTCTAGCGTTCCTTGTAGGACTGTCTTGGGGAGGGTGTTGTGGCGTGTGACATGGCCGAACCATGCCAGCTTCCTTTTCTTGGCAGTGGCTAGTAGGGGTTCCTGGGGGCCAGCCATCAGTACGACTTGACTTCGCACAAAGGTTTTTGTTTTCCTATCCTTCCAGGAAATTCCAAGCAGTCGCCTGAAGCCTTTTGTCTCGAACGTCTGGATCCGCTTGGTGGTTTCAGCGGTCATTGTCCAACTTTCGCAGCACATAAAAAAAAGCTTTCACCAACACCAGTGGAGACTAGATCAGCGAGGAACTCACCTGAGGCTTCAGGGACTCCAGCTTCTCCAGGATGAAGGTCTGCAGAGGCTCCTTATCCTTCAGGCTGACAAACTTCAGGGCCACCTCCTCAAACGGGTTCTGAGTCTTGGCATACATGGCAGCGCTCTCGTTAAAACTGCAACACAGCACCCTCAAATGAATGACTAAATCACTGGCGTTCGTGAGCAAGTAGAATGTTTGATTGTTCAAGAAACGGTATAAACGTTTGGGGGTAAGCAAGTAAAGATATTTGATTATTCAAGAAACATACATTGTATAGACGTTTGGCGCAAGTATTTGATTATTCAAGAAACATACATTGTATAAACATTTGGCATAAGTAAGTAAGTATTTGATTATTCAAGAAATATGCATTGTACATACATTTGGTGTAAGTATTTGATTATTCAAGAAATATGCATTGTACAGACATTTGGTGTAAGTATTTGATTATTCAAAAAACATACATTGTATAAACATTTGGCATAAGTAAGTAAGTATTTGATTATTCAAGAAATATGCATTGTATAGACATTTGGTGTAAGTATTTGATTATTCAAAAAACATACATTGTATAAACATTTGGCATAAGTAAGTAAGTATTTGATTATTCAAGAAATATGCATTGTATAGACATTTGGTGTAAGTATTTGATTATTCAAAAAACATACATTGTATAAACGTTTGGCTTAAGTAAGTATTTGATTATTCAAGAAACATGCATTGTATAGACATTTGGTGTAAGTATTTGATTATTCAAGAAACATGCATTGTATAAATGTTTGGTGCAAGTATTTGATTATTAAAGAAACATATATTGTATAAACGTTTGGCATAAGCAAGTAAAATATCTGATTACTCAAGAAACATATATTGTATAAACGTTTGACGTAAGCAAGTAAAATATTTTATTATTCATGAAACATACATTTTATACACGTTTGGCGTAAGTGAACAAGTATTTTCTTGTTCAAGAAACACATCTTATACATTTCATCTAACAGCAGCAAGTGATTTTGCGCAAATATGCGCATACAAATCTGTTCTCAAAACACTGAGAACACTCAGACACACACATCAGCTAAAACTTTAGAAAAAAACCCCAATCCAAAATCTTTTCCAAAACTTTGTTCCAGATCATTTCACTGCTTAACACTATCCCTATGTTAAGGAAGAGAACCCCTCTTTCCTGGTACATATAC
>CM060337.1:18919276-18924276 GCA_030674155.1 Stramonita haemastoma | reverse complement strand
TAGATTTTGAGAACATTCTTTGTACTCAGTACGGTTATCAAAAATCTTGTACCAGAAAAACTGTTACTCTAATCTACAGATTGAAACTAAATGCTTTTCGAGCAAAATTTGCAAAAAATATACAATGTATATGCGGTGAAAAACTTTCAAATATTCATGTTTTGTATCACTGTTCAGGTTTAAAAAAATTCCTACCATCATTTCAAAATAAGTCCCTACACGAGGTTCTTACGAATCCAAGGCTATTGTGTGAGATAGCATTATCCCTGATGCGATCCCCAGTAGCTTCATTTTTGTAAAATTTGACAATGCGTCTGCAACAGATTTGAAATCAGAATGATTCCAAATGTTCAGGTTCTGCTGTTAGCATAGTTTTGTTGCTATTGTTGTTGTTCTGAGGGTTGTTCTTTTTGTGCTTCTTTGCCTTGTTTTATTATTATTTTTTTTTGTATTGTTTGGAATTAGTATCTTGCTACATCTTCCATTTCATCAACCCCTTCCCCCCCCCCCCCTCCCCCCCACTCTCCCCGTCTAATATCACATTAAGTGAACAGACGTAAAATTGAAGACACACACACACACACACACACACACACATGGGGACTGGATGCAAAAAAAAAAGCACACGAGTGCTTATTCCATTATCCTCGATATAAAAGAGAAAAAGAATGAATAAAATAAAGAACACACACACACATGTACACACACACACACACACACACACACACACACACACAAGAACACAAACTCACACACACACACACACATACACAAACTCACACAAACTTACACACACTGACACACACACACACACACTTACACACACACACACACACCTCGTTTCCCTGGACACCTTGTAGACAAACACAGCTTGGGAAGTGTATGAACAGATGGATCCTCGAATGGGGTCCTTACAGATTCCCAGCAGACGACCAAAGCGCTGGAAAAAGGTCACACGCGATACAAGTCAAGACGTTAAAAGCCCCCCCCCAAAAAATGAAATAGCAAAAAAAAAAAAAAAAAAAAAAAAAAAGATTTCTTTTTTCGAAAGACGATATTATTCAAGGTAGGTGTTTAGAATATACACCTAAACAAATAAAAAGAAAGAGAGAGAAAGAGAGAGAGAGAGAGAGAGGAGAGAGAGAGAGAGAGAGAGAGAGAGAGAGAGAGAGAGAGAGAGAGAGGGTGTGTGTGTGTGTGTGTGTGTGTGTGTGTGTGTGTGTGTGTGTGTGTGTGTGTTGTGTGTGGGGTGTGGTGTGTGTGTGTGTGTGTGTGTGTGTGAGAGAGAGAGAGAGAGAGAGAGAGAGAGAGAGAGAGAGAGAGAGAGAGAGAGAGAGAGAGAGAGAGAGAGAGAGAGAGAGAGACAGACAGACAGACAGACAGACAGACAGACAGACAGACAGACAGACAGACAGACAGACAGACAGACAGACAGACAGACAGACAGACAGACAGACAGACAGACACACAGCCAAATACAACCACAAAGAGATAACTTTTGTGGTGGGAAAAAAAAAAGATCCTGACATGACAACAATTTGTGACATCATATTCCCCTCAAAGCAAGAAGATCAGTCAGTGTAATACATCTACTGCATCATACTAACCTCCGGTATGACGTCATCAAAGATGACCTGCTCATTCAACGAACACACAGCTCGGACCCTGTCACAGACGGAAACAATATGACACTTATAAATCCAACCTCAAGACACACCACTTATTTAATCAAACCTAAGATTTTTGCCTCCTGTATCCATCTGCTATCTGTCCCTGCCTTCAACATCTGAAATCCCCTTTATTCACCCTGCCAAGGTGTATTACCTTTATAAGTGTGTGTGTGTGTGTGTGTGTGTGTGTGTGTGTGTGTGTGTGTGTGTGTGTGTGTGTGTGTGTGTGTGTGAGTGAGTGGTGTGTGTGTGTGTGTGTGTGTGTGTGTGTGTGTGTGTGTGTGTGTGTGTGTGTGTGTGCAAATCGATGCTTACTCAATGTACCATCTGAAAATAAAGAGTGAGTGTGTGTGTGTGTGTGTGTGTGTGTGTGTGTGTGCGTGCGTGCGTGCGTGCGTGCGTGCGTGCGTGCGTGTGTGTGTGTGTGCAAATCGATGCTTACTCAATGTAATAATAATAATAATAATACATGGAATTTGTATAGTGCTATATCTTGTAAAAACAAATCAAAGCGCTTGCATTCGACCAACACAACACACAATTAACAACAATTTACAGTTTTAACATATTCGAATGTACACACACTCACTCACGCATGCACGCACGCAAGCACGCAACACGCGCACGGGCACACACACCTACAAACGTTATGCACTTTGGCAGGTGGATGTTGAAGGCAGGGACAGGTAAGAGATGGAAGCGGAAAGGAGAAAACTTAGGTTTGGAATAAGTGTGTCTTGAGGTTGGATTTAAAAGTGTCATAAGTAGGCTGTACCATCTGAAAATAAAATTTTGACTTGACTTGACTTCACACACACACACACACACGAGAAGGAGGCGACAGGAGAAAAAGGAATGAGGCAGACACATAAGAAATTGTGAAAGGTCTCTGTTCCAGTCCCTTAGGACATTTGTTACAGTTGCATTAATGTTAGTTGAGTTTAAAAAAAAAATGTTTTTATTATTCCTATTCCATTATCAAGTTTCTTTGTAGAGTGGGTGGGATTTTTTGTTGATTTTTCTTAACACTTATTTTCCAGTCTAATATCACTAAAAGTGAACAGACGTAAAATTGAAGACAACAACAACAACAACAACACACACACACACACACACACACGCACACGCGCACACACACACACACACACACACACACACACACACACACACACACACACACAGAGAATACACCAAGCAGCAAACAAAAGTACTGAGGCACTTACCTGGAAGGGTAGACAACCAGCATGTGGAACTCAGTGAGCTCCATGCTGATGGGGTTAGCTCCCTGCTCCTCTATGTCCTTGGAATAACTGTCACCCCTTAAGGAATTTTCATCACATTGGTGACGCCGCTCCACCACAAAATGAGTCGTATTGAACCTGACCCACTTTTCCGCTACAAGCTGTTTTAGGCAGGTGGGGGTCAGGTTGTTGATTCTGAGATTTTGACTGATTTATTAACCCTTTCGCTGCTGTCATATTTTGCTCAGGCACATGCTGGACAAAACAGAGAGAGCGTTGAATCAAGACGAACAGCGATCGTCAACTGAGCATTGATGGTGACGGTTTCTATGATGAACGCTGTTCGTCAACAGCGCAGTAAAGAGGTTAAAGTTTAGCTATTATTCTACCTTGTACTGAAGTATCAAGGGCAAGTGTAACTTTAGTTTCCTTGTGCTTAAAAAGTGTGTTTAAGAACACCTGAGCTCTCATTCTGACCACCTACTACAATTAAAAAAAAAGTCAGTTTCTCATTTTCAGACCTGTGCACCCCCTTACTACTGATTTCAGTATTTTCATGGCAATTTTCAGTATTTTTCACCGAGTTTCAGTATTTTTGCGCGTTGTTCGTGATACACTTTTTCAACATGAAGCATAAACGTCTTTTTTTTAATTTGGTTTTTGTATCTGTATTTGTTTGCTCATCCCCCTTCCAATTTCTTTCCATTGTATAAAAGCTCATAAGCTTTTTCTTTTATCAACTAGCAAATCTGGACGGGTCTGATGACTTCATAAGTGATGTAATATACAGAGTGTAGAATTGGGAGAGAAAAAATAGAGGAAATTGAGCCGGGGTCCAGGGGTCGCTTAGGCCCCGGTGGGGTGCAGGGGCAAAGCCCCGCTGGGGGGCCCAGGGGGGCTAAGCCCCCCGGCCGAAAATGATTTTTCGCATTTTAAAGGCAGTTTGGAGGCCTCTTCAGGCACCATTTTGTGCAATGTGGAGGCATATGTGTGTGTGTGTGTGTGTGTGTGTGTGTGTGTGTGTGTGTGTGTGTGTGTGTGTGTGTGTGTGGAGAGAGAGAGAGAGAGAGAGAGAGAGAGAGAGAGAGAGAGAGAGAGAGAGAGAGAGAGAGAGAGAGAGAGAGAGAGAGAGAGAGAGAGAGAGAGACTCAGACCTTCCATAAAGAACCACCAGAGTATGTCAAACTTGTTATAAACAGATCTATTCTGGGTAGCGGCAATATAAGTTTGTGTGTACCACTGTGATGGTTAATGGAAAATGTGGAGAGAGAGAGAGAGAGAGAGAGAGAGAGAGAGAGAGAGAGAGAGAGAGAGAGAGAGAGAGAGAGAGAGAGAGAGAGAGAGAAATACACTCTCTGGTGAAGATTTAAGAAGATCCTATGCCTTTCTCATTTTATTTTTAATCTGATTTCGGAGTGGACTCACAATGACAGTTTGCATGGCCAGAAAACAAGTGCTGTGTATGTGTGTGCTCTGCTGCTGTCCAGTACAGCACCAGAGCGGAAGCCGTGTTTGGTACTATATAACTTCAGAACAAGTCACTTTGCCGTTTTAACGATCAACTGATTTTTCGAAGATGCGAGAAATATTACTGTTCCATGATTTTCCAAGAAATCAGCGCTTCTATAAATGAAGAGCCGTGGTTTGCTATGTTCCGACCGCATTCCAATTTTCGACACCACTTGCGAATGAAAGTTCAACTTTCACTAGCGAGTAGCCTGATGCGAGAGACGAAGCGCAGGTTTCAAACCTTACTCGGCAAAACGAACAGCCAATTTTGCTGCTTATGCATCTATATCCGCAACTGTACCTCTTTTAGCCCCATCCTCGCCTGTTAGCGTCATTTTGCATTCACTACGCGTCTTTCTTTGCTTATAAGTGTATCAGTTTGGTCTGTTTCTCCGCGAGTTTACACCGCTTTCCGCCATTTTGTTTTGAAGATACTGTTGTGCGCATGCGTCATCAGGGAGATAAGTAATTGAACTGGCTTAGCAGACGACGTAACGCGAGATAAACGGCATCGCTGAACGATAGAAGACGACGTTTTCGATTTCCGGATTTTTCGATGACAAAAATCGGATTTTGATTA
>CM060337.1:18904276-18914276 GCA_030674155.1 Stramonita haemastoma | reverse complement strand
CATACACACAGGGACTCAATGTAAAAAAAGCACATGAATGCTCATTTCATTATCCTCCAAATAAAAGAGTTGAATTAAATTTTAAAAAAAGAATTCCTTTACAACCATTAAATGCATAATGCAGATGGGATCTAAGCCCACAGCCTCACCAAGAAGACTAACACCCAGACCATTACTCACAGTCTGGTAGAATTAAAGGTGAAAAAAAAAAGGATAAAGGTGTCCCATAACCTATGTGGTCGTAAGGGAGTGAGGCATCAGAGACCTCAGGTTCTCTAGGGGCCATCATATTGAGGGCGGCGCCCATCTCCTCTCCCTCGCTCATCTGTTCCCACCACCGGCACACAATGGCCTACTCTTACGAAAAGCGGAACAGGATTTAACATGATCTGTAAATAGGCATGGAACATGGTACCAAAAGAACACTTCCCACCAGTGTTACGATACAGTACGGCTTATTTTTGCTGCTGACACACTGCGGCTTACAAAAGTCCTTCGGATGAGATTATAAACCGAGGCCCAGTGCGCGAACGCACGCAGAAATCTTGCGCACGTTACATCCTGTTCCGCTTTTCGTAAGAGTAGGCCATTGTGTGCCGGTGGTGGGAACAGATGACTTTTACAAAACTGCATACACACGGGGACTGGATGTGAAAAAAAGCACAAGAGTGCTTATCCCATTATCCTTGATATAAAAGAATAAATAAATAAATAAATAAATAGAAAGAATACCCCGGGGTGGTGGCTAGGATGTAGTACTTGTAGCAGGCCAGATCAGAGCAAGGCATGCGGTCAAACTGCAGGCCTGTCACAGGCTCGCTCTTCTCCTTTCCCAAGTTGAACAGCTGTTTTGAAGAAAGAAAGAAAAAAAACCCCCAGACATTTACACACCCTAGCATTCAAATTCTCTTGCAAACTGTTAGAAGAAAGACAACAGACATTTACACACCCTACCATTCAAATTCTCATGCAAAGTGTTTGAAGGACAAATTCTCTTGCAAACTGTTAAAAGAAAGAAAGACAACAGACATTTACACACCCTAGCATTCTGCTAACTGTTTGAAGAAAGACAACAGACATTTACACACCCTAGCATTCTGCTAACTGTTTGAAGAAAGACAACAGACATTTACATACCCTGACATTCAAATTCTCTTGCAAACCGTTTGAAGAAAGACAACAGACATTTACATACCCTGACATTCAAATTCTCTTGCAAACTGTTTGAAGAAAGAAAGAAAACAGATATCAACACACCCTGACATTCAAATGTTTTTGCAAACTGTTTGCAGAAAGACAAAGGTTTGGCTGTAGAAAACATATCTATTTCATAAGCATTGTAGACCATTAAATGACTCTCTAATGTTTTCTTCAACAGCTGATCAAAATATTCTGCTTTGAGAAAAAAAAATCAAATGGTAACAATATCTATAAATATGAATAAATCTATTTCAAATCATAACCATACCTATATATATATATATATATATATATATATATATATATATATATATATATATATATATATATATATATATATATATATATATAAAAGTTAAAGTTAAAGTCTGTCCCGAGCCTAAGGCTCATCAGGCCGGTGCTTATCCCGGTTTCTGTGGCGTTAAGCGACTGAGAGTCATAGACTCCCCCCTGGATAGGACGCCAGTCTATCGCAGGGTTAACCCCCAACACAAGGTTGGTACCCCTTTTACGCCTGGGTAGGGTGAGAAAATAGCCGTAAAGTGCCTTTTCCAAGGGCACAACGCCATAGCCGAAAGCTGGGATCGAACCCGCAACCTTTAGATTACGAGTCCAACGCCCTAACCACTAGACTACAGCGGCGGCAATATATATATATATATATATATATATATATATATGAACAAAATGTATTTCATATCATAACAATACCTATATAATATGTGAGCAGATTTATTTCAAATCCTGAAAATACCTGTATATCAGGGCATCAACAAGACAAGTCCTGTGTCATGGTTTGTACGCACACATGTAAAAGATCAGAAAACAGACAACTTCTGTCAGGTTTTGGAAACTTTCAAACACTGATATTTTCCTGTGGACTGCTAGTTCAAAGAATGCAACATAACAAGCTTCTAGATGGCTGGTGGTAAATGACATCAGTACTTAAAGCATGCAATCAGTGCACTCATGATTTGCCTGAACAAAGAATACGGAGTGCCTGGCAGTACAATATTCCCCCACCTAAAAGGACAACAGGAGTGTTAGCCACGGCTGGCCATATACCCTGTAACCCATTGGGGGACGGGATAGCCTAGTGGTCAGAACATTGTGCTGGCAATTTGACGACCTAGATTCGATTCCCGTTCGAGGGGATTTTTCCCCTGGAGTTAACATCAGTGCTGACTCCACTCTCCCCACAAATCCTTTGGATGAGACTATAAACCAAGGCCCCGTGTGCCAACATACGCAGAACATCTTGCGCACATGTTAAATCCTGTTCCGCTTTTCGTAAGAGTAGGCCATTATGTTCCTGTGGGAACAGATGACAAGATTTACAACACTGCATACGCACAGGGACTGGATGTAAAAAAGCACATGAGAGCTTATTCCATTATCCTCAAAATAACAGAATAAATAAATAAATAAATAAATAAATAAATAAATAAGTAAATAAATAATACAAACCCTACCTGTTTCAGATAGATTTCTACGTTGCCCTGGAAAAACCTGTTGTCATCGTACTGCGTCAGCTCTGTCTCAAATATCAGTCCTGGTGACGAAAAGAAAGAAAACATCATACAGATCTTAAAAGACATTATTTAATAATAATAATAATAAAATTGAGGCTTATATAGCGCGAATTCCCAAAAACATGGGCTCATTGCGCTGTACAATCAAATCAATTTAAATAGGTTACATAGGAACGTGAAAAATTTGACTAGCACCAAAAATTTGGAATACATTTACAGCTTACATTTGTATACTTTATGCCACTTTAGCCCTCTTGCATTCGGATTCTCTGAACACAAACTGCCCCTAGACTTCGCATTCCATCACGGAATCAGGTCAGGCACACATACTGGCTGGCCGTTTCCTCCTTCTAAGTACATACCAGCAGCTACAATTACTTCCAGACTCTCAGTAGGGGTTCTACCTCTAGCCTGATAGAGCTTTGGCATGTGGTAGCAATTAGTGATGGTCACAGCATGATGGAAATCTACTATGTGTAAATCCTGGCAAATCCAGGTTCGAGACTCGGGGGGGGGGGGGGCAATTATTCAATCCTGGCAAATCCCAGTTCGGGACTAAGAGGGTTAAGTCAAGGCAGATTTCTGTGCGTGAATTTCGGGCCGGGGAGAGCGTGTCGGCATAAGAACAGGGCCACCCATTATTTTTTTCTTTCTGTCTGCAACTGCATTTGTTTCCCGATCAGAGTGGCTTTTTTTTTATCTTTTTTTTTTAACAGAACTTTGCCATGGACAACTCTCTTGTCACTGTGGGTTCTTTTACGTGCGCTCAATAAATTTGTGTAACACACAGGAACTAAGATTACTGTCTCATCCGAAAGACAAGCACTCAGACCACCACTCATGGTCTAATGGATTAGGGAAAAGTTTCGGGCCCAAATGGGGTTCGAACCACCGCACACTTCTGACCCAGACTTTTCGATTTCTAGGCAGGCGCGTTACCTCTAGACCACCGATTCACCCTATGCACTGTACATCCCATTTCTTCATCATGAAGCAGTTGGGTGGACAACACAGTTGACAAAAACCGCATACACATGGGGACTGGATGTAAAAAAGCACACCAGATTTGATTCCATTATCCTTGAAATATATGAGAAAATATGAGTAAATAAATAAATAAGTGTACAATGAGCACAAAACAAGGTGTACAATGAGCACAAGACAAGGTGTACAATGAGCACAAGACAAGGTGTACAATGAGCACAAGGTGTACAGTGAGCACAAGACAAGGTGTACAATGAGCACAAGGTAAGGTGTACAGTGAGCACAAGGCAAGGTGTACAATGAGCACAAGGTGTACAATAAGCACAAGACAAAGTGTACAATGAGCACAAGGTAAGGTGTACAATGAGCACAAGATAAGGTGTACAATGAGCACAAAATAAGGTGTACAATGAGCACAAGACAAGGTGTACAACAGGCACAAGACAAGGTGTACAACATGCACAAGACAAGGTGTACAATGAGCACAAGACAAGGCGTACAACAGGCACAATACAAGGTGTTCAACAGGCACAATACAAGGTGTTCAACAGGCACAATACAAGGTGTTCAACAGGCACAATACAAGGTGTTCAACAGGCACAAGACAAGGTGTTCAACAGGCACAATACAAGGTGTTCAACAGGCACAAGACAATGTGTACAACAGGCACAAGACAAGGTGTACAACAGGTACAAGAAAAGGTGTACAACAGGTACAAGAAAAGGTGTACAATGAGCACAATACAAGGTGTTCAACAGGCACAAGACAATGTGTACAACAGGCACAAGACAAGGTGTAAAACAGGTACAAGACAAGGTGTACAATGAGCACAAGACAAGGTGTACAACAGGTACAAGAAAAGGTGTACAATGAGCACAATACAAGGTGTTCAATAGGCACAAGACAATGTGTACAACAGGCACAAGACAAGGTGTACAACAGGTACAAGACAAGGTGTACAATGAGCACAATACAAGGTGTACAACAGGCACAAGACAATGTGTACAACAGGCACAAGACAAGGTGTACAACAGGCACAAGCCAAGGTGTACAATGAGCACAAGACAAGGTGTACAATGAGCACAATACAAAGTGTTCAACAGGCACAAGACAATGTGTACAACAGGCACAAGACAAGGTGTACAACAGGTACAAGAAAAGGTGTACAATGAGCACAAGACAAGGTGTACAAGACGAGGTATGTGTTCAGGTACAAGACAAGTCTGCTGGTATAGATGTACACATCCCTCAGTCCCATACCTTTGCTTGTTCCTATCAGAATGGCTCCTGTGGACTTTTCATTAGCGTTCTGCCAGTTCCAACCCACAGACTCCACCAGATGACCCTGGAGAGATAAAAAAAACCACAACCAAAACAACAACAATGATAATTATCATCATAACTGATGGCTTATAAATCAATGACACGTGGCCAATTAAAACTATTTTAAAGTCGAGAATAAGTTTCTGCACAGACTGTGGTCCTTGACAGCTAGTCATCAGTTCATCTCAAAAAAATCTTGTGAGAAAAATGTGATTTGGGGGGGGGGGGGGGAGAGCACAAATTTTATGTTATGCCCGTTTGAATTTCATTATTATTATTATTAATTTTTTTTTTTATTAAATGATTAAAAAGTGACCACAAATCCCAATGTAATGTTACAGAAATTGACACAGCTTACCAATAACGCAGTGCATGATCTATCTGAGGATGTGTGAAATAATCAAAAAAATATGTCAGATTTCAAGCATTGAAAAAAAAAATTCCCCCAAGACAGACTGTGGCTACTTTCATGGTGGGCAAAAACTGTCACATACCCCAAATCTCACTATTTGTGAACCTTGGAGCTCCAGACAAGTAGCAAAAAAAGACAAAAAACAAACAAACAAAACCCTAAACTGTTTAACCACAAATCTCAATGCAACTCTACGGAAATGGATAAACCTTATGAATAAAACATAGTATATGTATGTATGTATGTATGTATGTATGTATGTATGTATGTATGTAGGTAGGTAGGTAGGTAGGTAGGTAGGTAGGTAGGTAGGTTGGTAGGTAGGTAGGTAGGTAGGTAGGTAGGTAGGTAGGTAGGTATGTATGTATGTATGTATGTATGTATGTATGTATGTATGTATGTATGTATGTATGTATGTATGTATGTATGTATGTATGTATGTATGTATGTATGTATATATATCTGCTGAAGTGAAATAATCCAGAAATACGTTACATTTCAAAATTTATATTTTTGATTCCTTTTAGCAGGTTTTCTTCTGCTTATCACATACACATTACCAATGGTAAAGGTAAAAGGTAGAGGTGTCCCATAACTTATGGGGTCATAGGGGAGCAAGACCTCAACTTCTCTAGGGGCCAGCATATTGAGGGCTTTCCCCAAAAGTCCTTCAGATGAGACAATAAACCGAGGCCCCATACATGTGCGAACGCACACAAAACATCTGGTGCACGTGTTAAATCCTGTTCTGCTTTTCGTAAGAGTAGGCCATTATGTGCCGGTGGGAACAGATGACAAGATTTACAAAACTGCATACACACGGGTACTGGATGTAAAAAAGCACATGAGGGCTTATTCCCATATCCTTGACATAAAAGAATAAACAAACAACAAACACAGACACAGACACAGACACAACCCAACAAGCAACCAAAGTACTATATTACAACAACAACAAAAAAAGAGCACACAAAATTACTTAAAGTACACAAAAAACAGCTCCTCTAGAGTCAGAGTATGGCTGCCTATATGGCAAAGTACTAAAAAAATCAGTCATACACGCAAACTTCTCATTCAGTGTGCAATTCAATCTCACAGTGATTCCAAGGTGGGATGAGTGAGTCAGAAGCACACATTCTGGGTAACCCCCAGAGTGTTAAGCTGGGGAACGCACAACAATCCCATCCAATGACGTTGCTTAGAGCCCTGCCGACCGCACAGGCCATATCGGGGCTGTCACCTTGTCACATTTTAAAACTCATATTAAAAGTGTGCAACTATGTACAGTTTAAATGGGGTATAAAACAAACTCGACTGTCCTTGCTTGTATCGGAATGCACAACAACTAAAACCAGCTTTTTCTTCATGTCTTTTAAAAAAAAAAATTCTTTTTATTTCCTTCTTTTATATCAAGGATAATGGAATAAGCACTCATGTGCTTTTTTTACACCCAGTCCCCGTGTGTATGCAGTTTTGTAAATGTCATATGTTCCCACCAGCACACGATGGCCTACTCTTACGAAAAGCGGAACAGGATTTAATGCAAGATATTCTGTGTGCGTCCAGGGTTATTTCAGGGACTCAGATGACCCTGCCCCATAAAACACAGTGCTCACACCTTCAGCTTGATGATGGGTTTGGGCTTTCTGGAGGCGGTGCCCAGGGAGATGTAGTAGTTGTCCTGGGAGTTCATGGACACGATCAGGTGTCGCCCCGTAGGGTCCAGGAAAATCTGATGCACACGGTCCGTCACCGGGCTGGGAAGCTCGATCTCCGCTGTGAACATTACAACATCTTCACAACACCGGTCAGTATGGCTCAATCTCCGCTGTGAACAGAACAACATCTTCACCACACCGGTCAGTATGGCTCAATCTCCGCAGTGAACAGTACAACATCTTCACAACACCGGTCAGTATGGCTTGATCTCTGCTGTGAACAGTACAACATCTTCACAACACCGGTCAGTATGGCTCGATCTCTGCTGTGAACAGTACAAACATCTTCACAACACCGGTCAGTATGGCTCAATCTCCGCTGTGAACAGTACAACATCTTCACCACACACGGTCAGTATGGCTCAATCTCTGCTGTGAACAGTACAACATCTTCACAACACCGGTCAGTATGGCTCGATCTCCGCTGTGAACAGTACAACATCTTCACAACACCGGTCAGTATGGCTAGCCATCCATGATTTTTAAAATCCACAGTGTATACATTTCTGCAGTAACACATGTATACACATAAAACACACTTGTATGTACATGTATGCCC
The DNA here is from genome assembly GCA_030674155.1 of Stramonita haemastoma. Lineage (NCBI taxonomy): Eukaryota > Metazoa > Mollusca > Gastropoda > Neogastropoda > Muricidae > Stramonita > Stramonita haemastoma. The sequence continues at coordinate 18,906,548 of CM060337.1, read as the reverse complement.
TTGCATGTATGCATGCACACACAAACAGTTTAACACACAGACACACCCATACTCTCTCTCACACACACACACACACTCACACAAATACACACACACACAAATACACACACTCACACACACACACACACACACACACATACGTGTATAGTCAAAAAGAGATGAATATACACTCATTTTTCCATACTTAAAAATGAAAAAAGTTTTCATTCCCATGTATACAATTTTTCCCCAGACAGAAAAGTCATGTTTAAAAAGATTGATCAACAGCTCTTTACATTCACTGCTGTGACTTGAATGCAAACTGACTAAACTCCCCCCCCCCAAACCCCAACTATGATGAAAATATTATTTAGAAAAAAAAAGAGCAAGAGACGAATGGGGAACAAGTGGGGTGACTTTGAAAGAAGGAGGTTTGTTGTTACGTGGTGATCTTTTTCCTGGGTGGAAGATAGGGCAGGGATTGGGAGGGAGAATGCTGCTGTTGGTTAATTCAGCCAAATATAAACATTTTACTTTTAACTGAGTAGAAACATTTTTGAAAAAGCTGAATGAAGTTGGGAGAAAAAAAAACAACTAAAAACAGAAGGATTGTTAATATTTCAAACACAGATCCGACATCGAAATAACTCTGAGGAGCAATCCATCCTATTTCATTTAAAACTGAAAATTAGCACGATTCCCAAGTTTGGCTCAATAGAATATAATTTATTTTCATTTCAATTATTTTTTAATTGAATCTTTGATAAGTCATTTTCAAAACGGTTGAGAAGTTGGTACCTGCACTTGTTTTTCCTCACTACTTCTTCCTCAATAACTCAAATAAAATGTTGAGAACGATCATTTCCAAAGCGAAAGAGACACGTATACTACATGTATTCAATTTTGGGTGTCATCTACAGGTAAAGGAGGGAGAGAGAGGAGCGGACATACATGTGGTCTGTGACTCGATCTCCACACGAGCCAGACAGTTGGTGGAGAGTGCCACCACCAGGATGTTGTTCCCAGCACACATGTGCGTAATGGTGGCACTTGGTCTGCACGACAAGCAATTTAAACCAACATCATCACAACAATCATATGTTAAGTAACATCACTACCTGAAACGCCAAGACAGGACACTGTTAAAATCTGTAGTTTTACAGAAAATAAATTCAACCATTATATATATATTAAATTCAACTGTATACCATAAAGAACTCTAATGAGGGTGAGTTTTTTTTTTCCTGTTTCTTGGTTACAGCTCTGAGGTCTATCCAAGCCCAGCTGTGGCCAGCTGGTGCTATTTATAGCTGGAGCTGACCACACGTGGACTAGGTAAATGGAAGGAGTGCGCTAAATTCAGCATGCACTAAATTCAGCACTCTTGACTAGGCCTTACTGAGTGATAATGGATTTGTGCACTGTAGGCAATGGAGTTGGTCCTGATGTTAGCTACATGATAAAAATCCCTTGGTAAAACAGATGCCTCCCTGGTGGCTCCACCGTGAGCCATCAAATCACGACTGCAATGCTTTAATTCTAACCACTAGGTTATCCCACCCTCTAGTGAAATAAACAGCAAGGAATGATTAAGTACAAAAACACTTGAGAACAGAACAGAGGACCATGGAACAAAAACAAACAAACCAATTTCAAGTTTCTTACTTGTAATTAACTTTGAGCCTGTTGAAGATCGGCTCTTCATTCTCCAGCTTCCTGTCCAAGTACCCTGGGGACATCTGGTTTGAAAGACAAAATCATAAGTTTATTTTAAAGGAGAAAAAGGCAGAATTTCATAAAGCATGAGAGGAAAGGCAGTGGATGGATAATGTGAGACGTTCTGTGTCACTGTCAAGTGATTTTTATTATCATCAAGAAAAGCAATATTCATGTGCACATCAAAACAGATCTGAGATGCAGCCCTTTCACCAATGCAATTGAGAGAGAGAGAGAGAGAGAGAGAGAGAGAGAGAGAGAGAGAGAGAGAGAGAGAGAGAGAGAGAGAGAGAGAGAGAGAGAGAGAGAGAGACAGAGAGAGACAGAGAGAGAGAGAGAGAGAGAGAGAGAGAGAGAGAGAGAGAGAGAGAGACAGACAGACAGACAGACAGACAGACAGACAGACAGACAGAGACAGAAAGACAGAGAGAGTGTGTTTGCAAACTTCATTATGTGTGAGTGCATACATGCAAGCATGTGTGAGTGCATACATGCAAGCATGTGTGTGTGTATGAGTCTGTGAGCATACATGATGTGTGTTTGTACAAAATGTGTTTGAGAATATGATCAGTACTAA
>CM060337.1:18894276-18899276 GCA_030674155.1 Stramonita haemastoma | reverse complement strand
TCTATTTGTACAAAAAAATGTCAATGGAAATGCCCCTCCCAAGATCATCAATAGATTCAAAATTAATGAACACAGGCATAACCATCTACTAACATTTCCCAGACCCAGAAACAATCTTTACAAAAAAAGCTTCCTATATTCAGGTAGTGATTTATGGAACAAGCTCCCAAAACATTTAAAATGTATTATCATAAATAAAAATCAGTTAAAAAATCAGTTGAAAAATCACTTAATGGGCTTATGCAAAAATGTTTAAGAACTAAACATGAATCCAATCAACCATATTTAGAACAGACTAAAGATATTGGTACTCTCTGCTCACCCTGAAAAATCTTTCAGGTGTGGTTTACTGTGACTGAAAAATCTACACCTTGCTGCTATATATGTATGTGGAAGGAGGAAAAGGAGGAGAAAGGTTTCTTTTTTTTATTTTTTAAAATAATTTATTTATGAACAGGATAGGGAATAAGTGATGTATGTAAACACGTGTATATTCTGCAAATTCAAAAGGAGAAAACCAAACCACTGATCTGATGACTAGATTGGAGACCTTTTTTTTTAAAGCATTTTTTTTCTTACCCAGTTCAGTAGTTTCAGTATAAATGTTTTTTAAATTCATTTTATTACTTTTACTAATGGGACCATTAGCACTATTATATTCATATTATTTTGATTAGTGGATAAGGCCTTACTTTTTTGTTCTGGTTGTTGTTGTTGTTGTTGTTGTTGTTGTGTGTATTTGTTTTTGTTCATATGTGTAGGGATTTTTATTTAATAATATAATCATAAATCATTATCATAATTCTTCTGTGTGCTGTTTGTGTTTTCCCCCTTCCTCCTTGATACTCCCCTCCCCTTCCGTTCCCACCCCCTTCCCAATTTTTTTTTTTGGTGTGTTGTGTTTTTGTGTTTTTTGTTTTTGCTTTTGTTTTGTTTTGTTTTGGGTTTTTGTTTCTCTTGTTTGTTTGGTTTTTCGTTGCTTTTGTTTGTTTGTTATTTTTTGTTTGTTGGTATATTTGTCAGTATATATGTTATTTCCTCTCAGTGGAGATGGGTATTATCATATGGTATTGTTGCGTTTTTTTTTCTTCTTTTTCTTCCTCCTAATATATAAGTATGAACTGAAGTATGGAGGTATTGTAATCTGACATAAGTTGCTTATCGACATTTCATGGATTCTTTTTTCTTAAGTCTTAAATAATGGTTGGTGACATTGTAACTGATATAAGCTGTTTGTTTGATACTATATGATTTTTCTTAAAAACATTAAATGTGTGCATGCGCGTACGTTGTTTATGTTATTTCCACTCAGTGGTGATGGATATTATCATATGGTATTGTTGCTTTTGTTGTTTTTTCTTTTCTTCCTTCTAACATATAATCCGTGTGGATTGTTGTTTTTTGTTGTTTTGGTTTGTTTGTTTTTGTTTGTTTGTTTTTTTTGGTGTTTTTTCCCTTTCTTTTTTCTTTTGTTTGATTGCATGTTTTTTTAGCGTATATATGTTATTTCCTCTCAGTGGTGATGGATACTATTATAAGGTATTGTTGCGTTTGTTGTTTTTTCCTTATCTTCCTTCTAAAAATATAAAGTATGAACTGAAGTATAGAGATATTTTAATCTGACATAAATTGCTTATTGACATTTCATGGATTCTTTTTTAAGTCTTAAATAATGGTTTTTGGTTACATTGTAACTGATATAAGCATGTTTGTGTGTGTGTGTGTGTGTGTGTGTGTGTGTGTGTGTGTGTGTGTGTGTGCGTGCGTGCGTGCGTGCGTGCGTGCGTGTGTGTGTGTGTGTGTGTGTGTGTGTGTGTGTGTGTGTGTGTGTGTGTGTGTGTGTGTGTGTGTGTTGTGTGTGTTTGACACTGTATGATTTTTTAAAGACTCTAAATGTATGCATGTACGTACGAGTATACGTGCTGAGTGGATGAGCGCAAACCGTGTGTGTGTGTGTGTGTGTGTGTGTGTGTGTGTGTGTGTGGTGTGTGTGTGTGTGTGTGTGTGTGTGTGTGTGTGTGTGTGTGTGTGTGTGTGTGTGTGCGCGTGCGTGCGTGTGTGTGTATGACTTTTGAGTGGGAGGTTTTTGTTGTTGTTGTGTTTTGTTTTTGTTTTTGTTTTTGTTTTTTGGTTGTTTTTGCTGCTATTGTTGTTGCTTGTATTAGCTATAGGCATATTCTATTTTAAGGCTGTTGAAATCATGTTAGCTAATTAATGTTGGTGAAATGTTTGTTGTTGTTGTTTTGTTTTGCTTCTTTGTTTGTTTTTTCCCCTTTTCTTTCTTTTGTTGGTTTTATTGTTTTGCTAGGAATTTTCTGCTTTGATTTTTGTTGGTTCTTTGTGTTGCTTTGTTTTGTTTTTTGCAGTTGTTTTGATTTTTTTCTTTTCTTTAGATAGATGGCTTGATGGAAAAAAGGAAATCGATGCTTACTCAATGTACCATCTGGAAATAAAAATTTGATTGATTGATTGATTTATTGATTGACACAAGCACGCACGCACGCGCTGTGCTAGTTATGCTACTTACCTTCAAGACTGGATGATAAAGAAAAATCTATCCATTGAAACTACTGATTAAAGTATAGGAAGTGGTAAGAAACTCGCGTAGAGCATGGCAGCAGAGAGTCCTCAGAGGAGAAGCCCCCTTCAAACAAGTGTTTCGGGCCTTTAATCTTCCTTACACTCTAGGGAGGCCGGCCCACATCCAGTTCATGACTCTGGATGTCTCTCTGCTGCCCCTTCATGTATGTGATGAGTTCTGACTCGGATTTGAACCCATGATCTCTGGATATACACACTTTTTGGGGGGGATTAGCCACCTATGGTATTATGGGGTCATCTAGGTCTTATGCAGTTCACTTTTGTTCCTCCTTGACCAGATCCAGCTTGAACATCTCTCGAATATTAAAACGCCTTGTTAAATTTAAACAATGCGTTTTTCCACTTTGAAACACATCATCTTAAACAAATGAAAAGGTGTTCTTATACTGCAACGTGATTGATGAAAAGGTAAAAAAAAAATATTCATAAAATGGGAAAAGTGGGGAAGGGGGAGGGGGGAGGGAGACAAAATTTATCTATAGGCCTATTAAATTTTGTATTTCAACTAAACTGTCAATTCTGCACAGCATGATCGATGGAGAAAAGAAGTGTTTGTAATACTCAGACTACTCTGGTCGCTTGAACGAACATTCAAAGTTTTCTTTAAATTGTGTGATTGCCAGTGTCAACCTACTTTGAGTTATGGTTATGAAATCTGGGGCCTCTCAAATAATCGGAAAAATAATTGAAAGATAGCATTTGTTTGCCCTTAAAAAAATTCACACACACTCTCTTTCCCTCTCTCTTTCCTTCTCTTACACACAACACACACACACACACACACACACACACACACACACACACACACACACACACACACACACACACACACACACACACACACACACACACACACACACACACACACACACACTGGAGGGTCTATCAGCTAAGCACAGAGAATATAGAACACATGAAGAAAGTAAAGCTAAATACACAGATCCCTTACCCGATAACACCCTATATTTTAATGCTCCAATAACAGTCCAGGAAGTCAAAGATGCAATCCTTTCCCTTCCTAATAAGAAAACATCTGTTGGAGCTGATGCCATTTCAAATAATATGATAAAACACTTACCTGAAAATTTTATTCTTTTACTACATGAACTTTTTCATAAATGTTGGCTTGAGGGTGTTACACCAATTCAGTGGAAACAGTCCATTATTGTACCTGTTCATAAAAAAGGAAAACCCAAGACAGAAATAACAAGTTACAGGCCTATTTCATTAACCTCTCATATTGGCAAGCTCATGGAAAGAATTGTATTGAGGAGATTGTTACATTATTGCGAAAAAAATAACATTATACCAATCAACCAGGCAGGCTTTCAGAGAGGAAGATCTGCAATGGATAATTTAGTAAAGCTTACAACATGTGTGAAACAACAATTTGCTCGAAGAAAAAATGTTCTAGCAACATTTTTTGATGTAAAAAAGGCCTATGACTAAGTCTGGCATGCAAAAGTAATGAGTAAGTTAAAGTCCATTGGATTTTGTGGTAACTTTTATCATTACATCAAAAGTTTTCTTAGCGAAAGATCAATTCAAGTGAGGGTGGGAAATATGTATTCAAATTCTAAATACCTTCAAATGGGCTTACCTCAAGGTTCTGTATTAGCTCCAGTTTTATTTAACATATTATTACATGATCTTCCGAAACATATATCAAAGGATGTAGTTTTAGCGCAATATGCAGACGATATTTGTATTTGGATGACCGTAACTATGAAGCGAAACACGTCAAAAAGGGCTTTAAATTATAGTAGAAAAACATATCAAAAACAACTTGATAATCTAAATCAGTATATAATAGAAAACGGACTCACTTTTTCTACAGAAAAGACACATATGGTGTTATTCAATAATGGCAGTGATCCAACAGAATTACCAGTGTTTAAGATTGAAAATGAGACTATTCATTACAAACAATTAGTAAAATTTTTAGGTGTATTTCTTACATCGAAGTTAACATGGAGTACCCATATAGAGTACATTCTAACTAAAGCAAGAAAAAGTCTAAATCTTCTAAAAATTGTTAGCAAGCAGTATTGTGGGGCAAGATCTGTCAGTCCTTAAACATTTATCAACATCAATAATCAGATCAAAACTGACATACGGACAAGAAGTCTTTTTTAATGCTCCTAAATATTTATTGAGGAAGCTCCAAAGTATAGACTGTAAAGCATACAGGCTTACTCTTGGTGTACCTTTTCATGCATCAGCAATTGAAACATATAAAGAAGTTGGAATACTTCCGTTAGATGAATACCGAAAACTTGCATGCGCCAAATATGTACTGAGAAGTTCCACACCCAAAAACTTTGCATCAGAAGACGTTAAAGTAAAATCTGATATTCTTTTTCCAAAACGAGCGCAGCAAATACGTTCTTTAACAACTA
>CM060337.1:18881776-18886776 GCA_030674155.1 Stramonita haemastoma | reverse complement strand
CAGCAACAACAACAACAACAATAATCCCACAAGGGATTCACCGTGAGATTGACATTGTACATTTGAATGAGAAGTTTGCGTGTGTGACTGTTGTCAAGTAATATAGGCAGCCAAACTCCGATTTCAGAGAATCAATGTTTGATATGACACGTGAGGTTGTCAGTGCTATGTACATAACAGTCAGATCGTGATGAAAATGTAGCATCATGTTGTTTTGTTTTTCTTCCCCCAAAAGACTTATTTGAGATATTTCCAACAGGACTATTTGAGATATTATGAATACATGCTTTATATTGTATCCTACCCTACAACACACACACACACACACACACCGCGCGCGCGCGCACGCATGCACACACGCATGCACGGACGCACACACACATACAAATACACACACACATCCTATGTAAGTACTCACAAAAATCCTTAGATACAAGGATTCTTCAACAAAATTTGTTATTATTGTTGTTGTTTTTAAATCCCTTCCCAAATGTAAAGCAAAAATCATACATATATTCACGACGCTAATTCAAAGAGTGAGATCATTGTATAACAGTTACAGCATTGCAATCTTGCTTCAAGAGTATCGACTGGTACATATTTTGCAAATATATCCAAACAAATCCAAACGCATCTCTCTCTCTCTGTCTCTCTCTCTCTCTGTCTCTGTCTCTCTCTGTCTCTCTGTGTCTCTCTGTCTCTCTGTCTGTCTGTCTCTCTCTCTTGTGTGTGTGTGTGTGTGTGTGTGTGTGTGTGTGTGTGTGTGTGTGTGTGTGTGTGTGTGTGTGTGTGTGTGTGTGTGTGTGTAAAGCTATTCCTCCAAGCAGAGACGCTTTCATTCATCAACGTAGGCATAGACACTATTGACACTGCTAGTGCTGATGATAATCATAAACACTCACTCCACACACACACACACACACACACACACACACACACACACACACACACACACACACACACACACACACACACACACACCATCCAAAAAAAAAAAAAAAAAGGGGGAAACATTTTGGGTCACAAACCTGCAACAATAACAGTAACCTAACAAGAACAACAATATTTTTTTCAATAATAGCACCATGTACCATTGATGCTTGCTTACAAGCGGTTTTACGTTCTATTTTCTTTCTTCGCCTTTCTCTCTCTCTCTCTCTCTCTCTCTCTCCTCTCTCTCTCTCTCTCTCTCTCTCTCTCTCTCTCTCTCTCTCTCTCTCTCTCTCTCTCTCTCTCTCTCTCTCTCTCTCTCTCTTTTCTTGGTAGTTTTACACATGCTGTATTTGACATAAATGTTCATAAGTTTAGATGCCTGGAACATGATGTTGATGACCTCAGGTTGCTATGCTTTTTTATGTAAGCAAGCACCCGATGCTGAGGTACATTTTGTGTTATGCTGTCCAGTGTTAGAGGATGTTAGGCAGAATGACACCCCCGTAGAATATAGAAGACAGCCTAATTCGTTTAGTCTCTGTTTACTCATGGCGTCAAGTCAGCCTGAGGTTGTGGGCAGGTTCACATTGTATTTGTGTAAAGCTTTCAGAGTAAGATATATCTTGGTATCTTAAAGTAATTTTTTTTGGCAACTGACTTCTTGTTGTTGTTGTTGTTGTTGTTGTTGTTGTTATGATATAACATTTTGTTGTTGTTGCTGTTGCTTTTGTTTTCCCCTACTCAAATACATAGCAGCTCGGCAACCCCTTTCAGGTATGAGGCAATGGCCTTTTTTTTGTGAATAAATCATTCGAGTTCGAGTTCGTTCTTTTCTTGGTACTTTAGTCTCTTCTTGGAATTTTTGGTACTTTCGTCTCTCTCGTTGGAATTCTTAGTACTTTACTCTCTCGTTGAAATTCTTAGTACTTTACTCTCTCGTTGGAATTTTCTCGTTGGAATTCTTACTACTTTACTCTCTCGTTGGAATTCTTAGTACTTTACTCTCTCGTTGGAATTCTTAGTACTTTACTCTCTCGTTGGAATTTTCTCGTTGGAATTCTTAGTACTTTACTCTCTCGTTGGAATTTTCTCGTTGGAATTCTTACTACTTTACTCTCACGTTGGAATTCTTAGTACTTTACTCTCTCGTTGGAATTCTTAGTACTTTACTCTCTCGTTGGAATTTTCTCGTTGGAATTCTTAGTACTTTAGTCTCTCGTTGGAATTCTTAGTACTTTACTCTCTCGTTGGAATTTTCTCGTTGGAATTCTTACTACTTTACTCTCTCGTTGGAATTTTCTCGTTGGAATTCTTACTACTTTACTCTCTCGTTGGAATTCTTAGTACTTTACTCTCTCGTTGGAATTTTCTCGCTGGAATTCTTAGTACTTTACTCTCTCGTTGGAATTTTCTCGTTGGAATTCTTACTACTTTACTCTCTCGTTGGAATTCTTAGTACATTAATCTCTCGTTAGAAATTCTTAGTACATTAATCACTCCTTGAAATTCTTGGTACTCTAGTCCCTCGTTGGAATTCTTGGGGACACTTTTAGTCTCTCGTTTTATTTAATAGGGCAGTCAGGGCAGGCTTGTTGTCTAGGTCTTAATGTTTGTTTGCTTGTTGCGCTGTTTGTTGACCAAAAAAAAAGTTAGCTGTGTAGACATCCATTCAGTTTATCCACCCATTCCTGAGCAGACTTGGTATCAGGGGCCATGAAGTGGTACACCCGACGAGATGTGCGTATCTGTACAAAAAGACACACACGTACACACGCACGCACGCAAACACGCACGCACACACACACACGCGCACACACACACACACACACACATACACACGCATGCATGCATGCGCACGCACGCACACACGCACGCACGCATGCACACACACATACACACACAAGCACGCACGCACACAAGCACGCACACAACACACGCACGCACGCACGCACACACACACACACACACGCACGCATGCACACACACACACGCACACGCACACACGCACACAGACACGCACACTGTTATCAACACTTAAATAGAAAAGAAAGTAGTTTATCTATCATCTGTCAACAAGACTCAATAAAAGCAAAGTTAGTTAAAGTCTGTCCCGAGCCTAATGCTCATCAGGCCGGTGCTTATCCCGGTTTCTGTGGCGTTAAGCGACTGAGAGTCATAGACTCCCCCCTGGATAGGACGCCAGTCTATCGCAGGGTTAACCCCCAACACAAGGTTGGTACCCCTTTTACACCTGGGTGGGGTGAGAAAATAGCCGTAAAGTGCCTTTTCCAAGGGCACAACGCCATAGCGGAAAGCTGGGATCGAACCCGCAACCTTTAGATTACGAGTCCAACGCCCTAACCAATCGACTACAGCGGCGGCTCAATAAAAGCAATGAATTCAATATTTTCTTAGATACGATAAGAGAGAAAAGAAATGGACATGGAGCGATATTTTAATCCGAGCGCCACAACCACGAATACATCGTTAAGAAAGATGCAAAAGATATTTGGTGATAAGCAACAACACAACAACAACAACAACATCAACAACAACGAGAACAACAACAACAACGACGACGAGATGAAAACAACAACAATAACAACAATAACATTAACAGTATTATTTCCACAAAAAGCACGAAGAAGAAGTAACGAGGTCACAGACAGAATATTGATTTCTGTTGTTGCCAACAAGCCAGCTCGTTGGGCATAAAAAGGTAAAGGTAAAGGTGTCCCATAACCTAGGTGGTCGTAGAGGAGCGAGGCGTCAGAGACCTCAGCTTCTCTAAGGGCCAGCATGTTGAGGGCGGGTGGCGCCCATCTCCTCTCCCTCGCTGCTTTACCTTCCCTGACCCTAAAGAGAGCAGGTACCCATTTACAGCTGGGTGAACTGGGGGGAACTGTACTGTAGCCTAGGCGCGCAAACGGTCACCCATCCATTTGACAACCAGGCTGACGCTGCTTAACTTTGGCCGGGGGAAAGCGAGAGCTCTGACCACTGAGCTATCCCGTCCCCTGTCAGCGTTTCAACAGCAAATGTCCCACTAGGGTGAGTGACTCAAGAGAACATTAAACCCTAGATATAGCCTACAGCTCGTCGGGGGCTTAATTAAACCTGTACCTGTGCGCGGTTACCATCCAATCAGAAAAAAACCCCCACCGCTACAACTACCACTACACCGTGTACAAAAGGAGAATGCACACACATGCAAGGGGACGGGATAGCTCAGTGCTTAGAGCGCTCGCTTTCCCCTTAAGCAGCATCGAGCGTGGTTACCAATTGGATGAGTGACCGTTTGCGCGCCTTGGCTTCAGCACAGTCCTCCACCCAGTTCCCCGAGCTGTAAATGGGTAATTGCCTTCTTTAGGGTCAGGGAAGGTAAAGCAGCGAGGGAGAGGGAGATGGGCGCCACCCTCTTACATACTGGCCCCCTAGAGAAGCTGAGGTATCTGACGCCTCACTCCCCTACGACCTCACAGGTTATTATGGGGGCACCTTTACCTTTTTTACGCACATGCTGGGGGCGGGGGGGGGGGGGGGGGGGGGCTTATCTCTATCTCACCTCGATGAAGGAGTGCTCTTCTGCTTTCTTGGGAGCTCCTGGGAGTGACTTCAAGCATTGCACGGACATCACTTCAGACAGCTCCGTCACGCCCTTGACGTGGGCATCTTCCGCCGATTCGTAGTAGCGCATCTGAACACACACAGAAACACACAGACACACTGGAATGAGCAATATGTGACGCTCCACCACATAAGGAGTCGCATTGCACCAGAGGACAATTTTTAGTTATTAATAAGTTATTAATCTGCAATAAAAAGGCAATGCAATACAAAAAAAAACAGATATAAAATCGGACAATTATGAGCAAAGTTATTACAAATTAAAATGATAAACTGCAGGATGTGACAAAATGAGAAACGGACAAGTTTATTTTTGTAAAAGGTGGTCAGAATGAGGGCTTGGGTATTTTCAAAACACATTTAAAAGCAAAAGGAATAAAAATTATGCCTTGATATTTCATTACAAGGTAGAATAAGATATAGTTTAATAATCAATCAAA
>CM060337.1:18871776-18876776 GCA_030674155.1 Stramonita haemastoma | reverse complement strand
ACACACACACACACACACACACACACACACACATCACAACACGCACAACACCCCCCCACCACACACCGCACCATACCACAACCCCCCTTACACACAGACACACAGACACACACACACACAATACACACACGCACACACACAACACAACACAACACACACACGACCCCCCCCCCCCCCCGCACGCGCACAACATTACACTACACTACACTACACTACACTACACTACACTACACTACACTACACTACACTACACTACACTACACTACACACACACACACTCACACACACACACACACACACACAACACAACACAACACACATACACAACACAAACAACACAACACAACCCCCCCCCCCCCACACCACACACACACACATACACACACACAACACCCGCCCCCCCCCCCCACAACCCACACACTCAACAACCCTCCACCCCCTCCCACAAACAACACAACACCCCCACCCCCCACCACACACACACACACACACACACACAACACCCCCCCCCCACCCCCACCACACACACACACACACCACTACACACACACACACACCTGTCTTATTCAGCGTCCACAACACCTGTTGACAGGAGTCGCAAGCTACAGGTGCCGTGAAGGAAAACTTCTCGAAGCGGTGATCCTGACCCAGTGCTGCCGAAGACTCCCTGCCTATCTTGCCTCTCACCAACAGGTCCAGCGTGGCTCGCTTGTGCAGGTTAAAGAACCCATGGCAGCCAGACATCCGCTGCTTCATGGCGCTCTCAGGGGCGGCCACCTGACCCTTCTGCTGCAGTTGGTCCCAGAGGGTTCTCCAGCTGTTGGATGGGCGGCGTCCTAGCGCCGCTTCCAAGAGTTCGATCTCCTTTTTTATAGTGGTGTGGGATGGGAGACAGACAGTCAAAGGAATCAATGAATGAATGAATGAATGAATGAAATACATAAGCAGAAAGAATGAGGTTAAAAAAAAAAAGCAGGATTCGTAAGAAAAACACAAAACAGAATCGAAAAGAAAACAAACAGAATCGATAAGAAAATAAGCAAAATTGGTAAGAAGACAAACAGAATCGATGAGAAAATAAACAGAATCAATACGAAGACAAACAGAATCCATAAGAAAATAAACAGAATCAATAAGAACACAAACAGAATCAAAACAAACACAAACAGAATCGATAAGAAAACAAACATAATCGATAAGAAAACAAACAGAATCGATAAGAACACAAACAGAATCGATAAGAACACAAACAGAATCGATAAGAACACAAACAGAGTCGATAAGAACACAAACAGAATCGATAAGAACACAAACAGAATCGATAAGAACACAAACAGAATCGATAAGAAACCAGAATTGATAAGAAAACAAACAGAATCGATAAGAAAACAAACAAAATCGATATGAACACAAACAGAATCGATAAGAAAACAAACAGAATTGATAAGAGCACAAACAGAATCGATAAGAACACAAACAGAATCGATAAGAAAACAAACAGAATCAAAACAAACACAAACAGAATCGATAAGAAAACAAACAGAATCTGTAAGAAAACAAACAGAATCGACAAGAAAACAAACAGAATCGATAAGAACACAAACAGAATCGATAAGAACACAAACAGAATCGATAAGAACACAAACAGAATCGATAAGAACACAAACAGAATCGATAAGAACACAAACAGAATCGATAGGAACACAAACAGAATCGATAAGAACACAAACAGAATCGATAAGAACACAAACAGAATCGATAAGAACACAAACAGAATCGATAAGAACACAAACAGAGTCGATAAGAACACAAACAGAATCGATAAGAAAGTAAACAGAATCAAAACAAACACAAACAGAATCGATAAGAAAGTAAACAGAATCAAAACAAACACAAACAGAATCGATAAAGAAAACAAACAGAATCGATAAGAAAACAAACAGAATCGATAAGAACACAAACAGAATAAAAACAAACAAACAGAGTCGATAAGAAAACAAACAGAATCGACCAGGACACAAACAGAATCGATAAGAACACAAACAGAATCGATAAGAACACAAACAGAATCGATAAGAACACAAACAGAATCGATAAAATACAAACAGAATCGATTAAAAAAACAAACAAACAGAGTCAATTAATATATTATAAAAAAGAAAAACCCAAACAGAATATATTAAAAAACAACAACACCTAAAACAAATGGCTACCTTAATGGTGGGACAAAAAGGTCGCATACAGCAATATCTCACCATGGCCGTAAACCTCACAGCTCTAGCTGAGGAACAACAACAACAACAACAACAACAACAACAACAACAACAACAACACCTCCCCACCCCCAAACCTCAAAGACTTTCTAACCACCAGGCTGACATGTTCGACCACCCTCCTCCCCCTCCCCCTCCCCCCCCCCAAAGTCTCTCTGAGAAGCTGTTGGGGTACGGTACTGAATATTATTTTCTGGCCGTGTTTCTATGACAGCTCGAAGCTTGTGGAGCCCATTCCTCTCCAGATATAGATTGCATGCTGGATGCATCCCTACCAAACGCTAACACGAATATTAGGATCTTTAACGTGCATATTTGTATCTTCTGCACAATGCATGTACACCCCCCAAAAAAAAAAAAAAATTGTTGAGATTGTGTAAGCGCTAATAAGAAGTCGGATAATTTCAGTATCTGTAGTTTTGTTAAAGTTCGTGTTATATTTCAACTTTTGTTATCTGACATTGGTTTCAGCTATTGTTCAATTTTGCCGTGTTTAGATTTTCTTTTTTTTTGGGGGTGGGGGGTGGGGGAGTTGGAGGTGGGGGGTGGGGGTGAAGGGTCTAAAATCACTTGATCTGAATAGACGTTAACCTGAAGACAATCACGACAGGTCTTCCCTCTAATGTTTAGTTAGACCTGGGAGATTCCACGCTCTGTCATGTCACACAACCCTGGGTATATCCCAAACTTCAATCATGATAACAATCCACAGAACAAACCACCACCACCATCACCACCACCCATCACCACCCACCACCACCCACCACCACCCACCACCACCACCACCACCACCACCACCACCACCCCTTTTATTTCACCACCACCACCACCACCACCACCACCACCACCACCACCACCACCACCCCTTTTATTATTTCACCACCACCACCACCACCACCACCACCACCACCACCACCCATTTTATTTCACCACCACCACCACCACCACCACCACCCATTTTATTTCACCACCACCCATCACCACCCACCACCACCACCACCACCACCCACCACCACCCATTTTATTTCACCACCACCCCCCACCCCCCCACCCACCACCCCCACCCCCACGACCACCCCCCCTTTTATTTCACCACCACCACCACCACCACCCCTTTTATTATTTCACCACCACCACCACCACCACCACCACCACCACCACCACCACCACCACCACCACCACCACCCATTTTATTTCACCACCACCACCACCACCACCCATTTTATTTCACCACCACCCATCACCACCCACCACCACCACCACCACCACCCACCACCACCCATTTTATTTCACCACCACCCCCCACCCCCCCACCCACCACCACCACCCCCACGACCACCCCCCCTTTTATTTCACCACCACCACCACCACCACCCCTTTTATCATTTCACCACCACCACCACCACCACCACCACCTACACCACCACCCACCACCACCCACCCCACCCCTTTAAAAAAAAAAAATTCCCCCTCACACCTTCAGATGATGGCTGAAAAAATCGGGCTGTCGGAGCGTGACGTCGTCGTAGCACTGGTTGACGATGACGCGCTGTGTCTCTGCGGGCGACACGTGCAGCAGCGGTGTGTGGGGGTCCGGCTGCTCTCCTTCTGCCGCCGCCCTGACCTTGACCTCCAGGTCAAAGGTGGGCCCGTGACCTAGGGTCTCGGTCAGGTAGTAGTCCCACAGCGCCAGGCTGCTGATGCTGGAGCACGGTCTGAGGACCTGGTGTGGGGGGGTGTGGGTGTGTGGGTGTGGGGGGTGGGGTGGGTGTGTGGGGTGGGGTGTGTGGGTGGGGGGTGGGGGGTGTCACCCAGGGAGAATCATCATCATCATCGTCATCATCGTTGTCGTTGTTGTCGTTGGTGTCGTTGTCGTCGTCATCACCATCATTACAACCACCACCACCATCATCATTATCGTCGCCGTCGTCGTCGTCGTCGTCGTCATCATCATCGTCGTCGTCGTCATCGTCGTCGTCGTCGTCATCATCATCATCATCATCATCATCATCATCATCATCATCATCATCATCATCATCATCATCATCATCACTGTCATTATCGTCGTAACCCCCCCCCCCACCACCATCGTCGTCGTCGTTGTCGTCGTCATCATCATCATCATAATCATCGTCGTCGTCGTCGTCGTCATCGTCGTCGTCGTCGTCATCATCATCGTCATCGTCATCGTCATCATCATCATCATCATCATCATCATCAGCAGCAGCAGCAGCAGCAGCAGCAGCAGCAGCAGCAGCAAGGTTAAGAAACATAATTTTTAACAATATTACTGGCTGTCACGCGTGTGGATTTCACCCCTTGTAATTTGGGTTGCGAACCAAATATTTAAAAAAAACCTAAAATCCCCCCCCCCCCCCCCCGCCCCCTAACCAGCCAATTTTCTGTTGCTAATAACTCTTCCACTTTTACCCGGCAACAACCACCCATCACTTTAACGGGGGGGGGGGGGGGGGGATAAAAACAACAACAAAAAACAACAAAACAAACCCTGATCTGACCCGAACTTTCTTCTACAACAAAACCTCTTCTTCCTCTCGAACAAAACAAAAAACATACCTGTTCCGAGCTGCTGCTGTTAGCACTGAACAAGAAATTAGCAAAGACGGGCGAGGCGTCATGCGCCTTCTGCACGTAGTCCCACACACAGGAGGCCCAGGACCCTACAGTCGTGTGGCCCCCAGGGTGAGCAGACGACCCCACTCCTCC
>CM060337.1:18851776-18854276 GCA_030674155.1 Stramonita haemastoma | reverse complement strand
AGCCCCCTCTGAGACAAAAAACCTCTGCTGGTCGCAAAAGAGAGTTGTGCCTCACTCACTCTTTCAGACTAGCTCTGCCCGACTTTTTTCCTATGCCATTTCCTAGTGCTGTAGCATCATAACTGATATTGAAAAAAAAAAAGACATACAACTCAGTTGACAAACAAGACCTGACTAATTAATATCTCTGACAGCAGAGAAACCCCCAGTAGTAGGCACCCATCAGTCTCGGAAGACTATGGAGTTGAGCTCTAGTCTTTAGAGCGCAAAGCCTGGGCAAGTATGTATGGAAGGCAAGCTGTTACCCATGCAGCACTGGAATGATCCATTGGAAGGGCATTGACCGATACGAATGGTTCCAGTACCGTCGCAGGAGCCACCAGAACGTTGCCATATACCTACAGCCCCGAGCCGCTCTGGGACTCCAACTCCCCGATTTTTCCTCAAGGATGGTGTCTGTGTGCATGCTGGTTTGTTATAATTTTGTCATCCGCTCCTACCGGCACATGATGGCCTACTCTTCCGAAAGGTGGAACGGGGTTTTAACGTGTGCGCAAGATGTTCTGCGTGCATTCGCACACGGGCCTCGGTTTCGAGTCTCATCCGAATGACCTTGACATTCAGTTCGATTTTTTCGTCAAACTGGGAAGAAAGGGCGAGGCTGGGTACGAACCCAGAAACTCACGATTTACATATTGGCAGGCGAACGTCTTAACCATCCTGCCACCGTCCTTCCCCAGCTGTGGAAATAAAGTGTTATTGTCAGATACTTAATATCAGACACACAGACTATTGTCACAAACGAACAAAATGTGCCAGATTTTCACAATTATACTATTTCGGTCCTTTGCCAAGATCTGCTGATTTCAGTGGAAAAACAAAACAAACTAAAGCTATATTGGTATGTTCACCTTACATGAGTCAATGGCTGCACTAAAACTGTTCTGCAAATCTCTGTCTGTCTGTTTGTCTGTCTGTCTCTCCCCTATCTCACCCCCATCTCTCTCTCTGTCTTTCTCTCTATGTCTCTGACTGCCTGTCTGTCTGTCTGTCTGTCTCTCTCCTCCCACATCTCCCTCCATCTCTCTCTGTCTCTGTCTCTGTGTCTCTCCACCCCCCACCTCTCTCTCTGTCTGTCTCAACCCTCTCTTCCTCACCATATCTCTCTGTGTCTCTGTGTGTCATTCTCTCTCTCTCTTTCTCTGTCTCTCTCCCCCCTCTCTTCCTTCCCATATCTCTCTCTCTGTCTCCCCCCCTCTCTCTCCCCCCTCTTCCGCTTCTCTCCCCCTCTGTCTGTTTCTCTCTCCCCCTCTCTCACCTCTCCCCCCTCTCTCTCGGAGCATCTATCTTACCTGAAAGGTGGCAGATCGTAGCTGCAGGCCATCATGGAGGCTGGTGTCCAGGTGAGGGATGTACTGCACACTCAGCTTCTTCTCTCTCCCCCCTTCTCTCTCCCCCTCTCCTCTATCTCTCTCCCCCTCTCCTCTCTCTCCCCCTCTCCTCTCTCTCCCCCTCTTTCCCCCCTCTCTCTCTGAGCATCTATCTTACCTGGAAGGTGGCAGATCGTAGCTGTAGGCCATCATGGAGGCTGGTGTCCAGGTGAGGAATGTACTGCACACTCAGCTTCTTCTCCTTGATCAGCGTGCACACGGGGAAGGCGCGAACCACCCGCTGTTCACAGGCTGCAAGACATGGATTTATTTACTTTATTCTTACTCTACCAGCCGCCGCTGTAGTCTAGTGGTTAGGGCGTTGGACTCGTAATCTAAAGGTTGCGGGTTCGATCCCAGCTTTCCGGCTATGGCGTTGTGCCCTTGGAAAAGGCACTTTACGGCTATTTTCTCACCCCACCCAAGTGTAAAAGGGGTACCAACCTTGTGTTGGGGTTAACCCTGCGATAGACTGGCGTCCTATCTAGGGGGGAGTCTATGACTCTCAGTCGCTTAACGCCACAGAAACCGGGTTAAGCACCGGCCTGATGAGCCTTAGGCTTGGGACAGACTTTAACTTAAAAATTTTTTATTTTTATTTTTTATTCTACCTCGTCTTCATTGATCACAAGATCGAAAGGACTATTGAGGAAAAAAAGTAGTGGAGGAAAAACAAGTGCAAGGTACCAACTTCTCAATCAGTTTGAAAATGACTTATCAAAAGATTCAATATAATAAAAAAAAGGGGGAAATGAAAAAGAATTCTAGGGAATAATGTCTTTCAGTGGCAGTATTGTAGGCATTTTTTGAGTAAGAACCATAGCCTTTGGCCTGATCTGACTCGAGTTTCGGGCATGTAAAAAGATCGAAAGGACTTGCAAAAACAATATTGCAAAGGCACTGTCCAGGGAGGAAGAAAAAAGAGGCAGACGAAGGAAGAGATGGGAGGACAAACAACATCAGTGAATGGACAGGCCTAGAACTCAGCCACATTTTGAGAAAGGCAGAACAGAGAGAGAGAGGACTGGAGGGAACTGGTTGTCAAGTCTTCAGGATGAACTTCCCTCCAT
>CM060337.1:18839276-18841776 GCA_030674155.1 Stramonita haemastoma | reverse complement strand
ATATCTTTGTAGTTCCGTTTCCTGTCCAAAATCACTCTTGTTAAAAAGAAAAAAAGTCACGAAATGAAAAAAAAAAGAAAAAGAAAAAGAAAAAAAAAGAATGAATCACCTGTTCAGCAGCGATGTCCAGAGCGCCCATCTGTTTGGGCAGGAGAGGAACACTGAAGGACTTCCGGGTACCGGTACTACAGGTAGACAGTCGCTTCCACAGGGCAGACTCCGAAGTCTGCAAGACATCGTTCAACATGGAAGTTCATACATTCTCATGAATACGCACATAATGTGCACGCATGCGCATTTTGCACGTATGTTCAGCATCCAGTCCAACCCAATCATGTTGTTTATACAACACAGGCCATAATTATTGGGGCTGTCGTCATCTCGTCACATTTTTAAAACTGAGATTAAAACTGTACGGCTATAGGCCTATACAGATTGAAACGGGGTATAAAACCAACTTTACTGTCCTTGCTTGTATCGACGCCCAGGTCAACCATAAGGATAAGCCCAGGATGGGTACTGCGTTGTGGGAAAACCCACATCGATCACACATATAAAATGAGATAAAGCCACAACCAGATTCCTTAAAACGACCTTGTTCTTAGAGACCAGCTTCACTCATATCAGACGGAAAAAGCCCGATTCTCTCTCTCTCTCTCTCTCTCTCTCTCTCTCTCCTCTCTCTCTCTCTCTCTCTCTCTCTCTCTCTCTCTCTCTCTCTCTAAGGGGGTCAAGTGGTCAAGGGGGGCGGATAGCCTAGTGGTCAGAACATTGCGCTGGCAATTTGAAGACCCGGGTTCGAGTCCGGTCGAGAAAATTTTCTTCCTGGAGTTACATCAGTGCTGACTCCACTCTCCCCAAAAGTCCTTCGGATGAGACTTTAAACCGAGGCCCCGTGTGCGAACGCACGCAGAACATCTTGCGCACACGTTAAATCCTGTTCCGCTTTTCGTAAGAGTAGGCCGTCGTGTGCCGGTGGGAACAGATGACAATATTTACAAAACTGCATGCACACGGGGACCGGATGAAAAAAAGCACATGATTGCTTATTCTGTTATCCTCGATATAAAAGAATAAATCTCTCTCTCTCTCTCTCTCTCTCTCTCTCTCTCTCTCTCTCTCTCTCTCTCTCTCTCTCTCTCTCTCTCTCTCTCTCTCTCTTTCTCTCTCTCTCTCTCTCTCTCACACACACACTCACTCACACACACACACACACACACACACACACACACACACACACACACACACACACACACACACACCACAACACCCCCCCCCACCACACACCCCCAACACCCCCCCACCCCCCCACCCCCACATCCCCCCACCCCCACCCACCCTCACCCCCCCACCCCCACCCCCTCCTGCCCCCCACACCCACACCCACAGCAACAGACAGGTCCTGTAGAGGGTCCTGCGTGGTGGTGGTGGTGAAGGAAGAGGAAGAGGAGGCGGAGAAGGTGGAGGTGGAGACGTCCTCGGAGAGGTAGTGTTCTTCATACTGGGGCAGGTAGAGGTGGCGAATCTCACGGTGCACGTCCCGGTAAAAGGCCTGCTCCCAGAAGGTCAGGCTGCTCCACACCTCGTGCTCCTGGATGCTGGTGTAGGCAAACTGGATCACTCCCGTGCACAGTTTCTGCGCCACACATACAGGGTTGTAATGTAAGTCAAAGTTAAAGTCTGTCCCGAGCCTAAGGCTCATCCCGGTTTCTGTGGCGTTAAGCGACTGAGAGTCATAGACTCCCCCCTGGATAGGACGCCAGTCGATCGCAGGGTTAACCCCCAACACAAGGAGGTTGGTACCCCTTTTTACACCTGGGTGGGGTGAGAAAATAGCCGTAAAGTGCCTTTTCCAAGGGCACAACGCCATAGCCGAAAGCTGGGATCGAACCCGCAACCTTTAGATTATGAGTCCAACGCCCTAACCACTAGACTACAGCGGCGGCTGTTGTAATGTAAGAATAATAATAATAATAATAATAATAATAATAATAATAATAATAACAATAATAATAACAACACATGGAATTTATATAGCGCTATATCTTGTAAAAAACAAATCAAAGCGCTTGCATTCGACCTATACAACACACAAGCAAAGTAACAAAACAAACAAAAGGAGGAGTTCATGATAGTTTATTAAGGGGAACAGATGATAAGATTTAAAAAAAAACTGCATACATAAGGGGACTGTATGTAAAAAAAAGTTTCCGCACCACATACACGGTTGGAAAAGTAACCAAAACAAAACAATCAAAAAAAGGAGTTCATGATAGCTTAAGGGAGCAGATGGTAAAGATTTACAAAACTGCATACATAGGGGGACTGGATATAAAAAAAACAGTTTCTGCACCACATACACGGTTGGTAAAGTAACCAAAACAAAACAAACAAAAAAAGATTGACAAAAACTGTATACATACACACGGGGGAGGGGGGAGCTGGATGTAAAAAAAAAAGAAGCACATAAGTGCTTATTCCATTATCCTCGATATAAAAG
>CM060337.1:18816776-18819276 GCA_030674155.1 Stramonita haemastoma | reverse complement strand
AACAGGTACACAAAATAAAACAAAGGCTTCTCCCGTCAGCACAGCAGCAAGCATGCCTTTCATTTCAAAGTCAAAGTCAAAGTTCACGTTCAAGTTCAAGTTCAAGTTCAAGTCGAGTTCCGGTCAAGTCAAAGTCAAGTCATGTCAAGTTAAAGTCAAGTTCAGTCAAGTCAAGTCGAGTTCCAATCAGAGTCAAAGTCATGTCAAGTAAAGTCAAGTTCAAATCAAGTAAAGGTAAGACAAGTAAGTTCAAGTCAAAGTCAAGTTCAAGTCAAAGTCAAGTCAAGTCAAGTTCAAGTCAAGTCAAGTTCAAGTCAAGTCAAGTTCAAGTCAGTTCAAGTCAAGTCCAAGTTCAAGTTCAAGTTCAAGTCAAGTCAAGTCAAGTTCAAGTCAAGTCAAGTTCAAGTCAATTCAAGTCTTATTATTTCGAAAATAATGATAAGCACTTATGTTTTTGTTTTTGTTTTTTTTAAAACATTCAGTAACTCTCCCTCACCCCCGCCCTTATCAGGGACAACATAAAGATACCCCCCCCCCTGTAGGAACAACATAACATAGAATCACTAACAACAAGAATAATGATAATGATAATAATGATAATGAGAATTACAACAACAATACAACCATTAAAACAACAATAACAACAACAACAATAACACAACAACAACAACAAACAATAACAACAACACTACACAACTACTAAACTACACAAACTAACACAACTACTACTACTACTACTAACACTACTACTACACTACTACTACTACTACTACTAACTACTACTACTACTCTCTCTCCCCTCTCTCTCCTCCTCCTCCTCCTCCTCCCTCCTAAATTATGAAATCTATATAGCGCTGAATCTTGTGAAGCAAACCAACCCTCAAGAGACAAACAACAACAGTAACATGTTTCAGCCTCACCCAAGAGGTCGAAGAAGAGAGCCACGGAGTCGTGGCTGACTGGCACCATGGAGCACTGTGGTGGTTGTGCGATCTGAGTGTCCCCTGCCCCTAACGAGAACCGAACCATGGACCCACCTGTCAAAAATTCAAGATTAAATTCGCATTTAATTAACCCCCTCTTGAGGCATGGAGGATTTCAGTTCACAAAAAATCAACTGTAACAGATATAATTTGCATTAACAAAGCAGCCAGGCACCTACCTACCTAGTAAAGCAGACGCACACGTAAGCATGTATTTGACAAGTGATATGTACGTGTGTGCGCGCGCGTGTGTGCGCACACGCACACGTGCACATGTTCACATAACCATTCGTGGGGCGTTCGTATGTATGCGTGTATACACACAAACACCATACAAATGCATGTATACAAGCCACACACGCGCGCACACACAAACACACAGATTCTACCCCCACCCACTCACCAAACACACATATTCCTACACACACACACCACACACACACACACACACACACACACACACACACACACACACACACCACACACGCACACATACACACACGCACACACACACCACCCCCACCCCCAAACACACACATTCCTCCCCTCCCCCCAACACACATATTCCTACACACACACATACACACACACACACATTCTACCCCACCCCCCACACATACATTCCTACACCCCAACACACATATTCCTACACACACACACACACACACACACACACACACACACACACACACACACACACACACACACACACACACACACACAGATGACAATATTTACAAAAACTGCAGACACACGGGGACCGGATGAAAAAAAAGCACATGATTGCTTATTCTGTCATCCTCGATATAAAATAAATAAATAAATAAATAAATAATACACACACACACACACACACACACACACACACACACACACACACACACACACACACACACACATTCACCCACCCCACACACATACATTCCTACACCCAACACACATATTCCTACACACACACACACACCACACACACACACACACACCACCCACACACACACACCACACAACACACAACACACACACACCACACCACCAACACACATTCACCCTCCCCCACAAACCACACCCACCCACCCACACACCCACACACACCACACCCCACACACACATTCCACAGCCCCCCCCCCCCAAAACGCACCCCCCCACACCCCCCCACACCCCACACACATCTATTATCTCATCTTCAACAAGAGAACTTACCAGGCGGGGGTATATGGACAGTACCCAGCATGTTGCCCACCAGTGTCTCCAATGGAACATCCAGATTCTCCGTGTGTGCAGTGTAGATGACAGCCAAGCAGCTCTGAAAGGCAATTTTTTTTGTTTGTTTCAGTAGAATTATAGTCCTTTCCAGCGGAAGCTGATGATATCAGGACTTGCAGCCGCGAACCAGGAAGTCGGAGGTCCCACGCTCCCGCAAGCTCTCCCACCTCAGCACCTCGGGCCACCCCAAAAATGTTACAATTTGCAGAAATTGTATGAAGCAACAAGTTGAGATGAAACTCACTCTTGAAACA
>CM060337.1:18769276-18774276 GCA_030674155.1 Stramonita haemastoma | reverse complement strand
AGTGTAGTGTAGTGTAGTGAGTCTAGCTGTATGCTGTAGTGGGTGTAGTGTAGTGTAGTGTAGTGTAGTGAGTGTAGTGTAGTGTAGTGAAGTGTGTGTAGTGTGTGAGTGTGGTGTGTAGTGTGTGTGTGTGTAGTGTAGTGTAGTGTGTGTGTGTGTGTGTGTGTGTGTGTGTGGTGTGGTGTGTGTGTGGTGTAATGTAGTGTAGTGTAGTGTAGTGTAGTGTAGTGTAGTGTAGTGTAGTGTAGTGTGTGTGGTTGTGTGTGTGTGTGTGTGGTGTAGTGTGTGTGTGTGAGTGTAGTGTGTGTGTATGTAGTGTAGTGTAGTGTAGTGTAGTGTAGTTAGTGTAGTGTAGTGTAGTGTAGTGTAGTGTAGTGTAGTGTAGTGTGTAGTATACCTTATTGTACTGTATTGTACATGCCACATCGTCTGCGTATACGCGCATGGCATCTTACAATCCGTGCTTGAGGATTCACCACCACAGCGTCCTCAGCAAAGAATTATCCTAACTGATGGGTACCCATGCACATGCTTAACCCTAATGGTCGGTTTCCACAGTCGTGCAATCTAGCCATCTTTGTTTTTGATTTTGGGCATAGTTTTGCCTCTGAGAGAAGGAAGGTAGTAAAGGTGGTTAAGACGTTCGCCTGCCAAAACAAGTAAACTATGAAATATCTGGGTTCGATTCCCAGTTTGATATTTAAAAAAAAATCGAACTGTTATGTCCAAAAGTAATTGTCTGTTCGCCTGGATGTCCGTCTTGTTACTTTTTTGGTGTAATACAGGTTTGTGTTGTAGCTTTCTTCAATTTACGTCTCTTCACTCATAGTGATATTAGACGAATTTGTGTGTGTTTGTGTGTGTGTGTTGTGTGTGTTTGTTGTTTGTGGTGTGTGTGTGTGTGTGTTGTGTGTGTGTGTGTGTGTGTGTGGTGTGTGTGTTGTGTGTGTGTGTGTGTGTGTGTGTGTGTGTGTGTGTTGTGTGTGTGTGTTATGTGTGTGTGTGTGTGTGTTGTGTATGTTGTGGTGTGTGTTGTGTTGTGTGTGTGTGTTGTTTGTGTGTGTATGTTGTGTGTGTGTTGTGTGTGTGTGTGTTGTGTGTGTGTGTGTGTGTGTGTGTGTGTGTGTGGTGTGTGTGTGTGTGTGTGTGTGTGTGTGTTGTGTGTGTGTGTTGTGTGTGTGTGTTGTGTGGTGTGATGTGTGTGTGTTGTTTGTGTGTGTGTGTGTGGTGTTTGTGTGTGTTGTTTGTTGTTGGAATTTTTCTGTTTGTCTGGGTATGTTCTTTTTTTGTCTGGTATTTTTCTGTTCTGATCTTTATGTTTTGCTTCTTTTTGTCTGTCTGTCTGTCTGTCTGTCTGTCTGTCTGTCTGTCTGTCTGTCTGTCTGTCTGAGACTATAAACCGAGGCCCCGTGTGTGAACGCACGCAGAACATCTTGCACATCCAGGCGAACAGACAGACAGGACAGAAAGACAGACAGCATCACACAGCCACACAGCCACACACACAAACAGACAGAAAGACAGACAAAAACATACAACAGATAGACAGACAAAGCCAAGAGGTAGAGCTAGCTGGCTGAACCTTGGAGAATACCAGACATCCTTGGCATCGTCTGGAATTGCTAGGATTTTTTTTTTTTTTTTTTACGTCGGTCACTTGTGACCTGCATCATCATACATCACGTGTCCGAAGATTTCGAGCCCTTTTTTTCTGGAGATAGAGGGCTAGATAGCAACCTAGTACTAGCTACTTTCGCTGTCAGAGCCTTCTTGGGGGGGGTAAGGGGGGGGTAGGGGGGGTAGGGGGTAGGGGGGTAGGGGGGTAAGGGGGGTAGGGGGGGTAGGGGGGTAGGGAGGGGGGGGTAGGGGGGGAGAAAATAGTATAGACAGCAGGCAGGCAAGCAGACAGACAGACAGGAGAGCAGGAAGGGAGGAAGGAAAGAAAAGAAAGAAATAAGAAGAAAAGAGGGAAGGAAGGAAAAAGGGAAGGGAAGGAAGGCAGGCAG
Organism: Stramonita haemastoma; assembly: GCA_030674155.1. Taxonomy (NCBI): domain Eukaryota; kingdom Metazoa; phylum Mollusca; class Gastropoda; order Neogastropoda; family Muricidae; genus Stramonita; species Stramonita haemastoma. The sequence goes on along the minus strand of CM060337.1, from coordinate 18,772,270 downwards.
GAAGGAAGGAAAGAAGGAAGGAAAGAAAAAAAAGTAAGGAAGACAAGAAAGGATAAATGAAAAAAAAGGAAAGGAAGGAAGAAAAGAATGAATAAATTAAAGAAGGATGGAAGGAAGGAAGGAAGGAAGACAGGAAAGAAGAAGGAAGGGAGGAAAGAAAGAAGAAAGTAAGAAAAAAAAGAAGAAATAAATGAAAGAAGGAAGGAAGGAAGGCAAGAAGGAAAGAGAGGAGGAAAGAAAGAAAGAGCGAAGTAAGGAAAGACGGAGGGAAGCAAAAAGGAAGGAAGGAAGGAAAGAGGAAAGTAAGGAAGACAAGAAGGAATAAATGAAAGAAGGAAGAAAGGAAGGAAGGAAGGAAAAGAAAGAAGAAAGAAAGGAACGAAGGAAGGAAAAAAAGAAGAAAGAAAAGAAGAAGAAGTAAAAAAAGGAATTAATGAAAGAACGAAGGAAAGGAGGGGGGAAGCAAGCAAGCAAGCAAGCAAGCAAGGAAGGAAGGAAGGAAGAAAGAAAGAAAGAAAGAAAGAAAGAAAAAGAAGAAAGAAAGAAAGAAAGAGAAGAAGAAAGAAAGAAAGAAGAAAGAAAGAAAGAAAGAAAGAAAGAAAGAGAAGGAAGGACGGACGGCGAAGGAAAACGGAAAAAAATGGGGAAAGGAGGAAGGTGTGTATGAGGGTAGGAAGCAATGGAGGATTAACGTATAGATGGGAGGAAGGAAGGAAGCGAAAGAGAAAGAGAGAAAGAGAGAAAGAAAGAAGGGGGAGGGGGAGGTGTGTAATAATACAAGGTGCAAAAGGAGAATGGAAGGAAGAGAAAGGAAAGACGGTTGTAAGAAGGAAAGAAAGCAAAACAAAACACGAAAAAAAAAGAGAAGGGTAGGTAGGAGAGGGAGGGACGGGGTGGGGGGCAGGTTGGAGGGAAGGACAGAAAAAAAATGGATGAATCGATGGACGGATTTCATGAAAGACAAAAAAATGTGAAAGTTTAGAAGAAAAAAGTGGACATATTTATCGCTAAATGGGTGGATAAATTAAAAAGAATAAAGTTTGAAAAAAAGGAGAAACAATTTTGAAGGGAAAGAATAATGGAAAGAAGGACGAAGAAAGTTTAGACGAATGGACGAATGGATGGGTAGATGGATGAATGGATGGATGAATGGATGGATGGACAGATGGATGAATGAATGGACGAATGGATGGGTGGATGGATGGATGGAGATGGATGGATGTGTGGATGGATGGAGGGATGGGATGGATGGATGGATGGATGGATGAATGGATGGATGTATGGATGTGTGGATGGACGGAGGGATGGGTGGATGGATTGATGGATGGATGGATGGAGGATGGGTGGATGGAAGTATGAAGATGGGTGGGTTGATGCATGGGTGGATGGGTAGATGGGTGGCTGGCTGGTGGATGATGGATGGCTAGATGGATGGATGGATGGATGGATGGATGGCAGATAAAGAAAAGACGCCAGAAGGGATACAGGAACGAAAGAGACAAGCACAAAAACAAGCACAGAGACGATGTAGAAAAGGAGAAAGTGAAGAAATGAAAAAGAAAAGAAAAGACAGGAAAAAGAGAGAAATGGGGGGGGGGGGGGGGAGGGGATGACGATATAAGGCGAAAAGTGGATACAAAAATAGCAAATATCTATCTATCTATCTATCTATCTATCTATCTATCTATCTATCTATCTATCTATCTATCTATCTATCTATCTATCTATCTATCTATCTATCTATCTATCTATCTATTATCTATTATAAACAACTCTTTGCTATTTTTTGTCCCCACTTTTCCCTTTATAATACACACACACACACACACACACACCACACACACACACACACAATACCCCCAATATACAACATACATACACATAATACATACATACATACATACATACATAATACATATATATATATATATATATATATATATATATATATATATATATATATATATATATATATATATATATATATATATATATATATATATATATAAAACACTCAGATCTCATACTAACTTCAACAGCCTAACATTCTCTGCAAACAAAAATCTTAGGGGTAAGAAAAACAATACTAACCCCCCCCCCCCCACCACCCACCCAAACCTCCAAAAATAAAGGGAGAAAAATGAAAGGAAGAAAGGAAGCATTGAAAAAAGGGAATAAAAAAAACGAAAAAAAAAAACTGCCTTTCTGATCCAAATCACCATATATCAGCAGCCAGAACATTTCCAGCAATTTCTGCACAGGCTTTCGTTTGGTGATCGAAAAGCAATTTTGTAGAGAAGGAGGAGGAGGAGGAGGAGGAGGAAGAGGAAGAGGAAGAGGAGGAGGAGGAGGAGGAGGAAGAGGAAGAGGAAGAGGAGGAGGAGGAGGAGGAGGAGGAGGAGGGGAATACAGGGGAGGGAGGGGGGGGGGGGGTGACAAAGGAGAAAGAAGGAAGAAAATGAGGAAGAAAAAAAAAGCAATTTCAGAGAAAATGGGAGGGACAAAAAGTAGAGGAAAGTTTGAGGAAACAAACACGAGAAAGAGTCTTCCTATAAAATATGCCAAACAAGATAGAAGGCTTGGAGGGGTAGAAGGGGGGTGGGGTGGAGAAGGGGGATAGAAAAATCCCCCAGAAAAGAAAGTATACAAATTAAAAGAAAAATGCTTTAAAAATAGAAAGAAAAAAGGAAAACAAATGAATGAAAAAAAGATAGAAAGAAAAAGAAAGAAAGAAAAAGACAGAAAGAAAGAAACAAGGAAAGAAAGCACGCAAGAAAGAAAAAAAGAAAGAAAAGAAAGAAAAAGAAAAGCAGAAAACAAGCAAAACAGAAGCAAGGAGAGCAAGAAAGCAAAGAAAGAAAGAAAAAAAGAAAGGAAATAAAGAACAACTGACAGACATATAGACAGACAGAAAGACTGAGCGACACACAGAAGCACAAACAATAAGCAAAACAAAGAAATACAGACTGTCGGAAAGAAAAAGAAAGAAAGAAA
>CM060337.1:18759276-18761776 GCA_030674155.1 Stramonita haemastoma | reverse complement strand
TCTTCTAAGTGACTCCCTCTCTGACATATCAGACACCCCAATAGATGAAGAATTTATCTCAGCAATCCCCACTAACAATAAGTTTTCACCCCTAGATCCTGACCAAAATCCCAGTCCCAAACAACTCCCCTCCACCCTCCCCCCTCCCCCCCCCCACCCAAACGTAAACTGATGAAAAATCCAGTTTCTTCTGTCAACTCCAAAGTATCCCCTCCACACCCCTCCCCCAACACCTTTAGAAGCACTGCTGAGAAAGTCTGTCCCCACTGCCAACCAAGAGTTACTCATTGGTGACTCTGTCCTAAATGCAGTTGGAGACAGAACTTCTACCCATGGCGGACCAGCGAGAAACCTGTCAGTGCCAGGCCTGACCATCCACACACCTGCTGAAGTGGCTATCCACCCTTCCTCCTTCTCCACACATCAAACGAGTCACCTTCCATGTTGGCATCAACAACTGCTTACAAAGTGGCCCAGTTGATTGCACAACATGGCAACGTGTGGTCAGAGGACTACGCCAGGCTTTCCCCTTTGCCAGCATAAAAGCCTCTTCCATCCTCCCTCCTTATGGCCGACACCATGCCACCAAATCTGTGAGGGAATCCAACGCCAGCCTTTTCAAGGTCTGTGATAAAGAGAGGGTGAATTACATCGATCACACCCCCCCTTTTCAGACCAACAGTGGGGCACCCAGGAAAGCCCTATATAAATACATGGACCGTTTCCACCCAAGTGCAAGTGGTATAGCGGCCATAATTAACAACTTATACCAGCTTCCAAAACCTCTGCTCCCTACTCCAACCAAGGACAACCGCCAGATGCAAAGGACACAGCTAGGTATAACTAACAGATGGTCTCACTGCAGCAACAGCGAAGTGCTACTTCCCGGACACCTGGAACCAAAAGGACTGCCAATAGTGTACCTGATAGGCCTACAGGTAACAGGTCCACTTGGCGGGACTTTGAGGAGCACTTCCCACCACTTCCTGCAGCCAGAAACCAACAATGCCTGGGGCCTCCCCAGCACCTCTCATTCACAAAACACACAGAAACTGCTGGAAAGCCTGCTGAATACCATCCAACAGCCCTTCATTAGGCATTAGGTGTTGTGTGTGTGTGTGTGTGTGTGTGTGTGTGTGTGTGTGTGTGTGTCTGTGTCTGTGTGTCTGTGTGTCTGTATCTGTGTCTGTGTCTAGGTCTGTGCCTGTGTGACGGTTTTTTTGTTTGTTTTTGTTTGTTTTGTTTGGCTGTATATATATATATGTGTATGTATGTATGTATGTATATGTAAGTATATATATATATATATATATATATATATATATATATATATATATATATATTATATATATATATATATATATATATATATATATATATATATATGTGGTGTGTGTGTGTGTGTGTGTGTATGTGTGTGCATAGATATGTATATATATATATATATATAATATATATATATATATATATATATATAATATATATATATATATTATATATATATAAAAGATTATTGTCGAGAGTCTTTATGTTTAGTTGTTTTTTTTGTTTGTTTTTTTTTTCTTTTTATTTATTTTATCTTATTTTAATCATTTATTTATTTTATTTTATTTTATTCTATTCACTTATTTAATTTATTTTATTTATTTTCTTTGGGGGGGGGGATAGTTTGTTTGTATTGGAAGAGAGGTTGTTGATTCTGTCTTGAAATTTGTGGGTTGTGTATGTGTGTGTATGTGCGTGTGTGTGTGTGTGTGCGTGCATTGTGTGTGTGTGTGTGTGTGTGTGTGTCTGTGTATATGTGTGCGTGTGTGTGTGTGTGTGTGTGTGTGTGTGTGTGTGTGTGTGTGTGTGTGTGTGTGTGTGTGTGTTTAGTGGTTGCTTGTGTATGTGTGTTGTTGTTGTTGTTATTATTATTGGTTGATTTTGTTTTGTGTGTGTTGTTCATTATTATTATTCTTTATTATTATTATTTTTTGTTTGTTTGTTGTTTTTTTTTTTGTTTTTTTTTTTTTTAGCCTTTATTGTTGTTTTGCTTGCCTGCTTGCTTGTTTGCTCATTTGCTGTTCCCTATTACAAGTCGCTGTGGAAGTGTGGAAATATCACCTCATTTTTTTCTACTTAATCTAACCCTTTATTTCATTATAAGTTATATAACATATTTGGGGTGTACTTCTGTGTACTGTGTACTTGGTAAAAAAAACAAGCCTCTTTTATTACATTATACTGTTCTAGTTTTGTTGGCTTCATTTGCTTATTCTGTCATTCACTGAACTTGTACTGCGAAAAGTACCCATAGTCAGAGACATTGAATGCTGTATAGCAGAAGAACCCACACCAGGATTTTCCCCTCTTCCTACCTGTGTAAACACCTGACCAACACTACCAATCTCATCATTATTGTGACAAAAGTGATGATAGTGAAGTGTGTGACGCTGATAGTGAAGTGAAGTGTGTGCCGTGATAGTGAAGTGTGTGACGACTGAGTAGTGATGGACTG
>CM060337.1:18748308-18759176 GCA_030674155.1 Stramonita haemastoma | reverse complement strand
CCCCTCTTTCCCAGTACACATGCACTGTGCACATTTGTATCCTTCTGTAGCCCATATGTGGGTGTTACGTAGGGAAGGGCTAGGAGATGGTTGGTTGCCACAATAGCGGGCAACCCGATAGGGAAAAGGTTTAAATCTTTCCTCTTTGATAACAGGGTCCAGGTCTCCTTTGTACTGGCTCCAAAAACCAACAATGACAAAGAAAACAATAGCAACAAAATGTTTTAACAGACTATGAAAGGATCAGTGAACGGACAGGCCTAGAACTCAACACAACCCTGAGAAAGGCAGAACAAAGAGAGAGGAATGGAGGGAACTGGTTGTCAAGTCTTCATGGATGCCCCACGGTCGCCAGACTAAGGGAGGGATAGATAGATAGAAATATAGATAGATATAAAGATAGATCTATAGATATAAAGATAGATAGATAAATAGATAGATAGAAAGATAGATATAAAGATAGATAGATAGATAGATAGATAGATAGATAGATAGATAGATAGACAGACAGATAGATAGAAAGGATCAGCACAACAAAACACACTGGTACATGAGCACAGAGCCGCCGCTGTAGTCTAGTGGTTAGGGCATTGGACTCGTAATCTAAAGGTTGCGGGTTCGATCCCAGCTTTCGGCTATGGCGTTGTGCCCTTGGAAAAGGCACTTTACGGCTATTTTCTCACCCCACCCAGGTGTAAAAGGGGTACCAAACTTGTGTTGGGGGTTAACCCTGCAATAGACTGGCGTCCTATCCAGGGGGCAGTCTATGACTCTCAGTCGCTTAACGCCACAGAAACCGGGATAAGCACCGGCCTGATGAGCCTTAGGCTCGGGACAGACTTTAACTTTTTAACTATCCAGGGGGGAGTCTATGACTCTCAGTCGCTTAACGCCACAGAAACCGGGATAAGCACCGGCCTGATGAGCCTTAGGCTTGGGACAGACTTTAACTTTTTAACTATCCAGGGGGGAGTCTATGACTCTCAAGCGCGTAATGCCACAGAAACCGGGATAAGCACCGGCCTGATGAGCCTAAGGCTCGGGACAGACTTTAACTTCACTTTAACATGAGCACGGCAAAGGGGTGTGTGTACTGTTTGATGAGGCAGTCCAGAGCTCCCTTGTAGTTCTCATGCTGAATGTGATGGGTGATGACTCGCTCGTAGTCTGAAACAACCAGGCTGATGTTGTTGTTGTTGTTGTTGTTGTTGGTGTTGCTGTTGTTGTTGTTGTTGTTGCTGTTGTTGTTGCTGCTGTTGTTGTTGTTGCTATTGTTGCTGCTGTTGGTGTTGCTGTTGTTGTTATTGCTGTTGTTGTTGTTAATGTTGTTGTTGCTGCTGCTGCTGCTACTGTTGTTGTTGTTGTTGTACATTCTCCAGCTTCACACTCTAGGGGGTCACCCAGAATGTGCACTTCTGACTCACTACTCATCCCACCTGGGAATCACTGTGAGATTGAAATTGCCACACTGAATGAGAAGTTTGTGTGTGTGACTGTTTTTGAGTACCTCATCATACAAGCAGCTACACTCCAACTTCAGAGGATTTTTTTTCTTCTTTAAAGGAGAGTGCGGGTTGTTATGTTAAGAGCTTGTCATGGCTGAAGGCATATCTGAACACAACAGTTTCCAACGTCGCAACATTTTAGTCTTGGCCTTTGAAATTAGCTGACATCAATAACGGACACAGCTTTTGGCCTGGGCCAGCTCCTATATACCCTGGAGCATTTCATGAGTTCTGATCATGATGCAGGAATGCATATTGCTTTTATTTCACTCTGTGGTTACTATAAAAAAAAAAATCTTAAAAATAACCCCAACACATAAGCACCAAAATTCCCCCACATAGCTTACGTTAATTCTGTGTGGATTTTTTTTTCAGTTTAAGTGGATTTTTTTTTCAGTTTCATTTTCTTTAATGTCTATTGATATTTCATAAAGGTCCAATAAATAATCTACAATAAAACACCACAGTATCAAAAGAAGGTACCCCCCAAAAAAGTGAAAGCTGAAAAAAGGGGAGAGAGAGAGAGAGAGATTTATTTATTTTATTTATTTATTTATTCTTTTATATCGAGGATAACAGAATAAGCAATCATATGCTTTTTTTTCATCCAGTCCCCGTGTGTATGCAGTTTTGTAAATCATGTCATCTGTTCCCACCGGCACACGATGGCCTACTCTTACGAAAAGCGGAACAGGATTTAACGTGTGCGCAAGATGTTCTGCGTGCGTTCGCACAAGGGGCCTCGGTTTAAAGTCTCATCCGAAGGACTTTTGGGGAGAGTGGAGTCAGCACTGATGTTAACTCCAGGAAGAAAATTTCCTCGACCGGACTCAAACCCGGGTCTTCAAATTGCCAGCGCAATGTTCTGACCACTAGGCTATCCGCCCCCCCAACTTTAACTCTCTCTTTAAGAGAGAGAGAGAGAGAGAGAGGAGAGAGAGAGAGAGAGAGGAGAGAGAGAGAGGAGAGAGAGAGAGAGAGGAGAGAGAGAGAGAGAGAGAGAGAGAGAGAGAGAATGTTTATAACTCAGTACAAATACGTCTTAGAAAACACACATGCACACACACACACACACACACACACACACACACACACACACACACACACACACACAGAGGAAAAAATGATAAAACCGATACCAGACAATTCAACCTATAGACAGACCTATGGATCATTTCAACACATATATATACATTTTTTTTCCCTTTGATCATGTCAACATTGAATCTATACTGAGCAAGACATCACTGCTCCCACTCACTCATATACATTCTTTTTTCCTTTGATCATGTCAACATTGAATCTATGATAAGCAAGACATCACTGCTCCTACTCTCTCATATACATTTTTTCCCTTTGATCATGTCAACCTTGAATCTGTATGAAGCGAAACATCACTGCTCCCACTCACTCATATACATTTTTTTTCCTTTGATCATGTCAACCTTGAATCTGTATGAAGCGAAACATCACTGCTCCCACTCACTCATATACATTTTTTTTCCTTTGATCATGTCAACATGGAATCTGTACTGAGCGAAACATCACTGCTCCCACTCTCTCATATACATTCTTTTTCCTTTGATCATGTCAACATTGAATCTGTACGAAGCAAAACATCACTGCTCCCATTCACTACATACATTCTTTTTCCCTTTGATCATGTCAACATGGAATCTGTACTAAGCAAAACATCACTGCTCCCACTCTCTCACCTTCCATGAGTCGAGCAAAGAACACCAGATCCTCCACGTCTCCGTGACTGGCAATGAGGTCGTAGATCACAGCGCGATTCAACGTCATGCACTCCTGGTAACACACAAGCAAACAATATTGACCACTGATGTTACCTGTGTGGAGTGACAGGGTGTGCAGATGAAGACACACAGGCAGACATATTGACCACTGATGTTACCTGTGTGGAGTGACAGGGTGTGCAGATGAAGACAAACACAAAGCCGAATAAACACAGCTAATGACAGCCCACCAGGACCTCTCATTCAGCAACCCGATTCCCGGTCGAGGAAATTTTTCTCCTGGAGTTAACATCAGTGCTGACTCCACTCTCCCCAAAAGTCCTTCGGATGAGACTCTAAACTGAGGCCCAGTGTGCGAATGCACGCAGAACATCTTGCGCACACGTTAAATCCTGTTCCACTTTTCGTAAGAGTAGGCCATTGTGTGCCGGTGGGAACAGATGACAAGATTTACAAAACTACATACACATGGGGACTGGATGAAAAAAAGCAAACGAGTGCTTATCCCATTATCCTCAATAAAAAAGAATTTTTAAAAAGCCCCCCAAAAAGCCGAACAAACATAACTAATGACAGCCCACCAGGATCTCTCATACAGCTACATTCAGAAAACTCACCAGCCATACTGCCTACAGTCATTGGGATGAGACTATAAACCAAGGCCCTGTGTGTCAATGCACGTGGAACATCTTGCCCACATGTTAAAAAACTGTTCCGCCTTTTGAAAGAGCAGGCCATTGTGAGCTGGTAGGAGCAGATGACAATAAAAATAAAAAACCAGCATGCACACAGGTGTCGTGTTTAGACACCATCCCTGAGGAAAAATCAGGGAATTGGAGTCCCCAGGGCAGTTTGGGGCTGTAGGCCTATACGGCAACATTCTGGCGGCTCCTGAGATGGCACTAGAACCATTTGTATTAGTGATTACCTTTCCAATGGACCATTCCAGTGACATGGAGGAGAGGGGGGGGGGGTGTGTCTGCTGCATGGGTAACAGCTTGCCCGCCATACTTACTTATCCAGGCTTTGCGCTCCAGAGCCTAGAGCGCAACTCCACAGTCTTCCGAGTCTGACAGATGCCTATCTGACTGCCTATACTTACCTTCATCATTGCAAGAACAAAATAACTGCATCATTTCAATTCAGCACCTACCTTAAAGTAACCACAACAATGACAGTTTTATATATCACTATAAGTTTTAAGCATGAAGTTTCTTTTAAAACAGCAAAAAAATCCCGATGTGGACAGAAGATTAAAAAAAAAAAAGATGCCCAAAGCAACGAAAATAGTCAATAACTAACAAAGAACTGCACACAAACTGTTGGTGCACTTTGGTTTTGCAGTCTGTATGAGTTATTCCTTAAAAGTTAAGTTAGTTAAAGTCTGTCCCTAGCCTAAGGCTCATCAGGCCGGTGCTTATCCCGGTTTCTGTGGCGTTAAGCAACTGAGAGTCATAGACTCCCCCTGGATAGGACGCCAGTCTATCGCAGGGTTAACCCCCAACACAAGGTTGGTACCCCTTTTACACCTGGGTGGGGTGAGAAAATAGCCGTATAAGTGCCTTTTCAAGGGCACAACGCCATAGCTGAAAGCTGGGATCGAACCGCAACCTTTAGATTATGAGTCCAACGCCCTAACCACTAGACTACAGCGGCGGCTATTCCTTAAAAGGCAATTGCATTACTCCTCTCTTTTTTTTTGGGGGGGGAAGGGGAGGGAGGGGGATTGTGGTGGTGACTTGCATGCTTCTCAAACACAACTACAAGCTCTGCCTTTAAAGGCAGTCATATCCCATCATCCTGCATTCATGATGGCTATCCTGACACTTTCACCTTCTGGTGATAGCAGCATTTTGGCTTGTTCGAGCTTGATGTGCTGGTTGGTTGGTTGGTTGGTTGGTTAGGCTGGCTGGCTAGCCAGGTTGTTATTGGCAAAGCAGACTTGCACAGCCGCAGACATTGCCTCTTTAAACCGGGGCCCCATGCGCGAACATATGCAGAAATCTTGCGCACACGTTAAATCCTGTTCCGCTTTTCGCAAGAGTAGGCCACTATGTGCCGGTGAGAACAGACAACACGATTTACAAAAAAATTGCATACACACGGGGACTGGATGTAAAAAAAAAAGCATGTGAATACTTATTCCATTATCCTCGATATAAAAGAATAAGATGAAGATGAAGAGGGCCTGTGCACTCTCTGATGCTGTCTTCTCATCGTTTCCTCTGTCTGCCTGTTTGTCTTCCTCCTCCCCTTACTGTTCCCTTGTAGCAGACTTACACAGCAGCAAACATTGTTGTTGGGTTTTTTAAAAATTAAAAAAAATTAAAAATTAAATTTTTTTTGTGCAGACATTGTTAACCAAAAGCACTGACTGACCTTGACCCTGGGGTAGGCCATGAAGCTCTGTTATAAGTTATTTTTTTTTTAATTTTTAAAAAATTTATTTATCTATTTTTTTAAAGACATTGTTATCCAAAAGCACTGACCTTGACCCTGGGGTAGGCCATGAGGCTCTGTTTTAAGTTATTAAAAAAAAAAAATTATTTATTATTTTATTTGGGTAGACATTGCTATCCTAAAGCACTGACCTTGACCCTGGGGTAGGCAATGAAGCTCTGCTTTAAGTTATTTTTTAAAATTTTATTTTTCATTTTTTATTTAATTTTTTTTGTAGACATTGTTACCCAAAAGCACACTGACTGACCTTGACCCTGGGGTAGGCCATGAAACTCTGTTTTAAGTTTTCTTTTTTTTAATTTATTTTTTATTTATTTATTTTTTAAAGACATTGTTATCCAAAAACACTGACTGACCTTGACCCTGGGGTAGGCCATGAAGCTCTGTTTTAAGTTATTTTTTAAATATTTTTTTTGTAGACATTGTTACCCAAAAGCACTGACCTTGACCCTGGGGTAGGCCATGAAGCTCTGTTTTAAGTTATTTAAATTTTTTTTTTATTTATTTATTCATTTTTTTTTTTAAGACATTGTTACCCAAAAGCACACCGACTGACCTTGACCCTGGGGTAGGCCATGAAGCTCTGTTTTAAGTTATTAAAAAAAAAAAAAATTAAATATTTTTTTTTTGTTACCCAAAAGCACACCGACTGACCTTGACCCTGGGGTAGGCCATGAAGCTCTGGAGGCGGTCCTGGATGGCGTCGTACTCGGAGGTCTCGTCCAGACCCCGGTCCTTCAGCCTGCCCAGGGAGGTCAGGAACAGCTCCACCAGCCACGTCACCAGCATCGTCATCTGCGTCTTGTCCTGTAATCAAACCACAGGGAGCCGCCGCTGTAGTCTAGTGGTTAGGGCGTTGACTCGTAATCTAAAGGTTGCGGGTTCGATCCCAGCTTTCGGCTATGGTGTTGTGCCCTTGGAAAAGGCACTTTACGGCTATTTTCTCACCCCACCCAGGTGTAAAAGGGGTACCAACCTTGTGTTGGGGGTTAACCCTGCGATAGACTGGCGTCCTATCCAGGGGGGAGTCTATGACTCTCAGTTGCTTAACGCCACAGAAACCGGGATAAGCACCGGCCTGATGAGCCTTAGGCTTGGGACAGACTTTAACTAACTTAACAAACCACTGGGGGACGGGGATAGCCTTGTGGTCAGACTGACTGCTTAGTTGTTGTTGTTGTTCCCCAGCTTAACACTCTGGGGGGTCACCCAGAATGTGCAGTACTCTGACTCACTACTCATCCCACCACCTGAGAATCACTGTGAGATTGAAATCGCACACACTGAATGAGAAGTTTGCGTGTATGACTATTTTCAAGTACCTCGCCATATAGGCAGCCATACTCCTCCGACTTCAGAGGATTTTTTTTCTCCTTTAAAGGAGAGTGCAGTGTTGTTGTGTTAAGAGCTTGGTCATGGCTTAAGGCAATCTCGACACAACATTTTACAACATCACAACATTTTAGTATAGGCCTTGGCACTGAGCTGACATCAATAACTGACACAGCTTTTGGCCTAGGCCAAACTGCTTAGTTTAGTTCTGTAAGTTTGTTTCTTTGCCAGCACAAGTTCTGCACGCCATGTAGTAGCAGTCTCTCGTTTCATGTGCCGGTGGGAACGGATGACAATATTGACACAACTGCATACACATGGGGACTGGATGAGAAAAAAAAAAAAAGCACATGAGTGCTTATCCCATGATCCTCGATATGAAAGAATAAAAAAAAATCCCCCAAAACCCCCAACACTGCGCTCAAAATTTGACGACCCAAGTTCGATTCCCGGTGAAGGGTATTTTTTCCCTGGAGTTAACATCAGTGCTGACTCCACTCTCCCCCAAAGTCTTTCGGGTGAGACTGTAAACTGAGGCCCCGTGTGTGAACGCACGTAGAACATCTTGCGCACACGTTAAATCCTGTTCCGCTTTTCGTAAGAGTAGGCCATTGTGTGCCGGTGGGAACAGATGACAATATTTACAAAACTGCATACACACGGGGACTGGATGAAAAAAAAGCACATGAGTGCTTATTCCATTATCCTTGATATAAAAGAATAAAAAAAACAAAAACAACAAACCCCACCATGGTGCGCTGGTTCAATCAGATATTTATGACTGTTTTTCTGCCTTCCTTCCTTCCTTCCTTCCTTCCTGCCTGCCTGCCAAACTTCCACGCTCATACACCACTGACCAGAAATTAATGCAGTGTCTTTAAAATCCCTCCAAATATATCATGTTCCAACAAGAAAGCGCAAAGAACCCCAAACGCCACTGGGAAGTGTTTTTACAGCAATTTTCTGTCAGTTTTTTAATTTTTATATGGCAGGCAGAGCAATATTCAGGCTGTAACTGCAATTGTCTGCTATAATGTAGTAACTGTCTGTTATAATTTAGTAACTGTCTGCTATAATATAGGAATTGTCTGCTATAATATAGTAAGTAATTTACACGGAAATACAGAGTTCCCATAAAGTATAACTTCAATCACAAAGTTTAAAGCAAAACTCACAAAGTTTAAAGCAACGTTTTTGAAATTTTTAGGAACCATAACTTTGATTTTATAAAAAGTTTACACAGTATATATATATTTTTTTTTTTAAAGTGTGCATGTCCCTTGTACAGAGCTTTAAGGTTCACCAATGGTGAAATTTTATGTCTGCGACTATTTTTACCCACCATGAAGACAGCCGCATTTCGACTTCGGAGACACACAGTATATAAATGTTACAAATGTTACTTTGATTCTTCTTCTTCTTCTTTTCTCATGACCGGGATGGTCATGGAGGAGACATGAGAGACGATTCTGCAGCCAGCCGTTGCCATCCAGCTCTGTCCTCCACCTTCTTAATGAGTGTTGGACTGTCCAGGTGGGTCCACTACTTGATGTTATCCATCCAGCTTTTGGTTTGTCTGCCTCGGCATCTGCTACCTTCTAGCGTTCCTTGTAGGACTGTCTTGGGGAGGGTGTTGTGGCGTGTGACATGGCCGAACCATGCCAGCTTCCTTTTCTTGACAGTGGCTAGTAGGGGTTTTTGAGGGCCAGCCATCAGTGCGACTTGACTTCGCACAAAGGTGTTTGTTTTCCTATCCTTCCAGGAAATTCCAAGCAGTCGCCTGAAGCCTTTTGTCTCGAACGTCTGGATCCGCTTGGTGGTTTCAGCGGTCATTGTCCAACTTTCGCAGCACATAAAAAAAAAGCTTTCACCAACACCAGTGGAGACTAGATCAGCGAGGAACTCACCTGAGGCTTCAGGGACTCCAGCTTCTCCAGGATGAAGGTCTGCAGAGGCTCCTTATCCTTCAGGCTGACAAACTTCAGGGCCACCTCCTCAAACGGGTTCTGAGTCTTGGCATACATGGCAGCGCTCTCGTTAAAACTGCAACACAGCACCCTCAAATGAATGACTAAATCACTGGCGTTCGTGAGCAAGTAGAATGTTTGATTGTTCAAGAAACGGTATAAACGTTTGGGGGTAAGCAAGTAAAGATATTTGATTATTCAAGAAACATACATTGTATAGACGTTTGGCGCGAGTATTTGATTATTCAAGAAACATACATTGTATAAACGTTTGGCTTAAGTAAGTAAGTATTTGATTATTCAAGAAACATGCATTGTATAGACATTTGGTGTAAGTATTTGATTATTCAAGAAACATGCATTGTATAAATGTTTGGTGCAAGTATTTGATTATTAAAGAAACATATATTGTATAAACGTTTGGCATAAGCAAGTAAAATATCTGATTACTCAAGAAACATATATTGTATAAACGTTTGACGTAAGCAAGTAAAATATTTGATTATTCATGAAACATACATTTTATACAAGTTTGGCGTAAGTGAACAAGTATTTTCTTGTTCAAGAAACACACCTTATACATTTCATCTAACAGCAGCAAGTGATTTTGCGCAAATATGCGCATACAAATCTGTTCTTAAAACACTGAGAACACTCAGACACACACATCAGCTAAAACTTTAGAAAAAAACCCCAATCCAAAATCTTTTCCAAAACTTTGTTCCAGATCATTTCACTGTTTAACACTATCGCTATGTTAAGGAAGAGAACCCCTCTTTCTTTGTACATATACACTGTGCACATTTGTACGCTTCTTGTTGCTTCAACAATTTCTACAATTGTAACATTTTTTGGGGTGGCCCGAGGTGCTGAGGTGGGAGAGCTTGCGGGAGCGTGGGACCTCCGACTTTCTGGCTCGCGGCTGCAAGTCCTGATATCAGCTTCTGCTGGGAAGGACTATAATCTGACTGAAACTGAAAGTGAGCTTCTGTAACCCAGTAGTGGGTGATATGTCGGGAAGGGTTAGGAGATGGCTGGTTATCCTACAGCGGGCAAACTGTAGGGAAAAGGTAAAAAAATAATGAGGACAAGTTGCTGTGGACACAACCCTGAACAAAAGATCATTATGCAATAATAAAAATTGCCTCTGATTCGGTGGCCCCCGTTGCTCTGGTCTCGTGGCGACCTCAGAATTGGTTTTCCCATGCACTTCTGTGCCTGCGGTGAGTTTGTGTCAAAGCCTTAGGGTTTGGCATTCGCGGGGAGGAAGGTCGTTGGAGGGACGTTGTGGTGGTCGCCACCTCAGGTGGGTGACTCACGCAGTCTGGCTCCGCAACTGAGCTAATACTGTCGCTAGTAGGGGGCTTAGTAGGTGAAGTCCTGCATATGTTAGCTCAGAACAGGCACCACTGAACACCACCAAAGTGACCCAGCAGAAGTGCAGGGCCCCTCTGGCTGGTGGCCCTACAATGGCCTGATATTGATGGGCTCCCTGTGTACTCCCAACCCTGGGGATGAGACACAATGCATCCGGGTATGGAGATTGAAATGAGCGGCGTGGGAACATCAGGACGGGGATGTCACAGAAGACAAGGCAGCACAACCCCCCCCCCCCCAAAAAAAAAAAAAATTAAAAAAAGAAAAAAAAAGGGAATAAAGCGGCTTTACCATCCAGCGTCAAAGAGATGCTCAGCTTGTCTGATCAGCACCTGTTCCATGTTCCCTCGGTTGTTCTGAAATACACAACATGAAAAAGTATTTTTTAAAAAAAAAGGATTTTTCAGACTTTTAATACTTTCCTTTCAAAAAGAATTATTTCATTTAATGTCTAATATATAAGAAATCTG
>CM060337.1:18725808-18740808 GCA_030674155.1 Stramonita haemastoma | reverse complement strand
CTTTCTCTCTCTCTCTCTCTCCCCCTCTCTCTCTCATTCTCTCTCTCTCTGTCTCTCTCTCTCTCCCTCTCTCTCTCTCTCCCTCATTCACTTACTCATCTCTCTCTTTCTCTCTCCTCTCTCTCTCTCCCCACTCCTCTCTCTCTCTTCTCTTCTCTCTCTCTCTCTCTCTCTCTCTCCTCTCTCTCTCTCTCTCTCTCTCTCCCTCTCTCTCTCCTCCTCTCTCTTCCCTCCCTCATTCATTCTCTCTCTCACTCTCTTTCACACCCTCACTCACTCTCACTGGGAACAGATGACATTTACAAAAAACTGCATACACACGGGGACTGGATGTAAAAAAGCACAAGAGTGCTTATTCCATTATCCTCAATATAAAAGAATATAAAAAAAAGAATTAAAAAAATCTCTCTCTCTCTCTCCCTCACTCATTCACACACTCACTCACTCTCTCTCTCTCTCCCTCTCTCTTCCTCTCTCTCTCTCTCTCTCTCTCTCTCTCTCTCTCCTCTCTCTCTCTCTCTCTCTCTCCTCTCTCTCTCTCTCTCTCTCTCTCCTCTCTCTCTCTCCTCTCTCTCTCTCCTCTCTCTCTCTCTCTCTCCTCTCTTCTCTCTCTCTCTCTTCTCTCTCTCCTCTGTGTCTGTGTCTGTGAAACCCACCTGTCAGCCAGGCGAAGGTGTGGGCGGGTTGTCTGAACTTGGGGAAGTAGAGGTGAAGGTTGCTGTAGCCAAAGTTACCTGGCAGCTCCAGGAACTGGGGGTGATCTGCAACGCCAAGTGCCCTCCATTAATTTCACCAACCATACATACACACCACCACCACCACCACCAGCACAAAACTCCTTCCCTCTGTCTTAACCCTCTTAGTCCCAGATCCGCGATTTGTGCCGGGATTGAATAATTACCTCCCCTATGTCCCCTATGCTCTCCACCATAAAGAGGAGAAAGCTGATGTGGTTTGGTCACACCACAAGACACAACACCCTAGCAAAAACCATCCTGCAAGGAACAGTCGAGGGCAAGAGAAGAAGAGGCCCCCAAAAGAAATCATGGGTTGACAACATCAAAGACTGGACCGCCCAACCCCTGCAACACCTCCTGCTAGCCACACAGGATCGTGAAGCATGGAAAAAGATCTCTGTTGCGTCTTCTCTCATGTCCCCCCTACGTCCTTTGGGACATGGGACTGAGTGAGTGAGTGAGTGATTTCCCAATCTGGGATTTGCGGAGATTGAATAATTACCTCCCCTAAGTCCCAATCCGGGATTTGCCGGGATTTACACACAGTAGATTTCCATCACGCTGTGACCATCACTAATTGCCACCACATGGCAAAGCTCTAACAGGCCAGAAGGAGAAACCCTACTGAGAGCCTGGAAGTAATTATAGCTGCTGGTATGTACTTAGAAGGAGGAAAAGGCCAGAGAGCATGTGTGCCTGACCTGATTTCGTGATGGAATGCGAAATCTAGGGGCAGTTTGTGTTCAGAGACACCGAATGCAGGAGGGTTAAGGTAAAGGTAAAGGTTTTTTTAATCATTATTATTATTTTTTTTTATAAAGGTAAAGGTGTCCCATGACCTATGTGGTCGTAGGGGAGCGAGGCATTGGAGACCTCAGCTTCTCTAGAAGCCAGCATGTTGAGGGCGGCACCCATCTCCTCTCCCTAGCTGCTTTGCCTTCCCTGACCCTAAAGGGGGTAGGTACCCATTTACAGCTGCCTAGTGAATGCAGAAACAAAAGGGGCAGGAATGGAATGATTGAAACTTTCTCAAAAGATGATGATGATAAGTAATAATAATAATAATAATAATAATAGCAATAATAATGACAATAATAATAATTATTATACATGGAATTTACATGGCACTATATCTTGTGAGAACAAATAAAAGCACTTACATTCAACTTATACACACACACATTCAACCAGTCACAATTAGATTTAACAAATTCATGTTTACACAAAGACCACACACGCACACATGCACACAAACACATGCACGCGTGCACACACACATGCACACACACACACACACACACACACACACACACACACACACACATGCATGCACACACACCACGCACACACACCACACACACACACACACACACACACACAAAGTCAGTCCATACAGCAATACTTTCCTTCCCCTATGTCTGCACATATACAGGTTTTTTTGTCCTGTGCACACCCAAATCCTGTACTCATTAATTCATTACTCCTCTGATGTTGGAGTATGGCTGCATATATGGCGAGGTACTTATAAAAAAACAGTCATACATGCAAACTTCTCATTCAGTGTTCAATTTCAGTCTCACAGTGATTCCCAGACGGGATGAGTGAGTCAGAGTGCACATTCTGGGTGACCCCCTAGAGTGTTAAGCTGGGGAACGCACAACAACAACAACATAACCTACCTACCTCCCTAACAACACTCAGAAGTGAGTTTTAGCCTGTTAAGCTGTTTATTCATTTAATTATTTTATTGGGCCATATAGGTTGCCATACTCCACCTCTTAAGCAAATGCAGAAAAAAAAAAATCCTACAGAATATTTTCTCAAATGAAGATTTAATGTCACACCGTTACTATCGAAAACGTCAGAAAAAGAAAAAAAAAAAAAGACAATTAGTAATATTACTATCAAAGTGTGAAAAGAAGAGAAACAGACAGACAGACAGACAGACAGAAATGAATTCAGACTGACAAGACTGATGGACAGACTGTCAAAACACACGCTGATCACCTGACAAACAGACAGACAGGGGTAAAAAAAAAAAAAAGTGAGAAGACCAGGTAGCGACTAAACAAAAATACTTCAAATTCTCTCTCTCTCTTTCTCTTTCTCTCTGTCTGTCTGTCTGTCTGTCTCTCTCTCTTCAAATTCTCTCTCTCTCTCTCTCTCTGTCTCTCTCTCTCTCTCTTCAAATTCTCTCTCTTTTCTCTCTCTTTCTCTCTCTCTCTCTCTCTTCCTCCCCCCCCCCCCCCCCCCTCTCTCCCCCTCACAATCATGTAATATCACAAACGTGAAACGGCGTAAAAAGACATGTCTACCACTTAAACGGAGTGGTGTCATGTGTGTAGGCACTGGCAGACAGCTGTTTCTCACCTGTGCCATTCTCATAGGGCTGGAACAGGGGGATGAACATGGGGGGTTCAGCACTGGTCGACACTGTGCCAATGAACTGATACAGTCGCCTGAAAAAAAAAAAAAAAATTTCAACCCCCTCCCACAATAATACACTGTGTAAACGTAGCAACAACAACAATGACAACAAACGCAAACCTGATGAGACACCTGGCACAAAGAAATCAACAATAAACAAGACAGAGTGATGCGCCTGTGATCTGTTGACCTGGGTTTAAATCTCCTTTAAGAGGATTTTTTTTCTTTGGAGTTAACTAACATCAGTGCTGACTCCACAACCCCCAAAAGTCCTTGGGAAGAGACTGTAGACCAAGGAACCGTATACGAACGCGCATAGAACATCTTGTGCACACGTTAAAACCAGTTCCGTTTTTTGTAAGAGTAGGCCATTGTGTGCCAGAGGGAACAGATGACAAAACTGACAAAACTGCATACACACAGGGACTCAATGTAAAAAAAGCACATGAATGCTCATTTCATTATCCTCCAAATAAAAGAGTTGAATTAAATTTTTAAAAAAGAATTCCTTTACAACCATTAAATGCATAATGCAGATGGGATCTAAGCCCACAGGCTCACCAAGAAGACTAACACCCAGACCATTACTCACAGTCTGGTAGATTTAAAGGTGAAAAAAAAAAAGGATAAAGGTGTCCCATAACCTATGTGGTCGTAGGGGAGTGAGGCATCAGAGACCTCAGGTTCTCTAGGGGCCATCATATTGAGGGCTGCGCCCATCTCCTCTCCCTCGCTCATCTGTTCCCACCACTGGCACACAATGGCCTACTCTTACGAAAAGCGGAACAGGATTTCACATGATCTGTAAATAGGCATGGATTATGGTACCAAAAGAACACTTCCCACCAGTGTTACGATACAGTACCGCTTATTTTTGCTACTGACACACTGCGGCTTACAAAAGTCCTTCGGATGAGACTATAAACCGAGGCCCAGTGTGCGAACGCACGCAGAAATCTTGCGCACGTTACATCCTGTTCCGCTTTTCGTAAGAGTAGGCCATTGTGTGCCGGTGGTGGGAACAGATGATTTTTTACAAAACTGCATACACACGGGGACTGGATGTGAAAAAAAGCACAAGAGTGCTTATCCCATTATCCTTGATATAAAAAATAAATAAATAAATAAATAAATAAAAAGAATACCCTGGGGTGGTGGCTAGGATGTAGTACTTGTAGCAGGCCAGGTCAGAGCAAGGCATGCGGTCAAACTGCAGGCCCGTCACAGGCTCGCTCTTCTCCTTTCCCAAGTTGAACAGCTGTTAAAAGAAAGAAAGAAAACCCCCCCCCAGACATTTACTCACCCTAGCATTCAAATTCTCTTGCAAACTGTTTGAAGCAGGACAAATTCTCTTGCAAACTGTTTTTGAAGAAAGAAAGACAACAGACATTTACACACCCCACCATTCAAATTCTCTGCAAACTGTTTGAAGAAAGAAAACAGATATTTACACACCCTGACATTCAAATTCTCTTGCAAACTGTTTGAAGAAAGAAAGAAAACAGATATCAACACACCCTGACATTCAAATGTTTTTGCAAACTGTTTGCAGAAAGACAAAGGTCTGGCTGTAGAAAACATATCTATTTCATAAGCATTGTAGACAATTAAATGACTCTCTAATGTTTTCTTCAACAGCTGATCAAAATATTCTGCTTTGAGAAAAAAAAAATCAAATGGTAACAATACCTATAAATATGAACAAATCTATTTCAAATCATAACCATACTTTATATATATATATATATATATATATATATATATATATTATATATATATATATATATATATATATATATATATCTCTCTCTCTCTCTCTCTATCTATCTCTCTCTCTATCTATCTATCTATCTATCTATCTATCTATCTATCTATCTCTATCTATCTATCTATCTATCTATCTATCTATCTATCTATCTATCTATCTATCTATCTATCTATCTATCTATATATATATATGTGTGTGTGTGAACAAAATGTATTTCATATCATAACAATACCTATATAATATGTGAGCAGATTTATTTCAAATCCTGAAAATACCTGTATATCAGGGCATCAACAAGACAAGTCCTGTGCCATGGTTTGTACGCACACATGTAAAAGATCAGAAAATAGACAACTTCTGTCAGGTTTTGGAAACTTTCAAACACTGATATTTTCCTGTGGACTGCTAGTTCAAAGAATGCAACATAACAAGCTTCTAGATGGCTGGTGGTGAGTGACATCAGTACTTAAAGCATGCAATCTGTGCACTCATGATATGCCTGAACAAAGAATACGGAGTGCCTGGCAGTACAATATTCCCCCACCTAAAAGGACAATAGGAGTGTCAGCCACGGCTGGCCATACACCCTGTAACCCATAGGGGGACGGGATAGCCTAGTGGTCAGAACATTGCGCTCGCAATTTGACGACCTAGATTCGATTCCCGTTCGAGGGGATTTTTCCCCTGGAGTTAACATCAGTGCTGACTCCACTCTCCCCACAAATCCTTTGGATGAGACTATAAACCAAGGCCCCGTGTGCCAACATACGCAGAACATCTTGCGCACACGTTAAATCCTGTTCCGCTTTTCGTAAGAGTAGGCCATTATGTTCCTGTGGGAACAGATGACAAGGTTTACAACACTGCATACGCACAGGGACTGGATGTAAAAAAGCACATGAGAGCTTATTCCATTATCCTCAAAATAACAGAATTAAAAAAAAAAAAAAAAAAAAAAAAAAAAAAACAAAAACAAAACCCAAACCCTACCTGTTTCAGATAGATTTCTACGTTGCCCTGGAAAAACCTGTTGTCATCGTACTGCGTCAGCTCTGTCTCAAATATCAGTCCTGGTGACGAAAAGAAAGAAAACATCATACAGATCTTAAAAGACATTATTTAATAATAATAATAAAATGGAGGCTTATATAGTACGAATTCCAAAAAATAAGGGCTCATTGCGCTGTAAATCAAATCAATTTAAATAGATTACATATGAACATGAAAAATTTGACAAGCACAAAAAATTTGGAATACATTTACAGCTTACATTTTTATACTTTATGCCACTTTAACCCTCTTGCATTCGGATTCTCTGAACACAAACTGCCCCTACATTTTGCATTCCATCATGAAATCAGGTCAGGCACACATGCTGGCTGGCCTTTTCCTCCTTCTAAGTCCATACCAGCAGCTACAATTACTTCCAGACTCTCAGTAGGGTTTCTACCTCTAGCCTGATAGAGCTTTGGCATGTGGTAGCAATTAGTGATGGAAATCTACTGTGTGTAAATCCTGGCAAATCCAGGTTCAAGATTCAGGGGGGGGGGGGGGGGGGGGGCAATTATTCAATCCCGGCAAATCCCAGTTCGGGACTAAGAGGGGTTAAGTCAAGGCAGATTTCTGTGCGTGAATTTCGGGCTGCTCTTGCCGGGGAGAGGCGTGTCGGCACAAGAACAGGGCCACCCATTATTTTTTTCTTTCTGTCTGCAACTGTATTTGTTTCCCGATCAGAGTGGCTTTTAAAAATTTTTTTTAACAGAACTTTGCCATGGACAACTCTCTTGTCACTGTGGGTTCTTTTACATGCGCTCAATAAATTTGTGTAACACACAGGAACTAAGATTACTGTCTCATCCGAAAGACAAGTACCCAGACCACCACTCATGGTCTAATGGATTAGGGAAAAGTTTCGGGTCCAAATGGGGTTTGAACCACCGCACACTTCTGACCCAGACTTTTCGCTTTCTAGGCAGGTGCATTACCTCTAGACCACCGATTCACCCTATGCACTGTACATCCCATTTCTTCATCATGAAGCAGTTGGGTGGACAACACAATTTACAAAAACCGCATACACATGGGGACTAGATGTAAAAAAGCACACCAGAGTTTATTCCATTATCCTTGAAATATATGAGAAAATATGAGTAAATAAATAAATAAGTGTACAATGAGCACAAGACAAAGTGTACAATGAGCACAAGACAAGGTGTACAATGAGCACAAGACAAGGTGTACAATGAGCACAAGACAAGGTGTACAATGAGCACAAGACACGGTGTACAATCAGCACAACACAAGGTGTACAATCAGCACAACACAAGGTGTACAATCAGCACAACACAAGGTGTACAATCAGCACAACACAAGGTGTACAATCAGCACAAGACAAGGTGTACAATCAGCACAAGACAAGGTGTACAATCAGCACAACACAAGGTGTACAATGAGCACAAGACAAGGTGTACAATCAGCACAAGACAAGGTGTACAACGAGCACAAGACAAGGTGTACAACGAGCACAACACAAGGTGTACAATGAGCACAAGACAAGGTGTACAATGAGCACAAGACAAGGTGTACAATGAGCACAACACAAGGTGTACAATGAGCACAAGGTGTACAATGAGCACAAGACAAGGTGTACAATGAGCACAAGGTGTACAATGAGCACAAGACAAGGTGTACAATGAGCACAAGGTGTACAATGAGCACAAGACAAGGTGTACAATGAGCACAAGGTGTACAATGAGCACAAGACAAGGTGTACAATCAGCACAAGACAAGGTGTACAATCAGCACAAGACAAGGTGTACAATGAGCACAAGGTGTACAATGAGCACAAGACAAGGTGTACAATGAGCACAAGACAAGGTGTACAATGAGCACAAGACAAGGTGTACAATCAGCACAAGACAAGGTGTACAATGAGCACAAAACAAGGTGTACAATAAGCACAAGACAAGGTGTACAATGAGCACAAGACAAGGTGTACAATGAGCACAAGGTGTACAATGAGCACAAGACAAGGTGTACAATGAGCACAAGGTGTACAATGAGCACAAGGTGTACAACGAGCACAAGACAATGTGTACAACAGGCACAAGACAAGGTGTACAACAGGTACAAGAAAAGGTGTACAATGAGCACAAGACAAGGTGTACAAGACGAGGTATGTGTCCAGGTACAAGACAAGTCAGCTAGTATAGATGTACACATCCCTCAGTCCAATACCTTTGCTTGTTCCTATCAGAATGGCTCCTGTGGACTTTTCATTAGCGTTCTGCCAGTTCCAGCCCACAGACTCCACCAGATGACCCTGGAGAGATAAAAAAAAAAACCCAACCAAAACAACAATGATAATTATCATCATAACTGATGGCTTATAAATCAATCACACGTGGCCAATTAAAACTATTTTAAAGTCGAGAATATGTTTCTGCACAGACTGTGGTCCATATCAGCTTGTCATCAGTTCATCTCAAAAACCTTGTCTGAATTTTTTTTTTTTTTTTTTTGGGAGAGCAAAATTTTATGTTATGCCAGTTTGAATTTTATCATTATTATTATAATCTTTTATTAAATGATTAAAAAGTGACCACAAATCCCAATGTAATGTTACAGAAATTGACACAGCTTACCAGTAACGCAGTGCATGATCTATCTGATGATGTGTGAAATAATCCAAAAAATATGTCAGATTTCAAGCATTGAAAAAAAAAAATTCCCCCAAGACAAACTGTGGCTACCTTCATGGTGGGCAAAAACGGTCACATACTCGAAATCCCATTTATTTGTGAACCTTGGAGCTTAGACAAGTAGCAAGAAAAGACAAAAAACAAACAAAACCCTAAACTGTTTAACTACAAATCCCAATGCAACCCTATGGAAATGGATAAACCTTATAAATAAAACATAGTATATATATATATATATATATATATATATATATATATATATATATATATATATTATATATATATATATATATATATATATATATTTATATGTATGTATGTATGTATGTATGTATGTATGTACGTACGTACGTACGTATGTATGTATGTATGTACGTACGTATGTATGTATATATCTGCTAAAGTGAAATAATCCAGAAATACGTTACATTTCAAAATTTATATTTTTGATTCTTTTTAGCAGGTTTTCTTTTGCTTACTACATACACATTACCAATGGTAAAGGTAAAAGGTAAAGGTGTCCCATAACTTATGGGGTCGTAGGGGAGCAAGACCTCAACTTCTCTAAGGGCCAGCATATTGAGGGCGGCACCCATCTCCTCTCCCTCACTGCTTTACTTTCCCTGACCCTAAAGACGGCAGGTACCCATTTACAACTGGGTGAACTGGGGGACTGTACTGAAGCCCAGGTGCACAAATGGTCATCCATCCACTAACTCTCAATTAACCGCACTCAATGCTGCTTAACACTGACTTTGAGAAAGCAAGTGCTCTGACCACTGAGCTATCCCATCCCCTAATGATAATGAAATAACGACATAATCCAGAAATATGTTACTTCACACATCCCCACAGTCTGAATTACAGCTACCCCTAATGGTGAGTAAAAAGTTGCATGTATGTACACAAAATGTAACCATTGAAGATTCTCAGAGCTTTAGCTGAGGAACAGGAACAGGAACAGGAACACACACACAACCAAAGTACAGCAACAACAACAACAACAACGCACACGAAATTACTAAAGTACACAAAAAAAACAGCTCCTCTAGAGTCGGAGTATGGCTTTATACATGCAAACTTCTCATTCAGTGTGCAATTTCAATCTCACAGTGATTCCAAGGTGGGATGAGTGAGTTGGAGTCAGTGCAAATTCTGGGTGGACCCCCCAGAGTGTTAAGCTGGGGTACGCACAACAACAACAACAACTAAAACCAGCTTTTTCTTCATGACTGTTTAAAAAAATTTCTTTGTATTTATTCATTTCTTTTAAATTGAGGATAATAGAATAAGCACTCATGTGCTTTTTTTACATCCAGTCACCGTGTGTATGCAGTTTTGTAAATGCCATCTGTTCCCACCAGCACACAATGGCCTACTCTTACTAAAAGCGGAACAAGATTTAATGCAAGATGTTCTGCGTGTGCATCCAGGGTTATTTCAGGGTCTCAGATGACCCCGCCCCATAAAACACAGTGCCCACACCTTCAGCTTGATGATGGGTTTGGGCTTTCTGGAGGCAGTGCCTAGGGAGATGTAGTAGTTGTCCTGGGAGTTCATGGACACGATCAGGTGTCGCCCTGTAGGGTCCAGGAAAATCTGATGCACACGGTCCGTCACCGGGCTGGGAAGCTCAATCTCCGCTGTGAACAGTACAACATCTTCACAGCACCGGTTAGTATGGCTCGATCTCCGCTGTGAACAGTACAACATCTTCACAACACCGGTTAGTATGGCTCGATCTCCGCTGTGAACAGTACAACATCTTTACCACACCGGTCAGTATGGCTCGATCTCCGCTGTGAACAGTACAACATCTTCACAACACCGGTCAGTATGGCTCAATCTCCGCTGTGAACAGTACAACATCTTCACAACACCTGTCAGTATGGCTCAATCTCCGCTGTGAACAGTACAACATCTTCACAGCACCGGTCAGTATGGCTCGATCTCTGCTGTGAACAGTACAACATCTTCACAACACCTGTCAGTATGGCTCGATCTCCGCTGTGAACAGTACAACATCTTCACAACACCGGTCAGTATGGCTCGATCTCCGCTGTGAACAGTACAACATCTTCACAACACCGGTTAGTATGGCTCGATCTCCGCTGTGAACAGTACAACATCTTTACCACACCGGTCAGTATGGCTCGATCTCCGCTGTGAACAGTACAACATCTTCACAACACCGGTCAGTATGGCTCAATCTCCGCTGTGAACAGTACAACATCTTCACAGCACCGGTTAGTATGGCTCGATCTCCGCTGTGAACAGTACAACATCTTCACAACACCGGTTAGTATGGCTCGATCTCCGCTGTGAACAGTACAACATCTTTACCACACCGGTCAGTATGGCTCAATCTCCGCTGTGAACAGTACAACATCTTCACAGCACCGGTCAGTATGGCTCAATCTCCGCTGTGAACAGTACAACATCTTCACAACACCTGTCAGTATGGCTCAATCTCCGCTGTGAACAGTACAACATCTTCACAGCACCGGTCAGTATGGCTCGATCTCCGCTGTGAACAGTACAACATCTTCACAACACCGGTCAGTATGGCTCAATCTCCGCTGTGAACAGTACAACATCTTCACAACACCTGTCAGTATGGCTCGATCTCCGCTGTGAACAGTACAACATCTTCACAACACCGGTTAGTATGGCTCGATCTCCGCTGTGAACAGTACAACATCTTTACCACACCGGTCAGTATGGCTCAATCTCCGCTGTGAACAGTACAACATCTTCACAGCACCGGTCAGTATGGCTCAATCTCCGCTGTGAACAGTACAACATCTTCACAACACCTGTCAGTATGGCTCAATCTCCGCTGTGAACAGTACAACATCTTCACAGCACCGGTCAGTATGGCTCGATCTCCGCTGTGAACAGTACAACATCTTCACAACACCGGTTAGTATGGCTCGATCTCCGCTGTGAACAGTACAACATCTTTACCACACCGGTCAGTATGGCTCAATCTCCGCTGTGAACAGTACAACATCTTCACAGCACCGGTCAGTATGGCTCGATCTCCGCTGTGAACAGTACAACATCTTCACCACACCGGTCAGTATGGCTCGATCTCTGCTGTGAACAGTACAACATCTTCACAACACCGGTCAGTATGGCTCGATCTCCGCTGTGAACAGTACAACATCTTCACAACACCGGTCAGTATGGCTCCATCTCCGCTGTGAACAGTACAACATCTTCACCACACCGGTCAGTATGGCTAGCCATCCATGATTTTTAAAATCCACAGTGTATACATTTCTGCAGTAACACATGTATACACATAAAACACACTTGTATGTACATGTATGCACTTGCATTTATGCATGCACACACAAACAGTTTAACACACAGACACACCCATACTCTCTCTCACACACACACACACACACACTCACACAAATACACACACTCACACACACACCACACACACACACACACACACACACACACATACGTGTATAGTCAAAAAGAGCTGAATACACACTCATTTTTCCATACTTAAAAATGAAAAAAAGTCTTCATTCCCATGTATACAATTTTTCCCCAGACAGAAAAGTCATTTAAAGATTGATCAACAGCTCTTTACATTCACTGCTGTGACTTGAATGCAAACTGATTAAAAAAAAAACTATGATAAAAATATTATTCAGAAAAAAAAGCAAGAGACGAATGGGGAGCAAGTGGGGTGACTTTGAAAGAAGGAGGTTTGTTGTTACTGGTGATCTTTTTCCTGGGTGAAAGAAAGGGCAGGGGTTGGGAGGGAGAATGCTACTGTTGGTTAATTCAGCCATATATAAACATTTTACTTTTAACTGTGTGGAAACATTTTTGAAAAAGCTGAATGAAGTTGGGAGAAAAAACAACAACAACTAAAAACAGAAGGATTGTTAATATTTCAAACACAGATTCGACATCGAAATAACTCTGAGGAGCAGTCCATCCTATTTCATTTAAAACTGAAAGTAAGCATGATTCCCAAGTTTGGCTCAAATAAAATGTAGAAGAATAGAATTTATTTTCATTTCAATTATTTTTTAATTGAATCTTTGATAAGTCATTTTCAAAATGGTTGAGAAGTTGGTACCCGCACTTGTTTTTCCTCCACTACTTCTTCCTCAATAACTCAAATAAAATGTTGAGAACGATCATTTTCAAAGCGAAAGAGACACGTATACTACATGTATTCATTTTTAGGTGTCATCTACAGGTAAAGGAGAGAGAGAGAAGAGCGGACATACATGTGGTCTGTGACTCGATCTCCACACGAGCCAGACAGTTGGTGGAGAGTGCCACCACCAGGATGTTGTTCCCAGCACACATGTGCGTAATGGTGGCACTTGGTCTGCACGACACGCAATTTAAACCGACATCATCACAACAATCATTCAGGACAGAGCATTTTCTTGAAAAATACTATCCACATATATATATATATGTTAAGTAACATTACTACCTGTAACGCCGAGACAGGACACCGTTAAAATCTCTAGTTTTACAGAAAATAAATTCAACCATTAGATATTAAATTCAACTGTATACCATACAGAACTCTAATGAGGGTGAGTTTTTTTTTCTGTTTCTTGGTTACAGCTCTGAGGTCTATCCAAGCCCAGCTGTGGCCAGCTGGTGCTATTTATAGCTGGAGCTGACCACACATGGACTAGGTAAATGGAAGGAGTGCGCTAAATTCAGCACTTTTGACTAGGCCTTACTGAGTGATAATGGATTTGTGCACTGTGGGCAATGGAGTTGGTCCTGATGTTAGCTACATGATAAAAATCCTTGGTAAAACAGATGCCTCCCTGGTGGCTCCACCGTGAGCCATCAAATCATGACTGCAATGCTTTAATTCTGACCACAAGGTTATCCCACCCTCTAGTGAAATAAACAGCAGGGAATGATTAAGTACAAAAACACTTGAGAACAGAACAGAGGACCATGGAACAAAAACAAACAAACCAATTTCAAGTTTCTTACTTGTAATTAACTTTGAGCCTGTTGAAGATCGGCTCTTCATTCTCCAGCTTCCTGTCCAAGTACCCTGGTGACATCTGGTTTGAAAGACAAAATCATAAGTTTATTTTAAAGGAGAAAAAGGCAGAATTTCATAAAGCATGAGAGGAAAGGCAGTGGACGGATAATGTGAAACGTTCTGTGTCAAGTGATTTTTATTATCATCAAGAAAAGCAATATTCATGTGCACATCAAAACAGATCTGAGATGCAGCCCTTTCACCAATGCAATTGAGAGAGAGAGAGACTCAGAGAGAGAGAGAGAGAGAGAGAGAGAGAGAGAGAGAGGAGAGAGAGAGAGAGAGAGAGAGAGAGAGAGAGAGAGAGAGAGAGAGAGAGAGAGAGGGAGGGAGAGAGAGAGAGAGAGAGAGAGAGAGAGAGAGAGAGAGAGAGAGAGAGAGAGAGGCAAGGCAAGGCAAGGCAAGGCAAGGCAAGGCAAGGCAAGGCAAGGCAAGGCAAAATATTTTATTCGAGGATAATAGATAAGCACTTGTGTGCTTTTTTACATCCAGTCCCCGCCCTTTTCAGGGATACATCAAGTTGAAAAAATACTAAACAATAAAGCTTTATGGAAACCAGACAACATACAAGAATAAGGACACTATATATGATAAGGTAATAAAAATGCACTCGATCAGAAGACAAAAATCAGAAGTCACAATAAAAGATTTTGATAATGAAAGAATAGAAAAGTGTTAATAGGTAAAGAGCAAACAAGAGAAGAGAATAAACAACTGAAAACATCAATCCACCACCATCTGTCAAAAATTATACATGTGACATAAATCATACATTTGGATAAAAGGGGGAAAAAATTTTAAACTAATATCCTTATTGGAGGGGGGGGGGGGAGATACTGCCAATAAAAATATAAATAAAATCAACAATTATAATGATCCAAATACCAAAAGTAAGGAACCATACCAAGTATCAAACAACAGGCAAGAATTAACACAGAGATACAATATTAAGGTAATGTTATAAAGTCACTGATTCAGAAACGAGAGAGAGAGAGAGACAGACAGACAGACAGACAGACAGACAGAGAGACAGACAGACAGGCAGACAGACAGACAGACAGACAGACAGACAGACAGACAGAGTGTGTTTGCAAACTTCATTACGTGTGAGTGCATACATGCAAGCATGTGTGAGTGCATACATTTATTTATTTATTTATTTATTTATTTATTTATTTATTTATTCTTTTATATCGAGGATAACAGAATAAGCAATCATGTGCTTTTTTTCATCAGGTCCCCGTGTGTATGCAGTTTTTGTAAATATTGTCATCTGTTCCCACTGGCACACGATGGCCTACTCTTACG
>CM060337.1:18715808-18720808 GCA_030674155.1 Stramonita haemastoma | reverse complement strand
TGGACTGACCATGTGATGGCACTAGGAAAACGTCTTACAAACAAGGTACGCTAGCTATAAAAAATAAAACACTTTCTAGATGATCATTCATGCAAACTCTTTTTTTGTGGACACATCTTGCCTATAGTTGACTATGCCTCATCTCTTTGGGACAACTGCAGTGAAACTAATTTGAAATTCATTCATCGATTATATAAAAGAGCACTAAAACTTGTCCTATTAAAATCAAGCTCCATAACCATCAATGATTATAAGCAAACAAATATTCTTACATTCCCAAACAGGCTTTATCTCAATAAAGCTCTATTTGTACAAAAAGATGTCAATGGAAATGCCCCTCCCAAGATCATCAATAGATTCAAAATTAATGAACACAGGCATAACCATCTACTAACATTTCCCAGACCCAGAAACAATCTTTACAAAAAAAGCTTCCTATATTCAGGTAGTGATTTATGGAACAAGCTCCCAAAACATTTAAAATGTATCATAAATAAAAATCAGTTAAAAAATCAGTTGAAAAATCACTTAATGGGCTTATGCAAAAATGTTTAAGAACTAAACATGAATCCAATCAACCATATTTAGAACAGACTAAAGATATTGGTACTCTCTGCTCACCCTGAAAAATCTTTCAGGTGTGGTTTACTGTGACTGAAAAATCTACACCTTGCTGCTATATATGTATGTGGAAGGAGGAAAAGGAGGAGAAAGGTTTCTTTTTTTTATTTTTTAAAATAATTTATTTATGAACAGGATAGGGAATAAGTGATGTATGTAAACACGTGTATATTCTGCAAATTCAAAAGGAGAAAACCAAACCACTGATCTGATGACTAGATTGGAGACTTTTTTTTTTTTAAAGCATTTTTTTCTTACCCAGTTCAGTAGTTTCAGTATAAATGTTTTTTAAATTCATTTTATTACTTTTACTAATGGGACCATTAGCACTATTATATTCATATTATTTTGATTAGTGGATAAGGCCTTACTTTTTTGTTCTGGTTGTTGTTGTTGTTGTTGTTGTGTGTATTTGTTTTTGTTCATATGTGTAGGGATTTTTATTTAATAATATAATCATAAATCATTATCATAATTCTTCTGTGTGCTGTTTGTGTTTTCCCCCTTCCTCCTTGATACTCCCCTCCCTTCCGTTCCCACCCCCTTCCCAATTTTTTTTTTTGGGTGAGTTGTTGTGTTTTTGTGTTTTTTGTTTTTGCTTTTGTTTTGTTTTGTTTTGGGTTTTTGTTTCTCTTGTTTGTTTGGTTTTTCGTTGCTTTTGTTTGTTTGTTATTTTTTGTTTGTTGGTATATTTGTTAGTATATATGTTATTTCCTTTCAGTGGAGATGGGTATTATCATATGGTATTGTTGCGTTTTTTTTCCTTCTTTTTCTTCCTCCTAATATATAAGTATGAACTGAAGTATGGAGGTATTGTAATCTGACATAAGTTGCTTATCGACATTTCATGGATTCTTTTTTCTTAAGTCTTAAATAATGGTTGGTGACATTGTAACTGATATAAGCTGTTTGTTTGATACTATATGATTTTTCTTAAAAACCTTAAATGTGTGCATGCGCGTACGTTGTTTATGTTATTTCCACTCAGTGGTGATGGATATTATCATATGGTATTGCTGCTTTTGTTGTTTTTTCTTTTCTTCCTTCTAACATATAATCCGTGTGAATTGTTTTTGTTATTGTTTTGGTTTGTTTGTTTGTTTGTTTGTTTTTGTTTGGGTTTTTTCGTGTTTTTTTCCCCTTTCTTTTTTCTTTTGTTTGATTGTATGTTTGTTAGCGTATATATTTTATTTCCTCTCAGTGGTGATGGATACTATTATAAGGTATTGTTGCGTTTGTTGTTTTTTCCTTATCTTCCTTCTAAAAATATAAAGTATGAACTGAAGTATAGAGATATTTTAATCTGACATAAATTGCTTATTGACATTTCATGGATTCTTTTTTAAGTCTTAAATAGTGGTTTTTGGTTACATTGTAACTGATATAAGCATGTTTGTTTTGTGTGTGTGGGTTTTTTTTTTTTGGACACTGTATGATTTTTTAGAAATGTATGCATGTACGTACGAGTATACGTGCTGAGTGGATGAGCGCAAACCGTGTGTGTGTGTGTGTGTGTGTGTGTGTGTGTGTGTGTGTGTGTGTGTGTGTGTGTGTGTGTGTGTGTGTGTGTGTGTGTGTGTGTGTGTGTGTGTGTGTGTGTGTGTGTATGTGTGTGTGTTGTGTGTGTTGTGTGTGTGTGTGTGTGTGTGTGTGTGTGTGTGTGTGTGTGTGTGTGTGTGTGTGTGTGTGTGTGTGTGTGCGTGCGTGTGTGTGCGTGTGTGTGTGTGTGTGTGTATGACTTTTGAGTGGGAGGTTTTTGTTGTTGTTTTTTTGTTTGTTTTTGTTTTTTGGTTGTTTTTGCTGCTATTGTTGTTGCTTGTATTATCTATAGGCATATTCTATTTTAAGGCTGTTGAAATCATGTTAGCTAATTAATATTGGTGAAATGTTTGTTGTTGTTGTTTTATTTGTTTCTTTGTTTGTTTTTTCCCCTTTTCTTTCTTTTGTTGGTTTTATTGTTTTGCTAGGGATTTTCTGCTTTGATTTTTGTTGGTTCTTTGTGTTGCTTTGTTTTGTTTTTTTGCAGTTGTTTTGATTTTTTTCTTTTCTTTAGATAGATGGCTTGATGGAAAAAAGCAAATCGATGCTTACTCAATGTACCATCTGGAAATAAAAATTTGATTGATTGATTGATTTATTGATTGACACAAGCACGCACGCGCGCGCTGTGCTAGTAATGCTACTTACTTTCAAGACCTGGATGATGAAGAAAAATGTATCCATTGAAACTAGTGATTAAAGTATAGGAATATTAAAACGCCTTCTTAAATTTTAACAATGCGTTTTTCCACTTTGAAACACATCATCTTAAACAAATAAAAAGGTATTCTTATACTGCAACGTGATTGATGAAAAGGTAAAAAAAAAATTCATAAAATGGGAAAAGTGGGGAAGGAATAGACAAAATTTACCTATAGGCCTATTAAAGTTTGTATTTCCACTAAACTGTCAATTCTGCACAGCATGATCGATGGAGAAAAGAAGTGTTTGTAATACTTAGACTACTGTGGTCACTTGAACGAACATTCCAAGTTTTCTTTAAAATTGTGTGAATGCCAAATTGAACCTATTTTAAGTTATGGTTCAGAAATCTGGGCCTTCAAATAATCGGAAAAAATAATTGAAAGATAGCATTTGTTTGCCCTTAAAAAAAATTCACACACACTCTCTCTCCCTCTCTCTTTCCTTCTCTTACCACACACACACACACACACACACACACACACACACACACACACACACCACACACACACACACACACACACACACACCACACACACCACACACACACCGGATGCATACACACACACACTCTCTCTCACACTCACGCGCGCCGCGCCACACACACACACACACACCACACACACACACACACAACACACACACACACACACACACACACACGTGCAGACGCATTGTTACAAACAGGATTTTAGTTTATAATCTCACCCGAAACACTATCACCCTGACCACCACTCAAGTCCTGGAGAATAGGCGAAAAGGTTCGATTAAAATAGGCATCAAACCAGCGATGTTTCATCTTATGTACTGTTCTGTTTTGCTTTGGTTTGTTTTTTTCCCGGGGGGGGGGGGGGGGGGGGGGGGGGGGGGGGGGGGGGGGGGGGGGGGGGGGGGGGGGGGGAGGGGGGAGGGGGGGGGGGGGGGCTGTCAGTATAAATAGCGCCTCAACCTTCTGGGGGGCGGGATAGCTCAGTGGTCAGAGCGCTTGCTTTCCCCAAGTCAAGCAGCGTCGAGCGTGGTTACCAGTTGGATGGGTGACCCGTTTGCGCATCGGCTTCAGTATATATTAGTCCCCCAGTTCACCCAGCTGTAAATGGGTATCTACCCTCTTTAGGATCAGGGAAGGTAAAGCAGCGAGGGAGAGGAGATGGGCACCGCCCCTCAATATGCTGGCCTTAGAGAAGCTGAGGTCTCTGATGCCTTTTTCCCATATGACCGCCTAGGTTATCGGGGACACCTTTACCTTTTTACCCTCTGGAAAATTCGTGCAGGAATTCCTTCTTTTTCTATTTCCTCTCTTTGTTGTCTGTCTTGTTTCTTTTCTTCCTGTCACCTCTTTCTTGTCTACTTTCTGCCTTCTTGGTCTTGTCTTCCCCTCCCCCCCCCCCCCCCCTCCCCCCAAAAGACTGAAAAGATAACAATTCTCCCTCATGTCAAGTCAGATGCGCTGGGCCAGACTTGTCAGGCGCTTAACGGCAACGCATTGCATTTTCGCTCCTATGACAGACAACAACTGCTTGTATGAGCATTTGACGAAACAAAAATTGTTTTGTATTGCTTTTGTGCTTGTTTTTGTTGTTTTGTTTTTGTATAGTTTGTTTTGTTTTTGTTTTTTGTTTTTTTGTTTTGTTTTTGCTTTGTTTTAACTTTGTTTTTGCTTTGTTTTTGTTTTTGTGTTTGCTTTGTTTTTGTTTTTGTTTTGTTTTTGTGTTTTTCCTTTCCCTAGCTGCAGCTCTGAGGTTCACCAATGGGGAAACTTTGTTCACTTTTGAAGGTAGCTGCATTCCGACTTCGAGGAATGATGTCTAAACACAACCGCCAGGCGTACATGCGTTTTTTAAAATATAAAAAGAAGATTTTGTCATTCGTTCCTGCTGGCACGAAAACGCTTACTCTACCGAGATGCAGAGCACGTTTTTAATTCTGTGCACAAGATGCTCCGGCCGCGTGCGTTTCGTACACGGAACCCCAGTTCATAGTCGCATCCCAAGCATTTTGGGCGGAGCAGAGTCGGCATGATATTAACTCGAGGGTAAAGCATCACCTGGAACTGGCGTCTCGGTGGTGGTTTAACCCGGGCCGTCAGATCTAGAGCTTAACGGTCTAACCATAAGAATATCCGCAGCCCAGCTCGCTCT
>CM060337.1:18688680-18715708 GCA_030674155.1 Stramonita haemastoma | reverse complement strand
GGTGAAGGTAATAAATGATGATGGTGGGGTGGGGGTTTCAACGATAAATGAAAAAGAAAACAATGAGAAAAAGATAATTTTAAAAATGTGTTTTGGGGGGGCAGCCAAAACCCAGCACGGGGGGGAAGCCAAGTACCCACGAAGAATCCCTACAATTTCCCCCTCCCCATCTCCCCTAAAGGCTTTGGGGGTGGGGGTGTGTTTTGTGTGTGTGCATGCATAACTGCAGGTGCGTCATGCATAGTAAAATAGTAGGCACCCATCAGTCTTGGAAGTTTTATGATTTTGCGGTAAGCGCAAGGCCTGGGAAAAAAAGGGGAGGGGGGGCAATTTGTTACCTAGCAGCATACCCCTCTCTATCCCCACGGGAAGGGTTTTTTGGGGAAAACGTCCCCCGTACGGGGGGTTTCAGTACCATTGCACCCCCCCCGCCAGAACTTTCCCATATACAGCCCCTTTCCCCTGGGGCCCCCAAAAACCCCCCCAAATTTTTTTTCCCTCAGGGATGGTGTCAACCACAACCTGTCCTGTTTTTTTTTTTTTAAAATTTTTGCCCACTCTCCTACTTTCTATGCATGCATTTTTGCATATTATAATTGTGGTGTTGTGTGTTTTTTTTTTAAAAAATTTTTTTTTTGTTGGGGGTTTTAAAAAAACACTTATTTTTTTTTTTCATCCAAAAACCTTTTTTTTTTAAAAAAATTTTTTTTAAATTTTTTTTTAAAGGGGAAAAGGGAAAAAGCCCCCCATGTGATTTTTTACATCCGTAGGGTGTGTACATTTTTTTGTCATTTTTTGTCATCCATTCCCACCACACAAAATGGCCTACTTTTTTTCCCAAAACCCTAAAAAGATTTTTAAAGGGGCACGCAAGGTTTTCTGGTGCATTCCCATACTAAAAATTTTTTTCAATCTTTTTTTTTGGGGCTTTTGGGGGGGGAGTCGCACTGATGTTAACCAAAAAGAAAAAATCCTCTTGAAAAAAATTTTTAAAAAGGGGTTAGCAGATTTTGTGTGGGGTGTGTGTGTGTGGGGGGGTTGGGGGGGTGTTTTGTGTGGGGGGGTGTGTTTTTGTGTGGTGTGTGTGGTGGGTGGGGGGGGGGGGGGGGGAGGAGAGAGAGAGCTTGTTTTTTTCCCATATTTTTCATGTGGGAAATTTTGGCTTTTTGAAGGGAAAAGGGGGAGTGGCTTCCCCCTATTTTTTCTGCGCACCCTGCAAGCTTGCCCTAAATCACGCTTTTCCCCTTCTCTTAACGTTTTGTAACAAAAAAAAGTTACTTTTTAAAAAAAAAAAAGCTTTTTGGGAAAAACGGGGGGCCCCCCCCCTTTTTTGTTTCACAAGTCGGGCCACAAAATCCGACTTCAGCATAAAGTGAATTAGAGCGATTTTTTTTACAATGTACTACGGCTTAAACGTGGCATGAAAAACTTTACGGGGATCTCCAGTCCCAAACCCAAAGGGGACAAAATTTTCTCAAAAAATCGCACCTGACTGAGGCCACTGAGTCACCCTTCGCACTGCGAAAAAAAAAACACTAGACACGTAAGTGCTGTGTGTTTGTGGGGGGGTGTTTGAGTGTGTGGGGTGGTGTGTTGTTTGGGGTGTGGTGTGTGGGGTTGGTTTGGGGTTTTTTGTGTGTGTGTGTGTATTTTGGGGGTGTTTTGACTGACAAAAATTGGGAAAAGGGAAAAAAAAAATGTTCCCTCCCCCCCCCCCCCCCAAAAAAAAAAAAATTTGTCATTACAAAACAACAAAAAAAAAATTTTAAATTTTAAAATAAGAAACATAGTAAAAAAAAAACAACGCAAAAAACCCAAAAAAAGAAGTTTTTTTTTTTTAAAAAAAAATCAAAAAAGAAATACATCAAAAGAAAAAAAACTACAAACCCAATTTAAACCCCAACAAAATTTTTTAAAAAAAGATACTAAACAATAAAACAAAAAATTTTTAAAAAAAAAAAAGTCCCCCAAATTTTTGTGGGCACATATTTGCAACTGCATGTCTTTCCCCAAGCAAAAATTTTTTTTTTCCCCCCCCCCGGGAAAAGCTTATTTTTTTTTTCCCCCCAGGGGGGGAGTTTTTTTTTTCTCTCTTTTTTTCCCCCCCCGGGCAAGAGTCTTTTTTCCCCCCCCGGCAAAGTTTTTTTTTCCCCCCCCCTTTTTTTCCCCCCAAGGTTTTTTTTCTTTTTTTCCCCCCCCCGGCAAGATCCTTTTTTTTTTCCCCCCCCTTTTTTTTCCCCCCCCCAGGAAAGTCTTTTTTTCCCCCGGGGGAAAGTTTTTTTTTTTTTTTTCCCCCCCCCCCCCCCCGGCAAGAGTTTTTTTTTTCCCCAGGGAAGTTTTTTTTTTCCCCCCCCCGGCAAGAGTCTTTTTTTTCCCCCCCCCCCCCCCCCCCCCCCCCCCCCCAAAAAAATTTTTTTTTTTTTCCCCCCCCGGCAAGAGTTTTTTTTTTCCCCCCCCGGCAAAGTTTTTTTCCCCCCCGGGAAGATTTTTTTTTTTGGCCCTTTTTTTTTTTTCCCCCGGGGAAGATTTTTTTTTTTTCCCCCCCCCCCCCGGAAAAAGTTTTTTTTTTTTTCCCCCCCCCCCCCAAAAAATTTTTTTTTTTTTTTTTTTCCCCCAGGCAAAAGTCTTTTTTCCCCCCAGGCAAGAGTCTTTAATTTCTTCTTCCTTTTTTTCCCCCAGGCAAGAGTCTTTAATTTCTTCTTCCTTTTTTTCCCCCAGGCAAGAGTCTTTAATTTCTTCTTCCTTTTTTCCCCCCAGGCAAGAGTCTTTAATTTCTTCTTCCTTTTTTTCCCCCAGGCAAGAGTCTTTAATTTCTTCTTCCTTTTTTTCCCCAGGCAAGAGTCTTTAATTTCTTCTTCCTTTTTTTCCCCCAGGCAAGAGTCTTTAATTTCTTCTTCCTTTTTTTCCCCCCAGGCAAGAATCTATATTTTTTCTTCCCTTTTTTTCCCCCCCAGGCAAGAGTCAGTATCCTCAGCAGACGACAGCCAGAGCTCTGTGATCAGCTTCCCGCCCTACAGCACGGCCCACCAGCGGCCAGTGTACCACATGACCCCCCAGGACCACAACTACTCCAAGCAGAAGTCCTCAGGCGGGGAGACCTCAGATGCCTCGTGTGAGGTGAAGGAGACAGGCACTGAGACTGACGGCTCTCAGTCCAGCGAGGAGACTGATGGTACCGCCCCTAAAGACACCTGCCCTACTACCTCTTCCGAAGTGGAGACCGACGAAAAGAGAAGTAAGAGGAGGAGGTGGTTGTTTGTGGTGTGTGTGTGTGTGTGTGTGTGTGTGTGTGTGTGTGTGTGTGTGTGTGTGGTTGTGGTGGTGGAGTGAGTGTGTGTGTTTTGTGAGGGTGGTGGTGGTGGAGTGAGTGTGTGTGTTATGAGGGGGGTGGTGGTGGAGTGAGTGTGTGTGTTGTGAGGGTGGTGGTGGTGGAGTGAGGTGTGTGTGTTGTGAGGGTGGTGGTGGTGATGGTGGTGGTCATGGAGTGAGTGTGTGTGTTTTGAGGGGGGTGGGGTGGGGGTGGAGGGTGGGGGCAGCTGTGTGGTGTATGTAGGAGTGGTTTTTATTTATTTATTTATTTACTCTTTTACATCGAGGATAATGGAATAAGCACTTAATGTGCTTATTTACATCCAGTTCCATGTGTCTGTGGTTTTGTAAATTTTGTCATCCGTTTCCACTGGCACACAATGGCCTACTCTTCTGAAATGTGTAACAGGTTTTAACATTTGCACAAGTTGTTCTGCGAGCGTTTGCACATGGGGCCTCTTTAACTCCAGGGGGAAAATCCTCTTGAACAGGATTTGAACTCATTGGTGTCTTGTGTGTGTTGGGGTGGGGGTGGGGTGCAAGGTATATATAGGAATGGTTAGTGTCTTGTGTGTGTGTTGGGGGAGGGGGGGGGGTTAGGTTTGTGTGAGGGTATATGTGTTTCGGTGGATGTATG
Source organism: Stramonita haemastoma (assembly GCA_030674155.1). Lineage (NCBI taxonomy): Eukaryota > Metazoa > Mollusca > Gastropoda > Neogastropoda > Muricidae > Stramonita > Stramonita haemastoma. The sequence continues at coordinate 18,711,762 of CM060337.1, read as the reverse complement.
GGTGTATGTGTCTGTCTGTAAGTGTATGTTTGTGTGTTTGGGGGAGGGGGGGAAGGGTAGTGTCAGGGTTTAGTGTGGTATGTAAGTAGTGTGGGTAGGTGTTTGTGTGTATATGTGTAGGGGTTATGTTGCAAGGTAGATGTGTGTTGGGAGGGGGGTGATTATATGTATGTAGATACATAAATATACTAAAACATAAAAAAGTCATCTAATAAACATTCCATCTTAATAAACAATCCATGATGGTGATATAATCTAACAATGTTGCTTGGAGAGAAAAAGCTAAAGAATTCTCTCGTAACTGCTGATGTACACAGGAGAGAGCAGTGAGGGAGAGGGGGAGGGACGTGGGAGGCAGCAGCAACAGGAGCAGAAACAACGGCAGCAGCGGCAGCGGGATGAAGCCTGGCAGGTGGAGATGGTGGAGCTTCACGCAGAGACAGACAGCCAGGTGTCACAACAGCTCCCAGACACCAAACCCCTCTTCTTTGACAAACAGGTAGGGGTGTGGGTGTTTGTTTATTTCTATCTATCTATCTATCTATTTATCTATCTATCTCTCTCTCTTCTCTCTCTCTCTCTCTCTCTCTCTCTCTCTCTCTCTCTCTCTCTCTCTCTCTCTCTCTCTCTCTCTCTCTCTCTCTCTATCTATCTATCTATCTATCTATCTATCTATCTATCTATCTATCCCTTAGTCTGGCGACCGTGGGGGGCACCCCTGAAGACTTGACAACCAGTTCCCTCTGTTCCTCTCTCAGTTCTGCCTTTCTCAAAATTTGGCTGAGTTCTATTTTACTGTATTTTTTTTCTTTTATTTAGAGGATAAGGGAATAAGCACTCGTGTGCTTTTTTTTTTTTTTTTTACATCCAGTCCCCATATGTATACATTTGTGTGTGTGTGTGTGTGTGTGTCTGTCTGTGTCTGTGTGTGTGTCTGTGTGTGTGTGTTTGTGTGTCTGTTTTATTCTTTTATTTTGAGGATAATGGAATAAGCACTTATAAGCTTTTTTATATCCAGTCCCTGTGTGTATGCAGTTTTTTAAATTTTGTCATCTGTTCCCACCAGCACACAATGGCCTACTCTTCCGAAAAAACAGGTTTTAACGTGGTGTGTGTGTGTGTGTTGTGTGTGTGTGTGTGTGTGTGTGTGTGTGTTGGTGTGTGTGTTTGTGTGTGTGTGTGTGTGTGTGTGTGTGTGTGTGTGTGTGTGTGTGTGTGTGTGTGTGTTGTGGTGTGTGTGTGTGTGTGTGTGTGTGTGTGTGTGTGTGTGTGTGTGTGTGTGTGTGTGTGTGTGTGTGTGTGTGTATGTGTGTGTGTGTGTGTGTGTGTGTGTGTGTGTGTGTGTTCTGTGTGTGTGTGTGTGTGTGTGTGTGTGTGTGTGTGTATGTGTGTGTGTGTGTGTGTGTGTGTGTTGTTGTGTGTGTGTGTGTGTGTGTGTGTGTGTGTGTATGTGTGTGTGTGTCTGTGTCTGTGTGTGTGTCTGTGTCTGTGTCTGTGTCTGTGTGTGTGGCTGGGTGGGTGGGTGGGTGGGTGGGGTCTATGTGTGTGAGTGTGTGTTTGTGTGTGTAGGAGGGGAGGGTTGTGTGTGTTTATATGTGTGAGAGTGGGGTGTGTGTATGTTTTTGTGTGTATGGGTGTATGTGTGTGTGTAGGTGGAATTTGTTAATACTGTTCATGGCTATTGGTTGTATGTGTAAGAAAAGGCTGAATGCAAGCACTTTGATTTGTTTTTACAAGATATAGCACTTTTTAAATTCCATGTATTATTATTACTACCCCCATCTGTCTGTGTCCTGTCTTTTTTTCCAGATCAGCGGCGGATTCACCCCACGCCTGGACAGATACGCAAGCATCGTCGGTCCATCACCATATCCGTCACCATCAACCTCCACCACCACCACCGCCACCGCCACCACCTCGCGCACTTATCCTAAACCACACCTTGCTCCAAGCAGCCACCCAGACAAGCCCCAAGCAGGAGGAGAGAGAGAGGAGACGCCAGTCCTCCTCCTCACAGATAAAAGACAGCGCCCGGCAGACGTACAGGTGGGGAAGGAACGCAAAGAACACACACAGACTGAAGCGTCCATCGTGACTGGGACCAAATCTGGGTCAGATCTGGGGACGTCTGCTGCGCAGAGCGAGGATGGATCCCAGAGAGTGGAGCAGGGAGGTGGAGGGAGCAGGGCTGGAGCAGAGGAGTTGATGAGCTCTGGTTTGGCCAGGGACGCCAACACCAGCCAGAGCTCGCTGTCCAGCGTCATCATCGTTTCGTCCCCGGAGGAGCACAGTCAGGATGAGAGTGCTGTCTTCACCTCATCGGAATCTTCCCTTCCACAACCGTCTGTTTCCCAACCGTCTGTTTTTAAACCATCCGTTTCCAAACCGTTTTTCTCCAGCCATCCACTCCACAACCATCCACTTCCTATCCATCCACTCCCCAGCTATCCACTCCCCAGCCATCCACTCCCCAACCATCCACTCCCCAACCATCCACTCCCAAACCATCCACTCCCCAGCCATCCACTCCCCAGCCATCCACTCCAAAACCATCCACTCCCCAGCCATCCACTCCCAAACCATCCACTCCCCAGTCATCCACTCCCAAACCATCCACTCCCCAACTATCCACTCTCCAGCCATCCACTCTTGCAAAGACTCTGCCGGCAGCCAAAGAGGTGGTGTCTGAGCGCTCACCCCTGAAGCGACTCTCCGAGGTGCCTGAGCAGCCAAGCAAGCGTGTGAAACTGGAAGTCGGGGAGACGGAGAGTGCCGTGGCTGAAGAGAGCCCTGAAGATGCCGACATCCTGCAGACAGGAACCAAAGACGAAAGAGACCCGGTCGCCATGGAAACGGTATCCCAAACGGCTGTAAAAATGACAGGCGTCGTCCCCAAAAAGTCATCGCCCACAATGACAGCGTCTGTGATGGAGGTGGATGAAGGGGAAGGCGTGGACACCAAACCGGTTTGTCAAGAGCTGCCTCCCACAGGGTCTGTACTGTCAGATGCACAGCGGAGCGTGGACACGCTACAGCCAAAGGAGGAGGGGTCTGAAATCCCCAACACTCAGCAGCCTGTCACAGCGGCAGTTCACACTCCAGCTTCTACCTCTGCTTCGGGACATGCAGGGAAAGCGGCAGAAATCAAGGTGGAAGCTGCGGAGATGGAGCAGCCCCCCCAGCATTCTCCAGAACAGAAGCCTGAGGATGACGCGATTCCCCCGCAGCCTTCAGCACAGAAAGCACACCGCGAGGAACAGACAACATCTGCGGGCGTACCTCAAAAAGCGCAGACCTCCTCAGACAAGCCGCCAGCATCGTCGTCATCATCACCGAGGACAGGTCTCCCAGACCAACCCCTGACCCCTGCAGCTCCACCAGAGGGGAAAGGTGTCAGGGAGCTGAGAGCGGCTGGCTCCCCTGCACCGGGAAAAGACCAAGCTGCCACACCGTCTGCCAGCTCTGTCCTGGCAACATCGGAGCAGATGGACGTCGTGATGGAAGAACCCCCGAAAGTGGGTCCCACCGGTCCATCGTCTGGGGAGAGCTGGCAGACAGAGGCTGTGGAGTCGTCCCCAGCTGGGGGGAAGGAGGGGATGGAGGTAGCTGAGCCTGAGCAGAAACCTGCCCTAACTGCAGACCTGCCAGAGCAGAAACGCGCAGGGGCAGCAGCAGCAGTGTCAGAGCAGAAGCCGTCACTGGAAGGGCACCAGGCCCAGCAGAGTTCAAGGGATCTGCCAGAAGAGAAGCCTTCAGTGACAGGTCCGCCTGAAGCAGAAATGTCAGTCACAGCAAAATCACAGGGACAGAAAACAGAGACATCAGATCCACCTGGACCTGCATCAGCAACACCTTCATCAACACCTGCTCAGACACCTTCATCAACACCTGCTCAGACACCTTCAGCAACACCTGCACAGACAGCTTCAGCAACACCTGCACAACAGACAACATCAACAGACGCTCCGCAACCAAGACCACCCACAGAACCCTCGGAGAAGCAGGCTTCCAAAGAGGGTCCGGAACAAACGGCCTCCACCCCACCAGACCCCAAAACTCCTCCCAAAGCCGAGTCCTCGGAGCAGCAGTCGTCCACAGGACCTCCAGCAGCAGAGCGGAGAGAGCCAGCCTCAGGTGGTGGCAGCAGCAGCCAGAGGACGCCAGCAGCCGACGCCGTTCCCCCCCCTCCCCACCGTTCTGGATGAGGAGGAGTTCAAGGAATGGAAGCATCGTCTGCTGGACAAGTGTGTGGAGGGCCTGCACGTCTGCCTGAATCGCTTCCCAACACACTACAAGTCCCTCTACCGCCTGGCCTATCTCTACTATGCTTCAGAAACGCATAAGGTCAGTCTCCACACTCTCCCCAAAAGTCTTTCAGATGAGACTTTAGACAGAGGCCCCCGTGTGCGAATGCACGCAGAACATCTTGCGCACGTGTTAAATCCTGTTCCGCTTTTCGTAAGAGTAGGCCATCGTGTGCCGGTGGGAACAGACGACGTTTACAAAACTGCATACACGCGGGGACTGGATGTAAAAAAGCACAAGAGTGCTTATTCCATTATCCTCGATATAAGAGAATAAATCAAAAAAAAAGAATAAATCAATCAGTCTCCTGGCCTACCTCTGCTATGCTTCAGACACTCATGAGGTTAGTCTCCCGCTCCCTGTGTTGACAAGAGCTTGAATCGTTAAAATCCCGTTCCGCCTTTTGGAAGAGCAGGCCATCATGTGCCGGTAGGAGCGGATGACAAAATTATTAAAAAAGCCAGCATGCTCACAGGTGTCGTGTTTAGACACCATCCCTGAGGAAAAAATAATAATGGGTAGGCGCTGCACTTGTGGCGACGCGCTCTCCCCGGGGAGGGAGAGCAGCCCAAATTTCATGCAGAGAGATCTGCTGTGACATAAAGTGGTATCAAATCAAATCAAATGGTACAAGATGTTATTTTGTCACTTTATTTATTTGGGGTTTTTTGGCCTAAATGGGTATTTTGATACCTTCAGTTACTTTGAGGGTGTGTATGATAGTGTGAGCGTATGTTCCCTTTGTCTCTCTCTGTGTCTGTCTGTATGTGTGTGGGTGGGTGGCTGTGTGTGCATACAGTGTGTATATGTGTGTGAGAGAAAGAGAGAGACACACATTCTCATACACACACACATGCGTACATACACACACACACACACACACACACACACACACACACACACACACACACACACACACACACACACGCATGCACGCACGCGTGTGCACACACATACACACACATACACACACAGTGTGTATATGTGTGTGAGAGAAAGAGAGAGACACACACACACATTCTCACACACGCACGCACGCACGCATGCACACACACACTCTCTCTCTCTCTCTCTCTCTCTCTCTCTCTCTCTCTCTCCTCTCTCTCTCTCTCTCTCTCTCTCTCTCTCTCTCTCTCTCTCTCTCTCTCTCTCTCTCTCTCTCCCCTCCTCCCCACATCCTACACACCACACACACACACTACTCTCTCTCTCTCTCATCTCTCTCTCTCTCTCTCTCTCTCATCCACACACACACATCACACACACACACACACACACACACACACACACACACACACCACACACACACACACACACACACACACACACACACACACACACACACACACACACACACACACATACACATACACACACACACAGAGCGTTTCTGCCACCCAGAAAAACCCCTGAAGCAAATCATGTCCATGACCTGACCTCCCTGCTGCTGTGAATTTGATTTTTTTTTCTCCAGAATCTGGAGTTTGCACGCGACCTGTTACTGGGTAACACGAACTGGCCCAACTTGCCCCACATGCCGGCCAATGGCTTGTTTTCTGACAGGAAAACCAACAACTTCTTCAACGTGAGTGCCCTGCCTGCTGCATCTGTGCAGCTTCGCTAAGGAGCGTACCAGTGTGTTTTCCTGTCCACTATATGCTATAGTTCTGTGTAACACTGGTTTATTTTTGGGGGAAGAGGGGGGTAGCTGTTTGTGTGTTTTGTGGAGGGATTTTCTGGTTCAGGATTTTGTTTTGGGTTTAGTTGGGTTTTTTTGTCTTTTGCTTTGAGGGTTTTTTTGCTTGCTTGTTTGTTTTTTAGAGATCAGAGTGTTATTTTTGTTTGTTTTTGTTATTTTTTGTTTGTTTGTTTGCTCATCTAGAGGTCTGAGGTTTATCAATGGTGAGACTTTTGCCTATGCAACCAGTATTTGCCCATTATGAAGGTAGCCACTTTTCCACTTCAGAGATGTATGCTGGGTACATTTGTGTTTCCTTAACCCATCAGATGCTGATATGAATTACGGGATCTTTAACATACATGTTTGATCTTCTTCTGCATGTGTATGAATACAATGGAAGGGAATGAAGACACTGGCAGGTCTGGACTTGAGACTGACTAGAAAGATCATCAGAAATTCCCCATCCTAAATTCCTCAGACTCCGCAAGATTCAATCCCAAAGCTTTTGAACCCATGGGATTTGAAGTCGAACAGTCTTAACCACTCAGCTATAACATCCGTCAGTATTTGTTGCTTGTTTTTTTTGGGGGAGGGTTGTTGTTGTTTTTTTTAGAGATCAGAGTCATATATTGTGTGTGTGTATATGTGTGTGTGTGTTTGTGTGTGTGTGTGTGTGCGTGTATGTGTGCGTGCATGCGTGTGTGTACATTCAAATTTGCTAAAACTATCAATTGTCATTGATTGCTTGTGTGTTGTATAGGTCAAATGCAAGTGCTTTGATTTGTTTTTGGCAAGATATAGCGCTATATAAATTCCATGCATTATTATAGTAGTAGTAGTAGTAGTAGTAGTAGTAGTAGTATCATCGTCATCATCATAATTATTATCATTATTATTGTTATCATCATCATTATTATTATTATCATCATTATCATCATCATCATCATCATCATCATCATCATCATCATCATCATCATCATCACCACCACCACAACCACCACCACCACCACCACCACCACCACCACCACCACCACCACCACCACCACCACCACCACCACCATCATCATCATCATCATCATCATCATCATCATCATCATCATCATCGTTATTATCATTATTATTATTATTACTATCATCATCATTATCATTATCATCATCTATGATCTGTCACCACTCCTATGCTGGCAGGGCATGTGGAAGATTCCCATTGACGAGATCGATCGGTCGGGCAGTTTCGCGTCGCATGTGAACAGGTCTGTGCAACTGCTTCTGGAAGTCCTGCGAGACCTGGGGGATGTTCAGACTCTGTTGCAGGTGCAGAGTCAGCTGAAGAAGAAACCTCTGGACCAGGGCAGGTGAGTCTGTGTGTGTGTGTGTGTGTGTGTGTGTGTGTGTGTGTGTGTGTGTGTGTGTGTGTCTCTGTCTGTCTGTCTGTCTGTTTGTCTGTCTATCTGTGTGTGTGTGTGTGTGTCTGTCTGTCTTTTTGTCTGTCTTTTTGTCTGTTTCTGTCTCTCTGTCTGTCTGTCTGTCTATCTCTGTGTGTGTGTGTGTGTCTGTCTTTTTGTCTGTCTTTTTGTCTGTCTTTTTGTCTGTTTCTGTCTGTCTGTCTCTCTGTCTGTCTGTTTCTGTGTTTGTCTGTTTCTCTCTCTGTCTGTCTGTCTCTTTGTCTGTCTGTCTGTCTGTCTCCCTGTCTGTCTACCCAAGGGACCACAGTGCGCTGAACCGTCTGGGGGTGGGTGGGGGGTTCTGGTAACTGTGACATAAAGATGATGATAAGTTAAAAATATTTATAATGAAACTAATAATAATAAAAACAAAAAACAAAATTTTCAAATATATAACAAAGATGATGATAATAATACTCGGACTTTGTATAGTGATGTTCCCCCTGGGTCTAGATGATGATAATATTACTCGGACTTTGTATAGTGATGTTCCCCCTGGGTCTAGATGATGATAATATTACTCGGACTTTGTATAGTGATGTTCCCCCTGGGTCTTACAATATATTTTGCAAGAATTTACAAACCAGCTTCACCTTACGAGGTATGTCTCCCTTTGGTGTATTTAATTATATGTGCTTAATACCACATCCTAGTGTCTGTCATCTTCATCAAAGATGAATTTCAATTATTGTTTGTATTCTGAGCATTGGCAGACTTGTTTCACCTCTGTGTGGTTCCTGGGATTCGGTCTAAAATTGTGTGTGAGCCTTTTTTAGGAACTTTTATTTTTTCCCCCCTTTTTTTTTTATTTCCCCCCCCCCCCTTTTTTTAGGAACTAAAATTAGGGATAGTTTTGATGTACCTCTACTAGATGAACTACTAAAGTAAAAAGTTTTTTACTTTGACACAATCTTTCTCAGTGTATTACTAATTAGTTCTTAAAATTTTCACTTCTAACTTGCAATAACTTTTTGGGGCCATTTTTTTATTTATTTTGCTAACCGATACAAATGGCCAGGATGTGGTGAATAGCAGGGGAGAGAACTGTCAGAGCTGAGTGAGTTAACCGTCTTGCATTCAGATTCTCAACACAAACTGCCCCTAGATTTCGTATTCCATCACAAAATCAGGTCAGGCACACATGCTTGCTCACCTTTTCCTCCTTCTAAGTACATACCAGCAGCTATAATTACTTCCAGACTCACAGCAGGATTTGTACCTCTAGCCTGATAGAACTTTGACATGTGGTAGCAATTAGTGATGGTCACAGCGTGACAGAAATCTACTGTGTGTAAATCCTGACAAATCCCAGTTCAGGATTCAAGGGGGGCAATTATTCATTCCCGGCAAATCACGGTTTGGGACTAAGAGGGTTAATCTGTATAATAATATAATAATAAAATGGAGGCTTTTATAGCGCGAATTCCCCCAAAACATGGGCTCACTGCGCTGTACAATCAAATCAATTTAAATAGGTTCCATGAACGTGAAAAATTTGACTCACACAAAAAACAAAGGAAAAAAAATGCATGCACGTACAATACACATGTGTGGTGAAAAATTTGACTAGCACAAAAAACAAAGGAAAAAAATGCATGCACATACAATACACATGTGTGGTGAACAATTTGACTAGCACACACAAAAAAAGGGAAAAAATGCATGCACATACAATACACATGTGTGGTGAAAAATTTGACTAGCACAAAAAATAAGGGAAAAAATGCATCCACATACAATACACATGTGTGGTGAAAAATTTGACTAGCACAAAAAAATATGGAAAAAATGCATGCACATACAATACACATGTGTGGTGAAAAATTTGACTAGCACACAAAAAAAGGAAAAAAATGCATGCACATACAATACACATGTGTGGTTGCAGGAAAAATGCATGCACATACAATACACATGTAGGGTTGCAGGAAAAATGCATGCACATACAATACACATGTGGGGTTGCAGGAAAAAATGCATGCACACACAGTACACATGTGTGGTTGGTTGCAGGAAAAATGTATGCACATACAATACACATGTGTGGTTGGTTGCAGGAAAAATGCATGCACATACAATACACATGTGGGGTTGCAGGAAAAATGCATGCACATACAATACACATGTGGGGTTGCAGGAAAAATGCATGCACATACAATACACATGTGTGGTTGGTTGCAGGAAAAATGCATGCACATACAATACCCATGTGTGGTTGGTTGCAGGAAAAATGCATGCACATACAATACACATGTGGTGTTGCAGGAAAAATGCATGCACATACAATACACATGTGGGGTTGGTTGCAGGAAAAATGCATGCACATACAATATACACATGTGGGGTTGCAGGAAAAATGCATGCACATACAATATACATGTGGGGTTGCAGAAAAAATGCATGCACATACAATATACACATGTGGGGTTGCAGGAAAAATGCATGCACATACAATACACATGTGTGGTTGGTTGCAGGAAAAATGCATGCACATACAATATACACATGTGGGGTTGCAGGAAAAATGCATGCACATACAATACACATGTGTGGTTGGTTGCAGGAAAAATGCATGCACATACAATACCCATGTGTGGTTGGTTGCAGGAAAAATGCATGCACATACAAGACACATGTGTGGTTGGTTGCAGGAAAAATGCATGCACATACAATACACATGTGGGGTTGCAGGAAAAATGCATGCACATACAATACCCATGTGTGGTTGGTTAAAGGAAAATGCATGCACATACAATACACATGTGGTGTTGCAGGAAAAATGCATGCACATACAATACACATGTGGGGTTGCAGTAAAAATGCATGCACATACAATACACATGTGTGGTTGGTTGCAGGAAAAATGCATGCACATACAATACACATGTGGGGTTGGTTGCAGGAAAAATGCATGCACATACAATACACATGTGTGGTTGCAGGAAAAATGCATGCACATACAATACACATGTGGGGTTTGTTGCAGGAAAAATGCATGCACATACAATACACATGTGTGGTTGCAGGAAAAATGCATGCACATACAAGACACATATGGTGGTTGGTTTCAGAAAATACCTGAGGGACGGGGAGCGCCACATCCTGGCCCAGATGGCACACAGCTACACGCTGGACGCTGTGGTGCAGCTGTTCTGCAGACCCCCGGCAGACATGGACAACACAGAGCTGCTACTGTCGGCCTTCAGGGCCTACAACAGCCACCGCTATGGGGGCGAGGCCCAGCGCGCCATGAAGCTTCTGCTGGCTGCCTACCACAGGCTGGGGCTGCCCAAGGTAACGCTCGTCACAGCACACAAATCAAACATCAGTGCTGACTCCACTCTCCCCAAAAGTCCTTCGGATGAGACTTTAGACCGAGGCCCCGTGTGCGAACGCATGCAGAACACCTTGCGCATGCGTTAAATCCTGTTCCGCTTTTTCGTAAGAGTAGACCATCGTGTGCCGGTGGGAACAGGATGACATATACAAAACTGCATATACACGGGGACTGGATGAAAAAAAGCACAAGGGTGCTTATTCCATTATCCTCGATATCAAAGAATACATAATGAATAATGATAATAATAATTGCTCAGTCTAGAGTGCTATATTTAGCACATCCTTTTCTTTTACTTAGTCCCAAGTGTGTGGTCAGTTCCTGCTATGAATAGCACAAGCTAGCCCCCCACCTAAGCTGGGATAGGGTGGACTGTTTAGCCGCTGAGAGGAGCTGAAAGTAGGGGAAAATTATGTAGAAAAAAAATCACTCTGATCAGGGAAACAAATACACGTTGTATACTCACAGGAAAAGAAAAAAAAAGGATGGATGGCATTGCTCTTGTGGTGACACGCTCTCCCTGGGAAAAGCAGCCCATATTTCATGCAGAGAACGCTGCTGTGACTTAGTAGTGGTGTACAATACAATTACCATTTATGCCACTTCTTGGCAGATTTTACTGTCTGAAGTTTTGACTGGATACCTGGGTATAGCACATTACCACTTGTGCAACTCTACCTTTTTGGAAATATAAAATTTGATGAGGTGACAGCCCAGATATGGCCTGTGTGGTTGGCAGGGCTATAAACAACATGATTGGATTGGAACCTTTTTTTTTTTTTTTTTTTGCTGTTTGGTTTTTTTTATCTAATTTTGTGTCTCCTTCTGCCACCCATGTTATATGATTCTCAGCAGTGGTGTCTGCTGAATCGGGAGAGGGGGGGGGGGGGGGGGGGATTACAATTTCCCAGGTCAACTTAAAGTGCAGACGTGCTAGTGTTTTAATTCCCTTTAGTGTATATTCACATGCAGAAGATCAAAATATGAACTTTAAAGATCCTGTAATTCATGTCGGCGTTCGGTGGGTTATTGAAATGCAAACTCATCCAGCATGCTTCCTGTACCAAAAATGAACTGCTCTGACGTCTGAATGTGTTGGCTGAGGCCAGCAGGCAGACAGACCTCCTGCAGAGTAACAAGCACAGAAGAGGAGGACCAGGCAGTATGTGTTGAGAAGTAGGAGTAGTTATTTGTATTGTATCCCTATCATGTACAAAGATATCCTGTACCAAAAATGAACTGCTCTGACATCTGAATGTGTTTTATTTATCTTATTTATTTATTTATCTATTCTTTTATATCGAGGATAATGGAATAAGCACTCATGTGCTTTTTTTTCATCAAGTCCCCGTGTGTATGCAGTTTTTATAAATATTGTCATCTGTTCCCACCGGCACATAATGGCCTACTCTTATGAAAAGCAGAACAGGATTTAACGTGTGCGCAAGATGTTCTGCGTGCATTCGCACATGGGGCCTCGGTTTACTGTCACATCCGAAAGACTTTAGGGGAGAGTGGAGTCAGCACTGATGTTTACTCCAGGGGGAAAACCCTCTTGAACGGGAGTCAAACTCGGGTTGTCAAATTGCGAGCGCAATGTTTTGACCATTATGTTCTCCCACTCCCGTGTGTCACACGCCTGAGGCCAGTGGGCAGACAGACCTCCTGCAGAGTAACAAGCACAGGAGAGGAGGACCAGGCAGTATGTGTTGAGAAGTAAGAGTATTTATTGGTATTGTATCCCTATCATGTACAAAGATTATCCATCCTGTACCAAAAATGTGCGGCTCTGACATCTGAATGTGTCACACGGCTGAGGCCAGTGGGCAGAATAACAAGCCCAGAAGAAGACCAGGCAGTATGCCGTTGAGAAGTAGGGGTATTTATTTGTATTGTATCCCCATCATGCACATGACTCATGATCAGGGGGCGGGACAGCCTAGTGGTCAGAACATTGCGCTTGCAATTTGATGACCGGGGTTCAATTCCCAGTTGAGGAGATTTTTCTCCTGGAGTTAACATCAGTGCCAACTCCACTCCCCCCAAAGTCCTTCGGATGAGACTATAAATCAAGTCACCGTGTGCGAACGCATGCAGAACATCTTGTGCACATGTTAAATCCTGTTCCACTTTTCGTAAGAGTAGGCCATTGTGTGCTGGTGGGAACAGATGACCTTTACAAAACTGCATACACACGGGGACTGGATGTAAAAAAGCAAATGAGTGCTTATTCCATTATCCTCGAAATAAAAGAATAAAAATAAAATGATATGAAGTGTTTAGCTGCAAGGCAGAAAGCAAGGAGGTGCACAGCCCAAAGTGGTGTGATGTGTGTTGACAGCACGGGTTCCGTCCTCCCTGGAGCAGGCTATGCAGTACTGCAACTCTCTGATCGCCTCTCAGACCTTGGTATGTACCTCTGTGTGTGTGTGTGTGTGTGTGTGTGTGTGTGTGTGTGTGTGTGTGTGTGTGTGTGTGATGGTGTGTGTGTGTGTGTGTGTGATTATTTTATTTTATCTTTTTTTTTGGAATAAGCAGTCGCGTGCTTTTTTACATCCAGTTCCCGTGTGTATGCAGTTGTGTAAATTTGTCATCTGTTCCCACCGGCACACGATGGCCTACTCTTACAAAAAGCGGAACAGAATTTAACGTGTGCACAAGATGTTCTGCGTGCATTCACACACGGGGCCTTGGCTTATAGTCTCATCTGAAGGACGTGTGTGTTGTGTTGTGTGTGTGTGTGTGTGTGTGTGTGTGTGTGTGTGTGTGTGTGTGTGTGTGTGTGTGTGTGTGTGTGTGTGTGCGTGCGTGCGTGTGTGCGTGTGTTTGTGAGAGGTCACCATGAGACCAGTGCAGCTGGGGCCACTGAATCAGACTTTTCTTTTATAGTATGATGATGAGGAGCATGTACAGATGCTGCTATGGAAGTTCATACTCTTTGAGACTACATGACAGGGCTGTATCCTGTCATAATGTATCCCGGCATCAACCAGGCCCAAGAAATACAAACACCTGAAGTGTTGGTCAAATGAATTAAGCAACTTTCTGAAATCACATCCTCGAGAGTGAATGAAGCTTGATTCTGTGGTCCCAGTCTTCTCAATGAGCCGACAGAAAACTCTGGGTAGAAGCTGACCAGAGTCTGAAATTTTTTTTTAAAAAAACAACAAAAACTTTGATTCTTTTGGGATTTGAACCTGTGACCTGCCTGCAGTAACCTCTGCTATGGCACTATTCTTTGTCATTCACCCATGTATTCCTACATCATAGCTCTGTCCAACCCACAGTCAGTTTGTTAAATGTTAAATTGTTAGACAAACTGTTTCAACCAAAGAAGTGACAGGTTAATCATGATGGATCCGTTTTCTTGTGCATTAAAATTGACAGTAATGCTTCCAAAAATAACTGGGCCTGTAGAATCCATGACATCGTAAGCAGGGGAGGGGGGGGGGGGGGTCATGAGAATATCAATTTATCCTCTTTATTTACAAGGTATTTAAAACTGGGTCTGGAACACCCACCAGGCAAGATTAGAGATGTTTAAAAAGCAACATTTATTCATTCATTGACAAAAATAAATGACAATAAACGGAAACCATTAAAATGCCAAGTTTGAGGAGTACATAACATTCCAAACCATTCTGGCAACAACTTTTAAAAAAACACACCAAAAAACCAATAAAGAAATTGTAGTTTTGCTTGAGGAAATGGAGTTTGTCTGGCCTTCAAAGTATAGCCAGGGTTAAAGACTACAGGGGCAGTGAGTAAACAAGTGAGGTATGTTCTTCTTCTTCTCATTGGTTTAAAGTCCATTCACTATAAGGTGATTTAGACAATGGTACATTCACATTAAGAATGTACTGAGAAGGGGAAAGGTGAAAGGATGAAGAATGTAGTGGATGATGATCAGTGTATAAAATTTCATTTACAGTAACTGTCTTACTGGTGACTGGCAAATACTTTCTGCAACTGATACTAGAACATGCGACTCGGAATCATACAGAACACTTTTGGATATTTCCATATTTTTTGTCTTAGATCTATCCCTTTGCTTTTCTAGGAGGCAATGAGCACAGGGCAATCAAACAATATATGATGGACTAGCAGTACAAATGCAGAAAACATTTTTTGAATATTTAGTTTTCCAAGCATTTAGTCGTAGTGAGGTATGTGTTGACGTTGATGCTGATCTGCTCGCTGTTGCATTTAGATGTATTTAGATGTAGTGAGGTGTGTGCTGACGTTGATGTTGATCTGCTCGCTGTTGCATTTAGACATATTTAGACATAGTGAGGTATATGTTGATGTTGATGCTGATCTGCTCGCTGTTGCATTTAGACATATTTAGACATAGTGAGGTATATGTTGATGCTGATCTGCTCGCTGTTGCATTTAGATGTATTTAGACGTAGTGAGGTATGTGTTGACGTTGATGCTGATCTACTCGCTGTTGCATTTAGATGTATTTAGACGTAGTGAGGTATGTGTTGACGTTGATGCTGATCTACTCGCTGTTGCATTTAGATGTATTTAGACGTAGTGAGGTATGTGTTGACGTTGATGCTGATCTACTCGCTGTTGCATTTAGACATATTTAGACATAGTGAGGTATGAGTTGATGTTGATGCTGATCTGCTCGCTGTTGCATTTAGACATATTTAGATGTAGTGAGGTGTGTGCTGACGTTGATGTTGATCTGCTCGCTGTTGCTGTTGTCAGGCCCAGAAAGCGGAGAGAGCGCGTCTCCACAGTCAGCCCTCCCCCTCCCCCTCCATATTCCCTCTCTCCTCCCCCCACCTCACCACCCCCCACGTAGCCGACGCCGGCACCACACCCCTCCCCCTCCCTACCCCCCCTGGCCGACCTCTGACCCAGGGCATGGGTTTCCACGGCGCGCAGTCCGTGTCAGGCATGCGAGGTCAAGGTCAGAGCGCGGCGCCCGGCCACCTTCACCCTCACCCCCCTGCCCATTCCTCCGGGGTTCAGACCTCCCCTCGCCCCCCACACCTCCCCACCTCCTCCAGACCTCGCACCATGTCCGGGTCACGGGCCGAGATGCACTCCATGTACGACCCGGGGGCTGCCATGGGTCGCCAGCATTCCACATCCTCGGCCTTAGACCTCAGCCCCCCCAGCCAGAGAGCGGCCGCTGGGCCCAGACTGCACCCCTCTCCCCGCAGGACGTCGGTGGGCAGCAGTGGGGACGTGGAGGTCATCGATCTGACCTCGCCAGACAAGGGCAGAGAACCGCCCGTGCCGATGATGGGCTCTCTGGGGCCGCGGAGCCGAGTGGGGGGTGCAGGGTGGAATCCCACCACGGCCGGCCGGTCTCCCCAGGATCATGCTGTGCGGGTCAGACTGCCCGGTGTGTCCGGTTCTCCCGGCGCGGGTCAGTCCCGGGCAGTGCCGGGTCCTTCAGTGCGTGGTGTGGGGAGTGTTCGACCCGCCTTCCCCAACCCCGCTCCTTTCGGGCACGCCACCCCGCCCCGCCCCTCTGCCTCCCCCTTCTCCTCTCCCCGCCCTGTCTACCCTTCCTCCTCCGCCCCTTCCACGCCCAACACCCCGCGACCCCTCACCTCCACTGCCGACGAGGTCAGCGACCTTGACCTGATCTCTGACCCGGAGGAGCTGTCCTTGACCTCTCCGGACAAACTGACCTCCGAGGTGCGTCACCATTTCCATGGAGACCTTCTGTGAAAAGCTGTTTGACGGCAGTTGTGTCGGCTGTTTGTGTTATTGTGGTGAATGGGGTGGAGGGGGGAAGGGGGGGGGGCAGAAACAGAGCTTGTGTCTTTTATGTGGGCATCGGCTTCTGCCTCCTGTAGGATATGCGGTTATGGGAAGTGAAAGACACATTTTTCTTTATTGCCAGGCAGGAAATGGGCATTGATCATGACTGTGTTTGGAGATGTAGTTCATAAGCCTAACTAAGGCCATGTGACAAGACTATACCTTATCATCTCATATCTTTTCTCATTCAAAGTAGAAAAAAATCCCTCTGAAGTCCATGTGTGGCTGCTTTTACTTGAAAACAGTCATACTTGTAAACTGCTTTTTTTCCCATTTTTTATTTCAAGGATAATGGAATAAGCACTTGTGTGCTTTTTTTGCATCCAGTCCCTGTGCGTATGCAGTTTTGTAAATTTTGTCATCTGTTCCCATCAGCAATGTCCTACTCTTCCGAAAAGTGGAAAGGGTTTTAACATGTGCACAAGATGTTCTGCAATTCATCCGCAAACAGGACCTCGGTTTATAGTCTCATCCGAAGGACTTTTTTGGGGGGGAGTGGAGTCAGCACTGATGTTAACTCCAGAGAAAAAAATCCTCTTGAACGAGATTCGAAACCTGGGTCAGCAGATCATGAGCACATGACTCTGATTACCAGGCTATCTCGTCCCCTCATCCTGCTCATCCAATGTGTACTTATCACAGTCTCATAGTGATTCACAGGTGGGATGAGTGGGACTAGAATTTATGTCCTGGGTGACACCAGCTGCTGGTGAATGCTCAACAACAACAACAATGACATAACAACACATGATATCTCCTCATCAACCAGACTTGAGATAACGCATACTCTGCAATGTGAGACAGAGAGTTAGAGCCTCCTTGTTGAGCCCTACCTATGAATTAACTTATGACTGACACTTTTGCTGTGCGGTTAAAACCATTCAATTTCGGTCCCGTGGGTCCATGAAGCCATGTGTTGTTCAAATCTCGACAGCATCTGGTGGATCGAGGGTGGGGATTTTTACAATCTCCCAAGTCTACTTCAAGTGCAGACCTGCCATGCCTTAATTCCCATCATACACACACTTACACTCACACACACACACCACACACACACACACACACACACACACACACACACACACACACACACACACACACACACACACACACACGCGCAGACACACACACACACACACACACACACACACACACACACACACACACACACACACACACACACACACACACACACACACACACACACACACACGCGCACGCTGAAGATCAAAATATGCATGTTAAAAGATCCTGTAAATTCATGTCAGCGTTCAATAGGTTCTGGAAACAGAAACATACCCAGCATACATTCCCAAAGTCAGGATGTGGCTACCTTCATGGTGGACGAAAATGATAACATATATGCAAAATCTCGCCATTGGTCAACCTCAGAGCTCTAGCCAAGGAACAGGGGGGGAGGGGGGGCACATGGTAAAATTTCCAGTCTTCCATTGTGAATTGATGGCAGCCTCAGCTCCAGGCAAGACAGACCCAGAGCTGGCCCTGAAACCTCACAGCAAAGGGCTTGTAGGGTTTGAACTTACACCCTCCTAGCTAACAGTATCCTGCACTAAACTGCTGGGCCGTGGCAGCAGGTGGTAAAGTATAGATAGTTTTAAAAAAACACATTTGCGTCAGTGAAGGAAAAATAATGCTCAGGTGTTTTGTGTGTATTGTTAGGCAGCAGTTTCAGTGTTCTGAGTCCAGTCTTACGAGATGCCAGTGAGTCGGGTTTCCTTGGAAATTCCGGCTGTTCTTTCTTGGGTAGAGAGCTTCACGTACTTGCGCAGTGCCATCTTTTTTTTTCTATCTGCATGTGTATTTTTGTGTGCATTAGTGCGACTTTTCTTTTTGTTAAAATTTTGGTATTTTGCCATGGTTTTGTTTACATACGCTAAATGTATGGAGAACATGGAGCTTCAGTGTATCATCTCCTATGAAAGACTAGCACCTAGACACTCTCGTTGTTTAGCGGTTCGGGGTAGAGTATGATTTGGGACAGATTTGAACCTAAGGCACCCGATGTTTTACAGGGATGCATCGCTGCAAGACCACCAGTCTGAGATGTTTTGGAAACTATTCTGTGTTTGATGTGTATAGCTGTGCTGATTTGTGTGTCAAGATTATATTAATGAGTTTGATGATTTGCCATGTGTCTGTTTATATGATTTTTTTATATATTGGTTTGGAATAAAATTGGGAAAAGGCGTGCTCGTCTTTCTTGCATTTGTTGAGGAAAAACATAGGAGAGAGAGAGAAGAGTGGAAGAGAAAGAAAGAAAAAAAACAACACTTCAGAGCAGCTCATAAAGGATTTTAGGGGGTCTGCAGTAAAATGCTTGTGCCTTACATCCATACGCTTATTTATTTATTTATTCATTTATTTTATTCTTTTATATCGAGGATAATGGAATAAGCACTCATGTGCTTTTTTTTCATCCAGTCCCCGTGTGTATGCAGTTTTGTAAATATTGTCATCTGTTCCCACCGGCACACAATGGCCTACTCTTACGAAAAGCAGAACAGGATTTAACATGTGCACAAGATGTTCTGCGTGCGTTTGCACACAGGGCCTCGGTTTACAGTCTCATCCGAAAGACTTTTGGGGAGAGTGGAGTCGGCAATGATGTTAACTCCAGGGGAAAAATCCCCTCGAACGGGAATTGAACTCGGGTTGTCAAATTGCGAGCACAATGTTCTGACCACTAGGCTATCCCCTCCCCCCAACCACTCTGCCAGTGTATCACACCAGTGTGGAGGCTCTTTAACAAATAAACACCAAGAAGGTAGGGAGAAGGGCGGTTTAGACGTCCACCTGCCTAACAAGTAAACCATGAGGTTGTGGGTTCCATTCCCAGCCTTGCCCTTTCCATTTTTGGTTGAGAGGAACATCAAACTAAATGCCAAGTCTTTCTGGGGAGAATCTAAACCAGTTGGACCCATGTACCTACGTCAAAAACCCCCACGACAATTGAAAATTGTGACGCTCCACTAGGAAATGAGTCGCTTAGCACCTAACCCACTTTTCCGCTAGGAGCCATTAAAGGCAGGTGGGGTCAAGTTGGCAATTTTGAGATTGTGCTCGATTATAAAACTAATGCCATTATTCTACCTTGTAATGAAATATCAAGTCATAATTTTGTATCCTTTGCTTTTAAACGTGCTTTAAAAATGTCCAAGCCCTCATTCTGACCATTTATTACGATGCTAAACTTGTCCATCTCTCTTTTTGTCATTTCCTGCAGTCAATCATTCAACCTTGTAATTACTTGTCATAGAATTGTCCGATTTTCAATCTGTTTTTTTTTTCTATTATATAGCCACTTCATTGCAAATTAATAAAATGTCAATAACTAAAAATTTACCTCTGGTGCAATGCAACTCCTTATGTGGTGGAGCATCACAATTGGAAAGACCAGGCAGGTGGACTAGACTATCCTGGTCAAATTGGTTAGCTTCAACTTCCATCTGTACCTCTGAAGTTGGAATATGACTAAAAATTTTAATAGTTGTGGGGGTGGGGGGCGTGTTTGAGGTGATTGCATACCAAAAGAAATCTCACCATGGGTGAACCTTGGAGCTCTAGCTGAGGAACGACACAACCACAACAAAAAGAACCAAAAGACACTGACTGAATGCATGGGTAATGAGAAGCAGAGATAAGTTATGTGGGCCATGGCAAAACTCACAGCTTTCCCTGTATGTGGCCTTCATGGCATTGAGTCTCAATCAATCAATCAATCAATCAAATTTTTATTTCCAGATGGTACATTGAGTAAGCATCAATTTGCTTTTTTCCATCAAGCCATCTATCTAAAGAAAAGAAAAACAAAATCAAAACAACTGCAAAAAACAAAATAAAGCAACACAAAAAACCAACAAAAATCAAAGCAGAAAATCCCTAGCAAAACAATAAAACCAACAAAGAAAGAAAAGGGGAACAAAGAAACAAGGAAACAATAAAACAAACATTTCACCAACATTAATTAGCCAACATGATTTCAACAGCCTTAAAATAGAATATCTCTATAGATAAAACAAGCACAATAGCAACCAAAACAACCATAAGAGGAGAAAAACAACAACAACAAACACATACACACACACACACACACACACACACACACACACACACACACACACACAAACACACACACAAACACACTCCCACTCAAAATTCATACGCACGCACGCACACACACACACACACACACACACACACACCACACACACACCTACCTACACACAACACACACACACACACACACACACACACACACACACACACACACACACGGTTTGCACTCATCCACTCAGCACGTATACTCGTACGTACATGCATACATTTTGAGTCTTTAAAAAATCATATAGTGTCAAAAACAACAACAACAAACAAACAAACAAACAACAACCCCCCCCCCTCCACACACACACACACACACACACACACACACACACACACACACCACACACACACACACACACACACACACATGCTTATATCAGATACAATGTAACCAAAAACCATTATTTAAGACTTTAAAAAAAAAAAAAAAAAAAGATCCATAAAATGTCAATAAGCAATTTATGTCAGTCTGTGGGGTTGAGCCAGTCCCCGCTCAGACGGTGAGGATAATGCCATTATGATTATCTCACTGAGATTATGTCATCTGTCTGGCTTAAACTCAAATTTCTGCTTCGTGCGTGATCCGTTTAGGGAAGAGTTTCACTTGTTAGGTAGATGAGGAATAAGTAAGTGCAAGTGTGTGTGTGTAAGTGTGTGTCCCCCCTCCTCTCAACTCTTTCCATCCTCTCTCTATCACCACAAATTGTGTTGCATACTGCAATAATGCGTACCGTCCTTAGACAATCTTTTACCATGAATTAAGCTATCATCGTAATAATTATTATTCAACCTAGCCATATGATATGTACACTTCATCACTCATGCTCATAGACCTTACTTGCCACTCACTATCTTCTTGTTCTTTTTCGTTGATGGACAACAGCTCCAAGGTTCACCAATGGTGAGATGTTGAGCACGTATGCGACCGGTTCTATCCACCATGAACGTAGCCACATTCCGACTTCGGAGATTCATTTCATGTAGATGAAAAGAAGACTAAAATGCATCCAAGCCATTCTAGACGCTGGTAAGTTCAGGAAAGATCAAAAGTGGTCAGAGCGCTCGCTTTTCCCAAGTCAAGCAAAGCAGTGTCAAGCATGGTTACCAGTTGGATGGGTGACCGTTTACGCGCCTTGACTTCAGTACTGTCCCCCCAGTTGTGTAAATAGGTATCTGCCCTCTTTAGGGTCAAGGAAGGGAGAGGAGAAGGGCGCCGCCCTCAATATGCTGGCCCCTAGAGAAGCCGAGGTCTCTGACGCCTCGCTCCCCTACGACCGCCTAGGTTATGGGACACCTTTACCTTTACTATTATTTATATACAAATTAAAGCAGGGCTTCAAAACCAAGCCTACTCTTGCCTTTCCTTGTATCAACAATCTGGCTGGCCATAAAGGTCAAACCCAGGACGGTCATCACTATGTGGAAAAAAAATCCCACATTAACAACATATAAAATGATATAAAAAAAAACCCAAACCAGATTCCATAAGATTCCAGCTAACCTCCCCCACCCCCCCTTTCCCAATGCACAGTTGGGGATGCAGTGCTGTGTTAAGTCACCCCACCCCCATGGCTTTACCCCTGGCACTACACTGGCAGAACCAACCACCACCATCTCCTCCCCCCCCTCTCCTCTCCCCAACCCTCTGCCTATTGATGGTGCCAGAGCTGGTAACCCCCCCCCCTCACCCACCACACCCCGACCCCCCCACCCACCGCCCACAGTGGGGAAGGGGGGATGAGGAGACTACATAACCTGGCAGGCTGACACAGCAACACCTGAGAGCCAGACACAGGTACTGAAGGGAAGGGGGGTGGGGGTAAAGGGTAGTGGGCCAGGCGGTAAGATCATTTCCCCTTCCTCCCCTTCCTGACCTCACCTGTCTTCCAGCACTTACCTGATTGTCGCTGTCTGATGTGGTGTGGTTTGGTGTGGTGTGATGTGATATGGTGTGTGGTTTGGTGTGGTGTAGTGTGATATGGTGTGGTATTATGCGATCTGTTGTGATGTGATTGTGGTGTGGGTGATGTGGTATGGTGTGATGTGGTATGGTGTGTGTGATGTATGATGTGGTTTCGTGTGGTATTGTGATGTTGGTGTGGTATGATGGTGTGGTGTGGTATGGGTGCGATGTGGTGTGGTATGGTGTGATGTCATATGGTGTGGTGTGGTGTATTGTGATGTCGTATGGTGTGGTGTGATGTTGTATGGTGTGATGTGGTGTGGTAGGGTGTGGTGTTATGTGGTGTGATATATGGTGTGGTGTGATGTGATGTCATATGGTGTGGTGTGATGTTGTATGGTGTGGTGTGATGTCGTATGGTGTGGTGTGATGTCATATGGTGTGATGTGGTGTGGTGTGGAACACACACACACACACACACACACACACACACACA
>CM060337.1:18681180-18683680 GCA_030674155.1 Stramonita haemastoma | reverse complement strand
TACACTGTCTTCACTAAAAGAAAATCAGGTGCACTGTCTTCACAAAAAAAAACAACCCAGGCAAGCTTCACTAAACAGATAACAACCAGGCGCACTTCACTAAAAAGAAAAACAGGTGCACTGTCTTCACTAAAAGAAAACAAGGTACACTTCACTCAAAAAGAAAAACACAGGTACACTTCATCAACCGCAATACTTAAAAATCACAAAGCATTAACATTTCAAAGACAGTTTTTGGAAGACATGTTTGTGTAAAATCTGCCATCAATCTTCCAGCAGAAGATTAATGCACAGACCTGCCACCAACATCAACTAAAGTCATTTCATGCAATACCTGATGTCAGTTACAGCACCAGCTTTCCTTTTGTTTTCACATTTGATGCGATTTAAAGAAAAGAAAAAAAAAAAACCCAGAAAAACTCTCCCCACACATTTTCCACTCTGTTGTATGCTACATTTTTATTGTCAATCAACATTTAAACGCATGATCTAAAACACAAAAACAAAAGATAATCAAAACACACAGGCACATTTTATCCGATACTATTTTTAAAATCATACATCATTAGTATTTCACATACATTTTTTGTAAAAAAAAACAACAACCAAACCCATTCGTGTAAAATCTGCCATCAATCATGCTGAAGACCAATTCACAGATTTGCCATCAACATTAACCGTCTTAGCCCCGTTGCGGCCACAGCCGGCCGTAACAGCACCTGCTGCTAGATTCCGTTGCGGCCGTAGCCGGCCGTTGGTCCTGACCACGTGGGCAGTACTTTTCCATCACACACATACCTCGTGGTTCTCACACAATGTGTCTGAAATTTGGTGGGGCGATGCAGGGAAGGTTTCAGATGGTGCCAGTGATAAATTTAGACCACTAACAGTGTGTACATGGGAGGGAAGGAAGAAAACAAGGCTGGCCATAGAAATGCCTTTCACTCATAGCGTGTGGCGAAAAAAAATGGCGTCTTCGTTGGTAGCAGACGATTCATCTCACTAACTAGACAATAAAATGAACGTGTTTGCATTGGAAGTAGAAAAAATTCAATGATAAATATTAAGTGAGTCAGAAATAAAAGCTGACGGGGGAGAAGAGAAAGGAAATAACGCAGTTAGAGAGAAGAATGAACCCGACTACATGGCACATTCCTGCAAGCGTGGCGACCTGTGCTACCCACACGCTGTGGAGAAATTTGACCTGGGGGGGGGGGGGGGGGGGGGGGGAGGTCCGCAGCATAAACGCCAGAAAATGTGACGCCTTTTGTCTATTTTCTAGTTAATACCACACTTTTTATTTGAAACTCAACTGACAGATTTGCTGATGACGAAGAAAATAGCGAGAAGGAAAAGAAAATAGATCTCCAGTCTGCCAAGGTGCCACAGGTGACAGCGATAGGTACACCCCCCGACACATCCACATTTTGTGCTTTCTGTGATGTGATGTGTCCCTGTGCCATCACTATGACTACTTTAAAGGTCATCACGATTAAAATTTTGTAGAATTACAGAAGTTTTGTGTTGTTTAATGTTTGTCACACCTGTGTGGTGACACTGGTGACAATGTGACACTTATGTACAATACTACACTTCTGTGCACTTAACAAACATGTGGTAAGACATAGACATCTGAAATGCAGTATGTAGGTAAGATATTGATTTTATATTCCTTGTTTTCAAAAGACAAAAAACCAGTTAAACAAAAAGTATGCCTCATCAAGACATATAAAACAACAGGTGTTATGAGGACATTGTGTGACACATCCTTGAAGTACAATTGCACACAAACATTAATAAACACGTTCGCTAGGCATCAGTTCTTTATTCAACACTTACATGTATGAATTTGTGTCTATTCCATATATATTTTGCTGGTTTATTGTGTACAACATACTTTTACCTGTGATTGGTGACAAATAAGGTGACAACGACAGGACATTTTGTGACTAGACATGTCAAACTTGCCTTAAAATGCAAGTACAAAGATATATCTAGCTTGTGACAAAATTTCAGCTTGATAGCTTGTCATGCACACAGACAATTGTCTCAGGAGTAGACTACGTCAGTTTGGGGTAGAAAACTTTCAAAGAATTCAAAATCTACAGGCAGTTTAGCTCTGTAGAATTCAACAACAAGAGGGTTAAGGAGGTTTGTCATTCATTTCACGTTTGATGTGATATGACAAGAGATAAATTCTACCCCCCCCCCCCCACTTTCCACATCATTATACAACCTGTTACATTTTTCTTATCAATCGACATTCTGTATGTTAAAAAAAAAAAAAAAATTGCAGGCTCACTTCCCTCTTCTAGACTTAAAATATAGCCTGAAGAAGTGTTGGTGTAAAATCTGCATCTATCTTCTAGTAGGAGATCAGCACACAGATTTGCCACCAACATAAACTTATGTCATTTCACACAAACTAATGTCCTTTCTATAACTCACAGATATAGCTTTGTTTCTGTTTGCACATTTGATGTGATTAAAAAGGACACCC
>CM060337.1:18661180-18676180 GCA_030674155.1 Stramonita haemastoma | reverse complement strand
GATGGGGATGGTCAACTAAGGGAACTGACCTAAAATTACACCAATGATGGTGATGATGATGATAGGAGTGTGTGACCAAGGGAAATTTGACACACTTGCATCGGTAATGATGATAAAAGTGTGATCAAGGGAAGTGGGTCACACATACAATGATGATGATGATGATGATGATGATGATGATGATGATGATGGTGGTGGTGGTGGTGGTGGTGGTGGTGGTGGTGGTGGTGGTGGTGGTGGTGATGATGATGATGATGATGATGATGATGATGATGATGATGATAGAAATGTGTTACCATGGAAAGGGTGCACATAAATGCATTGGTAGTGGTGGTGATGATGATGGTCATGATGGTGATGATGATGATAATGATGATGATAGGGGTAGCTGACCAAGGGAAAGGGGCCGAACTTGCATGACAATAATGATGATGATGATGCTGATGATGATGGGAGAGGTGGTTAACCAAGGGGAGTGGGCCATACTAACACTGATGATAATGACAAAAGGTCTGTATGACTGGGAAAGGGATCTACACTTGTATTCATGATGATCATGATGATAGGGGAGTGTTACCTAGGGAAGGGGCCCACACTTCCATTGATGATAAAGACAGCAAGATATCCCAAACTAACATGAATAACTTAAGCATACAGACATGTCAAAGATCAGTAAATTAATTATTCACCAATGCTAACAACACTTTTGTGCATACCAAAGGCCCTTACAGGCCCTGATCTGTTTAAAGCCCAATTACAAAAAAGCACCAAAATGTGAACAGTATGGCACAACTCTTTCAATCAAATTGTCCATCCAATACAGGTGTTGGTGTAAAATCTGCCAACTTATGGAAGATCAGTTTACATATCTGCCACCAAAAAAAAAAAAAAGTCAATGAATTGCTGCCCATATCAAATATCATCAAAGGGTCACAATCTGTTCAAGTTATCACATTTCGGCCAGCCGCCTTGGCGCAGTGGTTAGCGCTTTGGATTTTGGACTGGAAGGTCGTAGGTTTGAATCCCATAAGAGTCATAGGGATTTTTCGGACTCCAGCCGGCTCCTACCTAGAGTGAGTGTGCTGTGGGCTCAATGGGAAGACTGGGACCACACAGTCAAGCTTCATCCACTTTACGGATGTGAATTTGAGAGTGTTGCTCAAATTACCTGACCAACACTGCAGGTGTCTGTATCTCTTGGGCCTGGTTGATGCCGGGATATATCATGACAGTAAGCATAGAATACAACCCTGTCAAGTTGTCTCAAAGCGGATGAACTTCCACAGCAGCTTCATTACATCATCCCCATTACCACTGATCATCATGCAATAATAGAAATTGCCTCTGATTCAGTGGCCCCCATTGCTCTGGTCTCATGGTGACCTCAGATTCGGTTTCCCCATACACTTCTATGCCTGTGGTAAGTTTGTGTCAAAGCCTTTGGGGTTGGATGTTCATGGGGGATGGTCGTTGGAGGGACATTGTGGTGGTCGCCACTTCGGGTGGGTGACTCACTCAGTCTGGCTCTGTGACTGAGCTAATACTGTTGTTAGAAGGGGGCTTAGTAGGTGGTGTCTGCGTATGTTTGCTCAGAACAGGCACCACTGAACACCATCAAAGTGACCCAGCAGAAGTGCAGGGCCCCTCTGGCTTGTGGCCCCATGGTGGCCTAATATTGATAGGCTCCTTGTGGCCTCCCGGCCCTGAGGATGCGACACAACGAATCAGGACATGGCTGTGGCGAGGGAATTGAAATGAACAGCATGGGAACAGCAGGACAGGGATGTCACAGAAGACGAGGCAGCAAAAAAAAAAAAAAAAGTTATCACCTTTCTTTTAGAAAAAAAACCAACCCACCCCCTGCCTTCCCCCAAGAAGAAAACACACCAAAAAATCACAATCAGAACTGAAACATGAACAGTACCTAACAATTGTTAAGTGTGTTTGCCACTAAATCACACACACACACACACACAGGAACGTTTGACAAAATGTACAAAACTACCTACACATGTGGACTGGATACTAAAACGCACATGAGTGCTTATTCCATTATCCTCAAAAACGATCAAGGCACACACACACACACACACACACACACACACACACACACACACACACCACTCTCTCTCTCTCTCTCTAATGCTACTTTCCAACACAGTTTAAAATTGCTGAAGTAATTCCTCTCTTTAAAAGTGGAGACCATTCAAAGTCTTGTAATTACAGACCTATTTCAAATTTATCAATAATATCAAAACCATTGGAAAAACACATTCATAGACACATTTATCAACATCTTGAGATTCACAATCTTCTAAACAAGAACCAATCGGGTTTCAGAAAAAGTCATTCTTGTCACACTGCTCTTATGAGCCTAGTTGAAAGTTGGCTAACTAATTTAAATGACAACAGGTTCTGTGGTGCCCTTTTTGTTGATTTTGCAAAAGCTTTAGATGTAATTGATCATAAGCTTTTATGTAAGAAGCTGTCATTGTATGGTATATCAGATAATGTCTTACAACTGTTGAAATCCTTTCTTGGAAACAGACAGCAATATGTGTGTATCAATAATTCCAAATCCTGTACATTACCAGTCAAATATGGTGTCCCCCAAGGCTCAATACTAGGCCCACTTCTATTTTGTATATATGTCAATGACCTTCCACTCCATATCAAAGAACCATGTCAGCTTTTTTGTGATGATACAATACATACTAGCCACACCAACATAGAATATCAGTCTCATAACAAAAATAGTATCGACTCTCTTGAGAAATGGTGTCAACAAAACCATATGTCCCTCAATCCACAAAAAACCAAACTAATGCTTATCACCACAAGACAAAAAAGACAAAATCTGACAACTCCACTCCCCCTGTATTCATAAACAAAACTTTTGATTGAAGAAGTGGACAATCACAAAGTCTTCGGTATTACAATAGACAATAATCTCTCATGGACAGCACATGTAACCAAATTAAGCAACACTGTGTCCACACTGGTCTATCAGCTTTGTAGAATAAATCATTTCTTAAACTTACATGCTAGAAAACTATTTTTACAGGCTTATATTTTGTCATCAATTAATTATTGCTTTGCACTCTTTGACACTGCCAGTGCAAATACGTTAAAACCTCTTATTAGTAACTATAAACGAGCTCTCAAGGCAGTTCTCTTAACTCACTCCATTCTGGGCCCTTTGTATTTATGTGTTCCTCTGGGTACTGGCCACCGAAAGTAAATGACATGACACAATGACTTGAAATTTTGAGACACATTTATTTATAAATGATGATGATGATGATAATAATGCTATATGGAATTTATATAGCGCTAAATCTTGTAAAGCAAACAAATCGAAGCGCTTACTTTTATTCTTTTATATTTCTTTTACAAACTTCTTGTATGATTCAGCACTTTTTTCACTGCAATTCCTCTTCAGTAAATTCATGTCTGATATTAAACATGCACTCAGTCCCAAATCTATTTTTATAAGATGATCTGAAGGTGTGTTCCTATATCATAAGAGTGGGAAAACAACCATAATGGTCAGTGAATTTTTGAAATTATATTTGTTAAGGAATTTTCAAGATAAGCAATAACAGGGCGAGATTTTTTTAAGACAAAGAAATCTTCATACACAGAAACATAACATTTCCTATCTTCAACTTTCACAGATTTTAGATTATGTCTGTGCCTGTTTTTACTTTTTTGACAAGGGGCAATATTGTCAGCTTTCTTGTTGGTTTTAATTTTAAGTAAAAATTAAGGCAGTGACACTGCAGGGTTCTACCTATACTCAGGTTTGTTTCTGACATGACCAGTTTTCAGTTGGCCATTTTATATGATTGTCAAACAATGTCACAAAGAAAAAGAACAAAAATCTACAACCAATGCTAATAAAAAAATTTTTTTTCCAATAATTCCCCAAAATTCACCGAGATGAACACGAAAATTTGGCTGAACAATTCACAATATAAAAAGCAATACACAAAAATGGTCTATAGCTTTACTCTTTGGCTGCATTTTGTTACACAAAGCATTATACAATGGTTTACCGCTGCTACAGTCAAGGTTGTCCTTTTAAGCCACAAACTGTTCTGAGTCACATCAGGCAAGAGCTGCTTTGAATTTCTTAATGCGACATTTCAAAACATTTAACTACTCACACTTTGAAACTAACAAATTACAACTAGAGTATGTCCTGACAATGTCTCTACTGGGGGGAAAGACGCCTTTTGCTCTCAGACCACATACAAACCCACGTTTAGATTGTGTGTTACATAAAACCAACTGTGCACCTTGCAGTAGTGTTCGTAAACAGATATATTTCCCCAAATGGGCAGCAGGAAAAATGATACAGAAAAAAAACAACAAAAAACCCCCCAACCCAAAACCAGAACTGCTCCGATCTTTACAAAAGGAAAGGAAAAATGCCTCTTTTTACAAGCTTCTGAATTTAACTTCTTTTACAAAACGATTTGGAGCTGAGTTAGTTTTGTTTTTTTAAAAGAGGGATGGGGTGTGGGGGGGCAGGGGGGAGGGGGTGTTAAGTCTACAATGATGGAACCTCAGTGAATTTAAAATTTAAAAAAAGCAAGGAAAAAAAAAGGCAATGTTTTACCAAATACAGAATTTTGGGAAAGAAAATAAATAAAAAGAAAAGAAAAACCAAAAAACCATCAACAGCAACATATAAATGGAATAAGCATGGTACTAAGTTTCATAGCCTTTACTTTTATGGTTCATTTTTTTGTAGCTGTAGTGAAAAAAAACGTTTTTTTTACAACTACAAAATTTTGGGTAGTTGCAAATGCATAGAAGGAATATTTTCAGCATTGTTGAAAAAAACATTATTTTCCTCATAAATCACATTGAGAAACCCTGTAGAATGTAAAAAAGGCTATTTGAGTATGTATGCATTATACAACTTAGCATATATTAGTAAAATGCAATTGACAAATTCATAATTTTTTCATTGTTGTTCGTTTGAACAGGAGGGAGGGACCTATGTTAAGAAAAATCCTTCAGCGCAGCAAATAGATGCTAACCAGTGACTCCACTGGCCTAAGGTTGAAGTGTGTTAATTAGACTGTACCATGGAGGGCTCTGTCTGTGATGCTGGGTAATTAGGTCACTTAGGGAAGTCTTTGAAAGTTGGAATGGCTATAGCCACTGTTCATATACAAGGGGATGGAAATGGACAATGGCTATAGCCGTCGTTAGTATGGAGTGAGTTAAAGTCCTCAAGTCTAGTTGAATCTGACTACACAAAATTGGGAGTCTTTGCATTATGAGAAATGCTTGCTATAAATAAAGCAATGTTTATAAACAAAATCCTCTATGGGCAAGCTCCTACAACATTGAAATCAACGTTCCACTTGAATGCTCAAGAGACATCAACTGTAGCCTATATGGAAACACAGTATTGCATGATTCTAAAGAATCTTGAGATTCTTCAGAATCATGCAATACTGTGTTTCCATATAGGCTACAGTTGATGTCTCTGATTTAATAACAATGTTGAACGTTGAATGGCAATGGATTAAGGGGTATTGACTTTGATGTTTATATTATCTTTTTTTGTTTGTTTGTTTGGGGGGGGGGGGGGTGAGGGGTAGGGTTAGTCTGTTGGAATTAAAGTGGATATGAATATGTCTTTTGAAGACCTCTCTACTTTGGGAGCACTTCAAGTTCAATGGTAGCATGTTCCAGAGCATACTACCAGAGTAGGAGAGGCTTGATTTGAATAGATCATTTCTTGGTATGGGATGCTGAAGTTCTGTTGAATCTCGAGCATTCAAGTGGAATGTTGATTTCTCCCCAACCTTCACAGAGTGCCTGGATGACTACTTAGGTAGTTCATTTGGATTCATCTATCAGCATAACCAGGTGGCAAAGATAGTTCTATCTGAAGATTGTTTTAAAATTTGTTTGGTTGAACTATTTGGTAATAATTATCTCTTGTATCTTTTACAATATCAATGTTATGCATTGTATCAAAATGAATGTTGCATTATATGCATATCCTCATCAACAGTTTTGTGTATATCTGTACCTTGCTAGTTTGTTTTTTTCCAGTCTTGCATTATGTAGCACTATGATATTCAAATTCAATATATTGATTTATGTATCTGTCTCTCTCTATAACATTAATAATAATAATAATAATAATAATAATGATAATAAAATGGAGGCTTTCATAGCGCAAATTCCCAAAAACATGGGCTCACTGCACTGTACAATCAAATAAATTTAAATAGGTAACATATGAACGTGAAAAATTTGACTAGCACAAAAAAACGAACAATGCATTCATATACAATACACAGCATATTACATGGCCAGACAATAAGAGTAAAATAAAAGCAATATTATCAAAAAAATGTGCAGTGCAAGTACAATGCACACACACACACACATGCACGTGCGCGCGCAAAAACACACACATACACAAAACACACAACACAGAATAACAAAGAAAACAGATTTACCCTACATGTACTCACATTAACAAAAAATAAGATGAAGTAAAATAGAAATGAAGAACCTTATCATATCCCAAGACAGCAAAAGACCAACACTAGAGTCAGAGATGAGTCAATAAAATGGGAAATCAATTTTGATCAGTGGTCAGGGGCAAGAATCGGATAAAAAGTTGTGTTTTGAGCAACCTTTTAAAGGAGAAAGTAGAGTCAGTGTGTCTTATTTCAGAGGGAAGTGCGTTCCACAGAGTGGGACCTACATGAGAGAATGAGCGCGCCATGCTGGGTTTTTTTTTTATACTTTGGGAACTCTCAAGATTCTAGTGTCAGAGGATGAGCAGAGTGGTCTGTCTGGGTGGTACACAGAAAAAGTATCGGAGAAGTATGCTGGAACTTTGTTCAAGAAGAAATTATGACAATGCATCATAACTTTGTACTGGATACAAGCTTGGATTGGAAGCCAGTGCAGATTTCGCAATACAGGTGTGATGTGATTACGCTTCTTTGTTTTGAGTACCAACTGGGCCGCTGAGTTTTGTACCTTTTGTAGTTTCTCTATTAAAACTTGGGACAGCCTGCAAGCAGGGAGTTTGCATAGTCAAGCCTAGATAGAACAAGGGCACAGACGAGTTTCTTGGCTGTATCTACATCAATATACATTCTGATGTTACTAATCTGACGAAGCGCAGCATAAGCTGAGCGGCAAGTCTGTGAAACAAGTTTCTCAATTGACATGGTATTTGTCATGATGAATCCTAGATTGCGCGCTGATGGTGAGAAAGAAATATCTGATTTTCCAACACGGATGGTAGATGGTAGATCAACTGATAGAGAAAAATGAGTGGAGTGAATCAGCAGGGCTTCTGTTTTATCGTCATTTAATTTCAATTTGTGTCTAGTCATCCAGGATTTGACCTTGGATATAAATTTTGCATGATTTCAATAGTATTGTTGACATTATCAGAACGGCATTTAGTGTAAAGTTGGGAGTCATCTGCAAAAGACTGATTTTGGATAGAGTGACTGCTAATGAGGGTGTTCAGTGGCTTGGTGTACATGATGGAATGGGCCCCAAGACTGATCCTTGAGGTACGCCAAACAAGAGGTTTGCTGGTGAGGACTTGAACCCATCTATGATAACAGTTTGCGTTCGATCAGATAGATAGCTCTGAAACCACTTCAGTGCTGTTCCACAGACACCAAAGTGTTGTTGGAGAGCTTGGAAGAGAATGGTGTGATTGATTGTATCAAATGCAGCTGATAGATCCAAAAGAGTGAGGACAGAGATATTTCCATCATCTAGAGCAAGTAAGATATCATTTGCAACTTTCAGAAGTGCTGTTTCAGTGCTGTGCGAGGGCCTGTATGCCGACTGGTTTGGAGGTAGAAGAGAATGTGAGACAAGATGTTCAAAGAGCTGATCCAGTGCAAGTTTTTCAAGGATTTTTGACAGGAAGGGCAAGTCGGAAACAGGTCAGTAATTCTTTAGGATGTTTGGGTCAAGAGATGACTTTTTGAGCAGAGGTTTTACAACTGCATATTTGAAACTAGATGGGACAACACCTGTGGATAGACTCTGATTCATTATCTGTGTAATAACAGGTAAAATATCATTTAAGCATTCAGTCAGAAGGGGTGTTGGAATGGGGTCAAGTGCGCAGGTAGTGGGTTTAGATTTAAGGATAATCTTACAGACTTCATCTGTGGTAACTAAGCGAAAGGAAGACAATGGAGTAGTATCTGATACTGGAGAGGGCTGAGGGCTTGAACTGAGAGGGTTGTAGATGGTCAAGCTCACGTCTAATGTCAGCAACTTTCGCCACAAAAAAGTCAGAGAAAATCTGTGGTAGCATACTGACTGGGTGGGTGGTGGGGAGGGGAGTGCTTTTGGTTTTTCCACACAATTGGCCACAAATATCAAACAGTTGTCTGCTAGAATCACAAGCAGAGATCTTTGAGCTGAAATACAAAGACTTGGCTCTGTGGACAATAGAAGTGACTCTACGCTTTGTGGTATTGTAGATCTGTTTAAAGATTTCTAATTTTGTCTGCAACCACCTTTTCTGGGCGAGACGTCTAGCTTTCTTTGCTTTACACAACTCCTCTCTCACTCCTGCATACCATGGTTCTAACTGACCAGCACAGATCTTCTGGCGGGCAACTGGAGCATGCTTTTCAAGGAGATTGCGTAGTGTGTCATCCAGCTCTTTCACCAAAGTGAGGGGAGAGTAAGAGACAGCAGAGCAAATGTCAGCCTTAAAAGCCTCTCTTTCCATTGAAGGCAGGTTGCAAACGTTTTTGAAGGCAGGGGGTGATGGGGGAGGGGAAGCATTTAAATCAAACACAACGCAAAAATATCTTTCCATCCCTCAGACTACCTATTTCCTTTTCCATTGTACCAATTCTACTGTTACAGTGTGATTATATCATTGTCAACAGTTTGTTTACTTATACCTTGTGAGGTTGTGTGACACTGCTGTTGAATGCCCCAAGGATTGGGCCCATCCATCCGACTTCAGTATGAATCCCTATATATATGGTTTCCATACTAAATGTAGTTAATATGATGTGTTCTTACTCAATTTTTGTTTATTCTGCTTTTATTCCATCATTGTTGATGACGATTATTGATATGCGTTTATGGTCTAATCTAAATTGAATATGATAGAATTAGTTGGTTTTATATCTATATATCACCTTTAATTATGTTGTTCTTGTCTTTTCTAATATATTCTTCTCTTTGTTGTTGCTATTGTTTTGGCTTTTATTTTTCAATGTGTGTTATTCTTAAAGCAATCAATTTGCATATATAAATTATATTCTTGAGCATGAATGTGTGTGTGTGTGTGTGTGTGTGTGTGTGTGTGTGTGTGTGTGTGTGTGTGTGTGTGTGTGTGTGTGTGTGTGTTATGTTTGTATGTGTGTATGC
Organism: Stramonita haemastoma; assembly: GCA_030674155.1. Taxonomy (NCBI): domain Eukaryota; kingdom Metazoa; phylum Mollusca; class Gastropoda; order Neogastropoda; family Muricidae; genus Stramonita; species Stramonita haemastoma. The sequence continues at coordinate 18,666,766 of CM060337.1, read as the reverse complement.
TTAGTAAGTTGAATGTATGAGGTCGTGTTTTGCCCGACATGATTTTTTAATGTCTCTAAGTAAGATGAAATGTATGAGATCGTGTTTTGCCTGAAAAGAATTCTTTTGACAAACATTGATTTGATATGTTTCATTGATAATTTGTCTTAAAAAAGGGTTGTGTGTTGTGTTTCATCATACTATGTTAACTGGTCTGTTTAGATAAGGATTTAACCTACAGACTCTCTCTCTCTCCCCTCTCGCCCCCCACCCCCCAGTCTCTCTCTCCCCCCCTCCCCCCCCTCCTCTCTCTCTGTCCTATTTTTATATATACTCTGTAAGTTGGAATGTATTAGATCGAGTTTTGCCTGAAATGAATACTTTTGACAGATACTGATTTGATATATTTCACAGAAAATATCGTTTTAAAGAAGAGTTTCATATTAGCATTTTGTTAGACTTTGTTCATCGGTATATTTTGCTGATGATGTAACACATAAGATGCTCTCTCTCTCTCTCTCATCTCCCTATTTTCCACTTTTATATATTATATCCTAAACTTATTAGATAGAAAAGTTTTTGATTATGAAATGTTAGGCATTTTGAACACTTTAAACTCATGTTCTAGAATACAACTTGAAAATGTCATTTTGGGGCGTAACATCATAATGTTGTTGATTAAATGTTTGTTTGCTGTTAGTTTAAAAAAAAAATTTTTACAGGGGCGTTTTGGGGGTGGTTTTTGTTTTTTGTTGTTTTTTTAGGGGGGAGGGGGGTGTCATAATGTTGTTTTAAAGTAAGGAAGGTTTGTCATGTTTTAATATGTATCTTTTTTGTTCGGGCTGCTCTCTTCTCTGCTGACACTTCTCAATTTTAATGTATTTGATTTAATTATAACCAGTGTTATCTCCTGACATGAATGTCTGGTCGGTTAGGGATTATGTGTTTGTCTTTTGTCTTAAATAAGTATTCATGTACCCAGTGGGAATTATGCATTTGTTGAATGTATACTTATCTCCTTTTTACAACCATAGGTTGAACTTCTATTCTTGGTGAAGGTGATTTTTTTCCCCTTGATTTCTGTTTTATCTTTGCCTTTTGGCTTTTCTCCTGTTTTGGTAGGGTCTCTTTCAATTTTTTTCTTCCTCTATTCCCTAATCAGGGCAAGGGCTGGATGAAAAAAATATGTAAATGCTTACTCTGTTACCCTTGAAAAATAAAGATTATTCATTCATTCATTCATTTATTCTCTATCTCCCATCTCTCTTCCTCTATTCCAACATTGCCCTTTATCAGTCACACTGGCCAGATTCCACTCCTCATCAAACAGAATTAAGATCAAAAAGAAAGAAGAGTTCTCAGACTGCCAGGCAGGTTGAAGAACAAACAGCAGAACAACAGACATGATGTTTGTGTGACAAATACTTATAGAGAAAATCAGGAATGCTAAACAGAAAGCCTACAACTGTTACAGATTACTGCAAGGCATTGGACAGTGTCATACTGAACTACTTGTTCACAGGCCTATCAGATATGGGCTTTTCTTGACACCAGATCTCACTTTTAGCATCTCTCTACCAACACCAGCAATGGGCTTTTCCAGACAGTGGATCTCACTCAACCAACATCAGCAACAATGGGCTTTTCCAGACACAGGATCTCACTCTTAGCAATGGGCTTTTCCAGACACAGGATCTCACTCTTAGCAATGGGCTTTTCCAGACACAGGATCTCACTCTTAGCATCTCTCTACCAACACCAGCAATGGGCTTTTCCAGACAGTGAATCTCACTCTTAGCATCTCTCTACCAACACCAGCAATGGGCTTTTCCAGACAGTGAATCTCACTCTTAGCATCTCTCTACCAACACCAGCAATGGGCTTTTCCAGACACCGGATCTCACTCTTAGCATATCTCTACCAACACCAGCAATGGGCTTTTCCAGACACCGGATCTCACTCTTACCAACATCAGCAACAGTGGGCTTCTCCAGACATGATCTCACTCTTCGCATCTCTTTACCAACACCAGCAGCAATGGACTTTTCCAGACATTGGATCTCACTCTTAGCAATCGGCTTCTCCAAACATCGGGTTCCAGTCTTGGTATCTCTGTAGCAACACGGATATTTAGATGAAAGGGGAGTACCGAGACAACAACAAAGGGAGTCCACCAAGGTTGTATTCTCTCTCCCCACTTTTTCAACATATACACAGAGCACGTGATAAGAGTGGCAGACACAGAATGTATGGGATTTAAAATAGAAGAAAGGGATTTCACCAACATAAAATACACTGATGACACCGCCCTTTTATCCAGAGACATCACAACTCGAAAGAGAATTCCAACTCACATAGCTGCTGCAGGAAACAAGGCAGGACTGAAACTGAGAAGACCAAAAAAAGCCATGCACATAGAAGGATCAGCTAACCAGACACAGCAGAGCTTAATATAAATAAGTAGAGTAGAGATGGAAAACCTGCACATATTCAAGGACGCGATCTCTGTCAAAACCAACTCAACTTGGAATCTTGCAGCAAGGACATCAGATCAAGAGTAGGCATGGCCAAGCAACAAATGGTCCAGTTAACACACGGAAGACAGAGGCATACCAGCAAAGCTGAAGAGGAAAAATGAGGTAAAGATGTTAAAAAAAAAAAAAAGAAAACAAAACAAAACAAAAGGACAGACAAAAGAACAACTGACAAAGAATTAAAGGAATTAACTGTCCATAAGCCCCCCCCCCCCCCCCCCCTTCTCTCTTCTGACAAACTAGAGCATACTACTCCCCTTCCTAGTATCCTTTCCAAATTAGCTACCCCCTCCTCCCTCATAACCCCAGGAAAAAATGTTTGACCACTGTTGTCAGCTTGTACCAAGGTATCTACCTGCCTTTGTGTCCACATGAGGGGCCAGGATTAAGAAACAAGGTTAGTGTTAGTGTCAGTAATAACAGTTAGCATGCATTGGGGTAGGGGCTGTTGGTCAGTCAGTCTGTCTGAATGCATGTGGACACAACAGCAGGTAAACACAATGGTACATAGCTGTACAGTGGTATGGAGCACTATTTAAATCAAAAGTTTCCAATCCTACTAGAATTTAAGACTTCTATTTGGATTTCGGAGGGGGCAATTTTCAGTTCTGCAATCAGCAGAGTGGTTTCATGCATAAGTCATTTCTTTTCAAGTTTGTTCAATTTTGACAAATATTTAACCCAAAATAAATGGGGAAATAAATGGTTAAGTAAAATAAACAAACTAAGAAGTAACACTCTTTCCACAATCCATCCCTTTTTTTTTTTTTCTTGATTTTTACGAACCTAACAATACAAGACAAGGCTCAGGGGATAACTATCCTGCCACTGTCTCAATTGATGACACACCCATCTGCAGTCTGCTAATGGCATTGATCTACTTGGAAGTTGTAACAATGAACTCTAAGAACTTATATGCAAGCTAGATGAATTAGCTAGCACTTATGGTGAGGAGATCAGAGCAAAGAAAGAGCAAGGGAGACAGAACTGATAACCTTTTATTTAGCATTATCATGAGCAGTCCAACAATTTGAAGAAATAGATTCATTCAATTATCTTGCCTCCACACTGACCAAAGATGGCTCCTCTCTAGCTGAACTGAAGATCAAACATGCCTTGCAACCTCGGCCATGGCAGAGCTGGCCAGGATTCAGAAAAGCAAGCAGATCAATCTCCAGAAAACTTAAAATTGTTTTAAGCACTTTTTATATTCATAATGCTGTACAGTTGTGAAAGCTGAACCAAGCTGCAAAAACGGAAAATAAGATTGAAACCTTTGAAAAAACATAACCCCAAAGGTTTCTGCAAATCTCCTGTCAGGACCACAGAACTAATGAGGGAGGCTCAGGGCTATATCATACTCTTGTAGACTGTTGGGGATCCGCTGAAGATTTTGCGACAGCTTCCTCAACTCCTCGCGGTTTTCAGCTTTCTGTACCAAGTCATTCACCTAGGCCAGTTGCTCACTGATGTTGTCTTCCAATCATTTTCTCTGTCTGCCTCTTTGTCTCCCTCCTTGTACTGTTCCCTGTAGCACAGCCTTGGCAAGTCCAGATGTTCATGTGGCATGCCCGTGTCACTTCAGTTTGTGTTTTTCTCTGAAAACAGGAGCTTTTCATATGGCCTGATGGCATTTTCAATTCTGCTTTTCACTTCCTTGTTAGTTATGTGATCTCTGTATGAGACACCAAAGAATTTGCTGAAGCATCTCATCTCAATCACCTGTATCTTTTCAATGTCTGCTGTTATGGTCCATGTTTTACATGCACACAAAAATATGGATGTGATCAGGGAACGCATTTAGTCTGATCTTGAAGCTAATGGTGATCGCTGTCAAAAGTGTGATAGTCACACCTCTACTCAAAAAGCACAACCTCAATCAACATCCTGAAGATCTAAAGACCTGTCTCTAATCTGCATTTTATCTCTAAAGTCCTTGAAAAAGTTGTTCTGAAACAACTCAACAGCCATCTTCTTTCCAATAAACTCTTTCCCCCTTTCCAGTCTGCCTATCACGTCAACCACAGCACTGAAACCACCCTGGTTCATACCTTAAACATACTTCTCCATGCTTCTGACTCAGGGAAAATCTCCCTCTCACTCTTCTCAAGTTATCTGCTGCCTTTGACACTATAGACCATTCAATTCTTCTCTCCCGTCTCCTAAACATGTTTGGTATTAAAGGCACAGCCCTCACCTGGTTCACTTCATACCTTGCAGACAGAGTCCATACAGTTGCAGTAAACAGATTCAATCAGCACCTGCCAAACTGGAATGTGGTGTCCCTCAGGGATCAGTTCTGGGCCCTCTTCTTTTTACCCTCTATACTGCTCCACTGTCTCATATGATAGACCGTCATCATATCAATTATCACTTTTATGCTGACGACTCGCAGATTCAAAGCAGTGATACACCTGAAAATCTTCCTTCTCTCTTGACAAATATGACCAGCTGCCTTCAAGATATTCAACACTGGATGATACAAAACAAATTACAACTAAATGCAGATAAAACCGAAGCCATGCTTGTAGGCACCAAACACAAACTCTCCTCCATTCCAACAACTTCAATATAATTCGGCAATACGTCAGTTCCGCTATCCCCTTCTGTGAAGTATCTAGGGGTAGTTGTCCACAACACACTCTCCATGCAAAATTCATTACCCAAACCTGTCAGTCATGCTACTATCAACTACGGCGTATTAGCACAATTCGAAAGTATCTGTCCACTGATGCAACATCCAAACTTGTCACTTCTCTTGTTCTTTCACGTCTGGGACTATTGCAATTCTCTTTTGGCTGGTCTGCCAGCATCATCTATCCACTCTTCAACGTATACAAAACTCTGCAGCTCGTCTGGTCCTCAGAAAGAAAAAATCTGAGCACATTACCCCTTTCTTGCAATCTCTCCATTGGCTGCCCGTACCACAGAGAGTAAACTACAAGATCAATACCCTCTGTTACAAATGTCTCCACAAAACTGCACCCTCCTACCTCTGTGAATGTCTTCACTTGTACACACCTTCTCGCTCCCTCCGCTCGTCGGCAGATACTTTGTCCTTAAGAATACCCAG
>CM060337.1:18656046-18661080 GCA_030674155.1 Stramonita haemastoma | reverse complement strand
GTCGAGGTCACCTGCGACATCGCCTCCCCCTGCTGGCCTCCCCACACCGCGGTTTCATCACGTCGCATTTCATCACCCCCCCCTCCCCCCACCCGGTTTCTTCCCTACACCGCCCCACCCCCTCCCCCTCCCTGCCCAAGTTCCAGTTCAACACTCACCCCTCTAGAAGTTCAGGCGCTCCTCCAGGATTGCGTGCCCTCCACCCCCCTCCTCTCCACCCCCGCCCCTCCTCCTACTCGTCCAGTCTGGTGGAACGGTTCAAACAGACGTCGGCCATGTCGTCTGCTGGGGGCGCTGCTTCCACCTCCACTTCTGTGACCTCTGCTGGGGTCGGCGGGCCGACTGCCAGCGCCGCGGATGCTGGGGAGGGGGTGGAAGGGGGCGGCAAGGGAGAGAAGACGACGGAGTTGTCTCCTTCCAAGCAGCAGGAGTCAGCAGCGTCTGTGCCTTTGTGTCGGCTAAAGGTGGGTAGTAGACAGTGGGAGTGTGTTTTTGTGGTGTTATTGTGTTGTGTGTGTCGCATCGTTGTTGGTTTTCTTTTATCATCATCGTCTTCATCATTCTCATCATCTTCATTATCATTACCATGGTTTTTGTTTTATTTATGATTGATATTATTAGCAGTAGCAGTTGTAATGCTATCAGTAGTATCATTATTTTAATTAATATTGCTTGGCTCAACTGTGTTTCCTGTGCACAGTGGCCTTGCAAACTGTCTGTGTTTCCTGTCTGTGCACAGTGGCCTTGCAAACTGTGTTTTCTGTCTGTGCACAGTGGCATTGCAAACTGTCTGTGTTTTGTGTCTGTGCACAGTGGCCTTGCAAACTGTCTGTTTTCTGTCTGACCCACAGTGGCCTTGCAAACTGTCTGTGTTTTGTGTCTGTGCACAGTGGCATTTGCAAACTGTCTGTTTTGTGTCTGTGCACAGTGGCCTTGCAAACTGTCTGTTTTCTGTCTGTGCACAGTGGCATTGCAAACTGTCTGTTTTGTGTCTGTGCACAGTGGCCTTGCAAACTGTCTGTGTTTTGTGTCTGTGCACAGTGGCATTGCAAACTGTCTGTTTTCTGTCTGTGCACAGTGGCCTTGCAAAACTGTCTGTTTTGTGTCTGTGCACAGTGGCATTGCAAACTGTCTGTTTTGTGTCTGTGCACAGTGGCCTTGCAAACTGTTTTCTGTCTGTACACAGTGACCTTGCAAATTGTGTGTTTTCTGTCTGTGCCACAGTGGCCTTGCAAATTGTTTTCTGTCTGTGCACAGTGGCCTTGCAAACTGTTTTCTGTCTGTGCACAGTGGCCTTGCAAACTGTCTGTGTTTTGTGTCTGTGCACAGTGGCATTGCAAAACTGTCTGTGTTTTGTGTCTGTGCACAGTGGCCTTGCAAACTGTTTTCTGTCTGTGCAACAGTGGCCTTGCAAACTGTCTGTTTTCTGTCTGTGCACAGTGGCCTTGCAAACTGTGTTCTGTCTGTGCACAGTGGCCTTGCAAACTGTTTTCTGTCTGTGCACAGTGGCCTTGCAAACTGTGTTCTGTCTGTGCACAGTGGCCTTGCAAATTGTGTTTTCTGTCTATGCACAGTGGCTTTGCAAACTGTTTTCTATCTGTGCACAGTAGCCATGCAAACTTTTCTGTCTGTGCACAGTGGCCGTGCAAACTTTTCTGTCAGTGCACAGTGACCTTGAAAACTTTTCTGTATGTGCACGGTGGCCTTGAAAACTGTCTGTTTTGTGTCTGTGCGCAGTGGCCTTGCAAACTTTTCTGTCTGTGCACGGTGGCCTTGCAAACTTTTCTGTCTGTGCACGGTGGCCTTGCAAACTTTTCTGTCTGTGCACGGTGGCCTTGCAAACTTTTCTGTCTGTGCACGTTGGCTTTGCAAACTGTTTTCTGTCTGTGCACGGTGGCCTTGCAAACTTTTCTGTCTGTGCACGGTGGCCTTGCAAACTTTTCTGTCTGTGCACGGTGGCCTTGCAAACTGCCTGTGCACGGTGGCCTTGCAAACTGGGCACAGTGGCCTTGCAAACTGTTTTCTGTATGTGCGCAGTGGCCTTGCAAACTGTCTGTTTTCTGTCTGTCATAGTGGCCTTGCAAATTGTCTGTTTTGAGTCTTTGCACAGTGGCCTTGCAAACTGTCTGTTTTCTGTCACAGCGGCCTTGCAAACTGTCTTAGTGTCTCTGTTTTCTGTCTGTGCACAGTGGCCTTGCAAACCGTCTCAGTGTCTGTGTTTTCTGTCTGTCACAGTGGCCTTGCAAACTGTTTTCTGTCTGTCATAGTGGCCTTGCAAACTGGGTCAGTGTCTGTGTTTTCTGTCTGTCACAGTGGCCTTGCAAACTGTCTGTGTTTTCTGTCTGTCACAGTGGCCTTGCAAACTGTTTCAGTGTCTGTGTTTTCTGTCTGTGTGCAGTGGCCTTGCAAACTGTCTCAGTGTCTGTGTTTTCTGTCTGTCACAGTGGCCTTGCAAACTGTCTGTGTTTTCTGTCTGTCACAGTGGCCTTGCAAACTGTTCTCTGTCTGTCACAGTGGCCTTGCAAACTGTCTCAGTGTCTGTGTTTCTGTCTGTCACAGTGGCCTTGCAAACTGTCTCAGTGTCTGTGTTTCTGTCTGTCACAGTGGCCTTGCAGGACCATGCAGGGCTGGGTCGAGGGGCCAAGAGTGGCCGGCGGGGAACGAAAAGAAAGCGTGCACCGGTGGAGAAGCAGGCAGGTGTGATCACCCCCGGGGATTATGGGATCAAACGCCGGTCAGCTCGGGTACGCAACACCCGGAAGGAAGAGGAGACCGTCGACATCCAGAAACTTCTGCATAATTTTCTGCCCTCCTCCTTGACGTGAGTGACTTAGAAACATAGTAGTTTTATATGTGTATGAATGAAATCTATGTGGATTCAATGGGGGTGGGATAGTCTAGTGTTTTAGAGTGTTGCTTTTGTCCTTTGACAGCCTGGGATCAATAATAATAATAATAATATATGGAATTTATATAGCATTATATCTTGTAAAAAAACAAATCAAAGCCTCATTGAGACGCCCAATCAAAGGGATTTTCCCTAAACGGTGGGATTTTGTGTATGCAACTTTTTTTGCCCACCATTCAGGTTGCCGTATTCCAACTTAAGGAATTATGTCTCAACATTTTTTTAAAAAATTGTCATCCGTTCCTACCGGCTTGCAAAGGCATTTTCTCCTGAAAGGCGGAACAAGTGTGAATGTGTGCACAAGACGTTCTACATTTGTTGGCAAACGGGACCTCGGTTTATAGTCTCCTCCTAAGGACTTGTGGGGCAGTGTAGTCAGTCAGTACTTTTGTTAACACTAGGGGGAAATCTTTTTCATCAGGCCCAATGGTGTTGGCTTAAACCCGGGCCACCACCACATGACAACAGTGCTCTAACCACTAGGCTCTCTCACCCCTCAGAAATGTGTGAATTCATGTGTTTTGTGGTCATTTTTGTGTTTGTGTGTTCATGTGTTTACAATGTATGTGTATACACATGTATGTATTTCGAGTTTGTATACATGGGATGGGATAGCTCAGTGGTCAGAGCACTCGCTTTCCCCCCAGCCAAGATTAAGCAGCATTGAGTGTGGTTAGCAAGTGGATGGGTGACCTTTTGCGCACCTTGGCTTCTGTACAGTCCCCCTGTTCATCCAGCTGTAAATGCCTACCTGCCCTCCTTAGGGTCAGGGAAGGTAAAGCAGCGAGGGAAAGGAGATGGGCGCCGCCCTCAGTATGCTAGCCCCTGGAGAAGTGAGGTCTGTCACCTCGCTACCCTACAACTGTATAGGTTATGGGACACCATTACCTTTATTTCAGATGAGACTATAAACCGAGGCCCCTAACGCACGCAGGACATCTTGCGCACACGTTAAATCCTGTTCCGCTTTTCATAAGAGCGGGCCATTGTGTGCCGGTGAGAACAGATGACAAGATTGACAAAACTGCATACACACAAGCAAGGACAGGCGAGTTGGTTTTATACCCCGTTTTAAACTGTACGTAGTCGCACACTTTTAATACGAGTTTTAAAATATGACGAGGTGATAGCCCCGATATGGCCTATGTGGTTGGCGGGGCTATAAGCAACATAATTGGATTGGATTGGGGACTGGATGTAAAAAAGCACATGAGTGCTTATTCCATTATCCTTGATATAACAGAATAAATAATTTTTAAAAATGAAAAGGATGCTGATGAACAGAGAGCCAGTGCTGGAGGAAGAAGAGACGGAAGTGGAAGAGGCGGTGACCACCTCCCAGTTAACTGCCGACGTCACTGCTGCAGGTACAGTACACCTTTGGCTGTGTAGCACACAGCATACTTTTTTATATTTTTTATAACTTTTCTTTAATTCATTTTGTTGTTACACATGTATATATATGCATGACAAGTGTTATCAATAACAATAAAAAGTAATCAAGGAGTAATCCCAGCATCAAGGAGTTATCATTTTCAGTTGTGTGTTCATGTGTACACATCATACTAGTATAATGCAAGAAGGGAGCTGGCAGGACGGTTAAGTCGTTCATCTGTCAGACAAGTAAACCGTGAGGTTCTGGGTTCGATTCCAGCCTCGCCCTTTCTTCCCAGTTTGTCGAGAAAATCAAACTGAATATCAAAGTCCTTCAGATGAAACTAAACTGAGGCCCTTGTGGAAATGCACACAGAACATCTTTCACACACATTAAAAATCTGTTCCGCCTTTTGGAAGAGTTGGCCATTGTGTGCCAGTGGGAACGGATGATAAAATTAAAAATGCATGCACACAGGTGTCATGTGTGCACTGAAGTTTTGACTAATATTTTGCCCAGTCTAATGCAATTGTGTGTGTGTGTGTGTGTGTGTGTGTGTGTGTGTGTGTGTGTTCATGCGTGCATACATGCGTGCGTGTGTGTGCATGTGTGTGTGTGTGCGCACACGTGCGCATGCGTGTGTGTGTGTGTGTGTGTCTTGTTCTTGCTCATTCATCAGCTAGAGCTTTGAGGTTCACCAATGGTCAGATTTTACATATATGCAACTGGTGTTTTTTTGCCTACCATGAAG
>CM060337.1:18651046-18653546 GCA_030674155.1 Stramonita haemastoma | reverse complement strand
AAGATTTTCAAGAAGAACTGGGTTTCTTGGTGGCTGTGGTATTCTGCTTTGAAATGTGGAAGGACTGAATTGTGAAACTGCTTTGTAAGCATAAACCCCTGAGGATGCTTTTTTGTTTTTGTCACTGTTTGTTTGAAGGAGGATTTTTTTTTTTGCTTTTATTTGGCTTGCAGTTTTGGGTTTTGTTTTTTTTTATTTGAAGGGGGGTGTGGGGGTTGGGATCTGTAGTGTGAAACAGATGTTTAAATATATGTTATTTTAATATTTTGTGGATGGTTGCATGGGTGTAAATGATTTGAATGTGAGCGCTTTGATTTGTTGCTTTACAAGATTCATCACTATATAAATACCATACATTATCATTACTCTTGCTATGATTATTAAATTGTTTGATTCATCTGTTTTCAGTATGGACTTCCCAGAAATTTGCTACATTGAACTGTCCAAGGTGAGTGGATTCACTGTTTTAGTTGGGTTTTTTTTTCAAATCAACCTCATGGAAGCTATTTAAACATCGTATGGTGAATTGCTTGTTGTTTTTCAGCTATGTTTTTTTGTTGCTGTTTGTTTGGGTTTTTTCTTTGTTGTTGTGATTGTTCCAAGGCTAGAGCTGCGAGGTTCACCAGTTGTGAGATTTTGGGTATGCAACCGTTTTTGGCCACCACAAAGGTAGCTGCATTCCGACTTCAGGGATGTATACTGGGATATGTTTGTGTTTCTGTAACCCACTGAACGCTGACATGAATTTCAGGATTTTTTATGTGCATATTTCATCTTCCTGCATGTGTATATATACGCAAAGGGAGTTAGAGCACTGGCAGGTCTGCACTTGACCTGGGAAATCTTGAAAAATCCCCATTCTTAATTCATGGGACACCGTCGAGATTCAAACCCACATTTTCAAGAACCCGTGGGATTGAAATCGAATGGTCTTAACCACTGGGCTATATTGCCTGTCATGAAGCCATGATGTATTATGTATTTGTATTTTTTGTATTTTGTACCACTTTATGTCACAGCAGATTGCTCTGCGTGAAATTCGGGCTGCTCTCCCCGGGGAGAGCGCGTCGCCACAAGTGTAGCACCTACCCATTTTGTTTTGTTTCCTGTATGCAGCTGTATTTGTTACCCTAAGTATCAGAGTGGCTTTTTCTATAGAATTTTGCCCGGGTCAGTCCCCTTGTTGCTGGGGGTTCTTTTATGTGCGCTAAATAGTGATGTGTAACACACGGGACCTCAGTTTATTGTCTCATCCGAAAGACTAGCACCCAGACCACCACTCAGGGTCTAATGGATGGGGAAAAAGTTTTAGGTCCAAACAGGGTACGAACCACTGCACACTCTGACCCGGACTTTTTGCTTTCTAGGCAAAGCGCGTTACCACCAAGACCACCAATCCACTAATAGTAATAATATAATTTTTTGTATTTTTTGTATGTGTACATGTTGTTCTGACAGATGGCGCTGGTTTGGAGCGAACTGTTGCTGGATGGTTTCTTGGTCAAGCGAGCTGACAGCGGTGTCAGTCCTGTCACTGCTCAGAGGTGTGTGTGTGTGTGTGTGTGTGTGTGTGTGTGTGTGTGTGTGTGTGTGTGCAGTATGGGTGTGTTTGGGTGTGTGTTGTGTTGTGTGTGTGTTTGTGTGTGTGTATATGTGTGTGTATATGTGTGTGTGTGTGTGTGTGTGTTTGTATGTGTGTCTGTGTGTGTGTGTTTGGGTGTGTGTGTGTGTGTTTGGTTGTGTGTGTGTGTGTGTGTGTGTGTGTGACATGTGTGTGTGTGTGTGTGTGTGTGTGTGTGTGTGTGTGTGTGTGTGTGTGTGTGTGTGTGTGTGTGTGTGTGTGTGTGTGTGTGACATGTGTGTGTGTGTGTTTTGTGTGTGTGTGTGTGTTTGTGTGTGTGTGTTGTGTGTGTTTGGGTGTGTGTGTGTGTGTTTGGTTGTGTGTGTGTGTGTGTGTGACATGTGTGTGTGTGTGTGTGTGTGTGTGACATGTGTGTGTGTGTGTTTGTGTGTGTGTTGTGTGTTGTGTGTGTGTGTGTGTGTGGAGGTCTGTGTTGTGTTGTGTATGTGTTGTGTGTGTGTGTGTGTGTGTGTTGTGTGTGTGTGTGTGTGTGTGTGTGTGTGTGTGTGTGTGTGTGTGTGACATGTGTGTGTGTGTGTGTGCCTGTTTGTCTGTTTTTGTGTCTGTCTGTGTGTGTCTGTGTCTGTGTACATGTGTGTGTGTGTGTGTGTCTGGTGTGTGTGTGTGTGTGTGTGTGTGCTGTCTGTCTGTCTGTCTGTCTGTGGCGGTGGGGGGTGTGTATGTGTTATGTGTGTCTGTGTGTGGGTGGGTGTCTGTGTGTGTGGGTGTTTGTGTGTCTGTCATCTTCCCTCCTCCAAAAAAAAGGGGGGGATGGGGGAGTCTTCCTATAGATTTAGTATACTCTTGTACCATTTAACATTTTGAAAAAGCATCCATGATAACTTAAAAAAAATAAGAGGACAGGAGATGCGTTATTGC
>CM060337.1:18644946-18650946 GCA_030674155.1 Stramonita haemastoma | reverse complement strand
CATATAGGCTACAGTTGGTCTCTTGAGCATTCAAGTGGAATGTTGATTTCAATGTTGTAGGAGCTTGCCCATAGAGGATTTTGTTTATAAACATTGCTTTATTTATAGCAAGCATTTCTCATAATGCAAAGACTCCCAATTTTGTGTAGTCAGATTCAACTAGACTTGAGGACTTTAACTAACTCCATAATAACGACGGCTATAGCCATCGTCCATTTCCATCCCTTTGTATATGAACAGTGGCTATAGCCATTCCAACTTTCAAAAACTTCCCTAAGTGATGTAATCACCCAGCATCACAGACAGAGCCCTCCATGGTACAGTCTAATTAGCATACTTCAACCTTAGACCAGTGGAGTCACTGGTTAGCATCTATTTGCTGTGCTGAAGGATTTTTCTTAGTATAGGTCCCTCCCTCCTGTTCAAACGAACAACAATGAAAAATGAAAAATTATGAATTTGTCAATTGCATTTTACTAATATATGCTAAGTTGTATAATGCATGCATACTCAAATAGCCTTTTTTACATTCTACAGGGTTTCTCAATGTGATTTATGAAGAAAATAATGTTTTTTTCAACAATGCTGAAAATTTTCCTTCTATGCATTTGCAACTACCCAAAATTTTGTAGTTGTAAAAAAACCATGGTTTTTTTCAGTACAGCTACAAAAAATGAACAATAAAAGTAAGGGCTATGAAACTGAGTACCATGCTTATTCCATTTATAAATAAATGTGTCTCAAAATTTCAAGTCATTGTGTCATGTCATTTACTTTTGGTGATTTTTTTAAAAAACCTATACAAATGGCCAGTACCCAGAGGAACACATTTATACAAAGGGCCCAGAATGGACTGAGTAAAGAGAACTGCCTTGAGAGCTCGTTTATAGATACTAATAAGAGGTTTTAACGTATTTGCACTGGCAGTGTCAGAGAGTGCAAAGCAATAATTAATTGATGACAAAATATAAGCCTGTAAAAATAGTTTTCTAGCATGTAAGTTTAAGAAGTGTTTTATTCTACAAAGCTGATAGACTTGTGTGGACACAGTGTTGCTTAATTTGGTTACATGTGCTGTACATGAAAGATTATTGTCTATTGTAATACCTAAGACTTTGTGATTGTCCACTTCCTCAATCAGGGTTTTGTTTATGAATACAGGGGGGAGTGGAGTTGTCAGATTTTGTCTTTTTTGTCTTGTGGTGATAAGCATTAGTTGTTGTTTTTTGTGGATTGAGGGACATATGGTTTTGTTGACACCATTTCTCAAGAGTGTTGATACTTTTTTGTAATGGGACTGATATTCTATATATGTTGGTGTGGCTAGTGTGTATTGTTGTGTCATCACAAGAAAGCTGACATGGCTCTTTGATATGGGGTACGGTGGAAGGTCATTGACATAATATAAACAAAATAGAAGTGGGCCTAGTATTGAGCCTTGGGGGACACCATATTTGACTGGTAATGTACAGGATTTGGAATTATTGATACACACATATTGCTGTCTGTTTCCAAGAAAGGATTTCAACAGTTGTAAGACATTATCTGATATACCATACAATGACAGCTTCTTACATAAAAGCTTATGATCAATTACATCTAAAGCTTTTGCAAAATCAACAAAAAGGTCACCACAGAACCTGTTGTCATTTAAATCAGTTAGCCAACTTTCAACTAGGCTCGTAAGAGCAATGTGACAAGAATGATTTTTTATTAAACCCGATTGGTTCTTGTTTAGAAGATTGTGAATCTCAAGATGTTGATAAATGTGTCTATGAATGTGTTTTTCCAATGGTTTTGATATTATTGATAAATTTGAAATAGGTCTGTAATTACAAGACTTAGAATGGTCTCCACTTTTAAAGAGAGGAATTATTTTAGCAATTTTAAACTGTGAGAGAGGAATTACTTTAGCAATTTTAAACTGTGTTGGAAAGTAGCATTAGAGACAGACAGACAGAGAGAGTGAGATTGATTGATTGATTGATTTATTCTTTTATATCGAGGATAATGGGATAAGCACTCTTGTGCTTTTTTTCATCCAGTCCCCATGTAATTGCAGTTTTTGTAAATGTCATCTGTTCCCACTGGCACACAATGGCCTACTCTTACGAAAAGCGAAACAGGATTTAATGTGTACACAAGAGAGAGAGAGAGAGAGAGAGTGTGTGTGTGTGTGTGTGTGTGTGTGTGTGTGTGTGTGTGTGTGTGTGTGTGTCTTGATCGTTTTTGAGGATAATGGAATAAGCACTCGTGTGCTTTTTATTATCCAGTCCACATGTGTAGGTAGTTTTGTACATTTTGTCAAACGTTCCTCTGTGTGTGTGTGTGTGTGTGTGTGTGTGTGTGTGTGTGTGTGTGTGTGTGTGTGTGTGTGTGTGTGTGTGTGATTAAGTGGCAAACACACTTAACAATTGTTAGGTACTGTTCATGTTTCAGTTCTGATTGTGATTTTTTGGTGTGTTTTCTTTTTGGGGGGAGGCAGGGGGTTGGTTGGTTTTTTTCTAAAAGAAATGTGATAACTTTTTTTTTTTTTTTTTGCTGCCTCGTCTTCTGTGATGTCCCTGTCCTGCTGTTCCCATGCTGTTCATTTCAATTCCCTTGCCACAGCCATGTCCTGATTCGTTGTGTCGCATCCTCAGGGCCCGGAGGCCACAGGGAGCCTATCAATATTAGGCCACCCTGGGGCCACAAGCCAGAGGGGCCCTGCACTTCTGCTGGGTCACTTTGGTGGTGTTCAGTGGTGCCTGTTCTGAGCTAACACACGCAGACACCACCTACTAAGCCCCCTACTAACGACAGTATTAGCTCAGTCGCAGAGCCAGATTGAGTGAGTCACCCACCCGAAGTGGCGACCACCACAATGTCCCTCCAACGACCATCCCCCATGAACATCCAACCCCAAAGGCTTTGATACAAACTCACCACAGGCACAGAAGTGTATGGGCAAACTGAATCTGATGTCACCATGAGACCAGAGCAATGGGGGCCACTGAATCAGAGGCAATTTTTATTATTGCATGATGATCAATGGTGATGAGAATGATGTAATTATGCTGCTGTGGAAGTGCATCTGCTTTGAGACTACTTGACAGGGTTGTTCTCTACACTTACTGTCATAATATATCCCGGCGTCAACCAGGCCCAAGAGATACAGACACCTGCAGTGTTGGTCAGGTAATTTGAGCAACACTCTTAAATTCGCATCCATAAAATGGATGAAGCTCAACTGTGGTCCAGTCTCCCCAGGAGCCCACAGCACACTCACTCTGGGTAGGAGCCGGCCGGAGTCCGAAAAATCCCTGACTTATGGGAATCAAACCCGCGACCTTCCAGTCCAAAATCCAAAGCGCTAACCACTGCGCCAAGGTGGCTGGCCGAAATGTGATAACTTGGAACAGATTGTGACCCTTTGATGATATTTGATATGGGCAGCAATTCATTGACTTTTTTTTTTTTTTTTTTTGGTGGCAGATCTGTAAACTGATCTTCCATAAGTTGGCAGATTTTACACCAACACCTGTATCTGATGAAAGATTTGAATGAAAGAGTTGTGCCATACTGTTCACATTTTGGTGCTTTTTTTGTAATTGGGCGTTAAACAGATCAGGGCCTGTAAGGGCCTTTGGTATGCACAAAAATGTTATTAGCATTGGTGAATAATTGATTTACTGATCTTTGACATGTTTGTATGCTTAAGTTATTCATGTTAGTATTGGATATCTTGCTGTCTTTAGTTTTGGATATCTTGCTGTCTTTATCATCAGTGGAAGTGAGGGCCCATTCCCTTGGTCACTCTCCCCTATCATGAATACAAATGTAGATCCCTTTCCCAGTCATACAGACATTTTGTTAATATCATCAGTGTTAGTTAGTATGGCCCACTTTCCTTTGTTAACCACCTCTCCCATCATCATCATCATCATCATCATCATCATCATCATCATTGTCATGCAAGTTTGGCCCCTTTCCCTAGGTCAGCTACCCCTATCATCATCATTATCATCATCATCACCATCACCACCACTACCAATGCATTTATGGGCCCCCTTTCCTTGGTAACACATTTCTATCATCACCATCACCACCATCATCATCATCATCATCATTGTAAATGTATCCCCCTTCCCGTGTTTACACATTCCAACCCCATGACCATTCATCATTTCCATCACTTTTGTCAATGAAAGTGTGGCCTCATTCCCCTGGTCACATAGCCCCATCATCATCTAGGCATTCATCATCATCATCATCATCATCATCATCATATTTCATCATCATCAATTACAGAGTGGCCCACTTTTCTTGGTCACATCCTCTCCTCTAATAATAATGATAATCATCATCATCATCAGTATCAATACAAAAGTGGCCCACTTCACTTGGTCACATCCCCCTACCATCATCATCATCATCATCATCATCATCATCATCAGTATCAATACAAAAGTGGCCCACTTCACTTGGTCACATCCCCACCCCCTATCGTCGTCGTCATCATCATCATCGTCATCGTCATCATGATCATCATCAAACAAAAGTGGCCCACTTCACTTGGTCACATCCCCCTTCCCCTATCATCATCATCATCATCAACATCATCATCATCAACACAAAAGTGGCCCACTTCACTTGGTCACATCCCCCCTATCATCATCATCATCATCATCATCAATACAAAAGTGGCCCGCTTCACTTGGTCACATCCCCCTACCATCATCATCATCATCATCATCATCATCATCATCATCAATACAAAAGTGGCCCACTTCACTTGGTCACATCCCCCCTATCATCATCATCATCATCATCATCATCATCAAAACGAAAGTGGCCCACTTCACTTGGTCACATCCCCCTACCATCATCATCATCATCATCATCATCATCAAAACAAAAGTGGCCCACTTCACTTGGTCACATCCCCCTATCATCATCATCATCATCATCATCATCATCATCAAACAAAAGTGGCCCACTTCACTTGGTCACATCCCCCTATCATCATCATCATCATCATCATCATCACCATCATCATCAATACAAAAGTGGCCCACTTCACTTGGTCACATCCCCCTTCCCCTATCATCATCATCATCATCATCATCATCATCATCATCAATACAAAAGTGGCCCACTTCATTTGGTCACATCTCCCCTATCATCATCATCATCATCATCATCAATACAAAAGTGGCCCACTTCACTTGGTCACATGCCCCCTATCATCATCATCATCATCATCATCATCATCATCATCAATACAAAAGTGGCCCACTTCATTTGGTCACATCCCCCCCCCCCCCCTATCATCAGCATCAATGCCAGAGTGACCAACTTCTATTGGTCACAATACTCCCCCTATGAAACATCATTATCATCATTACCATCATTATCATCATCATTACTATCATCATCATTATCATCATCATCATCATTACCATCATTGTCACCATCAGTGTCAGATTGGCCAACTTATATTGGTCACATTTCTCCCTCTCTCCTCATCATCATTCTCATCATCATCAATGCAAAAATGGCCCACTTCTCTTGGTCATACTGCTTCCCATATCCACATCATCATCAACTTTATCATCATCATCATAAGTACCAATCCCCATATTATCATCATCACCACCATCATCATCATCATCATCATCATCATCATCATCACTATCATTATTACCATCATAATTATGATAGATGCAAGTGTGGCCTCAATTCCTTGGTCACACAGCCCCATTACCACCACCGCCATCATCTTCATCTTCATCATCATCTACATCATCATCATCAACAACAACAATGCAAGTATGGTCCACTTCCATTAGTCACATATTTTTATCATCAACTTCATCAATGGATGTGTGGCCCATGTCTCTTGGTCAAACATCCTCATCATCATTATCACAATCATCTTCATCATCATCATCTACATCATCATCGTCATCAACAATGCAAGTATTGTACACTTCCATTAGTCACATATTTTTATCATCA
>CM060337.1:18637446-18642446 GCA_030674155.1 Stramonita haemastoma | reverse complement strand
AGATGTTTCATTTACCATTGATCACTGGAACTTTTTACAGAATGGTTGAAAATGTTTGCTTTATTGTGATGTGGTCATCACAAGATTGGTCAGAGTTTTTAAGATGACACAGCAGGCATTTTTTTTACCGATGTACTTTTGTAGATTTTACACTGAAGGGTTATGTTATGGAATCCAATCCAATGATGTTGCTTAGAGCCCTGCCGACCGCACAGGCCATATCGGGGCTGACAAGATAAAGAAATTTGAGTACATATTTATGTACAGATTTTGTAAATGACGGGGGAAAAAAGCAAAAACTGTCCTAGTAGTTATTTATTTATATATTTATTTTTCTTTTATATCGAGGATAATGGAATAAGCACTCATGTGCTTTTTTTACATCCAGTCCCCGTGTGTTTGCAGTTTTGTAAATCTTGTCCTCTGTTCCCACTGGCACACGACGGCCAGCTCTTAAGAAAAGCGGAACAGAATTTAATGTGTGCACAAGATGTTCTGCGTGTGTTTGCACACGAGGCCTCGGTTTATAGTCTCATCCAAGGACTTAAGGGACAGGAGTGTGTGCACATATGGGTATGAACATGTGTGCAGCAATCTTTGCTCAAATGACTGGATCAGTGAGAATGGGGGACAGGGGAGGAGAGAGAGAGTGCTGGTGGAGAAAGTTTTAAAAAAAAAATTAAATGCAAGAAATGCTGCTGTTCTGATTTTTCATGTATTTTTTAAAGTCTTGTTAAAGAGGACATTATTCTTATGATGGCATTTACATTTTCAAAAACATCATTTGTTAATATGGTGTGGAATGTGTGTGGGGAGAAGGGGGGGTGTCCTTTTTAATCACATCAAATGTGTATACAGAAACAAAGCTATATCTGTGAGTTATAGTTAGAAAGGACATTAGTTTGTGTGAAATGACATAAGTTTTATGTTGGTGGCAAATCTGTGTGCTGATCTCCTACTAGAAGATAGATGCAGATTTTACACCAACACTTCTTCAGGCTATATTTTAAGTCTAGAAGAGGGAAGTGAGCCTGCAATTTTTTTTTTTTTAAACATACAGAATGTCGATTGATAAGAAAAATGTAACGGACTGTATAATGATGTGGAAAATGTGGAGGGTAGAATTTATCTTTTGTCATATCACATCAAACGTGAAATGAATAACAAACCTCCTTAATGTTGACAGCAAATCTGTGAATTGGTCTTCAGCATGATTGATGGCAGATTTTACACGAATAGTTTTTTTGGGTTTTTTTAATACAAAAAATGTATGTGAAAGACTAATGATGAATGATTTTAAGAATAGTATCGAATAAAATGTGCCTGTGTGTTTTGATTATCTTTTATTGTTTTGGGGTTATTTTTTGTGTGTGTTTTAGATAATGCGTTTAAATGTTGAATGACCCGAAAAACGTAGCATACAATAAGAGTGGAAAATGTGTGGGGAGAGTTTTTTATTTTTTATTTTCTTTAAATCACATCAAATGTGAAAACAACAAGAAAGCTGGTACTGTGACTGACATCAGGTATTGCATGAAATGACTTTAGTTGATGTTGATGGCAGGTCTGTGTATTAATCTTCTGCTGGAAGATTGGTGGCAGATTTTACACCATGTCTTCCAAAACCTGTCTTTGAAATGTTAATGCTTTGTGATTTTTAAGTATTGCGGTTGATGAAGTGTTCCTGTGTTTTTCTTTTTGAGTGAAGTGTACCTGGTCATTTTCTTTTTAATGAAGACAGTGTACCTGATTTTCTTTTTAGTGAAGACAGTGCACCTGTTTTTTAGTGAAGACAGTGCACCAGATTTTCTTTTTAGTGAAGCAGTGCACCTGTTTTTCATTTTAGTGAAGACAGTGCTCCTGATTTTCTTTTTAGTGAAGACAGTGCACCTGTTTTTCTTTTTAGTGAAAACAGTGCACCTGGTTGGATTCTTTCCAGTGAAGACAGTGCACCTGTGTGTTTTTGTTTTGCTTTGCTTTGCTGGGTTGTTTGGGTTTTTTTGTTTTTTTTTAAATGATTGGAATATAAATAATGAAGAAAAATGTCATTCTTTGTGCGATGGTGTGACAAGTGTATGGGGAGAGGGGGTCTTTTTTATTATTTTTTTTAAAGCTAATAAGAAAAAAAAAGATATCAGATGAAATGTACACTTACAAAAAAAAAAGCTCATCAATCCTATGGAACTAATGTGGGAAGTGTTTGGGGAGAAGATGCCGTGTAAAATGACAGTGTTGATGGCAGATCTGTGTATTGATCTTCCTCTGGAAGATTGATGGCTGATTTTACATCAACACATTTAACTTGTGAAAAATTCTTGTGAAAGATTAATGCTACTATATATTTGTTTTACTTTTTAGTAGTGGGTGCAATGTAGCCATTGGATTGGGGTTTTTTCTCTTTTTGTTGTATTTCTAAGTTTACAAGAAAAATGTAATAATCTATATTATGATAGTGTGTGTGGTGAGATGGGGTCTTTTTCTCAAATCACATGAAATGGTCTGATTATGGTTTTTTGTTGCTTTTTTTTTTAACATGGAAAGTGTATTTGTTTACATGGATTTTTTGTTTTTAAATGTCATAGGAAATATTCTATTATAGTAAGAAGTTTGGGGGGTTCTTTTGCAACTTGAGTCGGAATGCTTGCGTGCGTGTGTGTGTGTGACTGTGTGGGTGCGTTTGTGTGTGTATGGGTATTTGCGTGTTTTTCATGTTCATATTCATTTGGTCTTTGCTATTAAATGACTTTCGTCGCAGGAAATCATGTCTGGTCCAAGTTGTTTCTGTGTGTGTGTGTGTGTGTGTGTGTGTGTGTGTGTGTGTGTGTGTGTGTGTGTGTATGTATGTGTTATAATAGTAATGAGAATAATGTACATTATTTATATAGCACTGAATCTTGTAAAGCAAACAAATCCAAGCGCTTGAATTTAAATCATTTACATGCATGCAACTGTCTACAAAATGTCAGAATTGACATAAATCTATGGACACACACACACACACACACACACACACACACACACACACACACACACACACACACACACACACACACATATATATATATGTATGTATATATATATATATATATTAGTTAAAGTCTGTCCCGAGCCTAGGGCTCATCAGGCCAGTGCTTATCCCCATTTCTGTGGCGTTAAGCGACTGAGAGTCATAGACTCCCCCCTGGATAGGATGCCAGTCTATCGCAGGGTTAACCCCCAACACAAGGTTGGTACCCCTTTTACACCTGGGTGGGGTGAGAAAATAGCCGTAAAGTGCCTTTTCCAAGGGCACAACGCCATAGCCGAAAGCTGGGATCGAATCCACAACCTTTAGATTACGAGTCCAACGCCCTAACCACTAGACTACAGCGGCGGCATATATATATATATATATATATGTATATATATATATATATATATATATATATATATATATATATATATATACTCCCAATTGTGCCATCTGTTCCTACTGGCACACAATGGCCTACTCCTCCAAAAGGCTGAACAGGTTTTAATGAGTGCGACTGATGTTCTGCATGAGTTTGCACACAGGACCTTAATGTATAGTCTCATCCCAAGGACTTTTGGGGAGAGTGGAATCGGCACTGATGTTAACTCCAAAAGAAAAACCCTCTTGAACAAGATTTGGAGTCAGCAGATCACCATCATGTTTCGGTTGTTGTTTTTTTAAATGATTGGAATATGTAAGTAATGAAGAAAAATGTCATTCTTTGTGTGATGGTGTGACAAGTGTATGGGGAGAGGGTGTCTTTTTTAAAGCTAAAAAGAAAAAAATGATCAGAGGAAATGTACAGTGGCAAAAAAAAAAAGCCCATCAATCCTGTGGAACTAATGTGGGAAGTGTTTGGGGAGAAGATGCAGTGTGAAATGACTGTGTTGATGGCAGATCTGTGTATTGATCTTCCTCTGGAAGATTGATGGCTGATTTTACATCAACACATTTAACTTATGAAAAATTCTTGTGAAAGATTAATGCTATTATATATTTGTTTTACTTTTTAGTAGTGGGCGCAATGTAGCCATTGGATTGGGTTTTTTTTCTCTTTTTGTTGTATTTCTAAGTTTACAAGAAAAATGTAATAATCTATATTATGATAGTGTGTGTGGTGAGATGGGGTCTTTTTCTCAAATCACATGAAATGGTCCGATTATGGTTTTTTGTTGCTTTTTTTTTTTAACATGGAAAGTGTATTTGTTTACATGGATTTTTTGTGCTTTTAAATGTCACAGAAAATATTCTGTTATAGTAGGAAGTTTGGGGGTTCTTTTGCAACTTGAGTCGGAATGCTTGCGTGCGTGTGTGAGTCTGTGTGTGTGTGTGACTGTGTGTGTGCGTGAGTGCGTTTGTGTGCGTATGGGTATTTGCGTGTTTTTCACGTTCATATTGATTTGGTCTTTGCTATTAAATGACTTTCGTCGCAGGAAATCATGTCTAGTCCAAGTTGTTTCTGTGTGTGTGTGTGTGTGTGTGTGTGTGTGCGTGCGTGCTTTGTGTGTGTGTGTGTGCGTGCTTGTGTGTGTGTGTGTGTTATAATAATGATAATAATAATGTATGGTATTTATATAGCACTGAATCTTGTAAAGCAAACAAATCCAAGTGCTTGAATTTAAATCATTAACGTGCATGCAACTGTCTACAAAATGTCAAAATTAACATACATCTATGCACACACACACGCACGCACGCACGCACGCACGCACGCACGCACACACACACACACACACACACACACACAGATATTATATAGATATTATATATATACACATATACCCACAATTGTACCATGCGTTTGGCACACAATGGCCTACTCCTCCAAAAGGTGGAATGGGTTTTAACAAGTGCGCCTGATGTTCTGCATGAGTTTCCAGAGGAAAAATCCTCTTGAACAAGATTTGTAGTCAGCAGATCACCAGGCTATCCCGTTGCCCCCCCCCCTGAATCCCATGTGTGTCAATTGAAGTCAAAATGATCTTTA
>CM060337.1:18587446-18632446 GCA_030674155.1 Stramonita haemastoma | reverse complement strand
TGGGGTTTTTTGACATAGGTGCATGGGTCCAACTGGTTTAGATTCTCCCCAGAAAGACTTGGCATTTAGTTTGATGTTCCTCTTAACCAAACAAAGAAAGGGCAAAGCTGGGAATGGAACCCACAACCTCATGGTTTACTTGTTAGGCAGGTGGACGTCTAAACTGCCCCCCCCCCCTTCCTTCTTGGTGTTTATTTGTTAAAGAGCCTCCACACTGGTGTGATACACTGGCTGAGTGGTTGGGGGGATGGGATTGCCTAGTGGTCAGAACATTGCGCTCGCAATTTGACAACCCAAGTTCGATTCCCGTTCGAGGGGATTTTTCCCCTGGAGTTAACATCATTGCCGACTCCACTCTCCCCAAAAGTCTTTCAGATGAGACTGTAAACCGAGGCCCTGTGTGCAAACGCACGCAGAACATCTTGTGCACATGTTAAATCCTGTTCCGCTTTTCGTAACAGTAGGCCATTGTGGGCCGGTGGGAACAGATGACAATATTTGCAAAACTGCATACACACGGGGACTGGATGAAAAAAAAGCACATGAGTGCTTATTCCATTATCCTCGATATAAAAGAATAAAATAAATGAATAAATAAATAAATAAGCGTATGGATGTAAGGCATAAGCATTTTACCGCAGACCCCCTAAAATCCTTTATGAGCTGCTCTGAAGTGTTGTTTTTTTTCTTTCTTTCTCTTCCACTCTTCTCTCTCTCTCTCCTATGTTTTTCCTCAACAAATGCAAGAAAGACGAGCACGCCTTTTCCCAATTTTATTCCAAACCAATATAAAAAAAAAAATCATATAAACAGACACATGGCAAATCATCAAACTCATTAATGTAATCTTGACACACAAATCAGCACAGCTATACACATCAAAACACAGAATAGTTTCCAAAACATCTCAGACTGGTGGTCTTGCAGCGATGCATCCCTGTAGAAAATTGGGTACCTTAGGTTCAAATCTGCCCCAAATCATACTCTGTCCTCAACCGCTAAACAACGAGAGTGTCTAGGTGCTAGTCTTTCATAAGAGATGATACACTGAAGCTCCATGTTCTCCATACATTTAGTGTATGTAAACAAAACCATGACAAAATACCAAAATTTTTACAAAAAGAAAAGTCGCACTAATGCACACAAAAATACACATGCAGACAGAAAAAAAAAGATGGCACTGCACAAGTACTTGAAGCTCTCTACCCAAGAAAGAACAGCCGGAATTTCCAAGGAAAACCCGACTCACTGGCATCTCGTAAGACCGGACTCAGAACACCAAAGCTGCTGCCTAACAATACACACAAAACACCTGAGCATTATTTTTCCTTCACTGACGCAAGTGTGTTTTTTTAAAACTATCTATCCTTTACCACCTGCTGCCACGGCCCAGCAGTTTAGTGCAGGACATTGTTAGCTAGGAGGGTGTAAGTTCAAACCCTACAGGCCCTTTGCTGTGAGGTTTCAGGGCCAGCTCTGGGTCTGTCTTGCCTGGAGCTGAGGCTGCCATCAATTCACAATGGAAGACTGGAAATTTTACCATGTGACCCCCCCTCCTCCCCCCCCCCCTGGTCCTTGGCTAGAGCTCTGAGGTTTACCAATGGTGAGATTTTGCATATATGCTACCATTTTCGCCCACCATGAAGGTAGCCACATTCTGACTTTGGGAATGTGTGCTGGGTATGTTTCTGTTTCCGTAACCCATCGAACGCCGACATGAATTTACAGGATCTTTTAACATGCACATTTTGATCTTCAGCGCGCGCGCGGCACGTGCGTGCGTGCGTGTGTGTGTGTAAGTGTGTGTATGATGGGAATTAACGCATGGCAGGTCTGCACTCGAAGTAGACCTGTGAGATTGTAAAAATCCCCACCCTCGATCCACCAGATGCTGGCCAAGATTTAAACAACACATGGCTTCATGGACCCATGGGACTGAAGTTGAATGGTTTTAACCGCACGGCAAAAGTGTCAGTCATAAGTTAATTCATAGGTAGGGCTCAACAAGGAGGCTCTAACTCTCTGTCTCACATTGCGGAGTATGCGTTATCTCAAGTCTGGTTGATGAGGAGATATCATGTGTTGTTATGTCATTGTTGTTGTTGTTGAGCATTCACCAGCAGCTGGTGTCGCCCAGGATATAAATTCTAGCCCCACGCATCCCACCTGTGAATCATGTGAAACTATAGTAAGTACACATCGGATGAGCAGGATGAGGGGACGAGATAGCCTGATGTGCTCATGATCTGCTGACCCAGGTTTGAATCTCATTCAAGAGGAATTTTTTCTCTGGAGTTAACATCAGTGCTGACTCCACTCTCCCACCCCAAAAAGTCCTTTGGATGAGACTATAAACTGAGGTCCTGTTTGCGGATGCATGCAGAACATCTTGTGCACACGTTAAAACCTGTTCTGCTTTTCGGAAGAGTAGGACATTGTGTGCTGATGGGAACAGATGACAAAGTTTACAAAACTGCATACGCACAGGGACTGGATGCAAAAAAAGCACACAAGTGCTTATTCCATTATCCTTGAAATAAAAGAATGAAAAAAATATCGCAGTTTACAAGTATGACTGTTTTTCAAGTACAGGCAACCACACTTGGACTTCAGAGGGATTTTTTTTCTACTTTGAATGAGAAAAGATATGAGATGATAAGGTATAGTCTTGTCACATGGCCTCAGTTAGGCTGATGAACTACATCTCCAAATACAGTCATGATCAATGCCCATTTCCTGCCTGGCAATACAGAAAAATGTCTTTCACTTCCAATAACCGCATATCCTACTGGAGGCAGAAGCTGATGCCCACATAAAAGACACAAGCTCTGTTTCTGCCCCCCCCCCCTTCCCCCCTCCCCCCCATTCACCACAATAACACAAACAGCCGACACAACTGCCGTCAACAGCTTTTCACAGAAGGTCTCCATGGAAATGGTGACGCACCTCGGAGGTCAGTTTGTCCGGAGAGGTCAAGGACAGCTCCTCCGGGTCAGAGATCAGGTCAAGGTCGCTGACCTCGTCGGCAGTGGAGGTGAGGGGTCGCGGGGTGTTGGGGGTGGACGGGGCGGAGGAGGAAGGGTAGACAGGGCGGGGAGAGGAGAAGGGGGAGGCAGAGGGGCGGGGCGGGGTGGCGTGCCCGAAAGGAGCGGGGTTGGGGAAGGCGGGTCGAACACTCCCCACACCACGCACTGAAGGACCCGGCACTGCCCGGGACTGACCCGCGCTGGGAGAACCGGACACACCGGGCAGCCTGACCCGCCCAGCATGATCCTGGGGAGACCGGCCGGCCGAGGCGGGATTCCACCCTGCACCCCCCACTCGGCTCCGCGGCCCCAGAGAGCTCATCATCGGCACGGGCGGTTCTCTGCCCTTGTCTGGCGAGGTCAGATCGATGACCTCCACGTCCCCGCTGCTGCCCACCGACGTCCTGCGGGGAGAGGGGTGCAGTCTGGGCCCAGCGGCCGCTCTCTGGCTGGGGGGGCTGAGGTCTAAGGCCGAGGACGTGGAATGCTGGCGACCCATGGCAGCCCCTGGGTCGTACATGGAGTGCATCTCGGCCCGTGACCCGGACATGGTGCGAGGTCTGGAGGAGGTGGGGAGGTGTGGGGGGCGAGGGGAGGAGGTCTGAACCCCGGAGGAATGCGCGGGGGGGTGAGGGTGAAGGTGGCCGGGCACCGCGCTCTGACCTTGACCTCGCATGCCTGACACGGACTGCGCGCCGTGGAAACCCATACCCTGGGTCAGAGGTCGGCCAGGGGGGGTAGGGAGAGGGAGGGGTGTGGTGCCGGCGTCGGCTACGTGGGGGGTGGTGAGGTGGGGGGAGGAGAGGGGGAACATGGAGGGGGAGGGGGAGGGCTGACTGTGGAGACGCGCTCTCTCCGCTTTCTGGGCCTGACAACAGCAACAGCGAGCAGATCAGCATCAATATCAACATCAACCTCACTATGTCTAAATATGTCTAAATGCAACAGCGAGCAGATCAGCATCAATATCAACATCAACATCAACATATACCTCACTATGTCTACATATGTCTAAATGCAACAGCGAGCAGATCAGCATCAACATCAACATATACCTCACTATGTCTAAATATGTCTAAATGCAACAGCGAGCAGATCAGCATCAACATCAACATATACCTCATTATGTCTAAATATGTCTAAATGCAACAGCGAGCAGATCAGCATCAACATCAACATATACCGCACTATGTCTAAATATGTCTAAATGCAACAGCGAGCAGATCAGCATCAACATCAACACATACCTCACTACGTCTAAATGCTTGGAAAACTAAATATTCAAAAAATGTTTCCTGCATTTGTACTGCTAGTCCATCATATACTGCTTGATTGCCCTGTGCTCATTGCCTCCTAGAAAACCAAAGGGATAGATCTAAGACAAAAAATATGGAAATATCCAAAAGTGTTCTGTATGATTCCGAGTCGCATGTTCTAGTATCAGTTGCAGAAAGTGTTTGCCAGTCACCAGTAGGACAGTCACTGTAAATGAAATTTTATAAATTTATCACCATCCATTACATTCTTCATCCTTTCACCTTTCCACTCATCCCCTTTTCAGTACATTCTTAATGTGAACGTACCATTGTCTAAATCACCTTGTAGTGAATGGACATTAAACCAATGAGAAGAAGCAGAACATACCTCACTTGTTTACTCACTACCCTTATAATCTTTAACCCTGGCTATACTTTATTGAAGGCCCAGCAAACTCCATTTCCACAAACAAAACAACAATTTCTTTGTTGGTTTTTTTTGGTGTTTTTTAAAAATTTTTTATAGTTGTTGTCAGAATGGTTTGGAATGTTATGTACTCCTCAAACTTGGCATTTTAATGGTTTCCGTCTATAGTCATTTATTTTTGTCAATGAATGAATAAATGTTGCTTTTTAGACAGCTCTAATCCTGCCTGGTGGGTGTTCCAGACCCAGTTTTAAATAAATACCTTGTAAATAAAGAGAACAAATCAATATTCTGATCGCCCCCCTCCCCTGTGTACAATGTCATGGATTCTACAGGCCCAGTTATTTTTGGAGGCATTACTGTCAATTTTAATGCACAAGAAAACGGATCCATCATGATTAACTCGTCACTTCTGTTGTATTTTTGGTTGAAACAGTTTGTCTAACAATGTAACATTTAACGAACTGACTGTGGGTTGGACAGAGCTATGATCTAGGAATACCTGGGTGAATGACGAAGAACAGTGCCATAGCACAGGGGTTACTGTAGGAAGGTCACAGGTTCAAATCCCAAAAGAATCAAAGTTTTTTGTTGGTTTAAAAAAAAAAAATTTTCAGACTCACGTCAGCTTCTACCCAGAGTTTGCTGTGGGCTCACTGAGAAGACTGGGACCACAGGATCGAGCTCCATTCACTCTCAAGGATGTGATTTCAGAAAGTTGCTCAATTCATTTGACCAACACTTCAGGTGTTTGTATTTCTTGGGCCTGGTTGATGCCGGGATACATTATGACAGGATACAGCCCTGTCATGTAGTCTCAAAGAGTATGAACTTCCATAGCAGCATCTGTACATGCTCCTCATCATCATACTATAAAAGAAAAGTCTGATTCAGTGGCCCCAGCTGCTCTGGTCTCATGGTGACCTCTCACAAACACACGCACACACGCACGCACACACACACACACACACACACACACACACACACACACACACACACACACACACACACACACACACACACACATCCTCTCAGATGAGACTATAAGCCAAGGCCCTGTGTGTGAACGCATGCAGAACATCTTGTGCACACGTTAAATTCTGTTCCGCTTTTTGTAAGAGTAGGCCATCGTGTGCCGGTGGGAACAGATGACAAATTGACACAACTGCATACACACGGGAACTGGATGTAAAAAAGCACGCGACTGCTTATTCCAAAAAAAAAGATAAAATAAAATAATCACACACACACACACACACACACACCATCACACACACACACACACACCATCACACACACTGGTACATACCAAGGTCTGAGAGGCGATCAGAGAGTTGCAGTACTGCATAGCCTGCTCCAGGGGAGGACGGAACCCGTGCTGTCAACACACATCACACCACTGTGGGCTGTGCACCTCCTTGCCTTCTGCCTTGCAGCTAAACACTTCATATTATTTTATTTTTATTCTTTTATTTCGAGGATAATGGAATAAGCACTCATTTGCTTTTTTACATCCAGTCCCCGTGTGTATGCAGTTTTGTAAAGGTAATCTGTTCCCACCGGCACACAATGGCCTACTCTTACGAAAAGCGGAACAGGATTTAACATGTGCGCAAGATGTTCTGCATGCGTTCACACACAGGGGCCTCGGTTTATAGTCTCATCTGAAGGACTTTGGGGGGAGTGAAGTTGGCACTGATGTTAACTCCAGGAGAAAAATCTCCTCGACCGGGAATCGAACCCCGGTCATCAAATTGCAAGCGCAATGTTCTGACCACTAGGCTGTCCCGCCCCCTGATCATATAAGTCATGTACATGATGGGGATACAATACAAATAAATACTCCTACTTCTCAATAGCATACTGCCTGGTCTTCTCCTGTGCTTGTTATTCTGCCCACTGGCCTCAGCTGTGTGACACATTCAGATGTCAGAGCCGCACACTTTTGGTACAGGACGGATAATCTTTGTACATGATGGGGATACAATACCAATAAATAGTCCTACTTCTCAACACACACTGCCTGGTCCTCCTCTCCTGTGCTTGTTACTCTGCAGGAGGTCTGTCTGCCTGCTGGCCCCAGCCAACAGACCAGTTCATTTTTGGTACAGGAAGCATGCTGGATGAGTTTGCGTTTCAATAACCCACTGAATGCCGACATGAATTACAGGATCTTTAAAGCTCATATTTGATCTTCTGCATGTGAATATACACTAAAGGGAATTAAGACGCTAGCAGGTCTGCACTTTAAGCTGACCTGGGAAATTGTAATCTCCCTCCCTCCCTCCTCCCGATTCAGCAGACACCACTGCTGAGCATCATATAACATGGGTGGCAGAAGGAGACACAAAATTAGATACAAACAGCAAAAAAAAAAGAAAAAAAAAAAAGGTTCCAATCCAATCATTTTGTTTATAGCCCTGCCGACCACACAGGCCATATCTGGGCTGTCACCTCATCAAATTTTATATTTCCAAAAAAGTAGAGTTGCACAAGTGGTAATATGCTGTACCCAGATATCCAGTCAAAACTTCAGACTGTAAAATCTGCCAAGAAGTGGAATATATGGTATTGTATTCTACACCACTACTAAGTCACAGCAGAGTTCTCTGCATGAAATATGGGCTGCTTTTCCCAGGGAGAGCGTGTCACCACAAGAGCAATGCCACCCCTTATTTTTTTTCTTTTCCTGTGAGTATACAACGTGTATTTGTTTCCCTGATCAGAGTGATTTTTTTTCTACATAATTTTCCCCTACTTTCAGCTCCTCTCAGCTGCTAAACAGTCCAACCTATTCTAGCTTAGGTGGGAGCTAGCTTGTGCTATTTATAGCAGGAACTGACAACACACTTGGAACTAAGTAAAAGAAGAAAAGGGCGTGCTAAAATTTAGCACTCTAGACCGAGCGATTATTATTATTATTATTATTCATTATGTATTCTTTTATATCGAGGATAATGGAATAAGCACCCTTGTGCTTTTTTTCATCCAGTCCTCGTGTGTATGCAGTTTTGTAAATGTCATCTGTTCCCACCGGCACACACGATGGCCTACTCTTATGAAAAGCGGAACAGGATTTAACACATGCGCAAGGTGTTCTGCGTGCATTCGCACACAGGGCCTCAGTTTTAAAGTCTCATCCGAAGGACTTTTGGGGAGAGTGGAGTCAGCACTGATGTTGGATTTGTGTGCTGTGACGTTCGTTACCTTGGGCAGCCCCAGCCTGTGGTAGGCAGCCAGCAGAAGCTTCATGGCTCTCTGGGCCTCGCCCCCGTAGCGGTGGCTGTTGTAGGCCCTGAAGGCAGACAGGAGCAGCTCCGTGTTGTCCATGTCTGCCGGGGGTCTGCAGAACAGCTGCACCACAGCGTCCAGCGTGTAGCTGTGAGCCATCTGGGCCAGGATGTGGCGCTCCCCGTCCCTCAGGTATTTCCTGCAACCAACCACACATGGGTATTGTATGTGCATGCATTTTTCCTGCAACCAACCACCACATGTGTATTGTATGTGCATGCATTTTTCCTGCAACCCCACATGGGTATTGTATGTGCATGCATTTTTCCTGCAACCCCACATGTGTATTGTATGTGCATGCATTTTTCCTGCAACCCCACATGTGTCTTGTATGTGCATGCATTTTTCCTGCAACCCCATATGTGTATTGTATGTGTATGCATTTTTTTCCTTGTTTTTTGTGTGTGCTAGTCAAATTTTTCACCACACATGCGTATTGTATGTGCATGCATTTTTTTTCCTTTTTTTTGTGCTAGTCAAATTTTTCACCACACATGTGAATTGTATGTGCATGCATTTTTTCCTTTTTTTGTGTGTGTGCTAGTCAAATTTTTCACCACACATGTGTATTGTATGAGCATGCATTTTTTTCCTTTTTTTTTGTGCTGATCAAATTTTTCACCACACATGTGTATTGTATGTGCATGCATTTTTTCCTTATTTTTTGTGCTAGTCAAATTTTTCACCACACATGTGTATATTGTATGTGCATGCATTTTTTCCTTCTTTTTTTGTGCTAGTCAGATTTTTCACCACACATGTGTATATTGTATGTGCATGCATTTTTTCCTTCTTTTTTTGTGCTAGTCAGATTTTTCACCACACATGTGTATTGTATGTGCATGCATTTTTATCTTTATTTTTTGTGTGCTTGTCAAATTTTTCACGTTGATGTAACCTATTTAAATTGATTTGATTGTACAGTGTGGTGAGCCCATGTTTTGGGGGAATTCGTGCTATAAAAGCCTCGATTTTATTATTATATTATTATACAGATAACCCTCTTAACCCTTATTCTTAGGCCCGAACCGGGATTTGCCAGGATTGAATAATTGCCCCCCTTGAATCCTGAACCGGGATTTGTCGGGATTCACACACAGTAGAT
Organism: Stramonita haemastoma; assembly: GCA_030674155.1. Taxonomy (NCBI): domain Eukaryota; kingdom Metazoa; phylum Mollusca; class Gastropoda; order Neogastropoda; family Muricidae; genus Stramonita; species Stramonita haemastoma. The sequence goes on along the minus strand of CM060337.1, from coordinate 18,623,341 downwards.
TTCTATCACGCTGTGACCATCACTAACTAATTGCTACCACATGTCTAAGTTTTATCAGGCTAGAGGTACAAATCCTGCTGAGAGTCTGGAAGTAATTATAGCTGCTGGTATGTACTTAGAAGGAGGAAAAGGTGAGCAAGCATGTGTGCCTGACCTGATTTCGTGATGGAATGCGAAATCTAGGGGCAGTTTGTGTTCAGAGAATCTGAATGCAAGAGGGTTAACTCACTCAGCTCTGACAGTTTTCTCCCCTGCTATTCACCACATCCTGGCCATTTGTATCGGTTAGCAAAAAAAAAAAAAAAAAAAATCGCCCCCAAAAAGTTATTGCAAGTTAGGAAGTGAAAATTTTAAGAACTAATTAGTAATACACTGAGAAAGATTGTGTCAAAGTAAAAACCTTTTTACTTTAGTAGTTCATCTAGTAGAGGTACATCAAAAGTATCCCTAATTTTAGTTCCTAAAAAAGGGGGGAAAAAAGAAAAAAAAGGGGGGGGGGAAATAAAAGTTCCTAAAAAAGGCTCACACACAACTTTAGACAGAATCCCAGGAACCACAAAGAGGTGAAACAAGTCTGCCAATGCTCAGAATACAAACAATAATTGAAATTCATCATAGATGAAGATGATAAGACACTAGGTTGTGGTATTAGGCACACATAATTAAACACACCAAAGCCAGATTTCCCTCGTAAGGTGAAGCTAGTTTGTAAATTCTTGCAAAATCTATTATAGACCGAGGGGAACATCACTATATAAATTCCAAGTATTATTATCATTGTCTTATATATATAATTTTTTCTCTTTTTTATTATCATCATTATTATTATTATTATTATTATCATTGTTGTTGTTGTCATCATTATTATTATTATTATTATTATTATTATTTTTAATTATTATTATATATATATATATATATATATATATATATATATAATATATATATATATATATATATATATATATATATATATATATCTTTAAAATTCTCATCATCTTATTTGATAGTTACCAGACCCCCCCAGACACAGAGGGTTCAGTGCACTGTGGTTCCGTAGGTAGACAGAAAGACAGACAGAGAGACAGACAGAGACAGAGAGACAGACAGAGAGGCAGACAGACAGACAGACAGAGAGGCAGACAGACAGACAGACAGACAGACAAGACAGAGAGACAGACAGACAGACCGAGAGACAGACAGACAGAGAGACAGAAAGACAGACAGAAAGACAGACAGACAGAGAGACAGACCGACCGACCGACCGACAGACAGAACTCGAACTTATAATTGACTTTTGGCTCGATGGCCTCTATCACAAGGTGAGCAACATTGCAAACATGAGAAACAAAAATATTCCATTGAAAACAATACATGGAAGCACAGAGGTTTGTTTTTTCAAGAGATTCATGTTATGGGTTAATAGCAAAATAGAAAAAGCATTGACAGCAGAGAGACAGACAGACAGACACACAGACACACAGAGACTCACCTGCCCTGGTCCAGAGGTTTTTTCTTCAGCTGACTCTGCACCTGCAACAGTGTCTGAACATCCCCCAGGTCACGAAGAACCTCCAGCAGCAGTTGCACAGACCTGTTCACGTGCGACGCAAAACTGCCTGACCGATCGATCTCGTCAATGGGAATCTTCCACATGCCCTGCCACAACAAGAGTGGTGACAGTCAGATCATATATGATGATAATGATAATGATGATGATGATGATGATGATGATGATGATGAAACTGCCCGACCGATCGATCTCGTCGATGGGAATCTTCCATATGCCCTGCCAGCATGGGAGTGGTGACGGTCAGATCATATGTGATGATGATGATAATGATGATGATGATGATGATGAATATGATGATGATGATGATGATGATGATGAAACTGCCCGACCGATCGATCTCGTCGATGGGAATCTTCCATATGCCCTGCCAGCATGGGAGTGGTGACGGTCAGATCATATGTGATGATGATGATAATGATGATGATGATGATGATGAATATGATGATGATGATGATGATGATGATGAAACTGCCCGACCGATCGATCTCGTCAATGGGAATCTTCCTCATGCCCTGGCACAACAGGAGTGGTGACGGTCAGATCATATGTGATGATGATGATAATGATGATGATGATGGTATGATGATGATGATGATGATGATGATGATGATGATGATGATGATGATTGATGATGATGAAACTGTCTGACCGATCGATCTCGTCAATGGGAATCTTCCTCATGCCCTGGCACAACAGGAGTGGTGACGGTCAGATCATATGTGATGATGATGATAATGATAGTAATAATAATAATAATGATAATAACAATGATGATGATGATGATGATGATGATGATGATTATGATGATGATGATGATAATAATAATTGGAATTTATATTGCCAAAAACAAATCAAAGCGCTTGCATTTGACCTATACAACACACAGACAAGCAATCAATGACAATTGATAGTTTCAGCAAATTCGAATGTACACACACATGCATGCGCGCACACATGCACGCACACCCACAGACACCCACACACACACACATATACACACACACACAATATATGGCTCTGATCTCTAAAAAAAAAGCCAAAAAAAAACCCTCCCCCAAAAACAAACAAGCAACAAATACTGACGGATGCCATAGCTGAGAGGTTAAGACTGTTCGACTTCAAATCCCATGGGTTCAAAAAGCTTTGGGATTGAATCTCAGCGATGTCTGAGGAATTTAGGATGGGGAATTTCTGATGATCTTTCTGGTCAGTCTCAAGTCTAGACCTGCCAGTGTCTCCATTCCCTTCCATTGTATTCATACATATGCAGAAGAAGATCAAACATGTATGTTAAATATCCCGTAATTCATATCAGCGTTTGGTGGGCTAAGGAAACACAAACATACCCAACATACATCCCTGAAGTCAAAAAGTGGCTACCTTCATAATGGGCAAATAATGGTTGCATAGGCAAAAGTCTCACAATTGATAAACCTCAGACCTCTAGATGAACAAACCAACCAACCAAAAAAATAACAACCAAAAACAAACAAAAAAATGACACTCTGATCTCTAAAAAACAAACAAGCAAGCAAAAAACCCTCAAAGCAAAAGACAAAAAAAAAAAACTAAACCCAAAACAAAATCCTGAACCAGAAAATCCCTCCACAAAACACACAAACAGCTACCCCCCTCTTCCCCAAAAAATAAACCAGTGTTAGACAGAACTATAGCATATAGTGGACAGGAAAACACACTGGTACGCTCCTTAGCGAAGCTGCACAGATGCAGCAGGCAGGGCACTCACGTTGAAGAAGTTGTTGGTTTTCCTGTCAGAAAACAAGCCATTGGCCGGCATGTGGGGCAGGTTGGGCCAGTTCGTGTTACCCAGTAACAGGTCGCGTGCAAACTCCAAATTCTGGAGAAAAAAAATCAAATCCACAGCAGCAGGGAGGTCAGGTCATGGACATGATTTGCTTCAGGGGTTTTTCTGGGTGGCAGAAACGCTCTGTGTGTGTGTGTATGTGTATGTGTGTGTGTGTGTGTGTGTGTGTGTGTGTGTGTCTCTGTGTGTGTGTGTGTGTGTGTGTGTGTGTCTGTGTGTGTGTGTGTGTGTGTGTGTGTGTGTGTGTGTGTGTGTGTGTGTGTGTGTGTGTGTGAGAGAGAGAGAGAGAGAGAGAGAGAGAGAGAGAGAGAGAGAGAGAGAGAGAGAGAGAGAGAGAGAGAGAGAGTGTGTGTGCATGCGTGCGTGCGTGCGTGTGTGAGAATGTGTGTGTGTCTCTCTCTCTTTCTCTCACACACATATACACACTGTGTGTGTATGTGTGTGTATGTGTGTGCACACACGTGCGTGCATGCGTGTGTGTGTGTGTGTGTGTGTGTGTGTGTGTGTGTATGTACGCATGTGTGTGTGTGTATGAGAATGTGTGTCTTCTCTTTCTCTCACACACATATACACACTGTATGCACACACAGCCACCCACCCACACACATACAGACAGACACAGAGAGAGACAAAGGGAACATACGCTCACACTATCATACACACCCTCAAAGTAACTGAAGGTATCAAAATACCCATTTAGGCCAAAAAACCCCAAATAAATAAAGTGACAAAATAACATCTTGTACCATTTGATTTGATTTGATACCACTTTATGTCACAGCAGATCTCTCTGCATGAAATTTGGGCTGCTCTCCCTCCCCGGGGAGAGCGCGTCGCCACAAGTGCAGCGCCTACCCATTATTATTTTTTCCTCAGGGATGGTGTCTAAACACGACACCTGTGAGCATGCTGGCTTTTTTAATAATTTTGTCATCCGCTCCTACCGGCACATGATGGCCTGCTCTTCCAAAAGGCGGAATGGGATTTTAACGATTCAAGCTCTTGTCAACACAGGGAGCGGGAGACTAACCTCATGAGTGTCTGAAGCATAGCAGAGGTAGGCCAGGAGACTGATTGATTTATTCTTTTTTTTGATTTATTCTCTTATATCGAGGATAATGGAATAAGCACTCTTGTGCTTTTTTACATCCAGTCCCCGCGTGTATGCAGTTTTGTAAACGTCGTCTGTTCCCACCAGCACACGATGGCCTACTCTTACAAAAAGCGGAACAGGATTTAACACGTGCGCAAGATGTTCTGCGTGCATTCGCACACGGGGGCCTCTGTCTAAAGTCTCATCTGAAAGACTTTTGGGGAGAGTGTGGAGACTGACCTTATGCGTTTCTGAAGCATAGTAGAGATAGGCCAGGCGGTAGAGGGACTTGTAGTGTGTTGGGAAGCGATTCAGGCAGACGTGCAGGCCCTCCACACACTTGTCCAGCAGACGATGCTTCCACTCCTTGAACTCCTCCTCATCCAGAACGGTGGGAGGGGGGGGAACGGCGTCGGCTGCTGGCGTCCTCTGGCTGCTGCTGCCACCACCTGAGGCTGGCTCTCTCCGCTCTGCTGCTGGAGGTCCTGTGGACGACTGCTGCTCCGAGGATTCGGCTTTGGGAGGAGTTTTGGGGTCTGGTGGGGTGGAGGCGGTTTGTTCCGGACCCTCTTTGGAAGCCTGCTTCTCCGAGGGTTCTGTGGGTGGTCTTGGTTGCGGAGCCTCTGCTGATGTTGTCTGTTGTGCAGGTGTTGATGAAGGTGTCCGAGCAGGTGTTGATGAAGGTTTTGCTGATGCAGGTGTTGATGAAGCTGTCTGAACAGGTGTTGCTGAAGGTTTTGCTGATGCAGGTGTTGATGAAGGTGTTGCTGATGCAGGTGTTGCTGAAGGTGTCTGAACAGGTGCTGCTGAAGGTGTTGTTGATACAGGTCCAGGTGGATCTGATGTCTGTGTTTTCTGTCCCTGTGGTTTTGCAGTGACTGACGTTTCTGCTTCAGGGGGACCTGTCACTGAAGGCTTCTCTCCTGGCAGATCCCTTGAACTCTGCTGGGCCTGGTGCCCTTCCAGTGACGGCTTCTGCTCAGACACATCATCTGCTGCTGCTGCTGCCCCTGCGTGTTTCTGCTCTGGCAGGTCTGCAGTTAGGGCAGGTTTCTGCTCAGGCTCAGCTACCTCCATCCCCTCCTTCCCCCCAGCTGGGGACGACACCACAGCCTCAGACGACGGACCGGCGGACCAGCTTTCTGGGGGTCTTCCATCACGACGTCCATCTGCTCCGATGTTGCCAGGACAGAGCTGGCAGACGGTGTGGCAGCTTGGTCTTTTCCCGGTGCAGGGGAACCAGCCGCTCTCTGCTCCCTGACACCTTTCCCCTCTGGTGGAGCTGCAGGGGTCAGGGGTTGATCTGGGAGACCTGACCTCGGTGATGATGATGACGATGCTGGCGGCTTGTCTGAGGAGGTCTTCGCTGTTTGAGATACGCCCGCAGAAGTTGTCTGTTCCTCACGGTGTGCTTTCCGTTCTGAAGGTTGTGGGGGAACCGCGTCATCCTCAGGCTTCTGTTCTGGAGAACACTGGGGTGCTCCCTCTCTGCAGCTTCCACCTTGATTTCTGCCGCTTTCCCTGCATGTCCCGAAGCAGAGGTAGAAGCTGGAGTGTGAACTGCCGCTGTGACAGGCTGCTGAGTGTGGGGGATGTCAGACCCCTCCTCCTTTGGCTGCACTGTGTCCACGCTCCGCTGAACATCTGACAGGGGGTCACCTGACAGTGCAGACCCTGTGGGAGGCAGCTCTTGACAAACCGGTTTGGTGTCCACGCCTTCCCCTTCATCCACCTCCATCACAGACGCCGTCGTTGTGGGCGATGACTTTTTGGGGACGACGCTCGTCATTTTTGCAGCCGTTTGGGATACCGTTTCCATGGGGACCCGGGTCTCTTTCGTCTTTGGTTCCTGTCTGCAGAATGTCGGCATCTTCAGGGCTCTCTTCAGCCACGGCACTCTCCGTCTCCCCGACTTCCAGTTTCACACGCTTGCTTGGCTGCTCAGGCTCCTCGGAGAGTCGCTTCAGGGGTGAGCGCTCAGACACCACTTCTTTGGCTGCCGGCAGAGTCTTTGCAAGAGTGGATGGCTGGGGAGTGGATGGTTGGGGAGTGGATGGTTTGGGAGTGGACGGTTTGGGAGTGGATGGCTGGGGAGTGGATAGCTGGGGAGTGGATAGCTGGGGAGTGGATGGTTGGGGAGTGGATTGTTGGGGAGTGGATTGTTGGGGAGTGGATGGCTGGGGAGTGGATGGATGGGGAGTGGATGGTTGTGGAGTGGATGGCTGGAGAATAAACGGTTTGGAAACGGATGGTTTAAAAACAGACGATTGGGAAACAGACGGTTGTGGAAGGGAAGATTCCGATGAGGTGAAGACAGCACTCTCATCCTGACTGTGCTCCTCCGGGGACGAAACGATGATGACGCTGGACAGCGAGCTCTGGCTGGTGTTGGCGTCCCTGGCCAAACCAGAGCTCAGCAAATCCTCTGCCCCAGCCCTGGTCCCCCCACCTTCCTGCTCAGCTCTCTGGGATCCATCCTTGCTCTGCACAGCGGACGTCCCCAGATCTGACTCAGATTTGGTCCCCGACATGACGGACGCTTCAGTCTGTGTGCGTTCTTTGCGTTCCTTCCCCACCTGTACGTCTGCCGGGCGCTGTCCTTTGTCTGTGAGGAGGAGGACTGGCGTCTCCTCTCTCTCTCCTCCTGCTTGGGGCTTGTCTGGGTGGCTGCTTGAAGCAAGGTGTGATTTAGGATAAGCGCGCAAGGCGGTGGTGGTGGTGGTGGCGGTGGTGGTGGAGGTTGATGGTGACGGATACGGTGATGGACCGACGATGCTGGCGTATCTGTCCAGGCGTGGAGTGAATCCGCCGCTGATCTGAAAAAAAAGACAAGACAAAGTCAGATGGGGGTGATAATAATAATAATAATAATAATACATGGAATTTTGAAAATGGTCTATCTTGTAAAAACAAATCAAAGTGCTTGCATGAGTGCTTATTCCATTATCCTCGAAATAAAAGAATAAATATACACACACACAAAATTTACACAAATGTATAATACACATGGCGACTGGATGTAAAAAAATATTTTTAAGCACACAAGTGCTTATTCCCTTATCCTTGAAATAAAAGAATAAAATAAAGTAAAATAGAACTCAGCCAAATTTTGAAAAAGGCAGAACAGAGAGAGGAACGGAGGGAACTGGCTGTCAAGTCTTCAGGGGTGCCCCCCACGGTTGCCAGACTAAGGGACAGATAGATAGATAGATAGATAGATAGATAGATAGATAGATAGATAGATAGAGAGAGAGAGAGAGAGAGAGAGAGAGAGAGAGAGAGAGAGAGAGAGAGAGAGAGAGAGAGAGAGAGAGAGATAGATAGATAGATAGATAGATAGATAGATAGATAGATAGATAGATAGAAATAAATAAACAAACACCCACACCCCTACCTGTTTGTCAAAGAAGAGGGGTTTGGTGTCTGGGAGCTGTTGTGACACCTGGCTGTCTGTCTCTGCGTGAAGCTCCACCATCTCCACCTGCCAGGCTTCATCCCGCTGCCTCTGCTGCTGCTGCTGCCGTTGTTTCTGCTGCTGTTGCTGCTGCCTCCCACGTCCCTCCCCCTCTCCCTCACTGCTCTCTCCTGAGTACATCAGCAGTTACGAGAGAATTCTTTAGCTTTCGAATTTTCTCCAAACAATGCTGTGAGCATTACCATCATGGATTATTTATCGATGGAATTTTTTGTAAGATGACTTTTTTTTTCATGTGTAGTAAACGGATGAAAAAATTTACAAAACCTCAGACACATGGGACTGGATGTAAATAAGCACATTAAGTGCTTATTCTTAGTGCTTATTCCATCATCCTTGATGTAAAAGAATAAATAAATAGATAAAAACCACTCTTACACATACCACACAGCTGCCCCCCTCCACCCCCCCCTCATAACACACACACACACTTACTCCACCACCACCACCACCACCACCACCCCCTCATAACACACTTACTCCACCACCACCACCACCACCACCACCACCCTCACAACACACACTCACTCCACCACCACCACCCTCACAACACACACACTCACTCCACCACCACCACCACCACCACCCTCACAACACACACACTCACACCACCACCACCACCACAACACACACACACACACACACACACACACACACACACACACACACACACACACACACACACACACACACACACACAAAAAACCACAACCACAACCACAACCACCACTTACTTCTCTTTTCGTCGGTCTCCACTTCGGAAGAGGTAGTAGGGCAGGTGTCTTTAGGGGCGGTACCATCAGTCTCCTCGCTGGACTGGGAGCCGTCAGTCTCAGTGCCTGTCTCCTTCACCTCGCATGAGGCATCTGAGGTCTCCCCGCCTGAGGACTTCTGCTTGGAGTAGTTGTGGTCCTGGGGGGTCATGTGGTACACTGGCCGCTGGTGGGCCGTGCTGTAAGGCGGGAAACTGATCACCGAGCTCTGGCTGTCGTCTGCTGAGGATACTGACTCTTGCCTGGGGGAAGGGAAAGACATGCAGACTGCAAATATGTGACCCACTATAATTTGACTTTTAAAGACATGCAGACTGCAAATATGTGACCCACTATAATTTGACTTTTAAAGACATGCAGACTGCAAATATGTGACCCACTATAATTTGACTTTTAAAGACATGCAGACTGCAAATATGTGACCCACTATAACTTGACTTTTAAAGACATGCAGACTGCAAATATGTGACCCACTATAACTTGACTTTTTTTCTTTTATAATTATCATCTGTTTAGTATCTATCTTTTAATTAAAATGATTGGTTAATCAGTTTGTAGTCTTTTTCTCTTTCATGTATTTCTTTGTTGATTTTTTTTTTATCAAAAAAATTTACTTTTTTTTTTTTTTTTTTTTTTTTAACTATTGTTTCTTATTTTGATTTCATATTAATTTTTGTATGTAATTGTAACTAACATAATTTTTTTTTTTTGGGGGGGGGCATTTTTCTTCTTCCAATTTTCAAACTAATTGTCAGTCAAAACACACATACACTCACGCACACAACCAGACACATACAAACACACAACAAAACCACACGACCACACACACACACACACACCACACACCACACACACACACACACACACACACACACACACACACACTATACACACACACACACATACACACACACACACAAACAACACACACACTCACAAACACACACACACACATACACACACACACACAACACTCACTCAAACAACACACACACACACACACACACACACACACACACAAACACAACACAACATACACACACACACACACACACACACACACACACACACAACACACACACACACACACACACACACACACACACACACAACATACACACACAACACAACACACACACACACACACACACACACACACACACACACACACACACACAACACTCACACACAAACACACACTGCACTTACGTGTCGTAGTGTTTTTCTTTGCGCAGTGCAAAGGGCGATTCAGTGGCCTCAGTCAGGTAGCGATCAAAGAGAACCATGTCGTCCTTGGTCTCGGGACTGGAGATCCGCAGTAAATGCTTCATCACTGCCACGTGAAGCCTGTAGTACATCTGTAAATACATCACAGTAAATGCTTCATCACTGCCACGTGAAGCCTGTAGTACATCTGTAAATACATCACAGTAAATGCTTCATCACTGCCACGTGAAGCCTGTTGTACATCTGTAAATACATCACAGTAAATGCTTCATCCCTGCTTGTGAAGCCTGTAGTACTTTTGTAAATACATCGCAGTAAGTTTTCATCACTGCAACATGAAGCCTGTAGTACATCTGTAAATACATCGCAGTAAATGCTTCATCACTGCCATGTGAATGAAGCCTGCAGTACATCTGTAAATACATCACTCTAATGCCAAAGTCAGATGTGTTGAGCCTGACTTGTCAGATGCTTAATGGCAGTGCGACGGCAGTGCAACGCATTTTCGCTTATATAACTGACAACAATAGTTGCTGCACAAGCGTTCAATGAAGAAGAAAAGCATGATTTCAGACAATGCTTGCAACTGCGCAGAAATAATCATGGTCAAGACCACTCCCCCTATTCCCCTTCCAAAAAGCCAAAACTTTCCACACATGTACATATGCATATAAGCAAGCTCTCTCTCTCTCTCTCTCTCTCTCTCTCTCTCACACACACACACACACACACACACACACACACACACACACACACACACACACACACACACACACACACACACACACAATCTGCTAACCCAGGTTCAAATTTTGTTCAAGAGGATTCTTCTTTTGGAGTTAACATCAGTGCTGACTCCACTCCCCTCAAAAGTCCCTCAAATGAGACTATAAACCGAGGTCCAGTGTGCGAATGCACACAGAACATCTTGCGTGCACCTTAAAACTCGTTCAGCTTTTTGGAAGAGTAGGCCATTGTGTGCTGGTGGGAACAGATGACAAAATTGACAAAACGTATACACACGGGACAGGATGTAAAAAATCCCATGAGTGCTTATTCCATTTCCTTCAAAATAAAATTTAAAAAAAAACAAAAAAAAAACGGGTACCGGATGTAAAAATCCACATGAGTGCTTATTCAACAGCCCTCAAAATAAAAAAAAATCATAAAAAGAAAACACACACACACACAATTATAATATGCACACATGCATGCATAGACCTGTAGGAGTGGATGACAAAATTAAAAAAACCCAGCAGGCACTCAGGTGTAGTGTTGACACCATCCCTGAGGAAAAATCGGGGAGTTGGAGTCCCCAGGGTGGCTTGGGGCTGTAGGTATATGGCAACGTTCTGGCGACTCCTGCAATGGTACTGAAACCATTCGTATCGGCGACTGTCTTTCCAATGGACCATTCCAGTGGCATAGAGAGGGGTATGCTGCATAGGTAACAGCTTGCCCTCCATACTTACTTACCCAGGCTTTGCGCTCTAGCGCAACTCCATAGTCTTCCGAGTCTGACGGGTGCCTACTACTACTACTATGCATAGACACACACATGCAGTTATGCATGCACACACACACACACACACACACACCCTCCAAAGCCTCCAGGGAGAGATGGGGAGAGGTGAAGTTGTAGAGGATTCTTCGTGGGTACTTGGCTTCCTCCTCGTGCAGGTAAATGGCTGCCTAAACACATCATCATCATCATTATCTTTATCATCATTGTTATCTTTATCATCATCGTTGATCCACCACCACCATCATCATCATTACCTCATCACAAGGGAGAAAAAAAAACCCAAAACAAAACAAAAAATTTCAAGGAGAAATACCCACTCCCACACCTCAGCACAGATCTCAACTGGCACCCTCAAATTACCAAAAGGGATGGTCTGATCACTACCCCCCCCCCCCCCCCCCCATTCACACACACATACTCAGACGCCATACACACACACCACACACAGACACACACACCACACACAGACCCCCCCCCCCCCACACACACACACACTCACTCACACACATAACATACTTACACACACAGAGACCCCCCACACACACACTCACACACACAGACCCCCCCTCCCCCCCCCCCCCCACACACTCACACACACACCACAAGCACACTCATATACATACATACACACACAGACCCCCCCCCCACACACACACACACACTCACACACACCACAAGCACACTCATATACATACATACACACACAGACCCCACACCCACCCTCTCCCCACCCCACCCACACACACACCATCACCCCCACCCAACACACCCTGACCTGTTTGTAGTGCTCTAGGTAGAGGCGGGGGTGTGCCCTCTGCTTCTCCATGACCTTGCCCATCATGTAGTGATGCAACCACACACCTCCCCACCCCCCCAACACACACATCACCCCCCCCACACACACACACACACTCCCCCACACCCCCTCACCTGTTTGTAATGCTCAAGGTAGAGGCGGGGGTGTGCCCTCTGCTTCTCCATGACCTTGCCCATCATGTAGTGGTGCAGCCACACACCTCCCCACCCCCAACACACACATCACCCCCCCCACACACACACACACACACTCCCCCCCCCCCCCCCCTCACCTGTTTGTAATGCTCAATGTAGAGGCGGGGGTGTGCCCTCTGCTTCTCCATGACCTTGCCCATCATGTAGTGGTGCAGCCACACACACACACACACACAAGACCCCCCTACCCCCTCCGACCCCACCCCCACCCCACCACCCCCCTCCCCACACCCCCCCTACCCCCTCATCACCTGTTTGTAGTGCTCGAGGTAGAGGCGGGGGTGTGCTCTCTGCTTCTCCATGACCTTGCCCATCATGTAGTGGTGCACACCACACACACACACACACACACACACACACACACACACACACACACACACACACACACTCTCTCTCTCTCTCTCTTTCTCGCATGCGCCCGCACGTACACACACACAGACACCCCTCCACCCCCCACCCCCCCCAAACATCCCCCCCCCCCCCCCCCCCTCACCTGTTTGTAGTGCTCTAGGTAGAGGCGGGGGTGTGCCCTCTGCTTCTCCATGACCTTGCCCATCATGTAGTGGTGCAGCCACTCCTCCTCGCTGCCCTCCGCCTCGCACTTGCTGGCCTTCCAGTAGCAGTTGCGCGCCGTGGCCAACATCTCCACCCTCGTCTCCATGGCGATGTCCAGCAGCTCCGACGTCAGCGGGAACCACAGTTTCTGCGTCGCAGAGACACAAAAGTTACCAGTGGTTTCTGCGTCACAAGGCACAGAAACCAAGAGTGGGATAGAAAAGAAGGAAAACTCGAGCAGTTAATTTTCCAGAAGGTGGGGATGATGTTTATACTGAAAGGCTACCAGCACCCCCATGGGGGGGGGGGGGGGGGGGGGAGGACCAGTACTCTATCCACAGATTGCAATACAACTCAACGCAATGCAATACAACACAAAATAACATGACACAACACAATGCAACACAACACAATGCAACACAACATGACATGGCACAATATAACATGACGCAACACAACACAACGCAACACAACACACCACACCACAACACAGCACCAACAGCACACACTCCAGTCACTCCACTGACCATTCTCAGCTGTCTGGAGGCGTGGGAATGCAGCTGGTAGGCCAGGGACCCATACTCTATCCACAGCTTGGAACACAACACGACACAACACAACACAACAAAACACAACAACACGACACAGCACCAACACTACACGCTGCAGTCACTCCACTGACCATTCTCAGCTGTCTGGAGGCGTGGGAATGCAGCTGGTAAGCCAGGGACCCGTACTCTATCCACAGCTTGGAACACAACACAACACAAACACTACACAACACAACACACCACAACACAACACCACAACACAACACCACACACTCCACTGACCTTTCTCAGCTGTCTGGAGGCGTGGGAATGCAGCTGGTAGGCCAGGGACCCATACTCTATCCACAGCTTGGAACACAACACGACACAACACAACCCACCACACCACAACACAGCACCAACACCAACAGCACACACTCTAGTCACTCTCCACTGACCATTCTCAGCTGTCTGGAGGCGTGGGAATGCAGCTGGTAGGCCAGGGACCCGTACTCTATCCACAGCTTGCGCACGCCCTCGTCAATCTCCACAGCGCGGCTGAAACAGCGCAGTGCAGCGATGGACTTCTTGTGCACGGGGGAGTCGATTTTCAGCTCCATCTGTGCCAGGGAGGAAGGAATAAGGAGAATTAGTCATTTTCACGTTTGATTTTTTGTGTGTGTGTGTTTGTGTGTGAGGGTAGGGGAGTTATTGCTCCTTGAAGGAGGTAAGGCTTGAGTGTGAAAGGTGAATTGATTTGTGTCAAAAACAACCCCATCCCCGCCCCCCCCCAAGAAAAAAAAGAAACCCACACACCAAACCAACAACTCCCCCCACCCCCCCTCAATGACTGTAATAATCAGGTCTTTAGATTTTATTGAGAAAACTATAGTACTGACCGTACTTTAATTATATCATTGTATTTTTTGTGCTGAATTGTGCTGCACAATTATTGTTTGTTTTTATGGAAAAAAAGGGTACAAAAAATATATAATGAAAAAAAAAGTTGGTTATAGGGAACAAGAGAAAGTAGATTTACAATATCATCCTTCACAGTCTTTCTTGAAAGTTATACACCAAAAATAAGTCAATATTTTGAAGACTATTCAGAATAAAGCCCTCACGTTAGGGACAGGACCTCAGCACACACGTTGAAGACTGTATTGCTCTCTATAAAGCATTCATTCAATCATTCCTTCATGCCGTGAACTTTAGCAGCACTCACAGAATTCAGTTTCTGCTCCAGTTGATACATCTTTGCTAGGGCCAGTCCTGCCCAGGAGTCGAACCGTGCCGAGTTGAAGCAGACGTCAAACGTGTACAGCTTGATGGCTTTCCTACACACCATCATCAATAATAATAATAATACATGGAATTTAAATAGTGCTATCTCTTGCAAAAAACTAAATCAAAGTGCTTGCATTCGACCTATACAACACAAAAGCAATCAATAACAATTAATAGTTTTAGCAAATTTGAATGTACACACACTCACACACGCACACACACACAGGCATGCACACACACTTTAAAGGTTATACACTTTGGCAGGGTAATAACAAACACTAACAAACAATCTTTTGGAAAATCTATCAAAAATCTACCAGTACCCCCCTCTCCCTGAAAGGAATTTTTTCTTCTTCGTTGAACGCTCAGACGGCAACTACTGTTGCCTCTCACAGGAGCAAAAATGCTTTGCGCTGCCATTACACGACTTATGGCCACAGAAGATATACAGTTGTCTTGTACCCAACTTTCTGATTTATGAGAAAAAAAAAATCTCTTCAGTTAGTGGTCTTCCAGTTGAAGTTTTCTCCTCATGTTGTTAAACAGAGTATTTAGTTGTAGTATTTGTTGGATTATCCTGAAAGGCTGTGTGTAAGCGCTTTGATTTGTTCTTACAAGATATAGCGCTATACAAATTCCATGTATTATTATTATTATTATCATTATTATCAGGCCCAGCGCATCTGATTTTGGTGTGGGAGAGAATTGTTAACTTTTAAGTCTTTCAAGGGAAAAAAGGCAGGGAAAATGGACCAAGCAGGCAGAAAACAGACAAAAAAGATGGCATGAAGAAAAGGAACAAGGCAGAAACAAAGAGAGGGATAGAAAAGAGGTGATTCCTAGCACATAATTTCCAGAAGGTGGGGATGCTATTTAATTATACATACAGGCCCCCGGCATCCCCACGGGGGAATTGTGTTGCACAGAGTAGCACTTTCAGTCACAGCAGACTTCCCTGTGTGTCAAACTCGGGCTGCAATCCCTAGGGGGAAGCCGCCGCTGTGGTCTAGTGGTTAGGGCGTTGGACTCGTAACCTAAAGGTTGCGGGTTCGATCCCAGCTTTCCGCTATGGCGTTGTGCCCTTGGAAAAGGCATTTTACGGCTATTTTCTCACCCCACCCAGGTGTTAAAGGGGTACCAACCTTGTGTTGGGGGTTAACCCTGCGATAGACTGGCGTCCTATCCAGGGGGAGTCTATGACTCTCAGTCGCTTAACGCCACAGAAACCGGGATAAGCACCGGCCTGATGAGCCTTAGGCTCGTGACAGACTTTAACTAACTAATCCCTAGGGGGAGTGTTATTTATTTATTTTTTTAACATTTTATTCTTTCATATCGAGGATAATGGGATAAGCACTCTTGCGCTTTTTTACATCTAGTCCCCGTGTGTATGCAGTTTTGTAAATGTCATCCGTTCTCACCGGCACACGATGGCCTACTCTTATGAAAAGCAGAACAGGATTTAATGTGTGCGCAAGATGTTCTGCGTGCGTTGGCACACGGGGCCTTGGTTTATAGTCTCATCCAAAGAATTCTGGGGGAGAGTGGAGTCAGCACTGATGTTAACTCCAGGAGAAAAATCTCCTCGACCGGAATCAAACCCGGGTCGTCAAATTGCCAACGCAATGTTCTGACCACTAACCTATCCCGTCCCCCAATACATGTGTTACCATAAGAGCAGTGCCACCTTTTATTAAAAAAAAAAAGTCCTGTCTGCATGTGAAGTTGTTTCTTTATCAGAGTGGCTTTGTCCACAGAACTTTACCAGGGACAATTATCTTGCTGCTGTGGGTTCCTTTACATGCACAGAATGTAAGTTGCACATGGAACCTCACAGAGAGAGAGAGAGAGAGAGAGAGAGAGAGAGAGAGAGAGAGAGAGAGAGAGAGAGAGAGAGAGAGAGAGAGAGGAGAGAGAAGAGAGAGAGAGAGAGAGAGAGAGAGAGAGAGAGAGAGAGAGAGAGAGACAGACAGACAGACAGACAGACAGACAGACAGACAGACAGACAGACAGACAGACACACACACACAAACAAACAAACACACAGAGACAGACAGACAGCCAGCCAGCCAGCCAGCCAGCCAGCCACAGAGAGACAGGGGGGGGGGGGGAGAGAGAGAGGGAGAGAGAGACAGAGACAGACAGAGAGAGAAAGAGAGAGAGAGACAGAGAAACAGAGAGAGACAGAGACAGACAGACAGACAAACAGAGACAGACAGACAGACAGACAGACAGACAGACAGACAGACAGACAGACAGACAGACAGACAGACAGACAGACAGATATTTCACTACTTCACTGACGTCTGTTCCTTGTTCTTGAAGTAGTAGTCGGCCAGGAGGTAGTACAGCTCCTTCAGGATGATGCTGTGATCAGACACACTGCATCATCACACACTGTTACACAGGGGTCAGCACTGCAGCTTTCCACACTTACATACATACACACTACATCATCACACTGTTACACTGAGGTCTGCACTCCAGCTTTCCACATACATACATACACACTGCATCATCACACTGTTACACTGAGGTCAGCACTCCAGCTTTCCACATACATACATACACACTACATCATCACACTGTTACATTGAGGTCAGCACTCCAGCTTTCCACACATACATACACACACTACATCATCACACTGTTACACTGAGGTCAGCACTCCAGCTTTCCACATACATACATACATACACACTACATCATCACACTGTTACACTGAGGTCAGCACTCCAGCTTTCCACATACATACATACACACTGCATCATCACACTGTTACACTGAGGTCAGCACTCCAGCTTTCCACACATACATACACACTACATCATCACACTGTTACACTGAGGTCAGCACTCCAGCTTTCCACACATACATACACACTGCATCATCACACTGTTACACTGAGGTCAGCACTCCAGCTTTCCACACATACATACACACTGCATCATCACACTGTTACACTGAGGTCAGCACTCCAGCTTTCCACATACATACATACATACACACTACATCATCACACTGTTACACTGAGGTCAGCACTCCAGCTTTCCACACATACATACACACTGCATCATCACACTGTTACACTGAGGTCAGCACTCCAGCTTTCCACATACATACATACATACACACTACATCATCACACTGTTACACTGAGGTCAGCACTCCAGCTTTCCACACATACATACACACTGCATCATCACACTGTTACACTGAGGTCAGCACTTCAGCTTTCCACACATACATACACACTGCATCATCACACTGTTACACTGAGGTCAGCACTCCAGCTTTCCACACATACATACATACATCATACATACATACATGCTGTGATCAGACACACTGCATCATCACACTGTTACACAGGGGTCAGCACTCCAGCTTTCCAGAAGATGTGACACACACTTGATGTCCAAAGTGACAGTAGACAAAGTGACAGAAGATGTGACATAGACTTGATGTCCAAAGTGACAGTAGACAACGTGACAGATGATGTGACATAGACTTGATGTCGAAAGTGACAGTAGACAACGTGACAGAAGATGTGACATAGACTTGATGTCCAAAGTAACAGTAGACAACGTGACAGAAGATGTGACACACACTTGATGTCCAAAGTGACAGTAGACAACGTGACAGAAGATGTGACATAGACTTGATGTCCAAAGTGACAGTAGACAACGTGACAGAAGATGTGACACACACTTGATGTCCAAAGTGACAGTAGACAACGTGACAGAAGATGTGACATAGACTTGATGTCCAAAGTGACAGTAGACAACGTGACAGAAGATGTGACATAGACTTGATGTCCAAAGTAACAGTAAACAAAGTGACAGTAGGTGTGACAAAGTTTTGACACAGACTTGATGTCCAGAGTGATAGTACACAAAGTGACAGAAGACGTGACACAGACTTGACCAAGACTTGATGTCTCAAGTGACAGTAGACACATGACAGAGGACAGGGCAGTTACCAGGTGGAGGTGAAGTTAGGGGGAGTGCTGTTGTTGCCTTCAATGAAGTTGTTCACCTGAGTCACCCGCTGACCTGAAAACATCACACACCTGCATTACACACCTGTAAACAATAATACACCTGAATTGCACACTTGAAAAATATACACACCTGCATTACACACTTGAAAAAGATACACACCTGCATTATACATCTGAGAAATATACACACCTACATTACACATCTGAGAAAATATACACATCTACATTACACATCTGAGAAATATCCACACCTACATTACACATCTGAGAAATATACACGCCTACATTACACATCTGAGAGAACAATACCACACCTACATTACACATCTGGAAATGATAACACACCTACACATCTGAAAACGGTAACACACCTACACTACACATCTGAACACAACAACACACCTAAATTACAACCTGAACACAACAAACACACCTACTAAAAATACGCTTCCCGGAACACTCTTATCAAAAAATGACCCAATATGGTCCCTCCAGGTTGGCAAGCAAGGCTGTGGTATCTGACAAACACCGAGCAAAACTGACAGCTTCTTCCTCGTCAAACACTCAGACAGCCAACTATTGATTCAGTGAAAATGCCTCACGCTACCATCAAGTCAGGCCCAGCACACGCTTGGAAAAGAACTACTATCTTCTCAAGTCTTTCTGGAGAGAAAAAAAAGGGGCAGGAGAATGGACCAAGAAGGCAGAAAACAAACAAGAAAGAGGAGATGACAGGAAGGAAAGGAGCAAGGCAGAAAAAAAAGAGAAGGAAAGAAAATAGGGAATTCTTTGCAGAGAATTCCGGAAGGTGAGGATGCTATTTAAACTTACAAACTCCCAAAGTCCCCAGGGGGGGAAGGGCACCTATGGTGTATGATGCCAAGGAATTAAGCTCTTCCCATAACCTATATACTGTCATAAGGAGAGCAAGGCATCAATCAAAGACCTCAGCTTCTGCAGGGGCCAGCATACTGAGGGCGGCGCAAGCAAAACCAAAGACAAGACAACACAAAGCAGACAGCACAAGGTCATAAGGTCACCGGACACACGGCCACTTACTGATGTCGTCCGAGTCGGGGATCAGGGCGTAGATTCTCCTCAGCAGGTTGTGAAGCTGTGGACCACAGACACACGCTTCAGTCAGTGAACAAAGACAGGCAGCGACAAAGACAGGCGGTCTCAAGGACAGAGATCAAAGACAAGCAGAGACAGAGACAAGCAAGTGCAAGTGTACATGTTTCTGTGTGTGTGAGTTTTGATTTATTCTTTTATATCGAGGATAATGGAATAAGCACTCTTGTGCTTTTTTACGTCCAGTCCCCATGTGTATGCAGTTTTTTGTAAATGTTATCTGTTCCCACCGGCACACGATGGCCTACTCTTACGAAAAGTGGAACAGGATTTAACGTGTGCGCAAGATGTTCTGCGTGTGTTCACACAGGGGCCTCGGTTTAAAGTCTTATCTGAAGGGGAGAGTGTATGCACGTGTCTGCATGCATGTGCATGTATACGCACATTGTGCATATGCGCACAGATATAAATCACAAGTAAGAGCCACTTATACTAGCATTCATGCTTGCAAGAACAGCAATAACCAAGATGACCAAACATATCAACACTTCCCAAGAGGTTGGGACAGCACGAAATTAAAGCATTGTGCACAGAATCTGACAGCCTATGTTCAGGCCAACACCCAGATTCCCATTCAAAGAGATTGTTCCTCTGGACTTAACATCAGTACAAATTCCACTCACACAAAAGTCCTTCAGATATAAACTTGTTTGACGTTCTCTCAAACACACACAAACATGCACACTATGAATTGAGGTCCGTGTGCAAACACATGCAGGACATTTTGCGCACACATCAAAACCAGTTCTGCCTTTCAGCAGAACAGGCCACTGAGTGCCCAGGAAAACAGGCCACTGAGTGCCCATAGAACGGATTACAATTTACATTTTAAAAGTAAAATGGCAATGCACACTGGTGTGGTGTTTAGATATCATCCCTTAAGTTGAGATACTGCTGATAAGCAAGAACAGTTGCACATAAGATGTCATCATTGGTAAACCTTGGAGCTGTAGCCAAGGAAAAAAAAAAAAACAACCCCCCCCCCCCCCCAAACCCCTCCAACACTTTCCCCCACCTTCTCATATGTGGTTCAAGTTTCACCGATCAGAAAGTTCTGCCATTGCTGAACACCCAGATACAGACATAAGACAGATTGTGGAAAAAAAAAAAAAAAAAGACAGACTGCATAGACAAAGAGTTTCTTCACATCGATCCAGCCAGAAGACCTTTTTGGCTAAGACTGTCTGATTTCAATCCTGATTAAGTCCATGAAGTCAAAAATAAAATAAAATAAAATAATTTAAAAAAAATAAAAAACAACAACAAAAAACAAACAAACAAACAATAACCCCCCCAAAAAAGTCCATGAAGTCATGGGTTTGAATCTTGGCAGTGGCATCTGGTGAATTAAGGGTGGAGATTTTTACAACCTCCCAAGACAACTTAAAGTGCAGTCCTGCCATTGCCTTCATTTCCTTCGTGTACAATTTGACAGTCTCAGTTCAAGCCACCATCAAAATGCAGAAAATTAAGTGAGCATGTTAATGATCCTGTTATTCATTTTATCATCTGGTGGATCATGGAACAACAAACATACCAAGCACACATCCTGTACATAAAAAAAAAAAGCTGCTCTGAAGTGAGAATATGTCAGCTGAGGCCAGCGGGCAGACCTCCACAGCGCACAAATCCAACATCACTCGGTCAAGAGCGCTAAATTTAGCGTGCCCCTTCCTTATAAGTAGTCCAAGTGTAGTCAGTTCCTGCTATAAATAGCACCAGCTGGCCCCTGTTGGGTTGGACTGGGATGGATTAATTAGCAGCTGAGAGGAGCTGAAAGTGGGGGAAACTGACAGCTGTGCCTCCTGCAGTGTTACAAGCACAGGAGAAGACCAGGTACTAAGCATCCCACCCAATTAGAGAGCACAGAGAAGAGAGAGGAAGACCTTTTCTCTATGATTCAGGCCCATTCCAACACTGACCTCTCCAGATACGGTGCTGGTTTTGTAGCTGTCAAACTCGGGCAGCGTCTTGGGCTTGAAATACTCAAACACGGCCTCACAGTGCTCCCACATCAGCTCTATCTGCAACCACAAACATTTCCAGGCTTAACCCTCTTGCATTCGGTGTCTCTGAACACAAACTGCCCCTAGATTTCGCATTCCATCACGAAGTCAGGTCAGGCACACATGCTCGCTAGTCTTTTCTTCCTTCTAAGTACATACCAGCAGCTATAATTACTTCAGGACTCTCTGCAGGGTTTCTCCTTCTGGCCTGATAGAGCTTGGAAATGTGGTAGCAATTAGTGATGGTCACAGCGTGATGAAAATCTGTGTGTAAATCCCGGCAAATCCCGGATGGGGACTTAGGGGGGTTAATTATTCAATCCAGAAAAATCCCGGATTGGGACTAAGAGGGTTAAAACACACAAAAAGGGAGGTGGGGTAGCCTAGTGGTTAGAGCATTGAGTGTGCAATTTGATAGTCTCGGTTCAAGCCACCATCAAAATGTCTGTTTGAGTGGATTTTTTCCCCTAAAAGAGTTAACATCAGTACCAACTCCATTCCCAGAAAAGTCTTTCAGATGAAGTCTATAAACTGAAGTTTTGTGTGCAAAAACACATAGCACATCTTATGCACATGTTAAAATGATTTGGAGGAGTAGGCTATTGCGTGCTGACAGGAATGGATGAAAAACTTTTTTTTTTAAAGCATGCACATTGGCGGTGTCCCATTTAAGATGTCATTCCCTAAATCAGAATGCAGCTTTATAATCAATCAAAATTTCAATTTATGCTTTATAATCAATCAAAATTTCAATTTATGCTTTATAATCAATCAAAATTTCAATTTATGCTTTATAATCAATCAAAATTTCAATTTATGCTTTATAATCAATCGAAATTTCAATTTATGCTTTATAATCAATCAAAATTTCAATTTATGCTTTATAATCAATCGAAATTTCAAATTATGCTTTATAATCAATCGAAATTTCAAATTATGCTTTATAATCAATCAAAATTTCAAATTATGCTTTATAATCAATTGAAATCTCAAATTATGCTTTATCATCAATCGAAACCTCAAATCATGCTTTATAATCAATCAAAATCTCAAATCATGCTTTATAATCAATCAAAATCTCAAATCATGCTTTATAATCAATCAAAACCTCAAATCATGCTTTATAATCAATCAAAATCTCAAATCATGCTTTATAATCAATCAAAATCTCAAATCATGCTATATAATCAATCAAAACCTCAAGTTATGCTTTATAATCAACATCTACAACCTGACCCCCGGCTGCCTAAAATCACTTCTAGCAGAAAAGTGGGTCAGGTATAACGCGACTCACTTCATCATGGAGAGTCTCATTTATGGACTTCTTTAATGATTCATGAGTTTGAATCTTGGCAGCATCTGGTGAATTAACAGTGGGAATTTTTATGATCTCCCAGGACAACTTCAAGTGTAGTCCTGCCAGTGCCTTCATTCCACTTATGTATATACACATGCAGAAGATCAAATATGCATGTTAAAGATCCTGTAATTCATGTCAGCATATGCTGGGTTATGGAAACACAAACATACCCAGCAGAAGTCAGAATGCAGCTACCTTCAAACTGGGACAAAAATGGCTGCATACGCAAAATCTCAATATTGAGGACATAGCAGTGGAGGGAAACAAGTGCAGGTAACCACTTACATCTTCTGAATCATTGTGAACATGATTTATCAAAGATTCCATTCAAACTCAACCTCAATATTGGTGAACCTCAGAGCTCTGAGAAACGAAAAACAAAAAGATTCAATTTCAAACTCAATCTAAATACTGGTGAACCTCAGAACTCCAGCTAACGAATGAAAAAAAAACAACCAAACACCCTGACAGTTGGTAACACTCTCCACTTCACCACAGACCCACAGCCTTAACTCACACAGGCAGCATTGTGGTCAGCCAGGTGACGAGCACGACCCTTCTTGTTGGGGTGGTTGTACAGGCAGAAGACGCACTGCTCGAAGGCCGTCTCCAAATCGTCCCTGACAGAGCGGTGGGCCTTGGGCAGCTCTGAGGCCAACACGTCCATGCAGAACTGCAGGAAAATGCCGAACTCTCGCGTACACCACGCGTTCCTGGACACAGAGAGAGAGGGAAGGAGGGAGGGATGGAGGGATGGAAGGAGGGATGGGAGGAAGGAGGGAGGGATGGAGGGAAGGAGGGAGGGCTTTATGGTTCGATGATGAAGTGAGACATTTTTTTTGGTTTTGTTTCCTAAAGATGTGTATGCAGACATCGGTGCATGTCTTTACATGTAAACAGTTTCTTTCTTTTCCATATGCATGCATGGATAACACTTGTCTCACAAACGATTTTTCAAACATACACGCATAGACAAACACAAGACACACACAATCTCTCTCTCTCTCTCTCTCTCTCTCTCTCTCTCTCCCTCTCTCTCTCTCCACACACACACACACAAACACGCACACCTCTCTCTCTACACACACACACACACACACACACACACACAAAACACTAACACTAACACACACACACACACACACACACACACACACACACACACACACACACACACACACACACACACACAGAGTCCCTACCTGCCCAGATACTCATGAGCGACATTGAGCAGGGAGAGAGAGGGAGGGGTGGAGGTGGTGGGGGAGGGTGGACTACCTCCCTCCTCTTCCTCTTCCTCCTCTGTTGTCTTCACACGTGCAGACACCGTCTTGTCTTCTTCTCTGAACAACAAAAAATAACAACAAAAATCACAAAGTGCAAAGTGTCGTTAGCGAATTTTATTCCCAAAGTCGGAATGGTCCTCTTCTCTGAACAACAAAAAATAACAACGAAAATCACAAAGTGCAAGTCCGAATGGTCCTCCTCTCTGAACAACAAAAAATAACAACAAAAATCACAAAGTGCAAAGTGTCGTTAGTGAATTTTATTCCCAAAGTCGGAATGATCCTCCTCTCTAAACAACAAAAATAACAACAAAAATCACAAAGCGCAAAGTGTCGTTAGTGAATTTTATTCCCAAAGTCGGAATGGTCCTCTTCTCTGAACAACAAAAAATAACAACAAAAATCACAAAGTGCAAAGTGTCGTTAGCGAATTTTATTCCCAAAGTAGGAATGATCCTCCTCTCTGAACAACAAAAAATAACAACAAAAATCACAAAGTGCAGCAAAGTGTCGTTAGTGAATTTTATTCCCAAAGTCCGAATGATCCTCCTCTCTGAACAACAAAAAATAACAACAAAAATCACAAAGTGCAAAGTGTCGTTAGTGAATTTTACTCCCAAAGTCGGAATGTGGCTACCTTCACGGTAAGCGAAAACTGTTACATACACAAAATCTTATCGCTGGTGAATCTTGCGGCTCTAGCCAAGGAACAAAACAAGAACAAAAATTGTAAATTTGCGAGGATTTGAATTTGTACAATATGATATACAATTTTTTTAAAAATGACAACACACACACTGATTGCATATACAATGACACACACATACACTCACTCTCTCTCTCTCTCTCTCTCTCTCTCTCACACACACACACACACACACACACACACACACACACACACACACACACACACACACACACACACACACACACACACTTTTTAAAATCTGTTCCAACTTTAGGAAAAGTAGGCTATTTGTGCCGGTGGGAATGGATGACAAAATGTACAAAACTACATACACATGGGGACTAGATGTTAAAAAAAACAAAAAACCCACATGAATGCTTATTCCATTATCCTCAAATAAAAATTAAAAAATAACAGCCAAAAAAACCCCATCACACACACACACTGACCCCCCCCCCCACCCACCCACACATACACGTACACACACCAAAAAAAAACACCCCGCCCAGTCAAGGGAGACAACTCACTGTCGAATGATCTTGTACAGCAGCATCCAGGGGAGAACACTGGAGATGGGCATTTCCGTCACAGCCTCGGAGACGTCGTGGTTGACCTCCAGGATGCGAATGAGGTTCTGGGTCAGGCGCACCAAGCTTCGCATGGGCAGACGCTGCATGGCTGTCGACTCTCTGTCCAGCACCCTGTACAGGAGAGACAAAAGTTCCTCCGCATGAGACTAGAAACCGACGTCCCTTGTGCGAACGCACGCAGAGCATCTCATCTTGCGCGCAGGTTAAAACCCTGTTCTGCTTTATCGGAAGAGTAGGCCATCGTGTGCGGGTGCGAACGCATGTGGAGCGTCTTGCGTACAGGTTAAAACCTGTTCTGCTTTTTGGAAGAGTAGGCCATCATGTGCAGGTGGGAACGGATGACCAAAGTTTTCAAAACTTGCATGCACACAAGGACTGGATGTAAAAAGTGAAAAGAACACGAGTGCTTACTCCATTATCCACGAAACAAAAAAGAATTAAAAAAAAAAAATAGACACACCACATATCACACCACACCTCACCCCACCACCACCACCCACCCCCTCACCTCCCCCCCAACCACCCACCCCCACAACCCCCCCCACCACCACAACCCCCACCCTCCCCCCACCACCACAACCCCCCCCCCTCCCCCCCACCACCACAACCCCCCCCCTACACCCCCCTTACTCCCCCCCCCCCTCCCCCCACAACACCTACCTCTGCAGCCCTTCCAGCAGGTGCACCAAGGTGAGGGCCCAGCTTTCGCGGGTGGTGAGGGTGGGTGCGCGGCGGTAGTGGTGGAGGGCTTCGTCCATCACCACCTCCCCCCACAGCAGGCAGCGGCCCCAGTCCTCCTCCTGGTACAGCGCGTCTTGCAGCAGCTCCAGCTGCGTGTGGCGCTCCGCCAAGGCAGGCTGGGCACATAGGGTCTGGGGCGGTTTTAGTTTGAGGTGTGTGTGTGTGTGTGTGTGTGTGTGTGTGTGTCAAATCAAATCAGATTCAGATGGTACATTGTGTGTGTGTGGGGGGGGGGTTTGGGGGTCTGTGTTGTGTGTGTGTTGTGTGGAACGTGTGTGTTGTGTTGTGTTGTGTTGTGTTGTGTTGTGTTGTGTTTGTTTGTGTTGTTGTGTGTGTGTGTGTGTGTGTGTGTGTGTGTGTGTGTGTGTGTGTGTGTGTGTGTGTGTGTGTGTGTGTTGTGTTGTGTTGTTGGCTGGGCACATAGGGTCTGGGGCATTTAGTTAAGTTTAATGTGTGTGTGTATTAATTTTATTTTATCTATTTTATTCTTTTATTTTTTTTATTTTAGTCTTCTTCCTGGTACAGTGCGTCTTGCAGCAGCTCCAGCTGCGTGTGGCGCTCCGCCAAGGCAGGCTGGGCACATACCGTCTGGGGCGGTTTTAGTTTAAGGTGTGTGTGTTGGGGGGGGGGGGGGGGGAAGGGAGGTCTGTGTTGTGTGTGTGTGTGCGTGTGTTGTGCTGTGTTGTGTTGTGTTGTTGGCTGTGCACACAAGGCCTGGGGCATTTTAGTTTAGTGTGTGTGTTTGTGTGGAATGGGTCTGTGCTGTGCTGTCTTGTGTTGTAGGCTGGGCACATATGGCTTGGGGCGTTTTAGTTTGGTGTGTGTGTGGAATGGGTTGTGTTGTGTTGTGCCGAGGTGTGCTGAGCTGTGTTGTGTTGTGTTGTGTTGTGTTGTTTGCTGGCTGTGTACATACGGCCTAGGACATTTAGGTCAGTGTGTGTGTGGAATGGGTCTGTGCTGTGCTGTGTTGTGTTGTGTTGTGTTGTGTTGCTGGCTGTGCACACATTGCCAGAGGTGTTTAGTGTGGAATGGTCTGTGTTGTGTTGTCATTGCATTGTTTTGAATTACATTGTATTTATTGTGCTGTTTTGTATGGTATTGTATTGTACTGTATTATATTGTATAGCACTGCTTTGTATTGCATTGTATTGTATTTTATTGCATTGCATTGTGCTGTATTGCATTTTGTATTGTATTGCATTGTATTGTACTGTACTGCATTGTATTACATTGTATTGTACTGTATTGTATTGTACTGTACTGTATGGTATCTTGATTTTTGGCAGTGGCCTCTGATGTATTAAGGGCTGGGAGTTTTGCAACCTCTGAGGTTTTATTTATTGAAACTTAAAAAAAAAATTTATTGTTCCTTTTTTTTCATTTGCAAATAATTTTTTTTCAGCCAAAATCTCTTACAACAAATCTACAAACACAATCATGCACACAGAGTCACAAACACATACCACACACACTCACTTACACACACACACACACACACTTACACACACACACACACACTCACTTACACACACACACACACACACACACACACACACACACACACACACACACACACACACACACACACACACACTTACACTCAAACACTCAAGCAGCAGAAAAGGAACACACCTTGAACACGCGGTGTGAGGCTTGTGGAGGGAGACAGGTGGCGGTGAGGGAGTCGATGACCTGCTGATACTGCCCCTCCTCAAACAGCCGCTGAGATTCCTCCAGGGACTGGCACCTCTTCAACGACTCCTGCTGCCGCTTCACCTCCTCTGTGCATATATATACAGGTGAATGGGGCGCTTAGTTTAGTGTGTGGTCTGTGCTGTGCTGTGCTGTGCTATGCTGTGCTGTGCTGTGTTGTTCTGTGCTTGTGTGTTCAAGGTGTATTCCTTTTCTGCTGCTTGAGTGTTTGAGTGTAAGTGTGTGTGTGTGAGTGTGTGTGTAAGTGAGTGTGTATGTGTTTGTGACTCTGTGTACACAATGCCTTCACCTGTACACACCTTTTCATTCCCTCCACTCAGCTGCAAATACTTTGCTCTTAAGAATATCTAGATTCAACCTATCTACCGTTGGCCGCTGCTCTTTCTCTATTTCTGGTCCATCAATCTGGAATGACCTCCCTCTCTCCCTTCGGCAAAAGCCTTCTTATGACACTTTCAAATCCAACCTTAAGATACATGTATTTCAAACCTAAGATTTTCGCCTTCTGTTTCCATCTCTTATCTGTCCCTGCCTTCATAATGTGAAATCCCGTTCACCCTTCTAAAGTGTATATAACCTTTATAAGTGTGTGTGTGTGCAGGCCTGTGTGTTTGTGTGTGTGCGTGCGTGCGTGCGTATGCGTGCGTGCGTGCATGCGTGTGTTATTTGTTATTGATTGCTTGTGTCTTGTATAAGTCAAAACCAAGCGCTTTGATTTGTTTTTGAAAGATATAGCGCTATATAAATTCCATGTATTATTATTATTATATAGCCACCATACCTCTGCTGTAAGTATAATCACAAATTCTTCACCACCTCTGTACATACAGCCACCACACCTCCGCTGTGAATGTAACAAGTTTTTCATCACTGCTGTACATATAGCCACCCCTCTGCTGTGAGTATAATCGCAAATCACACACCCACACATGCATGCACACATGCACACACAAAAAAACACACACACACACACAAACACACACACACACACACAAACACACACACACGCACACACACATGCACACACACACAAGAAACAAACACACAAGAAAACACACAGGAAACACACACACACACACAAACAAGCACTGACCCAAACTGATGGTTTTGTCCACCTGACAGTTTGGCAGGAACACTTTGGTCACACCACTCTCTTCACGAAGGTAGTCGCCCACCTGAAATAAATACACCATACGACTTTTTCACTCCTTGGTCTAACATCTATTCACAACAAAGTGACGCAGACAGGCAAACTCTCACAACACAACAAAACAATAAAGCAGAAGATATATCACAGTACGTGAATCCAGCGTAACTCAGTCAAGGGTCTAGGGTTAAAATTGGCACACCCCTTCCTTTTATCCCTATGCCCCTCCCTTTTCTTCCCCATCCCCGTTTTCTACACCGTTACATTCATTAACCTCTTTACTGCGCTGTTGACGAACAGTGTTCGTCATAGAAACTGTCACCAACAATGCTCAGTTGACGATCGTTGTTAGTCAGGATTCAACACTCTCTCTGTTTTGTCCAGCATGTGCCTGAGCAAAGTATGATAGCAGAGAAAGGGTTAAGGAAGGCACAAAGTTGGCAAGTCCAAGTCCTGCTATCATTAGCACTGGCTGGGCTGGACTGGGATGGAATGGATAGCCGCTGAGAGTAACTGAAAGTTGGGGAAACTGACAGCCATGATATGCAGGGCCCTGGGAAAGATTACAGTAACTTTTCCACGGTGGAATAGTAAATGATTTTAGCCACTGGTGTTATGGACTGCTGAGGATCATTTAAAACACAATGAACCTATTTATACACTGAACTTGTATCAATTCCCTGCTCTTCTAAAGTCCGAGTATGGCTGCCTATATGGCGAGGTACTTGAAAACAGTCACACACGCAAACTTCTCATTCAGTGTGCAGTTTCAATCTCAAAGTGATTCCCAGGTGGGGTGAGTGAGACAGAGTGCAGTCTGGGTGACCTCCAGAGTGTTAAGCTGGGGTATGCACAACAACAACAATTCCGTGCTTTGCAGACATACACGTCTTTAAGAGTAAGAGAATCAAAAAGAAACTTGGTGGACGGGGGGGGGGGGGGGGGGGGGGGGGGGGTGTTGCTTAGTGGTTAGAGTTTTAAAGTGTGCATATAACTTTCTGGGTGCATTCACACAAGAGGCCTCAGTTTATCGTCTTCTCCAAGGGACTTTGAAGGGAGTGGCGTCCGTACTGATGTTAACTTCTGAGGAACGTCTCAGATTGTTGAAACACGAGTGCAATGCTGGAACAGCAAGGCTATCCTCTCCCCCCCCCTCTCCACTCTGGGATATGAGTCCTTTAACCCTCTTAGTCCCGATCTGGGATTTGCGGGGATTGAATAACTACCCCCCTAAGTCCTGATCCAGGATTTGCCGGTATTTACACACAGTAGATTTCCATCATGCTGTGACCATCACTAATTGCTACCACATGTCAAAGCTCTATCAGGCCAGAAGGAGAAACCCTGTAGAGTGTCTGGAAGTAATTATAGCTGCTGGTATGTACTTAGAAGGAGGAAAAGGCCAGCCAGCATATGTGCCTGACCTGATTTCGTGATGGAATGCAAAATCTAGGGGAAGTTTGTGTTCAGAGAGTCCGAATGCAAGAGGGTTAATTAAATAAAATGAAACATCAACCCCTCACATCACATCACCAACTTAACATCGACGTACTAAGTAATATTAAAAAAAAGGCTTCAAAATAATCATAACGAAAAGTGAAGAAGAAAAAGAAAAAGGCTGTAGGATAATCATAACGGGGTAGTGGGGTCAGAAGAAGGGGTGGGGGAGAGGGGGCGGGGAGGGAGGGAAGGAGGATGCAAGAAACGAACCCAGTCCAGCGTTTCCAGCGCTGCGTCCATCTGGTTTTCTGCTAGGGCCAGCCGACCCTTCAGCCAGTACACTGGACACACACACAAAAATCACATTCCAGCATTGAAAGAAGAGAGAGAGAGAGAGAGAGAGAGAGAGAGAGAGAGAGAGAGAGGAGAGAGAGAGAGAGAGAGAGAGAGAGAGAGAGAGAGAGAGAGAGAGAGAGACAGAGAGAGAGACAGACAGACAGACAGACAGACAGACAGACAAGACAGACAGACAGACAGAGACAGAGACACAGAGAGAGAGAGAGACAGAGACAGAAACAGAGACAGAGAGAGAGATAGAGACAGAGACAGAGAGAGAGAGAGACAGACAGACAGACAGACAGACAGACAGACAGACAGACAGAGGAAGACAGTTAGACAGACAGAGACAGAGACAGAGACAGAGAGAGAGAGAGATAGAGACAGAGACAGAGAGAGAGAGAGAGAGAGATAGAGACAGAGACAGACAGACAGACAGACAGAGGAAGACAGACAGACAGACAGAGACAGAGACACATAGACAGAGAGAGAGAGACGGAGAGAGAGACAGACAGAAACAGAGACAGACAGACAGAGAGAGAGAGAGGCAGAGAGAGACAGACACAGAGAGAGATGATTATGATGAAGAGAGAGACAGAGACACAAACAGAGAGAGACAGACAAACAGACAGAGACAGACAGACAGAGACAGACAGAGAGAGGGAGATGATTATGATGATGATAATAATAAATAAAATGATGATGAGATTTATTTTTTTTAAGAAAAGTGTGCGACACTTTTATATACAAAAAATGATTTCAAACTGAAATGATTATATATTTTAAAAGCCACTGTCTTCTTTTTTTACACAGTCACTTTTCTAATCAGGTGAACTCATAAACAATTATTCTGAATTTTATTATCTGTGTATATGTGTGTGCATGCGCACGCACCTGTACATCTGCATATAAAAGTGTCTTGTATATATCAGAGGTTGCATGGAGCACCTGGGTAACTATGTTGCATGAACAGGTATAGGAAGGTGTATGTGAGATATGCACTGTTTGCATAGAGGGCATCTTTAGCTGGGAACCAGACAAAAACATCCACAAAATCTCACCATTAGTGAACCTCCAAGCTCTAGATGGGGAACAAGACCAAAATATCCACAAAATCTCCCCATTTAAAAACCTCTAGCCGGAATCAAGACAAAAACATCCACAAAATCTCCCCATTGAAAAACCTCCAGCTGGAATCAAGACAAAAACATCCACAAAATCTCCCCATTGAAAAACCTCCAGCTGGAATCAAGACAAAAACATCCACAAAATCTCCCCATTTCAAAACCTCTAGCTGGAATCAAGACAAAAACATCCACAAAATATACCCATGTAAAAAAACTTTGAAGCTCTAGCTGGGGAACAAGACAAAAACATCCACAAAATCTCAGATGGATGAGATTAAACACACACACACACACACACACACCACACACACACACACACACACACACACACACACACACACACACACAAACGCAAGCACACTGCGGTCCTGTTTAGACATCTAGCTACAAAAACATCCACAAAATCTCACCATTAATGAACCTCAAACCTCTATTTGGAATCAAGACAAAAACAAAGACAAAACCAAAACCAAAAGAGATGCACTGTTCCAGACAACGCACGCACCCCTGATGGCAAAGTGTGTCTGCTGGCTGTCGAGGAGGTCCACGAGCCCCGTCTCCACCATCCCTGTCAGGAAAAGCAGGTCCTCCTCCCCACTGGGGTCTGTGAACAGCCCACTGTCTGACGGCCCTGACTCCCCGCCCTGCCTGTTCTCACACACACGCACGCATGCGCACACACACATCATTTAAAAATTATTTTTTTTTAATCATTATCATGTTATGCTGACGTTAAGCGCTTGAGAGAGTTAGATGACAAGGGATGTGCTTTTGGTGTCAGGTCAAGTCAAAATTTTATTTCCAGATGGTACATTGAGGTAGCAATAAATTTGCCGTTTTTCATCAAAATGTGAAATGTAACGGAAATATAGCAGGCATGGCAATAACGCATCTCCTGTCCTGTTTTTTTTTTTTTTTTTTTTTAAGTTATCATGGATGCTAATTTTTTTCAAAAATGTTAAATGGTACAAGAGTATACTGAATCCATATAGGAAGACTCCCCCCTCCCCCCCCTTTTTTTTTTGGAGGAAGGAAGATGACAGACAGACACACATACACACAGACACACACCCACACACAGACACACACCCACACACAGACACACATAACACAAACACATCCAAACACGCACACACATACACCCCCCCCCCATTACACACACACAAACATGCACACAGACAGCACACACACACACACAAACATACACACACACACACACACACACACACACACACACACACACACACACACACATAACACAGACACAAGTTTACTTGCTTCTATTTGTCCTTTTTTTTAAGGTTCAAGTGTTACTGATAATTAGACTTTTTTTTCTTTTTTTTTAAATATATATATATTTTCTTATCCTCCATTCACCTGTCCACACAAACACACCACCATTTCCCCCCCCAATTATTTGTCTAAAATCACTTTTTAGTGGATAGACGTTAAAAGGAAGACACACACACACACACACACACACACAACACACACACACACACACACACACACACACACACACACATACACAACACAACACACACCCAAACACACCCATATTACAACACACACAAACACACACACACACAACACACACAAACACAAACACACACACCAAACACACAAACACACACAACACACACACCCAAACACCCAAACACCCAAACACACACACACACACACACACACACACACAACAACACACACACACACACACACACACACACACACACACACACACACACACACACACACACACACACACACACACACACACACACACACACACACAACACAACACACACCCAAACACACCCATATTACACACACAAACAACACACACACACACACACACACACACACACACACACACACACACACACACACACACGCACACAACACACACACTCACACACACACACCCACACACACACAGACACACACACACATCCAAACATACACACACACACACACACACACACACACACACACACACACACACACACACACACACACACACACACCTCTGAGCAGTGACAGGACTGACACCGCTGTCGGCTCGCTTGACCAGGAAACCATCCAGCACCAGTTCACTCCAAACCAGTGCCATCTGTCGGCACAAAGTGTATTTTTTATTTTATTTCATTCTTTCATATCAAGGATAATGGAATAAGCACTCGTGTGCTTTTTTACATCCAGTCCCCAGGTGTATGCAGTTTTGTAAATCTTGTCATCTGTTCCCACCAGCACATAATGGCCTACTCTTACGAAAAGCGGAACAGGATTTAACGTGTGCGCAAGATGTTCTGCGTGTGTTCGCACACGGGGCCTCAGTTTATAGTCTCATCCGAAGGACTTTTGGGGAGAGTGGAGTCAGCACTGATGTTAACTCCAGGGCAAAAATCCCCTTGAGCAGGAATCGAATAATAATACACATCATATACCATGGCTTCATGACAGGCAATATAGCCCAGTGGTTAAGACCATTCGATTTCAATCCCACAGGTTCTTGAAAATGTGGGTTTAAATCTCGGCGGCGTCCCATGAATTAAAAATGGGGATTTTTCATGATTTCGCAGGTCAAGTGCAGACCTGCCAGTGCTCTAACTCCCTTTGCATATATATACACATGCAGGAGGATGAAATATGCACATAAAAAATCCTGAAATTCATGTCAGTGTTCAGTGGGTTACAGAGACACAAACATATCCCAGTATACACCCCTGAAGTCGGAATGCAGCTACCTTTGTGGTGGCCAAAAACAGTTGCATACCCTAAATCTCATCACTGGTGAACCTCGCAGCTCTTGCCTTGGAACAATAACAACAACAAATCCCAAACAAACAGCGACAAATTACATAGATGAAAAACAACAAGCAATTCACCATACGATGTTTAAATAGCTTCCATGAGGTTGATTTGAAAAAAAAACCCAACTAAAACAGTGAATCCACTCACCTTGGACAGTTCAATGTAGCAAATTTCTGGGAAGTCCATACTGAAAACAGATGAATCAAACAATTTAATAATCATAGCAAGAGTAATGATAATGTATGGTATTTATATAGTGATGAATCTTGTAAAGCAACGAATCAAAGCGCTTACATTCAAATCATTTACACCTAAACAACCATCCACAAATATTAAAATAACATATATTTAAACATCTAACTGTTTCACACTACACATCCCAACCCCTGCACCCCCCCTCAATTAAAAACAAAACAAAACCCAAAACTCCAAGCCAAATAAAAGCAACAAAAAAAAATCCTCCTTCAAACAAACAGTGACAAAAACAAAAGCATCCTCAGGGGTTTATGCTTACAAAGCAGTTTCACAATTCAATCCTTCCACACTTCTAGGCAGGATACCACAGCCACCAAGAAACCCAGTTCTTCTCGTTCCTATCAGGTCTCTTTACTTCATCAAAGTGATTTACACATGTTATTTTCA